>JBBGZY010002505.1:47500-705000 GCA_037952925.1 Lithobates clamitans | reverse complement strand
GGGAGAGAATGAGCGATCCAACAGGACTTCACAGGCCCCAACACCGGCAGAATGTGTTTAGTCCAACTGGCCTGTGGGCAGGTTAAAACAGTTAGTTAGGTGCTGTCCCAGCCAGGAAGGTTAGAGTTAATTCCATTTTGGCTTCTGCTTTGGCTCACTTGTCCATATAAATTGGGGCAGCAGTCCGGCACAAGAGGTCATCCCCAGAGGTAGTTGGAGGAGGAGAGAATCCCCGGAGAGTTAAAGAGTTTCAGCGCAGCTGTGGGTTGTGAGACCCATAAAGGATTGAGATGGAGGATGGGACTTGGAGGAGCAGGAGGATGTCATCCACTACTGCCCACATGTAAAGACTTTTAACTTGGGGTTGGCCCTGAACCTATAAAGGACTATGATTAATGGAATGCACTTTTGCAGGTATGCCGGGGCAGCACAAAGCCTTTAGTTAGAGCTTGTGTTAGAGCTAGGGACATAGGAATAGCCTGTATATTTGTCTACTTTGCACCCTTCTCTAGTAAAGTATTAAAATGTTGTCCTTGCCTGGTCTGAAGTTACTAAAGAGGTATATCTTAAGTAACGAACACACAGAGTTAACAAGTGAGTCTTAACACCAGGGGCGTTGCTAAGTCTACAAAAGATCTGGGGCTAGAGCCCATAGCAGCATAGTAAAGAAAGTCATATGCTTGGGCGGGCATACACATGTATATACAGTAATATACGTGTGTGTATATAACCCCAGAGAGCCCCCCACTTACGTCAGGGTCCCCAGAGAGCCCCCCCTTACATCAGGGTCCCCAGAGAGCCCCCCCTTACATCAGAGTCCCCAGAGAGCCTCCCCCTTGCATCAGGGTCCCCAGAGAGCCCCCCACTTACATCAGGGTCCACAGAGAGCCTCCTCCTTACATCAGAGTCCCCAGAGTGCCTCCCCCTTGCATCAGGGTCCCCAGAGAGCCCCCCACTTACATCAGGGTTCCTAGAGAGCCTCCCTTACATTAGGGTCCCCAGAGAGTCTCCCCCTTAAATCAGGGTCCCCAGAGAGCCTCCCCCTTAAAATCAGGGTCCCCAGAGAGCCCCCCCCCATTGCATCAGGGTCCCTAGAGAGCCCCCCACTTACATCAGGGTCCCCAGAGAGCCTCCCCTCCCCTTGGGGAACCCTGCAGAGACTCGGGGCTATGAGCCCCAGATTCGGGGCTATAGCCCCAAAAGCCTCCCCCTAGCGAGGCCACTGCTTAACACATTGGGGTATGAAGACGTCAGCATAGAATGGAGTAACGTGAAGACATAAGTAGTTACCTAGGGCAACAGGAGTGTAACAAGTAATCTGTCAGTAGCATGTAGATGTTATAGGTGGCATGGCCTCTAGTAGTGAGGAAGATGTTGTCGGCACTCCTTCCACCAGCAGTCTGTTTCCCAGAGCAACGAGAGCGAATTGCACAATAGAGGTTCCCATCCTGTACAGAGGTACGGAAAGTCAAGAGCCAAGTTAAAGTGGTGTTCCGGCCGAAATTATACTTTTTAAATAAAAATACCCCTATAATACACAAGCTTAATGTATTCTAGTAAAGTTAGTCTGTAAAGTAAGGTCTGTCTTGTTAGTTTATAGCAGTAGTTTGTTATTTTATAAACTTACAGCAGGCCGTGGCCATCTTAAGTGTGGGCATCTGAAGCCAGACTGTATTTCTTCCTGGATCTCATCCTTGCAGATCTTGCACATGCTCAGTGCAGCACAAGCAGTGTAATAGGTTTCAGGTCAGGTTTCCATAGCAACGGCAGTGTCAGAGGAAGTTGCCGCCCCGTCCCAGAAGGCATTGCAAACAGGAAATGATGCGATGGGCCACGGCCAGGGAGGAGGAAGTGAAAAATGAATACAGCAGATATACAGTAGGTGCTGAGAAAAAATATATATATATCCAATTCGTTTACAGTGCACAGTTTAGTGAGGGATGCTGAAGAGTTGTAAAAATGGGTGGAACTCCACTTTAAGTGCACATAAGGAGCCCGCACAGCAGGGGCGTTGCTAGGTCTACAAAAGATCTGGGGCTAGAGCCCATAGCAACGTAGTAAAGAAAGTCATATGCTTGGGCAGGCATACACATGTATATACAGTAATATACGTGTGTGTGTGTGTACGTATATCCCCAGAGAGCCCCCCACTTACATCAGGGTCCCCGGAGAGCCCCCCTTACATCAGGGTCCCCGGAGAGCCCCCCCTTACATCAGGGTCCCCAGAGAGCCTCCTCCTTATATCAGAGTCCCCAGAGAGCCTCCTCCTTATATCGGAGTCCCCAGAGAGCCTCCTCCTTATATCAGGGTCCCCAGAGAGCCTCCTCCTTACATCAGGGTCCCCAGAGAGCCTCCCTCTTACATCAGGGTCCCCAGAGAGCCCCCCACTTACATCAGGGTTCCCAGAGAGCCGCCCTTACATTAGGGTCCCCTGAGAGCCTCCCCTTTTAATCAGGGTCCCCAGAGAGCCTCCACCTTAAAATCAGGGTCACCAGAGAGCCCCCACTTATATTAGGGTCCCCAGAGAACCTCCCCTCCCCTTGGTGACCCCTACAGAGACTCGGGGCTATGGGCCCCAGATTCGGGGCTATAGCCCCAAAAGCCACCCCCTAGCAACGCCTCTGCCGCACAGAGTGCAAGGCGAGACCCACTATGCTACTTGGTAGTAGTAGTAGAAAACGCCTGACAGGTGGTTGTGGACATTGGCTCAGCGTGTCCCTCCAAAATTCTAGGTATGACAAAAGTGTACCTTGTCACGGGAAACTGGGAGTTAACTGGAGGACAGTTTTTAATTTTAATAAGAAGATTTTGGGCTGCGTGATCAGAATGGACACCAAATCCCAATTTTTAGGAGGAATACATGAAAAACGGAAAACTGTGGGACTTTAAAGGTGTCAAAGAAAAAAAAAAAAGAGTACTTTTTAGTTATAAAAAATATATTTTATTAATGTCAAAAAAAGCATTACCATTGTAATGGGTCGTAGCAGTGGCTTACGGTCCACAGCGCCCACGCCCCCCCTCGGGCAAAGTTGCACGTGCGACCTTTTGTGACCCTCTCATCAGATATGACTTTAGAACAAACTTCACAATAATGATGCAAAAACACGCCTTCATTTCTCCTTAATAAACTCATACAATGTGTTACTCTCTGTCTATGTATGGTAGCCGTGTATTCATTTCCTTTCTCTGACATCAGAGGCTCCATCTAACAAACCCAGGAATTGTTCCATCATTTCACTATACAAATTGATTTTTTCATTAAAAAAAAAAAAAAAAAAAATCAAGATTTTCTACAATAGCAAATAATAACTCAGAGTGATGTAAAAATAGCTCTGAATTTATCAATCAGCCATTATCGCACAGCCCTCATCACCGTCTTGTCTCTCTGCCTCCGACCGTGTCATTATGGCTTTCTCGCACTGTGTCATTATCTCCAATAATTAACTGACAGATGTGCGTGCGTCTGCAGCTGCGGATGTGAAATTCTATGACATTCTTCCATTCCTAAACAGGAGGCTGATAGCGTTCCCCCCAGCTGTCTGTCACCGAGGTACTAATTATTCCCTCACTGGGGACCCATATTCTTTTTTTTTTTTTTTTTTAATTTTTAATTTTTTTATTTATTTATTTGCAGTTTGTGCCATTTTTGGGCATGTAAGCACTTATTGGGTCTGTACAAAAGTAATATTTCCGTTTAAGGTGGAGCCTGATAGGCTAAGACACACGATGGCTTTATGATTGCACTTTTCTTGAGACTAAAAAAAAAGTCTGTGGACAGGTCTATTAATAAAATTTTTATTTAATAAAATAGTGAATGTACATTCTTTCTGTGCGAATGGGGGCAAAAAAAAAAAACCCTGAATTAGGCTATTCCTTGTGGTGGTCGATTGATTATTCCTTCACTGGGGATCCATATTCGTTTATTTTCCAAATTTAACCACTTCAATACCGGACACTTTCTCCCCTTCCTGCTCAGTCCAATTTTCAGCTTTCAGCGCTGTCACACTTTGAATGACAATTGCGCGGTCATGCGGCGCTGTACCCTAACAAAATTTTTATTATTTTTTTCCCACAAATAGAGCTTTCTTTTGGTGGTATTTGATCACCACTGGGGGTTTTATTTTTTGCGTACAAATAAAAAAAGCCTGAAAATTGTGAAAAAAAAAAAAAGAAGGTTTTCTTTTTTTCTGTTACAAAACTTGGCAAATTAGTACATTTTCTCCTTTACTGATGGGCACTGATGAGGCAGTACCGATTGGCACTGATAAGGCAGCACTGATAGGCACTGATGATGAGCAACGATGGGCACTGATAGGTGGCGCTGATATGCAGCACTGATGGGCACTCATAGGTGGCACTGATGGGCAGCACTGATCAGGAGGCACTTGCAGGCATCATTGATGCCATCCTAATGGGCAGTGATTGGCACCGCTGGTGGGCTCACCTGATGGTCTGAAGTGGACATCCCTGGTGGTCTGAAGGGGGCATCCTTGATGGGTCTGCACTGATAATCAATGTGCTTATTATCAGCGCAGACCTCCCTGTCTGGAGAGCAGCCAATCGGCTCTCCTCTACTCGCGCCTGTCAGTGCGAGTGGAGGAAAAGCCGATAAACGGCTCTTCCTGTTTACACTGTGATCAGCTGTGATTGGACACAGCTGATCACATGGTAAAGAGCCTATGTCATAGGCTCTTTACCTAGATTAGAGATGCGGTGTGTCAGACTGACACACCACACCACCGATCACCGCGCTGAGTGCCCCCGTGGGCGCGCGCTAGTGGTCTACTCTGCTGGACGTCACATGACGCCCAGTCAACATAATGAAACCACTTTCCGGCCGTCATTTTGCTATATGGTGGGCGGAAAGTGGTTAATTTTATTTTATTTATTTATTTATTGACAGCTTGTGTCAGGGCTGACTTCTGTTGACACAGCTCTTCAAGCTCAGAAGCACCTCTCCCGGCCTCTGACATAATGGCTGATTGATACTATCAGGTTCTGGTGGCTAGAGGCCAATAGAGAGAAAACTTCCTTTGCAGCTAAGTTCCGGACTCCACTGGAGGTAAGACAGGCGGAGTCAGGCACAAAGTAGCACAGGTCGCCTATGTAGTTGCTTGCAGCAGGACTCAGAGATACTGCTGATGTGCAGGGCAGGGACTGCAGGCAGGTGGCGTCTGTGGGATGTGAAAGGCCTGGAGAATCACTGAGGCAGCAGGATAGTCGGTGCAAGCCAGGGTCAGGAGCCAGGTGGGTAACAGTGCAGACGAGGTCAGGAGGAGGAGCCGAGGTCAAACACAGGAAGCAGGCAGAGGATATCTGAAGGCAATCCGAAGTCAAGGACCAGAGAACAAGACGGGTTGGTAACAAAGGATCACAGGAGCAAGAGTCACAGGAATACAGGTTACAAGTTGAATCAACCCAGAAGGCCTGGAGTATTCAGAAGATTCTTCCATTATGAGTAAAGAAGCCTCTGTAAACCCAGAGGACCTGGAGTATTCCGAAGATTCTTCCATGATAAGCAAAGAAGCCTCTGTAAACCCAAAAGACCTGGAATATCCCAAATAAATAATAATAATAAATAAAGATTCTTCCATGATAAGCAAAGAGGTCGATGTAAATGTGGAGGAACTGCAGTATTACAAAGCCAAATCAATTTAAAGAAAATCAGTTGTAAACAGAGAGCAACTGGAGGGTTTACCAAGCCAATTCCATCTACAGAAAATCAGTTGTAAATAGAGAGCAAGATAAGATGTGATAGATAAGATGTGATACGATAAGATAAGGTGTTATAAGATAAGATGTGATGGATAAGATGTGATACGATAAGATAAGGTGTTATAAGATAAGATGTGATCGATAAGATGTGATACGATAAGATAAGGTGTTATAAGATAAGATGTGATCGATAAGATGTGATACGATAAGATAAGGTGTTATAAGATATGATCGATAAGATGTGATACGATAAGGTGTTATAAGATAAGATGTGATGGATAAGATAAGATGTGATATATGTAGCGGATGCCCCGTGGGCCCACATCTATCTCTGGCCATCGCCGAGTTGACAGAGGCTCTCTCAAGAGGGGAGAGCGTGCCTGTCAGCTCGTGTGGGGGATTTCTTCCCCCTCTACCCACTGACTCGCTGATTTAAGGAAGGATACTGATGTAAAGGGGGAGGGCACTGATGTAAGTGGAGACTCTGAGGTAAGAGGGGACATTGATGTAAGGGGGAACTCTGATGCAAGAAGGGCACTGTTGTAAAAGGGGACACTGATGTAGGGGGAATTGTTGTAAAAGGGGACATCGATATAAGGGGAGGAACTGATATAAGGGGGGCTCTGAAGTAAACAGGAACATTAACGTAAAGATGTAAGGGGAGCTTAGAAGTAAAGTGGGACACTGATGTAAGATGAGGCAGTAATGTAAGGGGGGACACTGATGTAAGATGAGGCAGTAATGTAAGGGGGGGACACTGATGTAAGATGAGGCAGTAATGTAAGGGGGGGACACTGATGTAAGATGAGGCATAAATGTAAGGGGGGGACAGTCATGTATAATGAGGCATTAATGGAAGGGGGGACACTGATGTAAGGAAGAACACAGATGTAAAGAGGGATACTAATGTAAGGTGGGACATTGATATAAGGGGGGGGGGGCACTGATGTAAGGTAGGACTCTGATGTAAAAGGGGATCCTGATGATAGGAGAGACTCTGATGTTAGGGGGGATTCTAAAGTAATGAGATTAACTGATGTAAGGGGACACCATTGTAAGTGGGGCACTAATGTTAGGTTGTAAAGTAAAGTTGTAAACTCTGGCACTTTGTCTGCCAACAATTCGATCGTGTGTACGAGACTTTAGAGTCATTAACCACTACTGTCAGAATTCGGTCTTTTAGACAGTTTTCTATACATTTACAAACGAATCTTTCCAAACCTGTAGACTTTACTTTACACATTAGCCATGTGTGGGGAACTGTGTCAAAAGCTTTGGCAAAATCTAAATATACCACGTCCCCCGCCACTCCTCTGTCCAAGGTTTTACTTACCTCCTCATAAAAAGAAATCAGATTTGACAAAAACTAAAACTTTTGTTTTTTATGAATCCATACTGTCTGTTACTTAGAATATTTTTTTCCAGCAAGAACTCACCTATGTGGTCTTTTATTAAACTCTCCAGTATCTTTCCGACTATAGAAGTTACACCAACAGGTCTATAGTTACTTGGTAAAGACTTTAATCCCTTTTTAAATATGGGCACCACATTGGCCCTACGCCCATCCAGTGGTACCATTCCAGTCATTAAGGAGTCCCTAAATATTAGAAACAATGGCTTTTGGTTTTTTAAAAGCTCTTTTCTTATTATTTATAGTTTTTTTTTTTTTAATTAGGCCGTGAGCCACATAGGTTTTATTTTTAGCCTTTTCAACTTATTGCTCATGGGAATATACTTTGCAGTGAGTTTGCATAGTCTTTTTAAAGAATTCCTATTTCTGTTCTGTGTTCATCAATCCCAATATTCTCTCCCATTCTAAATCCTGGAGAGCAGCCCTCATCCTTGGAAAATTTGCTCTCCTAAAGTTAAGTGTTTTTTTTATTTCCCATGTTTGTTGCTTACAGCTAACAATAAATTAAATCATGTTATGGTCACTGATACCCAGATTTTCCTTTATATGAACATCACTAATAAGCTCTGCATGGTTTGAGATCACCAGATCCAACAGAGCACCATTCCTAGTCAGGGCCTCTATAAACTGGACCATGAAATTGTCTTGTAATAGGTTTATAAATGTTTGCGCTTTAAAGGGGTTGTAAACCCTCGCAGTTTTTTACCTTAATGCATTCTATGCATTAAGGTGAAAAACATTTTTTAATGCAGCAGCGCCCCCGAGCCCCTTTATACTTCCCTGAGCCCTGAAATTTGCACGATGGGAACGAGCACACCACCTCCGGCCGGTGTCTTGTGTCCTGATTAGATAGTTGCTGTCAGCCATTGGCTCCTGTTGCTGTCAATCAAAAATCCAATGACGCGTGCGCCGGTGGGGCGAGTCCGGCATTCGTGTCTGAGGATGAAAATGCTGGACTTGGGAGCGCACCCGAAAGGTAACCCCCGCGGGAGAGTGCTTCTCCTAGGGGGTTATCTAATGTGGGGAGGAGCCGCAAGACCCCAGAGGACGAGGTTTGAGGCCACCCTGTGCAAAACGAGCTGCACAGTGGAGGTAAGTATGATATGTTTGTTATTTAAAAAAAAAAAAACCCTTATACCGTGTACACACGAGCGGACTTTCGACGGACTGAACTCCGAAAGACTTTTTGACGGACTTTCGACAGAGTTTTGATGCAACGGACTTGCCTACACACGATCACACCAAAGTCCGACTGATTCGAACGTGATGACGTACGACTGGACTAGAATGAGGAAGTTCATAGCCAGTAGCCAAGTTGTCGTCCGTCGGACTAGCATACAGACGGACGGATTTTTCGACCGGACTCGAGTCCGTCGGAAAGATTTGAAACATGTTCTATTTCTAAAGTCTGTCTGATTTTTCAACAGCAAAGGTCCGATGAAGCCCACACACGATCGAATTGTCCAGCGGAATCGTTCCGTCTGACCTTTGCTGTCGAAAAGTCCGGTCGTGTGTACACGGCATTACAATCACTTTAACTGTTCCAGCAGTCCCATTACTCCAGTCAATTGTCGGGGTAGTTGAAATCCCCCATTATTATCACTGTCCTAGTGCTTGCAGCCCCTTTCTATCTGTGCAAGGAGCTCAGTCTCCACCTCCTTATTAACACTGGGAGGTCTATAACAAAGTCCAATGATAACCTTTGTAGTGCGCACACCCATGTACAATTCCACCCATAATGCTTCTGCTTCACACTCATCACACTCTCCATCAACTAGGTCCTCTTTCACACTCGCTTTGAGATCACTTCTCACATAGACAGACACCACCACACCTCCGTTTTACCCTGTCTTTCCAAAAGAAAGCACAGCCAGAAATATTAATATCCCAGTCATGTGAAGAATGAGGCCAAGATTCAGCAATACCAATTAGATCATAGTTCTCCTCGTGCTCCAGAGCTTCCGACTCACCTATTTTGCTTGGCAGACTTCTGGCATTGGTGAACAAACACTTTCATTCATTGTCACATTTTTCACAATTATTTTGCATATTTTTTTTATTTTAGTACAAATAGTACCATTTCCAATGGTTGTTTTTAACATAGGAACCTTCATATTACCTGCCATAGTCCTCCCCCCATCTTCCCCCATTCCACCCACCAATAGGGGCTGACCCTTGTCTGACTTGTCTGCCCCATTTACTGTTAGTGGGTAAAACCTTGTGAGCTGCCAAACTACTCCCCTAAAGTGAAAATACAAAAAAAAAAAAAAAATAATAAAAATAAACTAAAAAAACAGCTGCCAACACTTCCCCAGATGTGACAATGCAAACTGATCTATCAAATGTGCGGCACTTAAATAGCTATACAACTAATATAATAATAATAATGCCATAAATAACCAGAAAATATATCCTGTAATACAAAGGTACTTAATAAATGCCCAAAAACAATAATAATATAATATAATAAAGTGCTAGTGATCCGTGTATTGCACAAAGATCCTTAATAAAGTAGCATTCTGTGATACAAGGTTAAAGTGTCCAAAAATATATATATATAAAAAAAGTGCACATGTGCCGTGTATTGCACAAAAATCCTTAATAATAATATTTCAAAAATCCATTAAGAAAACATAAAAAGTGATGATGATGATATCTTCATGCAGTGTGCACACACCCTCCACCAGATGTACCCTCACCTTAAGCATAGCTCCCAACTGTCCCCGATTTTGAGGGACTGTCCCTGATTTGGAACAAAGCCCCTCTGTCCCTCGTAGCTCCTCATTTGTCCCTCATTTTGGTCTCATCTATATAGTTGTATACAAAAGGCACTATTTATCTATCAAAAAGTATTTTACAGTGCTAAACCTTTCATCCAATTTCGCTGAATTTGTACATTCCAAAAGCCAATATGACGGGAATTAGTAGTGGTAAAAAAAGCGCTTGTGGGTTTAAACAATCAATTTCTTTTCTACAATTCTACTTTAGGGGGCGTGGCAGGGGGTGTGTCCTATGCCTGCGTACTTTTACTAATAGGTGTCCCTCATTCCCATTCTCAGAAAGTTGGGAGGTGTGCCTTAAGGGCTTTATATAAAATCCTGTGATAAATATTATCAACTTGAAAAGATCCTCCTGTGTTTTCTCTTTCCTGTGGTGGCTGATTTTGGCTTAAATGCTGATACAAGGATCACTCCTTCCTCCTGATTAAAGTGCAGATTAAAAGCCACTGCTTCCTCCTGGCTATCAGCAGTCTCCTCATATATAACGCATGTGGAAAACAATAGAAGTTTGCAATAGTGTGATAACATTTAAAACAGCTTTATTGCAACTTAAAATCCACATAGATTTACACTTACATTTGGCATAATAAAAACACGCCTTGGTAAGCTTATAGACAAAGGGGTGATAACATCACCTGGAGACCAAATCTGCAGCCCCGTATCCTGGTGTTCACCCCGTCCTAAGCCTGTGCTGCAAGAGTCCTTCCTTACTTCCTCGTCAGCCGATCAAGCTCCTCCTACCGGTTTCGTCACAATCTCGTGACTTCCTCTGGGAATTGTGATTGGCTGATGCACTTCCCATACTATTTATCGTATAGATAATAGATGTCTTATGTTGACACAATCTAGTTTATACACTGCCAGTTTCTTATGACCGGCATATATTCCCATATGCAAGCCCTTTCAACCATAATTCCAAGCAACCCCTAGTCGTAATTCAAGTGTAATGCATTGAAAATCTCAATTTTTCTTATGCCCACATGGAACTGAATTGTGGACATATACAGTGGAACCTCAGATTACGAGCATAATCCGTTCCAGGAGAATGCTCGTAATCCAATGTACTCGCATATCAAAGCGAGTTTTCCCATTGAAGTCAAGGGAAACTAAAATAATTTGTTCCGCATTGACTTCAACGGGATGCAATACCGCATGCGGCCAGAGGCGGGGGGCGCCAGAGAGCCTCGGAAACAGCCGAAAAGGCCCGAGCACACTTTGGCGAACCTCGGCAAGCCTCGGAAAGACTCCGTTCACAAGCCTTTTCGAGGTTTGCCGAGGTCAGCCGAACTGTCCTCTGGCCTTTCCGTGCATTTCCGAATGCCGACAATCGGCGTTGTTCGGCTCCGGCGCCCCCCCACCTCAGGCCAAAAGCGGTACTGCACACCACTTTTGGCCTGAATCCTGCTTGTTTTGCGAGACAACACTCGCAAACCGAGTTAGGATTTTTAGAAATACAGTGCTCGTTTGGGAAACGCTCGGTAACCGCGTTACTCGCAAACCGAGGTTCCACTGTAATTTGTAATAGTGTGTAAACCACTAATTATATTATTATGGTGATCTTCTTGTGTGTATAGTGGTGATGCATGCCGTTACCATCAGTGCGACAATGACCCCATATCACCCAGCCGCACACCTTGAATAGATTGAATAGATAATTACATATATATATATACTAAAGATTAAATTTTAAAAAAAATGTAAAAAATTTAAATGAAGAATATTAAGAAATGTACTAATAAAACTATGTATTGTTATAACAATACTAATCATAAGGAGAGCCATATAAAACCCAGTTTTGTAGGTAGACTTTATATATAAAAATGAATATTATTGTATTTTTTTTTAAAAAACTGCAAAAAATGAATGGTTTAAAATTAGCCAAGAAAAAATTGAGGTCAAATTCCTTTTTTTAATCCTCTGGGCGCTAAAGAGCCCAATTTCAATGCATTACCCATGAATTACCACTAGGGGTCGCTTGGAACTATGGTTGAACAGGCTTGCATATGGGAATATAGCAAACTGTCCACTAGAGACCAAATGTTAGTATATTCACCATACGATCAGCAGATATTTACCAGCTAGGTGTCACAATTTAATAAATATATGCAAGTCATAAGAAACTGGCAGTGTATAAGCTAGATTGTGTCAACATAAGACATCTGTTAGGAAATTTGCCACAAACTAATTAGAATTATGAGCTACTAGAAAAAGGCGGCGATCGCCGCTATAAATAGTATGGGAAGTACATCAGCCAATCACAATTCCCAGAGGAAGTCACGAGATTGTGACGAAACCGGTAGGAGGAGCTTGCAGCACAGGCTTAGGACGGGGTGAACGCTGGGATTTGGGGCTGCAGATTCGGTCTCCAAGTGATGTTATCACCGCTTTGTCTATAAGCATACCAAGGAGTGTTTTTATTATGAAAAATGTGAGTGTAAATTAGGGTTGCCATCTGTTCAGAATTCACCTGGACAGTTCGGGTTTGGAATCATGCGTCCAGGTTTCAGACTATCTGAAACCCGGACACATTATTCAGGCTGGACTATGGCTTCCCTGCTGCAGTTGTCTAAGCCGAGAGTGTCTTTTACACTCTCTTTCACACTGCCCAAAGCCAACAATCCCCCCCAAACACACACACACAGACGGGACTCAATCTGCTCCTCTTTCTCCGGCCCCTACCCCTCTGTGTTTGCCCACCACTGAAAATTTTCCATTCTAAATCAAAATGTAAAAACATTTGTTTAATACAGAAAATAGTTTAATAACATTCTTTTTTTTTGACTACGGTGGCAATATCTCCTGGTCGCATGGTCTGTGGATGGGTTTTCTGGCAACCTTAGGGTCCATTTTTTTTTTATTTGCATAGGAGCCCAGTGATAGTGAATGTACATTCGATCTCTGTAAATGGGGGCAAAAAACAGATATTATTAGGCTGTTCCCTGTGGTGGTCGATTTTTTTTTTTTCATTGATTTAAAATGGCAAATGCTGCATTTGGTCAACAGATCTAGGTGCCAAGTATCATAATTGCCTATGATACCTAGCGCCATCTAGTAGCCAAGTAGGATATTTTCCATTTAAATCAATGCACAAACATTCATCCAGCACAGGGAATAGCCTAATAACATTTGTTGTTTTGCCCCAATGTTCATGCACTTTCCATGCCATGCAAAGGTTTAAAAACAGACCTCTTTGGAGTTTCACTCCTCCGGGACCAAAAGAGGTATTCGCCTGTCCTCCACCCCAACTGCTGTTTCCTTTGACATGGTAAATTAAAAACGTGGATGTAAACCCAATCACTAAAACAATGTTAATGCCATTTTAGATTCAAAAAACTATTTTAAATATTCCTAAATCTTCAGCTTTCACGATAATAATACCTGGCGATCCTACCAAAGCCCTTGTTCAGCCACCTCCTGTTAATGGGTGGCAATGCTCAGTCCCAGTCCTCAAATTGTGTTTCTGCGTTGTCACGCAGGGGTCAGAAAGCGATGGGAAAACCTGTCCAATGGGAACACAGCAATAAAAAAATAACAGCATAATGTTAAGTAAAGAGAGAAAGTCACTAGGCTGGTTCTTGCACTCCACCTGAGTGAATATTAATCAGAACACAATGTCTTCTCAACTTCTCACACCTCCAGACATATTCTTGAGTGATCACAAGTCATGACACCATGGTGTGTGTGTGTGTGTGTGTTAAAATGGTAGTAAACCCTTACATATATCCAGGGAAAGTGACTGGCCTCAGAAGATACACAGAGATGAATCAAATTCTCCTACATACGTTTGTCTGCAGTCTTCTCTTCTCTACATCTGTTCAAAATTCAGAATTGATAAAGCTTGTCTGAAAGTTCAGAAAGACGGAGGTGGAGAGCTGAAGTTACCCTCAGTGAGGAGAGTTCTGAGAGGTGATTGGAGGGAAGGGACGCAGCACACAGGAACCGAGCTGAGGCTGTCAATCAGCTGGTCCCTTCCGACACCATCTTGGTGTCAGGAAAACTCGTCAGGAGTGATACAGTTTGATTGCGGTGGCAAAAAAGCAATAATGAAACAGGTGAAGCCTTGATCTGGTTTAAGGTCAAGAAAGAACCTTTCCCTGATTGGCAATAAAACCCAGATGGCAGCCTTGAGAGAATCCATGCTACCAGACTAGGTGGCCCTGCCCACCTTTGTGTGTTCCAGATCCTCCTTCCATAGACATAAATATAAACCCAGCAGAGATGGTGGGAACCCCTCATAATGGGCACAGCAGGTGTACAGACCCAGGAACTCAGCACAGGGATGGTGGGAACCCCTCATATGAGGCAATCTGCAGTGATCCTTCTGTCAAAGGGTAAAGATCCTTCCATGATTGGGAATTGGCGCCCCATTAGCCTTCTTAATGTCGATAGAAAGATACTGGCAAAAATTTTCTTCTGGCGATTATCACCAGTTGCAGGCAGTTTGTTATCCCGCCACCAGCACTGTTCGGTCCAAGGTAGAAGCACTTTCTCAGCAGTGTTAGCTGTCCGGGAGGCCTTGGAGCGTTGTAGGGCTGCTGGTTGGGGTAAATATTTGCTGACATTGGATCAGGCTAAGGCCTTTGATCGTGTTAATCATGAGTACTTGTGGCTCCTTCTTGACAAATATGGCCTGGAGGGGGGTTTCATTGATTGGCTCAAGATTTTGTACAAAGGGGCTGAAAGCTTTCCTTTGGTTAATGGTTGGGTCGGGCAGCCCTTTGCGGTCGGCTCGGGTGTGCGTCAGGGGTGTCCATTGAGTCCTCTGCTATATGTGTTTGCAATCGACCCCTTCATTAGAAGGCTAGAGAGTGGACCATTGTGTGGGGTACCTTTGGGCATCGCTGGTGAGCCTCCTTTGAAGGTTGTGGCCTATGCTGATGATGTTTCTGTTTTTATCTCTGGGACTGCGGAGGCGCAGGAGGTGGTCTCAGTGATAGGGCAGTATGCAGAGGCATCTGGTTCAAAGGTCAACCAGGACAAGTGTGAAGCTTTCTGGATGGGTGTGGAAGGGGAGAGCTTTGTTCTCCCGGATGACTTCCCGGAGCCCCAACAAAAAATTCGAGTTCTAGGCATTGAATTCGGCCCAGGTGACTATGGTCATGCAAATTGGGTGAACAGGCTGGAGAATGCCGATGCCAAGGTGGCAAGCTGGAAAGGTTGGCAGCTTTCCTTGAGGGAAAAGGTTGATCTGATCAAGACTTACCTGATTCCGATTTTTCTGTATGTCAGTTTTGTTTGCGTTTTGCCAGTTTCTCTCTATACCAGGATCTATAGTTGTTTCTTCCAGCTGTTATGGGGGAACAGAATAAACCTTGTCAAAAGGAATGTGACTTACCTTCCTAGGCGGGAGGGTGGTCTAGGGATGGTCAACCCTGTAGTCTTTTTCTCTCTGATGTTTCTGAAGTACAATCTTGGTAACATGTTGGCAGAGAGACCGCCTGGGTGGGTTGGTATTTTCCAGTCCTGGTTTAGGCCCTTTCTGCGAGACTGGGAGAATGGTGGGCCAGTGAAGAGCCTGAGGGTCAAGCATGAACAGCTCCCGGCTTATGTTGCCCTGTGTTTGAAAATGCTTCGGCAGTGGCAAGTAACAGCAGGAGAAGTCAGATCTCTTCCAAGGAAACTTCTTGAGAAGCGGATCATGAGCTCTGCTTTTTGCGAGCCACTGGCCTTGAGGGATTGCCCAAGCCTGGTTTTGGGGGTGGGTTTGCGATTGATTAATTTGGAGAGAATCCCAATGAAGTTTAGGGATCAGGCTTGGCTTGCCTTTCATGGAAAACTATATGTGAAGGGCAACTTGAAGTTTCTTTCCATGAGTGATCGGGGCTGCCCGAGAGTGGAGTGTGGAGGAGTGGTGGAGTCCATGGATCACTTTCTACTTCAATGCCCTTTTAATATAGAGGTGTACAAGAGGGTTGGGAGGGCTCTGAGTATACCCTTCCTCCCCCATATGAGTTATGCAGAGTGGGTGTATGGGGCATTCCAGACTCGTCGGGATTATGATTTGGAAACACTTTTTTTAGTTAGTCTGGTAGTCCGTTATTTCACGTGGAGTGCACGGTGTCAGGTATCCTTACGGGGTAAAATCCTCCCTGTGGAAGTGGTGGTGCAGGACATTCTGGGTGAGGTTGGGAAGATTCGGGGTCTTGAGAAAGGCAGGTGGCAGCAGGAGGCCTGGATATGGGCGTGGAGGAATATCAGGACTCTTTAGCTGCTGCCTGTTGATCTCGGGGTGTGCGGCTTTTCTTTGTATTCTTGATTCACTCCCCTAGATTTTTAAGATGAAATATATTTTTGATAAAAGGCTACATGCATGGTGACGGTGATGTTCCTTAGTCTGGCTCTCCCATAGGGATTGTGTTGTGCGCAATTTGTTTTGTACCATTTATTATGTTCTTGTTTTGTATTATCACATTCAATTATTTTGTAAATATGTTTTATTTATTTATTATGGTTTTATTGTATATAAGTTGTTGTTTGTAAGTTTTTTCAATAAACAAAATTAACCCCTCATAATGGGCACAGCAGGGGTACAGACCTGGGAACTCAGGACAGGGATGGTGGGAACCTCTCATAATGGTCACAGCAGGTGTAAAGACCTGGGAACTCAGCACAGGGATGGTGGGAAACTGCCATTCTGCTCCTTGACAGTGAAGTTGCTGGTTCCTTAGCTCCTGTGCTTCCAGAGACCAGGGGCTGGAGTTGCTTCTCTGCCCCAGGAGGGATTCTGGATCCTGGTGAGGATCCTGGCGGGGGCCCCCTGGATAGGCCTATGGAAGATACTGGGCCTGGCCCAAGGAGTGATGAGTCCCTGTCTGCCTTTAGACAGAGGATTGTTGGTAAGCTGAAACGGATTGAGAAAGAGGAGGAGAAATTGTTGATTTTGATGGCTGAACTTAGGAAGAAAAAACAGATTTGTGCCAAACTATACAGCAAGAAGAGACCGGCTCTAAAGCCTGAGTTGAAGGACTTAGAACAAGCTGTGAGGAAGCAGAAAGAATTGGTGAGCTCTCTGAAGGAGAACAGCGGAATATTTAAAGAAAAATATAGAACGATTCAACCGAATGAGGAGAGGAGCCGCTTCCTGCATGGAAGGTGACCCAATCAGTGAGGAGATGCAGGTACCGATAGAGTCAGCAGAGAGTCAGAATGTGGGCCCGGAGGATGAGTCCAGCTCTACAACATCTCAGGCATCTGCTGAGCCCTCAATGGCGGAGGCCTCTGTCTCCCTCACTCTGCAGCAGCAATATGGAACATCTGAGCAGGAGGTTGAGGGAGGTAGTGGCATGCTGGAATTCATCTGTAAGCTGGAATCCCCTCCGAGTGCAGATTCCCCAGATGATGATGAGAAGATAGACACTGTTCCTCACCCTGTGAAACAGAGACCTGTAGCGAGAGCAAGATCCACCATGAAGTCTGCAGCAGCTGGGGGTGAAGTCTGATCCCACCGTCAGACATGACATCGCAAAGGTAACAACACAGCAAGCAAGTACAATGTGTGCACGTGCAAGATGGTGATGTGGACTTTATTAATGACAATGATCTTGCTGAAGGTTGTAGTGCTATGGGCAGTCAGCCCAGACCTATAGACAGTGTGCAGCATGAAGTGCAGTCTGAATTACCTGCTGAAAACAAAGAAGAGTCTGCAGAGAGGAACGCCATGGACAATACAGTGACTTTGCCTGGACCAAACACAGCGGCTGTTCCTGAGAATGGTGGAGGAGATGCTGGGAGCAGTAGTGCTACAACTCTCCAGGAGTCTGCAGTAGCCAAGACTGTGATTGAACCCAGGAAAGAAGCTGAGTGTTCAGAGCAGGTGGAGAGGGCAGGTCCTGCCTCTGCTATCACAGCTGATTCAGACTCTGCCAACAGGTTTGAATGTGTCTAAGGACAAGACTGCAATTACTGGTGGTGTAAGAAAAACTTATGCTGGTATTGCTGCTACAGGATCTGAGAAGGGGCAGCAAGTAGGGAAGGAATATGAAAATGTTTTATCTTCCTCCCTGTTTAAAAGGAGGAATGTTGTTCAGTTAAAATGGGAGGGCGGTGGAATCCCCCCACATAGGAGGGCAGTGGTGGATAAGATTCTGCAGATGGGGTTTAGGCCCACGGATATCTTCGCCCTGATCAGTCCGGCAGGTTCCTATGAGTACGATTTGTCCTTTATCCGTCCGGAGTCTTTGGACTTTGGGCTTGTTTCACGCCAGCCACTCATTAAAATGGTGACAGTTCTTGTCCGCAATGAGTCCATACCACAAGGGAATTTATCTGTATGGTTGAGGAGGTATGGAGAAGTCCTGAGCCCTCTAAAAAAGATTTTGGACAATTGGGGAATATGGAGGGGGGGGGGGTTGTGCAGTTAAAATTAAATGTAATTGACAATGTTGTCCAGCATCTGCCATCTATAGCTTTCCTGGGAAGGGACAGGCTGACCATCTTCTACCCGGGCCAGCCAAAGCTATGCAATAAGTGTGGAGATAAAGGGCATCTTGCATCCTTCTGTCCATTGATGAAGTGCTCTTTGTGTCAGGGTATAGGACATTTGGCGAAGGACTGTAACAGGTGCAATCTGTGCAATGCGGTGGGACATCCTTGCAGTCAGTGTCCTGAGGCAATGCATAACAAGCCTGAGCTTATGGAGGATGTTCAAAGTTCAGCAGCTGGGGTGCCTGTGAGTCCATCTGAGTCTGTGCCAATACTCAGTATGTCTGTGTCTTCCCAGTCTGTGCATTTACCTAGTGTGCCCGTGTCTTCCCAGTCTGTAGGTAAGGTTTTGGTTACCAAGAATGTGTCCATTTCTTCCATGTCTTCTAAAATTGCTGAGGCAGGTGCATCATGTGCAGTGCCAGCCCCCCTCCCCTGACGCTGCAGGGTTTCTATTGAGGATCATGGGGTGCAGAGGAGTGGGAAGGATGGTGAAGAGGCTGGCCTGGTAGTAGATAAAGGGAGGGGGGTGAAGGGGAGGATAGGTGTGAGGAGGCTATCGGCTCCGGTTTGTCAAAGGATGATATGGAGTGGTTGGAGGATAAAAGGAGGAGGGGCAAAAGAAAAAAAAAGAGGTACAGTTCCCTTAAGTCCTAAGGTTTTGCCTTAGGCAAATAGGTTTGAGGTCCTGTCAGATGATGATGATGAATGGGACTTGTTCAGTTCAGCATCCTCTATGGATGATGAGTGCCAGGGTGCAACAAAGCGCGCTGGTTCTCCAGGGAGAGGGAGTAGTCAGGCTAAGAAACGGCTGCCTCAGTTACCCTAATGGCAGTTCCCACTCAGTTTTTATAAAAGGCTACATGCATGGTGACGGTGATGTTCCTTAGTCTGGCTCTCCCGTAGGGATTATGTTGTGCGCAATTTGGTTTGCACCATTTATCATGTTCTTGTTTTTTAGTTTTGTATAGTCATATTCAATTATTTTGTAAATATGTTTCTTTTATTCATTATGGTTTTATTGTATATAAGTTGTTTGTAAGATTTTCAATAAACAAAATTAACCCCTATAATGGGCATAGCAGGTGTAAAGACCCAGGAACTCAGCACAGGGATGATGGGAACCCCTCATATTGGGCACAGCAGGTGTACAGACCCAGGAACTCAGCACAGGGATGTTGGGAACCTCTCATAATGAGCACAGCAGGTGTTCAGACCCGGGAACTCAGCACAGTCATGGTGGGAACCCCTCATAATGGGCACAGCAGGTGTACAGACCTGGGAACTCAGCACAGGGATGGTAGGAACCCATCATAATGGGCACAGAAGGTGTAAAGACCCAGGAACTCAGCACAGGGATGGTGGGAACCCCTCATAATGGGCACAGCAGGTGTACAGACCTGGGAACTCAGCACTGGGATGGTGAGAACCCCTCATAATGGGCACAGCAGGTGTACAGACCTGGGAACTCAGCACAGGGATGGTGGGAACTCCTCATAATGGGCACAGCAGGTGTACAGACCCGAGAACTCAGCACAGGGATGATGGGAACCCCTCATATTGGGCACAGCAGGTGTACAGATCTGGAAACACAGCACAGGGATCTCACTAATGGAGCTTTGAAGAGATCGAAGAGAATGTCTAGGGGGTTTAATTTCTCTAGCATCTGACACTGAGATATCAGTTTTGGGTGGGTTGACCCTTTAGCCAACTCAGCTGCAAATTGCTCTCGGAAATTGTTCCAAGTTGTTGACATCTGTGCTGATGGGCGATGTTGGTGGACGGAGCTGTGGTTAGAGAATATTCTTGCTAGTCACTATAAATATCAACAGTCTCCGCAGGGACGCTGCTATCTGAGCCAGGCTGCATTGATATTCCCAGCACAATAGAGAGTCTTTGTGGAGTAAATGTCACATAACTTATTACACATAACTGTCATACTTTGTACACTGTGCAAACAAAACAGGTTCCACTGCCACATCAAGGTAGCCAAACACAGCGGTCCCGGCGTTCCCCTCTCCTTTCCCTGCTTTCTGCAAAGTCACTCGCTGAAGATATAATGTAAAGGCGATAGCGCCAGCTCAAAACAAGGACCTGACCACGCGTGGCTGGAGGTACCTGGCTCCACAGACTTATCTCTAATGCTGTGGCCTGATATTGCTTTTAGATTTTGCTTTATATCTCTATAAGGCTTTGGTCGAGGGTGCGGCGCCTTGGTGTCAGTTTTAGTGATAGAAGCAGTGTTATTTTTTCCAATAATATTCTTTTTCTTTGCTTCTCTAGCAGGCCTTTAAGTGGGCTTTAGTGCACGGGGGGGGGGGGGGGGGGCAGAGTGGTTTCCGTATCATGTGACCACTGTGATTGGCTCTCAAAGAGGTCACATGATCAGGATCCCATTGTCTCCTGATCAGAAGCCTTGGCTGAGAGCTATCGGTGACTCAGAGAAAAGATGGTCAGCACTCAGGATAGCATCCAAAAATGATCATGATCAGCATGATCTGGAGCGAATGGCAGCAAAGCTGGGGCGACGGGCAAACACGAGCGTGTCCCCTACCTGGAAGAGCCGCATCATGTACATGTACGTGATCCAACGCAATGGGGCTACTCTGGCGCAGTGTATCTGCGGTAGGTGGTCACCAAGTGGTTGAAGATCATTCACATGTACTCCAGAAGACGATCTATCGAAACGCGTTGATCCTACATGTGGATTGTATAGGATCTAAGCAATTAACTCGAACCCTAGATCTCGGTTTTTATTTGTTTTGTGATTTGGCTTTTATTGAATGTTTTAATAAAGTTCACAGTATTTATCTACGCCAGGGTTTCTCAAACAGGGTTCCGTGGAACCCTTGGGTTTCTCTAGAGGTTGCTAAAGGTCCCTGAGCAATGGCCAATTTCTAGAGGTCCCTGAGCAATGGCCAATTTCTAGAGGTCCCTGAGCAATGGCCAATTTCTAGAGGTCCCTGAGCAATGGCCATTTTCTAGAGGTCCCTGAGCAATGGCCAATTTCTGCCTCTCAGGTAAGTTCTCAAGGACACCACTGATCTTTTTAGTTATCTGTAAGGGGGTAATTCTTCCCAATAACCACAAGCGTAAGAAGCATTCTTCTCATTGACCATCACACTAATGTATGATGAGTTGTAGATTTTTCATTTTTAGCAGGGGTTCCCCAAGACAGGAGAATTATTTCCAGGGTTCCTCTGTGTTGAAAAGGTAGAGAAAGGCTGATCTACGCAGTGTTATTCTTGTAGCTATATGTTCCTCTAAAAGTCCTTGGCTACTACTTTTGCCGTTTGTATATGCTACATTTAGGGACGAGGACCTCTAGCACTCAGCATATTGGATAATCCACTGTTATATATTTTTAAGGTTACATTACTTTTTTTTTAGACCAAGATCCAACCCTAGGTGGCCCTTTGTGTCTATGTCTTGGTTTAGCTTCATAAAATTGTACATGTTGTACGTCGCCCCTAAATGTTTTGCATTAGCAGGGTTACATAAGTGCAAGCACACCCACTATGCACACGACAATGTGTATCATATCATATAACAAACACGAAAAGGGAAGTGTGACTGAAACAAAAATAAATACGTTAAATATTGAACCGGTCAGAGATGTTGAACTGGGTGGTGAAGGAGATAAGACGGCTGGTATCTGCAGATAGTGACTCACCCCAGGACAGGTATGCTGGAGACATTCGTCCAACGAGTGTTTTATAACTAGATTCCTTAAAGGAGAAGTACAGCCAAAGCTCATCTGGCTGTACTTCTTCTTTGAATCACAAGAGTGAAGTTCGTTTTGCACTCCTGTGACCCGTTTTCAGCAGACAACGGTCTGAAGTCCACTGTCGGCTGACGTCACAGAGCCGGTGCAGGCTCGGGCTCGATAGTGGAGTTGGGATCCACCCACAAGCCTGGACCGGAACCCGGCTCAGCCTCTCAGCAAGCCACTGAGAGCCTGAGCCGGCCGCTCCCGCTCCCTCCACAGCCCAGCGCTCCAGCTCCTTCCTGCCCAAGCCAATTTTCAGCTTTCAGCGCTGTCACACTTTGAATGACTATTGTGCGGTCATACAACACTGTACACAAATGACATTTTTATCATTTTTTTCACACAAATAGAGCTCTCTTTTGGTGGTATGTAATCACCACTGGGGTTTTACATTTTTTTGCTAAATAAACGAATAAAAACAATACATTTTTACAAAAAAAACTTTTTCATAGTTCGTTATAAAATTTTGGAAACATTGAATTTTTCTCCACTGATGTGCGCTGATGAGGCTGCACTGATAGGCACTGATAGGCTGCACTGATGGACAATGATGGGCACTTATAGGCTACACTGATGGTCACTGATGAGGCTGTACTGATGGTCGCTGATGAGGCGGCATTAATGGGCACTGATAGGCTGCCCTGATGGGCATTGATGAGGCTGCACTTGTGGGTGCTGATGAGGAGGCAGTGATGAGGAGGCACTGATGGGCACTGGTAGGTGGCACTGATAGGCAGCACTGGTAAGAGACAGTGATGAGGAGGCACTGATTGGCACCACTGGTGGGCACTGTTTGGACTGCACAGATAATCAGGACACTGATAATCAGTGCCCTGATTATGAGTGTACATGTCCCTTTTAGAGAAACCAGTTAGCTGCTCTCTTCTTCTCTCCTCATGTTGTCAGCATGGGGAAAGGAGTGGCGATAACCGGCTTCTAATTACATCCATGATCAGCTGTGATTGGACATGCTAAAGAGCCATTGATTGGCTCATTACCTCAATCTGTGATCAGCAGTGTCCTCTGGACACTGTGATCACAGAGCACGCTGCCTGGGTGCGATCACAGGAGGCCGTCATAGGATGGCCTCCAGTAGCGGCTGGTGCTCAAAATTTTTGGGGGGCGCAAACAAACAGGAACATTCTGAAAAAAACATCAATTGCAGCCTCACGGTGCCCATAAAATGCCGCCACTGTGCCCATCAATTGCAGCCACTGTGCCCATCAAATGCCGCCACTGTGCCAATCCAGCGCAGCCACTGTGCCCATCAAACACCACCACTGTGCCTATCAAATGCAGCCACTGTGCCCATCAAACACCACCACTGTGCCCATCAAACGCTGCCACTGTGCCCATCAAACACCACCACTGTGCCCCTCAAACGCCGCCACTGTGCCCATCAAATGCTGCCACTGTGCCATCAAATGCTGCCACTGTGCCCATCAAATGCTCTCACTGCGCCCATCAAATGCAGCCACTGTGCCCATCAAACACCGCCACTGTGCCCATCAAACGCCGCCACTGTGCCCATCAAACGCCGCCACTGTGCTCATCAAAAGCCATCACTTTGCCCATCAATTGCCGCCACTGTGCCCATGAAATGCTGCCACTGTGCCCATCAAATGCTGCCACTGTGACCCCCCTGCCCACACACCGTCTGCCCGGCACTTACCCTGTCTCGGTGGGGCAGCAGGTGACGGCAGCAAGCGATGTTCTCCATGCTCCTCCATGTCTTCTCCCGTCCTCACCTATAGGCGATTGGACACCAGATAGGCATCCAATCACAGTGCCTGTCCTTTCAGCCAATCAGGTGACGGGTAACAGAACCAAGCACCTGATTGGCAGGGAGGCGGTTCAGTGTTAGGAAAGCAAATATTCATTTGCTGTTCTAACACACCTGGGTGAACTGCAAGCGCCAAGCATGGCGCTCGCAGGTCACCTTTTTTGACGCCTATTAAAGCCTATGGCTCTAATCAGGTGCTTCAAAAACACCCCCCCCGTCGCTGTAATTCAAGCGACCGGCACCCGAAAAGGGCAGCGGCAGCCATGGATAGATTCATGCAATGCATGAATCTATCCATCTACATAGAGGGGGTGGCTGGAGAGAGTGGGCGGCGCCCGTGCGCCCTTATGGACGCACCGCCACTGATGGCCTCCCAGAACTAGCCGTTCATGCTGTAGCCATCATCCGGCTATGGCGCGATCGGCAAGCGGTTAAAGTGAATCTGGACCCAATAACAAAATGCAATATATTGCCACTTACCAGTCCTTTTCATTTTTCAGACTATTTTTCTCTCTATGCTCTCCTGGTGATCCTGCCAGTAACAAACATCCTGTTCTAGGGTGACAAGGTTCACTCCCTGTAGTGTATCTGTAGAGGAGCAGTGTTGCCACCCAAGTACATGGAGTGTGCTAGAAATACGTAGATGTGTGTTGTCTGGGCCCCTTCGCTGGACAAAGGACAGTCCAATTATTTTGGACTTTATGGAGGTTTGCTCGCTGGCAGGAGGGGTACATCAAGGAGTTTCCTGAAAATGTATTGGAAGAATGAGAGCGCCACACCAATTTGTTCAGTCTTGTATTCAATCTGAAGTAAGGATAAAAATGCCAACGCGTTTCGAGGGCTTTCAAATCCTCTTTTCATCAGCTGTCCCACTGGTGCCCGCCTTGCAAATCCATCCTTATTATTATTATTATTCAGGATTTATATAGTGCCAACAGTTTGCACAGCGCTTTACAACATGAGGGTAGACAGTACAATTACAGCACAATTCAATACAGGAGGAATCAGCGGGCCCTGCTCCCTAGAGCTTACAATCTGTTCTCATTTTCAGTACACATGCCCGGATGAAGAGGGAATCTGTGAGCCCTGAAGAGCGTTGGATTTTTATCCTTACATCTGAATAAATAAATGAACTCATACGGGACTGAGCAAACCTGTGTGGTGTTCTCATTCTTCATATAGGAAGTGTGTTAGGAAGATAGAATACCCCCTCTCCTCACCATTTCTCCATAACATAGCGGGGAGGTGTTCTGTAGTCCACAGAGGATAAATAAGCAGGGCTGATAGCGCTGCTTAAGAACGTGCAGGAAGTTACAAGTTCGCTGGATTTCTGTCAGGATCAACAAGTATTTGAATGCTCTTATTGAACAGATGGAACAAATTGCTTTCAAAGGGAAGGATCGGGTAAGTAAAAGTGCTTTTACTCTCCCCTAGACTGAATAAATGCATCCAAGAATTTATCGATGATAAAGGGAACAGGAGACTCTGGTTAGGCAAGGCATTGCTAATGCATTATTAAAATAATTGCTCTACCTGAAGTTTAGCTTTAAAATTAAATGCAAACCCAAACACCTAAATCTTATATAATCCTAACCAATCCAGTCCCTAAATCTCTAAATCGTCCTAATTCCCCTTGAGTCTCAAAGTTTGTTTTTTTTGTGTGTCAGTTCTGCACATTTTATCATTTGTAGTCTTCACTAACATACAATAATTATAGTTTTTTGGTGTTTTTTTGGATGGGGGAAAGATAGTTTTAATTTGGTAGAACATGTGGATATATATTTTTAAATTATTGGTTTTTATTGGGAATAAATACAAAAATTAAATAAAACATTTAGGAATAAATACTGTACATTTTTCATAATTTACACAACTTTTTTTTGTTTTGTTTTTGTTTTTTAGAGGTTTGAGATCATTAAAAATTTGAATGACATTGGGTTCACTTAAAAGTACATAAGCATGCGATGCTTGCTCCTTAAATTAAAATGTCATTCAGACATCATTGTTGTGACCTAGGGATAACTTTTGGGATTTTTTTTTACTTCTGGGAGATTTTTTTTCTTTATATATATAATATAGATATATATAGATATATAGATATATATATACATGTATATATATATCTATATATATATATAGAATATATTCTATAATAATATGTATGTGTGTGAATGTATGTTTGTATATATATATATATATATAAATATATACACACACACACACACACACATATATATATATGTATATATATATTCTATAATAATATGTGTGTTTGTGTGTATATATATATATATATACCCACACACGTACACACAGTATAACATTTAATTCATTTGTAATGTTTATTTAATTATTATTTATATTATTTATTGATATTTAATAAATATATTTTACTTTTTTTTTTTTTTTTTGCATTTTATCCTCTTCATGGAGAGTCTAGATCCCGTCAGTGCAGACCAGATCCAGACCTCCCATGCAGTTGTGCAGCAACTGATCACTTTTAAATAGTGATCTATTGCTGCCTGCAATCAGTTACAATGCAAATCAAGACAAGAGGGCCCTGTCCATGGGAGCTTACAATCTAAAAGGGAATGGCAAGTGATACAAATAGGTAATAACTGTGCGGGGATGAGATGATGGATAACAAATAAAATTTGCTCGGTAGAGGTAGGATAGGCTTGTAGGTGGGGTGCAGTGGAACGACACACTCAGTCCCAGTGCAATGAAAGAACTTGTATTGAAATAATTCAGAGAGGGATCACAAGGGGAAGGCAGCTCAACCAGGAACACTCACAGTTCCAACAGCGTGCAGAGAGCTGGGTACAGACGAACTGACGGCGCCTGTAGAGAGGGGAAGAATGGGGGCCGGGTCATCTTGTGCCCAAGCAGGTGGGTGTCCAGAGAACCTTTCCCTTCTCGTTGGGAATCTTCCCCTGCCGCTAGTGCCGTCACTACCAGGTTGGTTACCTGTCCCTACTCTACCAACCGGCAAATGAGTGCCAAACCTGGGAGCCAGGGCCTTAAAAAAGGCTCTGCCTTACCCAAGATGGCCGCCAGAGTAACATGGGGAGGCAGCCCAGTGACCCAATCATAGAGAAACATTGTTCTTCCTGATTTTCAACTGCAGTGCTGCTGCAGAGGAGCGCCATCTGCCGTGGAGGAAATAGACGGCACTTGCCTACAGGCTTTCTAGAAGAGATGAGTTTTCAGGGATTGTCTAAAGAGTAAGAGAGTACTCTGTCTGGAAAGTTTTAAAAGTATTACATATATATATATATATATATATATATATGAATATATATATGTATATATATATATATATACACACACATACATATACACACACACTGTATCTCTTTTTTTTTTCTTTTTTTTACTTTTGTAGCTGGGGAGGTGGAAGGGTTTAGAATTTACACCAAAGTCCTCGGATCTCTTACTTAATGAATCTAAAGTTAATTCCCTGTACTGCTGCTCTTCCCTGGAAACTTCTATCCCAAGCTCTACTCCCCAGTATTGCAAAATCGAATGTTCTCAGACTGTATTCCCTGCAGATTGAATGTAATTCATTGAAAAAGATGAGTGTGAATGGGGAAAACACTGCTTTAGGCTGCTTTCAGACTCAAGCATTTTTTTTTTGTTGCGCTTTTACCATGCTAAAAAGCAACAAAAAGGCAATCCCTTTAAACCCAATGGGAGTCTTCACACCACTGAGCCGCAGGTGCCGTACATTTTGAAATGTCCTACATGCTGCATCTTTGATACGGTTTTCAAAACAGCACCAAAAACGCAGGTCCCCGTTGAAATTAATACAACCTGTGTCAAAAATGCATCAAAACCGCACCAAAAATGCAGGTCCCCATTGAAATGAATGAAAAATGCATCAAAAGCGCATCAAAACAGCACCAAAAATGAAAGTCCCCATTGAAATGAATACAAAATGTGTCAAAAGTGCATCAAAACAGCACCAAAAATGAAAGTCCCCATTGAAATGAATACAAAATGTGTCAAAAATGCATCAAAACCGCACCAAAAATGCAGGTCCCCATTGAAATGAATGAAAAATGCATCAAAAGCGCATCAAAACAGCACCAAAAATGAAAGTCCCCATTGAAATGAATACAAAATGTGTCAAAAGTGCATCAAAACAGCACCAAAAATGCAGGTCCCCATTGAAATGAATACAAACGCATTGAAAAGCGCATCAGAACAGCATAAAAAAAGGCAGGTCCCCATTGAAGTGAATGGAAAACATGTCAAAAGCGCATCAAAACAGCACCAAAAACGCAGTCCCCATTGAAATGAATGGAAAATGCATCAAAAGCGCATCAAAACAGCACCAAAAATGCAAGTCCCCATTGAAATGAATGCAAAATGCATTGAAAAGTGCATCAAAACAGCATAAAAAAGGCAAGTCCCCATTGAAGTGAATGGAAAACATGTCAAAAGCGCATCAAAACAGCACCAAAAATGCAAGTCACCATTGAAATGACTGGAAAACGTGTCAAAAGTGCATCAAAACAGCACCAAAAATGCAAGTCCCCATTGAAATTAATACAAAATGCATTGAAAAGCACAGCAAAACAGCATAAAAAAGGCAGGTCCCCATTGAAGTGAATGGAAAACGTGTCAAAAGCGCATCAAAATAACACCAAAAATGCAGGTCCCCATCAAAATGAATGCAAAGTGCATCAAAACAGCACCAAAAATGCAATTCCCTATTAAAATGAATACAAAATGCGTCAAAAGTGCATCCAAACAGCACCAACCCCCCCCCCCCCCCCCCCCCATAGAAATGAATGGAAAACATCAAAATGCAAATGCTTTTGCGTGGAATTTTTGGTGCATTTTTTGAGTCACAGGTGCAAACAGGGTAATAGGCACCCAGAAAATGCACCCGAAATGCATCACAAATGTGGCCAAAACTCATATGATTTTTTATTATGTTTTTTTTTTAAACGGGGCTTTGTGAAAGCAGCCTAATGGCCAATAGATGGCGCTGAGTATCAGAGGAAACAGGTATGCTCCTTAGCGCCATCTAGTGTCCAAAATGGGGTATTCCCCCTAAAGCCCCTAAACTGTGTGCAGTTTCAATGAATGAACACCTTTGGAAAAATGTTTCTATAAATAAACCACCATCTTACACAACAGTGCCAGGTGCCGCACAGAGGTCGCTGGGGGGGGGGGCTACATCAAAATTTAGCTAGGGGGCGCCATAATTTGTAGTTACCTTCCTCATAACCCTACCCTTTAAGTAGATTGTGTTTGGTACGTGGCTGATAAACACCAGAAGGACTGTAGGTGGCATTGATTGAGATGCAGACAATGGGCTGTACATCAGCGGGAATGAGGGGATATTGACGTCGGCAAACCGCCGGTAATGAGCCACAGCCGGGGACAAAAGGGGATAAACCTCAAGCGTGGCCTGAGAAAAAAATAAAATAACAGACAATTTTATTCACATAAATTGAAATGGTATTGACAGAGGCGGCACTGACGAGCTCCCAGCAAGCTATCTTCACATAAATTCAGAACGCAGCGGGTGAGGCGCTCTGGACGGGCAGCAATTTGCTGAGACGGCGCGGCCCCTCGTTACCAGTTATCTTTCCCAGCAATAAAGCGTTACTCCACCTGTGAGACGGTTTTCCCACACAAACCACATCGGCACACATCATCCACTTCCTTCCTCTCTGTTCTGTGTATCGGCTGCCTCTGTTAGACTTCTCAGATTTCTATCCGCAAAAACTTGTCGTTGTCAGTTGGGATTCTGATTCCGTTTTTTAACAGAAGGCAGGTTTTGACACTGAAAGGAGTTTTCTCTGTGGTCTGTAAACCATGTCACCCTTTGTAGGACAACGCCGATTACCTTTAAATGCCCCGGTCACCTTTTTAAAGCAGCTAAATCTTCTGGCCTTCTGAATGGTAACTCACCAATTTTCTTTTTTACTATTGTACCACTGACCACCAATGTAAGGAACATTCCTCCCACTGACCTCCAATGTAAGGAACAATCCTCCCACTGACCTCCAATGTAAGGAACATTCCTCCCACTGACCTCCAATGTAAGGAACATTCCTCATACTGACCTCCAATGTAAGGAGCATTCTTCTCATTGACCTCCAATGTAAGGGACATTCTTCCCACTGACCTCCAATGTAAGGAGCATTCTTCTCACTGACCTCCAATGTAAGGAACATTCCTCCCACTGACCTCCAATGTAAGGAGCATTCTTCTCACTGACCTCCAATGTAAGGGACATTCTTCCCACTGACCTCCAATGTAAGGAACATTCCTCATACTGACTTCCAATGTAAGGAACATTCCTCATACTGACCTCCAATGTAAGGGACATTCTTCCCACTGACCTCCAATTAAAGGGACATTCTTCCCACTGACCTCCAATGTAAGGAACATTCCTCATACTGACTTCCAATGTAAGGAACATTCCTCATACTGACCTCCAATGTAAGGGACATTCTTCCCACTGACCTCCAATTAAAGGGACATTCTTCCCACTGACCTCCAATGTAAAGAACATTCCTCATACTGACCTCCAATGTAAGGAACATTCTTCTCACTGATCACTAATTAAGGAACATTCCTCATACTGACCTCCAATGTAAGGAGCATTCTTCTCACTGACCTCCAATGTAAGGGACATTCTTCTCACTGACCTCCAACGTAAGGAACATTCCTCATACTGACCTCCAATGTAAGGAGCATTCTTCTCACTGACCTCCAAAGTAAGGAGCATTTTTCTCACTGACCTCCAATGTAAGGAACATTCCTCATACTGATCTCCAATGTAAGGAACATTCTTCTCACTGATCACCAATTAAGGAACATTCCTCATACTGACCTCCAATGTAAGGGACATTCTTCCCACTGATCACCAATGTAAGGGACATTCTTCCCACTGACCTCCAATGTAAGGGACATTCTTCCCACTGACCTCCAATGTAAGGGACATTCTTCCCACTGACCTCCAATGTAAGGGACATTCTTCTCACTGACCTCCAATGTAAGGAACATTCCTCCCACTGACCACCAATGTAAGGAACATTCTTCTCACTGACCACCAATGTTAGAGACATTCTTCTTTCTTTTTTGGCTATTATTAATTATTTGTATTATTTCATTATCACTGAAGATAAGTTAGTTGCATGGAGCAGTCCTGGGTGTCAATACACGAAGCACACCTCATCTCGTCACCTCTTATGTATTCTCATATCTCAGCCTGCTGATCGTGTACAGTGATCTGTAGATAGTCATTATTAGCAGAGTTCACTGAGACCTGAAAGTCATTTCAATGATTCCTCCGTGTTAAAAGCTGGGAAAGGCTGGTGTGGGCTGTAAGTGACACGGTGGAGCTGAGAGCAGCGTGGCTTCATTTTCTCAGAAATGTAATGTTATTTGGTGACACTCGCCTCTAGATTAATGCTCAGTGTGATAATACATTACAGGTCCACTTTACACTTATAACAGGGGAGAGAACTTTCTATAATTATACTGTATTTGGCTGATGCGGACTCAGAATTCTGTTCAATAATAAGCACACAATGTGTCCATGAAAAAGGGATTTTTGACAATGATGTCCAATTAATTGGTGGAGTGTATGTCTCCTCCAGCTAACCCCCTGCGGACGCGGCAGGGAGTGGAGAACAATGGCTGCGGGGGGTGGCTGAAGAGCTGAAAGGCTCAGTGTGGGAGCCACGCAAAACCCAGAGAAATATCATTAATATTCAGAGATGGGATGGTGGCATTGTCAGTCACTGTTAGTATTTAGAATTCTGAACCAAGAATTCCATTTCCTTCCTGACTTCCCCCATTTCTTCCTTCCTTCTCCCCTTCCTCTCTTCCTTCCTTCTCTCCTTCATTACTTCTTTCCTACCGTGCTTCCTTCCCTTCATCCTTCTTCCCTTCTTTTTCCTTCTGTCCTTCTTTTATTTCTTTTTTGTTCCCTTCCTTCCATCCATCCTTGCTTCCTTCCTTCCCTTCATCCTTCCTCTCTTCTTTTTTTCTTTTACCTTCTGTCCTTCCTGACTCCCGCCCCCTCCCCCCTTCTTACTTCTTTCCTTCTCCCCTTCCTCCCTTCTCTCCTTCATTACTTTTTTCCATCCTTGCTTCCTTCCTCTGCTTCATCCTTCCTCCCTTCTTTTTCCTTCTGCCCTTCCTTTTCATTCCTTTTTTCTTTATTTCCCTCCTTCCTCCTTTTCCTTCTTTCTTAGCTTCCTCCCTTTCTTCCGTCCTTCCTTCTTTCTCTCCTTCATTATTTTGTTTCATCTTTTCTTCCCCGCTTCTATCCTTCAATTCATCTTTTCTCCCTTCTTTTTCCTTCTGTTCTTCCTTTGTTTCTTTTTTCTTTATGTCCTTCCTTCCTTCCATCATTCCTTTCTTCCTTCTACCATTCCTTCCTTCCCTATTTTTCCTTCAGTCCTTCCTTCATTTCTTTTTTTTTATTTCCCTCCTTCCTTCTTTTTCTTCCTTGCTTCCTTACTGCCTTCCTTCATTCCTTCTTTTCATCCTTTCTTCCTTCCTTCACTTCATCCTTCCTCCCTTCGTTTTCTTCCTGTCCTCCCTTCATTTCTGTTTTATTTATTTTCCCCCTTCCTCCTCTCTCCTGCCTTCCATCCTCCCTTCTCTCCTTCCTTACTTCTTTCCATCTTTTCTTCCTTGCTTACTTCAAATCATCCTTCCTCCCTTATTTTTCCTTCTATCATTCCTTTGTGCTTCTTTTTTCTTTATTTACCTCCTCCTTCCTTCTTTCCATCCATCAATCATTCCTTCCTTTCATCATCCATCCATCCATCCATCCATCCATCCATCCATCATTCCTTCCTTTCATCATCCATCCATCCATCCATCCATCCATCCATCCATCATTCCTTTCTTCCATCATCCATTCATCCATCATTCCTTTCTTTCATCATCCATCCATCCATCATTCCTTCTTTTCATCATCCATCCATCCATCCATCATTCCTTCTTTTCATCATCCATCCATCATTCCTTCTTTTCATCATCCATCATTCCTTCCTTTCATCATCCATCCATCATTCCTTCTTTTCATCTTCCGTCATTCTTTTCTTTCATCATCTATCCATCCATCCATCATTCCTTTCTTTCATCACTCATCCATCCATCCATCCAGCCATCATTCCTTCCTTCAATTCATCCTTCCTCCCCTATGTTTCCTTTTGCCCTGGGACACAGTTACAATCAGGGCTGATGTATTGATTTGCACAGAACAATCTGTAAACCTGAGTCCTGCAGGACCAGGGCCACCTCACCAAAGTGCTGCTTCACCTTCATAGTCTATGCTCTCCATGTCTGGGTGAGCAGCGGACAAGGCTGCATTGTAGCTGGCAGGCAGATCCATGACCCTGGCTGTGCTGTCTTGGCAGGTGTACCTGAATCACAAGACTGGATGAAGAGAATTGCAGGTAGATGGTAATATCTTTGTATATCAATTATGCATTTAGCTGTTTTGTCTGTAGTTCAGCACATGTGGAAAGTGTTATGACATATAAAACCTTTTATATCATAATCTGTAGATGTTCAATGTTGGTGAACTGAGTCATATATGACAGTCTGACAGTATACAGAGTATAGAAGTTGATACGACGTATGTGCGACATTCTGTACAAGCTGCAGTTTGCACTGTCTGATCTGCCATGATCACTGAATGTCAATATTAAAGTGGAACTCTAAGGAATAAATCATCCTCTAGCTAAAGGAAGAAGCAGCACAAGGAGTCAATCAGTTCTTGTACTGAAAGGGAGCATGCTTATGGGAGGAGAGATGTGTTAATCACTGTGCTGCTTCTCCTTTTACTGTCCAGTCACAGGCTGGGGGGAAGGTCCAGGTCAATCTGGGCTCAGAATAAGTGGGTAGACTAATGCTGCCTTTCAGACTGAGGACAACCAGTGGCAGAAGTAAAGTACTGCAGAGGAAATCTGTGGATTGAAGGTGAATAAAGCAACAAAAGTTTGGTTTTGGTATTTTATCTTTTAATAGGCTATTCATTTTTTTTAGCTCTGCATTCATTGTTCTTTCAATTTCAATATTTTATTATTATCTTTCTAAAATCCATCGCTCAGAAGAGATCATACTCAAAGCAGGAGGTTCTGTACCGTGTAATAGAGTCAATCAGACTTTACTGTATTGCACAATACTGCCAGTCTTACATACTTCAGGTGTTGGGGGTGGTCAACGGATGGAGGAGGGGAGTACAATTATATGCAGTCATATATGTTACTGCACTACACAGTTGCTGATAATTTTAAAACTGTTTCATGATTAGAGTGTTTAGCCAGCTTTAGAATTTTGGGGGGCTTCCTCTATACTCCTCCTATATGCAAATATCATATACACCCCATGTAACTGTACTCATATATAGGGGTCACCTTCGAGGGCTATTACCCCACCACTATTCACAGTTATGATGTTTCTTGCAGGTAAATTCCAGGTCCTATCACCAGACTCCAGGCAGGTTGTAGAAGTGGGATCAGATGCCATACTGCAATGCAGTCTCTCCCCTCCCCTTGGGCCCGCCGGCCTCCAGGTGCACTGGTTCCGCTCTCTGTTTCATTCCACTGTGTTCCTGATGAAGAACGGAAAGGAGGAGAAAGATCAGCAGAGCTTGGAGTATGTGGGCAGAGCGTCCCTCCGCAACGGAACTGGGTCCGCAGAACTGACGCTCCTCCTGCGCAACGTTACTCTGAAGGATGCCGACACCTATCACTGCTTTGTGGAGGACATCGCCAGCGAACATTACAATGAGGCCATCATTGAGCTCGCTGTCATAGGTATGTTTGCTGATGGGAAATTGATTTGAAATGGTTCTCCTTCCTTACTATCCTCTCTTCCTTCCTTCCTTCCTTCCTTCCTTCCTTCCTTCCTTCCTTCCTTCCTTCCTTCCTTCCTTCCTTCCTTCCTTCCTTCCTTCCTTCCTTCCTTCCTCGCTTTCTCTTTCCTTCTTTCCTCCCTTCCCTCCTCCTCTCTCCCTTCCTTCCATCTTTGGTTCCTTCCTTCTTTTCCTTCCTTCCTTCTTCCTACCTCTCTTCCTTTTCTTCTTCCCTCCCTTCTTCCTTCCAATCTTTATAAGTTTGTTTGCCATTGGGAAATTGATTTAAAATGGTTCTGCTTCCTTGGTTCCTTCCTTCATTTCCTTCCTTCCTTCTCCTCCCTTCCTTCTCCCTTCCTACCTCTCTTCCTTTTCTTCTTCCCTCCCTTCTTTCTTTACATCTTTATAAGTATGTTTGCCATTGGGACATTAATTTCAAATGGTTCTCCTTCCTTCCTTCCTCTTTCTTCTTCCCTCCTTCCTTTCTATCTTCTTTCTTTTCCTTCATTTCCTCCTCCTTTATTCCTTCCTTCCTTTCCATCATTCACTTCCTGTCCTCCTTCTTCTGTTCTTTCTTTCCTGTCCCTTCCTTCCTTCCTTCCTTCCTTCCTTCCTTCCTTCCTTCCTTCCTTCCTTCCTTCCTTCCTTCCTTCCTTCCTTCCTTCCTTCCTTCCTTCCTTCCTTCCTCTTTCCTCACTTTCTCCTTCCTTCCAACCTCCTCTCTACCTTCTTTCCTTCAATTTCTTTCTTGCTTTTCTTCATTCCTTCCTTACCTCTTTTCTTCCCTCCTTCCTTCCTACCTCTCTTCCTTTTCTTCTTCCCTCCCTTCTTTCTTACCACCTTTATAGGTTTGTTTGCCATTGGGAAAATAATTTGACATGGTCTTTCTTTCTTTCTTTCTTTCATTCCATGCTTCATTTACTTCCCCTCCTTCCTTTTTTTTTCTATTTCTTTCCTTTTCCTTCTCCTTTTGTTTTCTGTCTGTGAAACAAATGGGGAGATTTCCCCTCACTTCCTGTCTAATGTGACACCCCTACAAAAAATGAAGGGGAGAGTTGTCACCAAGGTAGGCAGGAAGGCACAGAAAGCAATAAATAATGGTACATCCTCACGCTACAAAGTAATTGCTTTTGTTTTCATTACTTGTTCATATTGCTAGTAGGTCTGTTATTTTTCCACTTCCTTGAACAGGATGACAACGCTGCAGTCAAATGTGCATTAGTGTTGTTACCATGTGGAAAAGGTAATTTTTTATGGACTTATATTTAAATGGACTTGCATATGAGTACGGCGGCAGAGTGGCTCTCCTGGCCTGGATCACGTGACCCATCACTTCCGGGTGGGGATGTCACCCCATGTGATTACTCATGACACCAGCTGATAAGCAGGTGCCGGCCAATGATTGACCGACGGCACCTGCTGATGTGCGAAGAGGATGACAGGACAGAGCTCTGTGAATTTAAACTATACAAACCTCTGTCCTGTCAGATGTGCAGGGTTTTGTTTCCCTGCAAAGCACGTCCCTTAGTAAAAGCACCTCCCTTAGTAAAAGCACTACACACAGCACACAAATGCACTGGCTAAGAGCACATTTAACCATTTGATCGCCCTAGATATTATCTCCTTCTCAGCTAGTGTCATTAGTACAGTGACAGTCTATAGTATTATCACTGAGCACTGTATTGGTGTCACTGGTCCCAACAAAGTGTCAGTTGGTGTCAGTTAGTGTCAGTGTGCCTGCCATACTATCACAGTCCCGCTAGAAGTTGCTGATTTCTGCCATTACTAGTGTAAAAAAAAACAATTCCAGTATAGACAGTAACTCACAAAAGTAAGTACACCCCTCACATGTTTGTAAATATTTTCTTCTATCTTTTCATGTGACAACACTGAAGAAATGACACTTTGCTACAATGTAAAGTAGTGAGTGTACAGCTTGTATAACAGTGTAAATTTGCTGTCCCATCAAAATAACTCAACACACAGCCATTAATGTCTAAACCACTGCCAACAAAAATGAGTACACCCCTAAGTGAAAATGTCCAAACTTGGGCCCAAAGTGTCAATATTTTGTGTGGCCACCATTTTTTTCCAGCACTGCCTTAACCCTCTTGGGCATGGAGTTCACCAGAGCTTCACAGGTTGTCACTGGAGTCCTCTTCCCCTCCTCCATGATGACATCACGGAGCTGGTGGATGTTAGAGACCTTGCGCTCCTCCACCTTCTGTTTGAGGATAGCACACAGATGCTCCATAGGGTTTAGGTCTGGAGACATGCTTGGCAAGTCCATCACCTTTACCCCCAGCTCCTTTAGCAAGGCAGTGGTCATCTTGAAGGTGTTTTTGGGGTCAATATCATGTTGGAATACTGCCCTGTGGCCCAGTCTCTGAAGAGAGGGGATCATGCTCTGCTTCAGTATGTCACAGTACATGTTGGCATTCATGGTTCCCTCAATGACCTGTAGCTCCCCAGTGTCGGCAACACTCATGCAGCCCCAGACCATGACACTCCCACCACCATGCTTGACTGTAGGCAAGACACACTTGTCTTTGTACTCCTCACCTGGTTGCCGCCACACACGCTTGACACAATCTGAACCAAATAAGTTTATCTTGGTCTCATCAGACCACAGGACATGGTTCCAGTAATACATGTCCTTAGTCGTCAGCAAACTGTTTGCGGGCTTTTTTCTGCATCATCTTTAGAAGAGGCTTCCTTCTGGGACGACAGCCATGCAGGCCAATTTGATGCAGTGTGTGGCATATGGTCTGAGCACTGACAGGCTGACCCCCCACCCCTTCAACCTCTGGAGCAATTCTGGCAGCACTCATACGTCTATTTCCCAAAGACAACCTCTGGATATTACGCTGAGCACGTGCACCCAACTTCTTTGGTCAACCAATGGCGAGGCCTGTTTAAACCGCTGTATGGTCTTGGCCACCATGCTGCAGCTCAGTTTCAGGGTCTTGGCAAACTTCTTATAGTCTAGGCCATCTTTATGTAGAGCAACAATTCTTTTTTTCAGATCCTCAGAGAGTTCTTTGCCATGAGGTGCCATGTTGAACTTCCAGTGACCAGTATGAGAGAGTGAGAGTGATAACACCAAATTTACCACACCTGCTCCCCATTCACACCTGAGACCTTGTAACACTTAAGAGGCACATGATTCCAGGGAGGGAAAATGGCTAAATGGGCCCAATTGGGACATTTTCATTTAGGGGTGTACTCACTTTTGTTGCCAGCGGTTTAGACATTAATGGATGTGTGTTGAGTTATTTTGAGGGGACAGCAAATTTACACTGTTATACAAGCTGTACACTCACTACGTTACATTATAGCAAAGTTTCATTTCTTCGGTGTTGTCACATGAAAAGATAGAAGAAAATATTTACAAAAATGTGAGGGGTGTACTTACTTTTGTGAGATACTGTATACCATAGTTTGTAGACACTATAACTTTCTCCTCAAACCAATCAATATACGCTTATTGGGATTTTTTTTTACTAAAAATATATAGCAGAATACATGTTGGCCTAAATTTATGAAGAAATTGTATTTTGAATTTATTTTATTGGATATATTTTATAGCAGAAAGTAAAAAATATTGCTTTTTTTTCCTCCAAATGTTTCATCTATAAGCACAAAAAATAAAAAATCCAGTGGTAAATCAAATATCACCAAAAGAAAGCTCTATTTGTGGGAAAAATTATATAAATTAAATTTGTGTACAGTATTGCATGACTGCGCAATTGTCAGTTAAAGTAACGCAGTACCAAGAAGCAAAACATGGCCTTGTCATGAAGGGGGTGTGGGATTGGGGTGATTAAACTCAAGCGGTAGGTGAGTTTACAAACGCAGCCACTGTCCCCATCAAACGCAGCCACTGTCCCCATCAAACGCAGCCACTGTGCCCATCAAACGCAGCCACTGTGCCATCAAACACAGCCACTGTGCCCATCAAACGCAGCCACTGTGTCCATCAAACGCAGCCATTGTGTCCATCAAATGCAGCCATTGTGTCCATCAAATGCAGCCATTGTGCCCATCAAATGCAGCCACTGTGCCCATCAAACACAGCCACTGTGCCCATCAAATGCAGCCACTAAGTCCATCAAATGCTGCCACTGTGCTATCAAATGCTGCCACTGTGTCCATCAAATGCTGCCACTGTGCACATTAAATACTGCCACTGTGCCCCATCAAATGCTGCCACTGTACCCATCAAATGGTGCCAATGTGCCCATCAAATGCTACAACTATGCCCATCAAATGCTACCACTGTGCCCATCAAATGCTGCCACTGTGCCCATCAAATAACACCACTGTGCCCATCAAATGCTGCCACTGTGCCCATCAAACGCAGCCACTGTGCCAATCAAACGCAGCCACTGTGCTATCAAACACAGTCACTGTGCCCATCAAATGCAGCCACTAAGTCCATCAAATGCTGCCACTGTGCTATAAAATGCTGCCACTGTGTCCATCAAATGCTGCCACTGTGCCCATTAAATACTGCCACTGTGCCCCATCAAATGCTGCCACTGTACCCATCAAATGCTGCCAATGTGCCCATCAAATGCTATCACTGTGCCCATCAAATGCTATCACTGTGCCCATCAAATGCTGCCAATGTGCCCATCAAGTGCTGTCACTGTGCCCATCAAATACCACCACTGTGCCCATCAAATACCACCATTATGCCCATCAAAAGTTGCCACTGTGACCCCCCCCTGCCCACTCGCCATCTGACCGGCACTTACCCTATCTCGGTGGCAGGTCAGGCAGCTGGTGACGGCGGCGAACTGCGTCCTCATGCGTCTCCTTCCCTCCTCCTGATAGGCATCCAATCACAGTGCCATCTCTGGTCCATGGATTGGGGTTCTACTGACACCCCTGATAGAAGCCGACCTGACTCCTGGAACTGAGACCTCTGTCTCTTGGCTGGGGCCCTCTGACCCCATAATGAGACCTCTGCCTTGTGGCTTCTGGCTGGGGCCCCAAAACCCGGGGTAAGACCTTCCGTCTCCCAAACTGGAAGCGGTCTCAAAATTGGGAGCCCTGAACTATCCGTAGACTTGCGTATATAATGACCCTGTACCCTGCAGTCAGCCAGGTTTCAGGCGTATAGCAAAACCTGGACACAGGATTAAGACTTCCGATCCAGAACTAAAAAATCTGGAGAAAGCCAAAAACACAGCTTTTTTCACTCAGAAATGATGGTTCTGAACCTCACATAAGGGACTTCCAGAGAACGTCGCATGACATGTCAAAATCAATGGTTTCCTATGAGAGCTGTCTTAACCGGTCTGACGTGTGTCGATCCAACTTTAAAAATGCTTCCTGCACTACTTTGGTCCGACTTGGGCACGATTTCAGCCCATTTGAATGGAAGTCGGGATCATCATCTTAACTGGTCCGACTTGTGGCATGCGACTTGTGCTCATGTATTTAGACAATATGTTACGTTCCTAGAGAAGACTCTTCTTGCATGATAGACTCTAAGATTCAAGCAACAATACACATGCCTCCTGTATTTAGACAATATGACATGTACCTGGTAGGAGACTGAGTTGAGGAGGGGACTTCTCTTGCATGAAGGATGTCAAGATTCATTTTAAGAACATACATGCCTCTTGTATTCAGACAATATATCATGTACCTGCTGAAGACTGTGGTTATGAAGGGCCTCTATTGCACCTACTGTCTAACAGCCCTGGAAGTGGCACACAGAGTAGACATGCCTTTGAAGGTTCTCCATTATTCAGGTTATGGTAAATCCAGTGATAGTGGACAAGCTATGAAAAGTCTTCAAAGCTGCAGAACAAGTCCAGTTGAATATAATTAAATACTACTAGAAACTGGGAAGATAAGGACACAGTGTGGCAAGAGTGTCAGAATAGACAGGCATTACCGGATCTGTCAAGACTGGCAGGTGTGTGGATCAGCTGGCTGTAGACTACCAGACAAGAACACCGGAACACTTGAACGAGCAATAGAAACATGTACTGGATACAAGCCAAAGTTGTTAACATTCATGCAGTAAAGGTACCGATTCGGGAGACGGGACTGGAGTTTAGAGTTCAAGGCAAAGTCAGTAACATGTAGGTGGGGTGCAGCATGGTGCAGAGCAGGGGCTTTGCTAGGGGGTGGCTTTTGGGGCTATAGCCCCGAATCTGAGGCCAATAGCCCCGAGTCTCTGCAGGGGTCCGCAAGGGGAGGGGAGGCTCTCTGGGGACCCTTTTGTAAGTGGGGGGGCTCTCTGGGGACCCTGATGTAAGAGAGAGGCTCTCTGGGGACCCTGATTTTAAGGCCTAGGCTCTCTAGGGACCCAGATTTAAGGGGGAGGCTCTCTGGGGACCCTAATGTAAGGGGGCCTCTCTGGGAACCCTGATGTAAGTGGGGGGGGCCCTCTGGGTACCCTGATGGAAGGGAGAGGCTCTCTGAGGACTCTGATGTAAGGAGGAGGCTCTCTGGGGACACTGATGTAAGCGGGGGGCTCTCTGGGGATATATATACACCCACACGTATATTACTGTATATACATGTGTATGCCCGCCCAAGCGTATGACTTTCTTTACTACGCTGCTATGGGCTCTAGCCCCAGATCTTTTGTAGACCTAGCAACGCCCCTGGTGCGGAGGCAATAATACACACACACACACAGTTGCAATAGCAAGCTTGCATTGAAGAAATGCAGCAACAGTTCACAACAAACCCCGTGGGAGGACTGGCCAGCTGGGTGCACTCACAGTTTCCAGCAACGTGGAAGGAGCCGATTCCAGCTGCACTGACAGAATCTGTTGAAAGGGGACGGGGTGTGGCCTGGCTGTCTAGTGCCCAATCAGGAAGATGTCCAGAAGAAATGCGAACCTACGCTTTTCCTGCTCGTCGGGAACCTTTCTCTAATGCTAGTACTGTCCCTCACAGGCGGGGTACCCTTTACTACTCTACCCACTCACAAAAAGCACAACAAGCCTGGGATCCAAGGCCCTAAATAGACTATGCCTGACCCAAGATGGCTGCCGGAGTCACATGGGGCAGCAGTATCCAATTGAGTGCTTCCCAGTGACCCAAGAAACCATAGAAGAACTGTGTTCCTCTCGACTTCCTCTCCAGCTGCGGTACTGCTGCGAGAGAGCGCCACCTGTAGTGGAGGAAGTAGACTGCACCTGCCTACAAATAGCTGGACAGTAGAGGTACAAGGCAGAAGCTATCAAGCAGCAGGCCAAGGTAACAACAGGCAGGCAAAGGGCCAGGAGCAAGTCACAAGGTAAGCTGGGTCATACATGGGAAACCAGAACAGCAGGACAGGTCAGAAGTTAACAAGAATGAGCTGAAGACCACTCATACTGGACTTGTGTATGTGCCTACACTGGTCTTTTCATACTGAAACTAACCTGTCCTTTCTCACACAATATTTTTTTAGCCTGCATTTCAGCTTTAAGGCAAGGGCAATAAAAAAAGGGATTTATATACTGAATACTATCATTATAGGTATTAACCCCATCCAGGTACCAGAATACATTAATATTTTGCTATGGTAAGCCTTTAAAAGAATGTCCCCTTCAGTGAGGTTGACGAGGAACCAAATGCCCTGATGTTCCTCTACTTCTAATCCTAATGCTGTCTATCCAGAAGAAGGTTGAAGGACAGACAGTGACGTATCCGCCAGTTTTCCTTTGAAGTGAAGAAAGAAAGATCCTTCTTGACCCCAGCAAGGGCAATCATAATTCTTCCCTCGATAATCACTTCACTAGTAAATCTACTAATTATAGCCGGTGATGGCACATCTAGCAAGAAGGGCATCCAAACCACATTCACTCATCCTGTTGGTCCTCACCACCTCCTTTGGCAGAAAACTCCCGAAGCCTGACCATTAATGAAGAACCGCTTAGCGATAAAATGGTTTCACTTTAGTCTAAAGGTGACCTTATTGTGATGGTCCTCTGGCAAACAATTGGACATCGGATGTTTACTTTTCTATTGTACCGTCCACAATAGAGGCAATGTAGGGTGAGATAAGGCTATATTCACACCTCGGTGCTTGACGGTGGTCTGTGTCACTTGCTAAGGAGGATCTATCAAAAATACAGAGGTGTGAATGTAGCTCCATATCAATGGTCTATATCATATACCGAATGGTGTTATGTAGAAATGATGGACACATACTGTACATCTCCTGGCTATGACAGAGGACAGAAGCCGTCAATCCATTTGATCACACGTTTGCTGCATTCAGGATATATTTACGTATATACATACATACACTACTATTACCAAAAGTATTGGGACGCCTACCTTTACACCCACATGAACTTTAATCGCATCCCAGTCTTAAGCCTGGTACACACGATTGGATTGTTGGCCAACAAAGCGTCAGACTTTTGTCCGAAGTGCCTTTGTCGGGAACTTGTCTTGTATACAAACGGTACACAATTGTCGGCCAACAAACACCAACATAGTGACGCACTACGAGGAATTTCAGCTCTTGAGCGCCACCCTTTGGGCACCTTCTGCTAATTTCGTGTTTGGTGAGCATTGATTCTGAGCATGCGTGTTTGTACTTTCGACTTTTGTGGGACGGCGGACTTGTGTACACAAATTCTACATATATATTGGTTTATACATGTCTCAATATATAAGTGCCTAAAAGGTTCGCCTAGGGGTATTCAGCTCTTTTCTAAAGATTTTGGATGTGGCACTATTACAGGATACACTCACCGAATCTATCTTTTTAGCCGATAGGAAAGTCTGACAACAGACCATTGTCTGCCGAAAATTTACCAGCCTGCCATCCAACATTTGTTGGAGGAAAGTTGGATGACAATTGTCTGATGGAGCGTACTAACGATCGGATTTTAGGCAAACAGTCTGTCATCACACAATTCTCTGCAGAAAATCCGATCGTGTGTATGAGGCTTTAGTTCATAGGGTTCAATATTGAGTTGGCTCACCCTTTGCAGCTATAACAGCGTCAACACTTCTGGAAAGGCCGTCCACAAGGTTTAGGAGTGTGTCTATGGGAATGTTTGACCATTCTTCCAGAAGCCCATTTGTGAGGTCAGGAACTGATGTTGGACGAGAAGGCCTGGCTCGCAGTCTCCTAATTCATCCCAAAGGGGCTCTATCGGGTTGAGGTCAGGACTCTGTGCAGGCCAGTTAACTTCCTCCACCCCAAACTCATCCATGTCTTTATGGACCTTGCTTTGTGCACTGGTCCAAATCATTTGGTGGAGGGGGATTATGGTGTGGGGTTGTTTTTCAGGGGTTGGGCTTGGCCTCTTAGTTTTAGTAAAGGGAACACTTAAGGTGTCAGCATACCGAGACATTTTGGACAACTTCATGCTCCTAACTTTGTGGGAACAGTTTGGGGATGACCCAGGGGCGGACTGACCATTGAGCCACTCGGGCACTGCCCGAGGGCCCCGGGCCACTAGGGGGCCCCATCAGGGTTGCCAGCCTCAGTAAAACCAGGGATAGTATGTATAAATTTGTGTTTTTTTTACATCTGTCTGTGTATACTGTGTGTACATGTATGTGTATACTGTGTGATTGTATGCTGTGTGTGTGTATACTGTGTGGACCCATAATCTCCTATTGCCCGGGGGCCCCACGAGTTATCAGTCCGCCCCTGGGATGACCCCTTCCAACATGACTGCGCACCAGTGCACAAAGCAAGGTCCATAAAGACGTGGATGAGGGAGTTTGGGGTGGAGAAAATTGACTGGCCTGCACAGAGCCCTGACCTCATCCTGATAGAACACCTTTGGATGAATTAGAGAGGAGACTGCGAGTCAAGCCAGGGCTAAAGAAAGCCTTGTTCCCTCCCCTAACCTGTATAATTATTTAAATTCAATGAAATTATGAATAAATAATAGTAATATAATAGTAATATATAAAATGATTATAACAAATAATATAAATATTAATAACAATATTTTATAATATATCAAATTATAATTTAAATGATATAAAATGTTATATCAAATAATAAATATTGAATCTGGTCTGGTCCAATGATCCTGCAGCTTCAGCTTCCCTGTGTCAGTGAGTGGCTGCTGCAGGGGAGAAGAGGGAACCATAACAATGGCAGGTGCTACGGAGCCTTTGGGTGATGTCACAGAATTCCCAGCTGTTTTCAAGCATTCCCTGAGCCAGAGCTGCAGGATCATGTGACTGGACCGGAGCAGAATAAATATAGGTAAATATACAGATCTATTTTACACCAGTTAGGCAGGCTAGCAGAGCTGGGGGGGGGGGGGACGACATTAAAAATAAAAAATTGTTAAGTTTAGGATTTTCTTCAACATTAAAGCTGAACTCTATGCACAATAATTGTTATTCAAATATACTCCTCAGTAGCTGCAAAAGTTATAAAGGTGCTTTGTGTGCACCAAAATGTCTTTTGCAAACCTGGATATTACCTTGGAAAAGTAGCAGTGACTTCATTGCTGTACTATATATAGCCTGTGCAGACAACAGAGCTGTGGGAGGGGCCCAGCAGGTCCCACCCACTACAGACTGCCTGCAGAAAACTACAGGAGGGGGGCGGAGACAAGACCAGTCACCCTGCACAAGGAGAGCGAGCAGAGCTTTGGGAGGGGCCCAACAGGCCCCACCCACTACAGACTGCCTGCAGAAAACTACAGGAGGGGGCGGAGACAAGACCGGTCACCCTGCACAAGGAGAGAGAGCAGCAGTGAGCGGTCTTTATTACAGGAAGCTCCTGCACAGAGTTTACTGGACAGATCTGGAAGAAATACACAAATCACACTAAAGTTCAAGGAAGTATAAACATGGCTCTTGTATTTAGATGATATTTGCTTATCCGGGAGTGCGGCTTTATATTTTGTGAGTGTGGGTAAAAAGACATGAATACCAATACATTGAGGATGAACCACTGTCAGGGATCAATAGTAATTGCATAATCAAAATCTGGCGAGAAGGACATGGTATATAGGTGGGTCTTATCCAGTAGGAGGGTCCATTTCATACTGCAATCCTTGCTGATCACATGAGGTGCTGTTGTTACTGGTAGTGTATATGCAAACTAAAATATTATATTATACATATAAAATACAAATTTTAAGTGGTCTTGGTGAACATTTTAGATGTCGGTGCGGATACTTCAGGCACCCAATATGGTAAGTATAGTATACTCTTCAACTAAATTCCAGTAAAATGATACTGCTTCATTCTCTTCTTAGTCTCTCTTGCTCGACCTTAAGATTTATTGTGAAGATGGAGCGGCATGCACAGAAATCAAAAAGGAAACTTTGACGTGTTTCGCACTATGTGCCACCCTCAAGTTAAGCAACTTGTGCAAAATATGTCAAGGTTTGCTCTTTGAGATAAGAAAATGCGGTCGAGTAAGATTAACAAGAGAAAAAAAGTGGTTTATTTTACTGGAATCTTGCTGAACATACCAGGCAAGGTATGAAAGCCATTAACCTTCAAGCATTGGGTATGTAAAACTGGTTCCCTTGAGGCAGCAATGTTTCTGTGCCTTAAGTATGACGTTGTAGGGGTTTAGTGTTTGAGTTATAGTTAGGGCTTAGAGTTGTGTTTTCAAACCTTGTTCCTCAAGTACCTAACAAGCCATGTTTTGGGAATTTCCTTTAGATAAAATAGCTGCCATAAATATCAAGCCGTCACTGATTTAAAGCCCCTGTGTGAGGTGAAGAGGGAAATTGTTAAAAATGTACCTGTTGGGGTACTTGAGGATTGAGATTGAGAATCACTGACTGAGGTTCAAATAATGGACCCGTGACTTTTTTCAAATTTGTTTTGGAAGAAAAAAGTAAAGAGTAGAAATGCTGTCAGGTTTTTGTTGCTGTCTGTGTCCAAATTAAGAAGATCTCCCTCACTTCAGCTTCCCAGAGACACAACAGGAAGTGTAAGTCCCCCCAGAAGGAAGAGAAATCCCACCTTTGACAGTTGCTCTCCACCGGGACTAGGGACCATCATCCCCCGGTACACACTAGAAGAGGCAGGACTTGCAGGTCGCCTCACCGAGGTGACCTGCACACGACTGCCACGGCGCCTTGCAAAACGACTTCTGCATAGAAGTCTATGCAAGTCGCCTCAAGTCGCCCCCAAAGTAGTACAGGAACCTTTTTTCTAAGTCGGAGGGACTCGCGTCACTCCGATTAGAGCGGTTCCATTGTACAGAACGGGAGGCGACTTGTCAGGCGGCTAGGTCGCCTGACAAGTCGCCCCCGTGTGAACCGGCTCTAAGGGTATATATGTCCGTAATAGCTTATCATGTACCTGGTTAGAGGTTGAGGTGACTAGAGGTCTTCTCTTACACTGCTGGTCCAAACATCCATGAATTGCAGCACAGGGTAGTAAAAGGGTATAGAGTGTCATGAGTCCAGTTTATAGACTCTTCCTTCTTAAGACAGGCTTGAGATGCTCAAGCAGGCTGGCAGGAAGGCCGCTGGCTAGAGCACAGGAGCACATAGCAGTGTGAGAGTATAGTCTGGACAGACAGTGGTCAGCAACAAAGAAGGCAGACAAGGTAGCAGGCAGAGTCGTGGTCAGAAGACAAGCTGAGGTCACCTATAGGATCACCAGTTGTGACCCGTAGTCAGGGTCTAGCCACGGTCAAGACTGGGAACCAACAGAAATAAGACATGGTTAGGAATTAGCCATGGTCAATCTAGGAATCAGTAGTAACAAGCCATGATTAGGAACTTACCATGGAAAAGCTGGAAATCAACAGGAACAAGCCATGGTCAGAAACTAGCCAAGGTTAACCTGGGGATCAGCAGGAACAAGCCGTGGTCAAGAATTAGGCAAGGTCAAGCTGGGAATCAACATTTACAATCTGTGGTCAGGAACTAGCCAGGGTAAACTTGGGAATCAGCAGGAACAAGCCATGGTCAGGAGCTAGCTGAGGTCACTAGCAGGAAGGCAGAACAGAGATGAGTCCAAAGGCACACAGGTCAGCTACAGAAAGGCAAAACTCAGGAACAGGTTGAGGTTGAAGGGTAACAGCTGAGGACAATCCAGAAACTTACTGGCTCAGCTCCATTACTTAAATAGACTATCTTGTGCCAAGACTGGGATGAGTGCTTGCCTATGCACCTGCATGTATGTGCCCGCATGCATTAGCGTGTTCTCATGATTCAGCATGTTCCCGCAAACATACATGCACATGCAGCATACTAGAAATTACCTTTGTTCTGTGCATTCTGTGCATTGGCGCACATGCATGCAGAGGGAGAACTATAGCCAGAAAAGTCTATGGATTCCTATGCAGAACACTGAGGATCATGGGATTTGAAGTCCAGGGAGTAAGCCATATTATGGAGATTATGGACCCTATGCACTATAATTCCCAGGAGTCACTGGGGCAAGGAGGAGGAGTGGAGTTACTTTTCTGAGACTGCTCAGCTAGGCTCTTTTTTTTGTCATTGAGGGAACCGAAGAAAGCACATCTGCTGCATACTGTCCAGACTGCTGAGAGGCCAGCGAAGACACCTGAGGCAGCACAGCAGAGACCGCAGTGATCACATCTGCACCGCTGCTGTGGGGAGAGCAGAGCATCCTCTAACCCTCTACTTCCCACTGCTGAATCTCTGGAGACATCCTGTGGAGAGACCGAGGCACCCCCCCCTTCTACAGAAAGAGTTCACGGCTGCACCACAGGGGCTGGTAAGATGGCATGGCCCATTGTTCACACTGTGTCAGGGCTGGGCTCAGCCCTTCCTTCTCTGAGCTGGCCGCTCAGCTGTCGGCTCATTGCTAGCTCATATCTCTCCACAGTGGCTCACCTTTTAATGATATCCTGCTCATCAGTCCTGCCTACTTAAGCCATCCAGCCCAGATGATCTCTGCCTTCGCCTTGGTCAACATCACAGAGACTTTCTCCTGCACTCCTGTTAAAGACTGCTTGTCTTCAGATCCTGCTTGCTGTTCCACTACGCTGATTCCTGGCTTCATAACTTTCTGGCTTGTCTCACTTTTCGGTTTCGGCTACCGAACTTTGGCTATGTTTTGACTACGTTTGTTCTATTTACTTTTATTATTAAACAAGTTTCATTTAGCTGTACTTCTGTCTCGGTCTGATTCATGGTTTCTGACACACTGCTAGCAGAACTGAGTTACTGGAGGCAGGACATTAAGTATACTGCATCTATAGCCCATCTGTACCACACCTTTACTGCATCTTTATCACATCTATAAAGCATGCTGGTTTACTTAAACTGTCGTTAAGTGCACCAACACTTCTTAATAGGCCCCAATGATAGCCAGCAGAAGAACAACTTTAAGGACTTCCCCACTCGTAAAAACCATTCTGCAAGTCCCCTTTGTTCCCCTCTGCAGTATTGTTTCTATGGACAGTGCACATCCAGTTGGTCTATGCCTAGCTTAGTTACCATAGATGCACTTTGGCAATATAGTTCCTGTGCTCGGTAAATCAAACTTTTTCACTGTTCACTGCACTTTAGGTGGCATTGCTACTGTTTATGCTGATCTGAACACCAAGTGTCATGTTATGCCCAGTCCTTATTACTAATCACCCGTATGCTAAACTGTGTGTCAAAGGTGAGGTGTCAAAGGGGCTGAAGTTCTTAAAGAGATCAAGGCAAAGAACAGAGGACTCACTCTATCCAGCGGCTCCTGCGGGGGTAGTGCTACAGCCTTATCTCACATGGATTGCTTCAAACTCTGGCTTACCTGAACATTTTAAAAATCACTTTTTAAGTAGAATATATACATATATTTATTTATGTATTTATTTTTTTCTATAGAGGAACTGATTGCAGTTCTTTGGTATAATATGAACTTTCCATACCTTGAATAAGTACAATTGTCCGCCTATGAACCCTCCAGGTCTGTCCAGTCTTACTTGTAGTCAAATATAAAAAAACAAAAAAAACAAGCTATATCAGTCATGCTGTTGTAGGTACACATGAATAATAATGTAATTAAGATTTGGCTCCTCTCCTTTGGTCAACAACCATGTTACATAACTAAAGGTATTGATAACCAACCCAAGATTGCACTATTCTAGGCTGCATGCTATTTGCTTTGCACCCGTTATAGTGTTTAAGGGGCAAAATTCCTGCTAGAATCCAATCCTGGTTATCAGTTGGTACACGGGGCTCTAGCTGTGGAACTTGTTGTCTGGTTTTGACACAAGGTTCAAACGAACCTGCCAATCCAAGCTTCACCAGATTGTTTCATTTAGTGTTCAATTGGGATTTAAAGTCTCTACTGGTACCCTTTCCTGGATGGTCATAGTGGTAGTTGCCACCCCCCCCCCACACACACAAGAAGCATTCACCAAAAGAACTATACTATATAACCAAAGGTTTGAGGACACACAACCATCACACCTACTTTATGAGCAGAACAATGTTGACATTGCTCCACATTATTGAGCTCAGGTGTTTCCATTAATGGTTAATTGATTAATTCCATCAATGCTACGCCTTACAAAGACATTTTTGATAACTGCTTCCAACCTTGCAGCAATAGTGTGGTGAAGGCCCTAATTATTGATTCCATCATTATTTCCCCGTGTGCACAAAGCCAGCTCCATAGAGACCTGGTTTGATGAGTTTGGTGTTGCAGGAACTCAAGTGGCCTGCACAGAGCCCCAACCTCAGCTCTACTAAACACTTTTGGGATGAATTAGAATGCCAATTGTGAGCCAGGTCTTCTCATCCACCATCAGTACCAGCCCCCACAAATGCTCTTTTAGCTGAATGGGCACAAATTCCCACAGACACTCTCCAAAATCTTGTGGAAAGCCTTCCCAGAAGATTAGAGGCTGTTGTAACTGAAAAAGAGGCGCTCCATATTAATGCCCATGGGTTTAGATTGGGATGTCCAACAAGCTCATTCACAGTAGATGCAAACCTTTGGCCATAAAGTGTACTTCCCTATTAGGCCAATGGAATCACATACTGTATGGGTATTCCCGACCCATAACCCATTAAGGTGGCAAAAGAAGTATCCCCATGGGGTTCTGCAGGTGATGCCAGTTTGTACCGTTTTCGAACATGGGTTTCCTGTTAGGGTTGCTCACTGGGCTCCCTACCAGTGTTGAAATGGTAAGTGGTCATTTTATTTTTACCAATTTTTACTGGAGCCCTAATACTTGGGCGTAACATAAAGCCACCAAATCACTGGTTCTCTATTACATTAAGGGGGCTGGTTTCATTAGAGAGAGATGTTCAGCCACTCAAGGAAGACAGGCAGGATGTCTGACCACCAGACAAGGCATGGTGGGATTGGCTGTCCGTTTATGCCCTGTTCACCCTGAGGGCATCCAATGAGCCCTTGTGATATAAGCGGGGGGGGGGGGGCATTTGGCCAGACTGTATTGCTTAACTGCAGTGGAGAAAAGCCGGGTGGTACACCAGGCTGTACTGTTTGTCAGGGCTTTGTAAATCACAGAACTGACTGGATAGAAATACAGATCTATAGGCCGGTAAAACAGTTACTTTATACTGTATTTTAACTGATGCGACTCCAAAGGCATGCGACTTTGCATGGCGACTTGCTGCGACTTCAGTGCGATGTCAATGCGACTTTGGACCATCATAACAATGCAGAATGTGACAAAAATGATTGAACTTACAAAACCCTCTGAAGTTGCACCGAAAGTCACAAAGATAAGGCAAAGAAACAACTTTCTTGCAACTTTTCTGATTTTAACATTGCAGTTTATGGCACTCATGCCGCAAGAAAGACGTAGAAAAGTGGTGCAGGAACTTTTTTATCGATGTAACTTGAGTCACAGCAATTAATATGACACCCATTGAAATAAAAGTGTTTTGACTTGTCATGCGACTTTCTTTGTCACGCCGCAATATTCCCCACACACATTCCTGAAAATGGCTGTTCAGTAATGTTGGGTGCTGTAATGACCACAGGCTGGAAACTGTAGACAATCAGAGTTTAGAAATGTCATCAGCACACCAAGGATTCCGCAAAAGGGTCCAAAGCTTTATTTTCGTGGTCACGTGATAACCATACGCCAACGTTTCGGGTTCTAGGCAGGGCCCCTTCATCAGGCCTCACTTGCCTGATGAAGGGCCCTGCATGGCTCTGAAACATTGCCGTATGTTTAACGTGTGACCACAAAAATATAGCTTTGGACCTTTTGAGGAATCCTTGGTGTGCTGATGACATTTCTTTACTTTTTTTTCCGTGTCGCACGTCATAGTATGTCCCATGAGAAGTCACAGCAGTGTGAACCAGGGCTTGAGGCTCCATTCACACTGACCAGTTTGTCATGCAACTTTGTACTTTAAAGTTGCATGACAAGTCATCCTGCATGTTTTCCGATGATAACCCTTCATATACAGCTGTGCTCATAAGTTTACATACCCTGGCAGAATTTATGATTTCTTGGCTATTTTTCAGAGAATATGAATGATAACACAAACACTTTTCTTTCACTCATGGTTAGTGTTTGGCTGAAGCCATTTATTATCAATCAACTGTGTTTACTCTTTTTAAATCATAATGACAACAGAAACTACCCAAATGACCCTGATCAAAAGTTTACATACCACAGTTCTTAATACCGTGTGTTGCCCCCTTTAACCACTTGAGCCCCGGACCATTATGCTGCCTAAGGACCAGAGGTCTTTTTCCAATTTGGCACTGCGTCGCTTTAACTGCTAATTGCGCGGTCATGCAATGCTGTACCCAAACGAAATTTGCGTCCTTTTCTTCCCACAAATAGAGCTTTCTTTTGATGGTATTTGATCACCTCTGCGGTTTTTATTTTTTGCGCTATAAACGGAAAAAGACCGAAAATTTTGAAAAAAAATGATATTTTCTACTTTTTGTTATAAAAAAAATCCAATAAACTAAATTTTAGTCATACATTTAGGCCAAAATGTATTCGGCCACATGTCTTTGGTAAAAAAAATGTCAATAAGCGTATATTTATTGGTTTGCGCAAAAGTTATAGCGTCTACAAACTAGGGCACATTTTCTGGAATTTACACAGCTTTTAGTTTATGACTGCCTATGTCATTTCTTGAGGTGCTAAAATGGCAGGGCAGTACAAAACCCCCCCAAATGATCCCATTTTGGAAAGAAGACACCACAAGGAAATTGCTGAGAGGCATGTTGAACCCATTGAATATTTATTTTTTTTGTCCCAAGTGATTGAAAAATGACAAAAAAAAAAAAATATTTACAAAAAGTTGTCACTAAATGATATATTGCTCACACAGGCCATGGGCCTATGTGGAATTGCACCCCAAAATACATTCAGCTGCTTCTCCTGAGTATGGGGATACCACATGTGTGGGACTTTTTGGGAGCCTAGCCGCGTACGGGGCCCCGAAAACCAATCACTGCCTTCAGGATTTCTAAGGGTGTAAATTTTTGCTTTCACTCTTCACTGCCTATTACAGTTTCGGAGGCCATGGAATGCCCAGGTGGCACAAAACCCCCCAAAATGACCCCATTTTGGAAAGTAGACACCCCAAGCTATTTGCTGAGAGGCATATTGAGTCCATGGAATATTTTATATTTTGACACAAGTTGCGGGAAAGTGACACTTTTTTTTTTTTTTTTTTTTTCATAAAGTTGTCACTAAATGATATATTGCTCACACAGGCCATGGGCATATGTGGAATTGCACCCCAAAATACATTTAGCTGCTTCTCCTGAGTATGGGGATACCACACTGGATGCCATGGAATGCCCAGGTGGCACAAAACCCCCCCAAATGACCCCATTTTGGAAAGTAGACACCCCAAGCTATTTGCTGAGAGGCATGGTGAGTATTTTGCAGCTCTCATTTGTTTTTGAAAATGAAGAAAGACAAGAAAACATTTTTTTTTCTTTTTTCAATTTTCAAAACTTTGTGACAAAAAGTGAGGTCTGCAAAATACTCACTATACCTCTCAGCAAATAGCTTGGGGTGTCTACTTTCCAAAATGGGGTCATTTGGGGGGGTTTTGTGCCACCTGGGCATTCCATGGCCTCCGAAACTGTGATAGGCAGTGAAGAGTGAAATCAAAAATTCACGCCCTTAGAAATCCTGAAGGCGGTGCTTGGTTTTCGGGGTCCCGTACGCGGCTAGGCTCCCAAAAAGTCCCACACATGTGGTATCCCAGTACTCAGGAGAAGCAGCAGAATGTATTTTGGGGTGTAATTTCACATATTCCCATGGCATGTTTGAGCAATATATCATTTAGTGACAACTTTGTGCAAAAAAAAAAAAAAATTTGTCTCTTTCCCGCAACTTGTGTCGCAATATAAAATATTCCATGGACTCGACTTGCCTCTCAGCAAATAGCTTGGGGTGTCTACTTTCCAAAATGGGGTCATTTGGGGGGGTTTTGAACTGTCCTGGCATTTTATGCACAACATTTAGAAGCTTATGTCACACATCACCCACTCTTCTAACCACTTGAAGACAAAGCCCTTTCTGACACTTATTGTTTACATGAAAAAGTTTTTTTTTTTTTGCAAAAAAATTACTTTGAACCCCCAAACATTATATATTTTTTTAAAGCAAATGCCCTACAGATTAAAATGGTGGGTGTTTCATTTTTTTTTTTTACACAGTAATTGCGCAGCGATTTTTCAAACGCATTTTTTGGGGAAAAAACACACTTTTTTAAATTTTAATGCACTAAAACACACTATATTGCCCAAATGTTTGATGAAATAAAAAAGATGATCTTAGGCCGAGTACATGGATACCAAACATGACAAGCTTTAAAATTGCGCACAAACGTGCAGTGGCAACAAAATAAATACATGTTTAAAAGCCTTCAAAAGCCTTTACAGGTTACCACTTTAGATTTACAGAGGAGGTCTACTGGAAAAATTACTGCACTCGATCTGACCTTCGCGGTGATACCTCACATGCATGGTGCAATTGCTGTTTACGTTTGACGACAGACCGCCGCTTGCGTTCGCCTTAGCGCGAGAGCAGGGGGCGACAGGGGTGCTTTTTTTTTTTTTTTTTTTTTTCTTTATTATTTTTTTGCTTTTTTAATCTTACTTTTAAACTGTTCCTTTCATATTTTTTTTTTTAATCATTTTTATTGTTATCTCGGGGAATGTAAATATCCCCTATGATAGCAATAGGTAGTGACAGGTACTCTTTTTTGAAAAAATTGTGGTCTATTAGACCCTAGATCTCTCCTCTGCCCTCAAAGCATCTGACCACACCAAGATCGGTGTGATAAAATGCTTCCCCAATTTCCCAATGGCGCTATTTACATCCGGCGAAATCTAAGTCACGAAATACTCGTAGCTTCCGGTTTCTTAGGCCATAGAGATGTTTGGAGCCACTCTGGTCTCTGATCAGCTCTATGGTCAGCTGGCTGAATCACCGGCTGCATTCTCAGGTTCCCTGTTGAGACAGGAGAGCCAGAGAAAAACACGGAAGACGGTGGGGGGGGGGGCATTCCCTCCCACGGCTTGTAAAAGCAGTCTAGAGGCTAATTAGCCGCTAGGATTGCTTTTACATGAAAGCCGACCGCTGGCTGAAAAGAATGATACCAAGATGATACCTAAACCTGCAGGCATCATTCTGGTATAACCACTCAAAGTCGTGAATGGCGTACCTGAAGACAAAAAAATGGTTAACAATGGTTAACAATAAAGCACAGTAAACAGTAAAGTATAAATAATTACACACCTGAAAAACAAACATGATAAAACATAATAACAATAACAATAACAATAAAACATTGCAGAATAGAATACAGTAAAAAAGAGCAGAACAATAGAGAGAGAGAATAGAGAGAGAGAGAACAATAAAACGACAACTATTTTTTTTTATTTCATATTTTTTTTTCTTTTACACTTTTTTTGTAACTAACTTTTATAACTGTAACTGCTTCCAGGTTCGGGTCTCTCAAAATGCGATGGCATCTTGGGAGACCCTGTGAAAGTGTGCCTAGTCTGTGCAATGCTGTACCCTACGCTAATAGTCAACTAGTGAATGGTAGCGTTCAAAACATTCACCAATGCAAAGACCAAGATTGTCAGGACAGGAGGGACAATAATAGCGGGTGTCACGCCTATATCCGCGCTTGCTGCAGACACGACATCTTTTTTGGGGGGTTCGTTGGGTAGGGGTACTCGGGAGGACATAAAAATGCCTCTCATGCAGCCGACTGCATTTGGTTGGGGATGTGAATGGGGGAAGTACGGGCGCTGCAGAAGCGGTGGGTTCCCAATTAGGATTGGCGAATGCAGCAGGAAGGGCACTATGGGCACGACGGGCCTGTGTTTGTCTTTTTGGTGGCAGCGGGACACTACTTGTGCTTGCCACCTCACCAGCTTGAACTGCACTTATGGGACTCGCCACGTCACCAAGTGTTACTGCAGTGCTGGTTTGACTACGACCGGGGTGTACTACGCCGCTGGTGCTTGCCAGTTCACCAAAACGCTACCAAAAAACTGTTAGCGATCGCAGGGATCAGGCCTGACTCTGCGAACGCTGCAGTTATGCGTTTAGTGTTTTGTAAGTGACAGTGATCGATTGGTACTGCACTTGGGTGGGCCGGGCCGGGCGGAGGGGCAAAACGCAGGTGCTAGCAGGTATCTGGGCTGATCCCGCTAACACTGCGTTTTTGGGAACCCTAAACTGCTGGGGACGCTAGTATAGATCTGATCAGATCAGATATTGATGCGATCAGATACTATACCACTAAGGGAGGTGTACGGTGCGTGCGTGGGTGTTAGCGGTACTGGCGCTAACCTGACGCTGCCTGGGGCTGGTGCTTGCCAGTTCACCAAAATGCTACCAAAAAAACTGTTAGCGATCGCAGGGATCAGGCCTGACTCTGCGAACGCTGCAGTTATGCGTTTAGTGTTCTGTAAGTGACAGTGATCGATCGATACTGCACTTGGGTGGGCTGGGCTGAGCCGGGCGGAGGCGCAAAACGCAGGTGCTAGCAGGTATCTGGGCTGATTCCGCTAACACTGCGTTTTTGGGAACCCTAAACTGCTGGGGACACTAGTATAGATCTGATCGGATCAGATATTGATCTGATCAGATACTATACCACTAAGGGAGGTGTATGCTGCGTGCGTGGGTGTTAGCGGTACTGGCGCTAACCTGACGCTGCCTGGGGCTGGTGCTTGCCAGTTCACCAAAATGCTACCAAAAAAAACTGTTAGCAATCGCAGGGATCAGGCCTGACTCTGCGAACGCTGCAGTTATGCGTTTAGTGCCTTGTAAGTGACAGTGATCGATCGATACTGCACTTGGGTGGGCTGGGCGGAGGGGCAAAACGCAGGTGCTAGCAGGTATCTGGGCTGATCCCGCTAACACTACGTTTTCGGGAACCCTAAACTGCTGGGGACGCTAGTATTGATCTGATCGGATCAGATATTGATCCGTACAGATACTATACCACTAAGGGAGGCGTATGCTGCGTGCGTGGGTGTTAGCGGTACTGGCACTAATCTGACGCTGCCTGGGGCGACGCAAATCACCGCCGGGCGATCGGGGGGCTAAACCTTTATTCGGTAATAAACGGTGGGTGCCCTGACACTATAAAAAATAAACGAACTAAGCAGCGTCAACCGTAACGGTTATACGCTGATCAGTGGTGAAAGGGTTAACTAGGGGGCAATCAAGGGGTTAAAACATTTATTCGGTAGTATATGGGGGTCCCTGACGCTATAAAACGCTGACGGCGAACCTAAATATTTACCTCACTAACTAGCGTCACCAGCGACACTAATACAGCGATCAGAAAAATGATCGCTTAGCGACACTGGTGACAGGGGGTGATCAAGGGGTTAAAACTTTATTAGGGGGGGTTAGGGGGTACCCTAGACCTACAGGGGGGTAACAGTAACTGTGCTAACACAGTAACTGTCACAAACTGACACCATGCAGTAATCAGAAAAAAAAAAAAAAAATCGGGGTGTAATGTGTGCCTGGCATGTTCTACTGTGTGTGTGTGTGTTGGTGCACTCGCTCACATGTCGTCTCTCCTCGGGCCGGAACGGAAACTACCGACCCGAGGAGAGATGACATCACTTCCTTTGCTGCTGTTTAGCATACAGCAGCAAAGGAGTGTTCCCATTGGCCGGCGGCGATCGCGAGGGGGGGGCCACGAACGGATGGCCTCCCCCTCGTCTCTGATCGCCGGGGGACGGAACGGGACCGCCTCGGGCGGCGGGGGGGGGGTCCGATAGGACCCCCCACCCGCGGGAGGAAAATCACGTACATGTACGTGATTTTGCCTGCCCGTGCCGCCTTGCCGACGTAAATCGGCGTGAGGCGGTCCTTAAGTGGTTAACATTAATGACAGCTTGAAGTCTTTTGTAGTATTTGTGGATGAGGCTCTTTATCTTCTCAGATGGTAAAGCTGCCCATTCCTCTTGGCAAAAAGCCTCCAGTTCCTGTAAATTCTTGGGCTGTCTTGTATGAACAGCATGTTTGAGATCTCCCCAGAGTGGCTCAATGATATTGAGGTCAGGAGACTGAGATGGCCACTCCAGAACCTTCACTTTATTCTGCTGTAGTCAATGACAGGTCCACTTGGCCTTGTGTTTTGGATCATTGTCATGTTGGAATGTCCAAGTACGTCCCATGCGCAGCTTCCTGGCTGATGAATGCAAATGTTCCTCCAGTATTTTTTGATAACGTACTGCATTCATCTTGCCATCAATGTTGACCAAATTTCCTATGCCTTTGTAGCTCACACATCTCCAAAACATCAGCGATCCACCTCTGTGTTTCACAGTAGGAATGGTGGACCTTTCATCATAGGCCTTGTTGACTCCTCTCCAAATGTAGCGTTTATGGTTGTGGCCAAAAAAGCTCAATTCTGGTCTCATCACTCTAAATGACTTTGTGCCAGAAGGTTTGAGGCTTGTCTCTGTGCTGTTTGGCGTATTGTAAGCGGGATACTTTCTGGCATTTACATAGTAATGACTTTCTTCTGGCGACTCGACCATGCAGCCCATCTTTCTTCAAGGTAGTGCAAAAACCTTTTCCAAAACCCACCAAATCGTACCAAAACGATGTAATATGAGTACTTCTCTAAACTAGTCAATCAATTTGTATCCAATCAGGAAGGCCCATGCACTGCATAGCTGTTGGTCGAGGAGATTGTACAATCAGATTGTATTGTGTTGTGAGGTTTAGCCAACCAAGGCAAAAGAAAAAAAAATAAACAAAACTTCTCGGTTGTGTTTTGGTGATGCCCACTCACACCCGAGACCAGGGGAGGATCCATGGGGGGGGGGGGCAATTGGGCAATTGCCCCCCCCCCATGTAAAGGGGGATGCTACTGGGGACCAGGGGCAGATCTAGGTGGGCAACTGGGCAATTAATTGATGCTGCCCCCCCCCCCCCTAGAGAAAATAGTGAGCGGGCAGTCATGCCAGTAAGCAGGCCGATGGGCGAGTGGGAAGGCAGGACAGTGAGTGGGCGGGCGAGCAGAGAGATTACATCATCTCTCACCGCCCGCCTTGCACCATCGCAAGTGACAATCCGCATCTGGTAGCAGGTGACGGTGACAAGTGACACACTCAGGGCTCCCACTGATTTTCATTGTGGTGAGTTGAACTATTTCATTTTATATTACAATGTAATATAAGAAATAATGGGCTTCAATCATCCTGACACCATAACAACCATGGTGCCGTGATGATTGAAGCACCAACACCAGCTATTTCACCCCATAAATTGCCCACGAAAAACCTTATTTTCTGGCAGTGCCCCTCCCGAGACTAGACCCTGGGTCCGCCCCCGCCCTAGACACAGGCCAAGTGTGCCTAATGGTAGATAGACGGCTGGAAATAACCGATTTTTTTTTTTTTAAATATTCCGTTATCAGCATTCTTCCCCATCCATAGTCTCCTCTCCGTCTTCTTTGTACCAGTCTAATTATATTTGTCTTCTCGGCTTCTGTGAAGGTCGTTGCAAATGAGATTCAGGTTGATTTTTCATGGATTACTAAATTGGGATGTGGCGGTCGGACATCATTGGAGTGGAATTGAATAATTAAAATAGGAGTGGGGGAGGGGGGGTCAGTCATGCGTTAAGATACTTTGACACCTGTCATAGCAGGGATCAGATGATGGCCGTGTACAGATGTGCACCACCAGATGCAATGCAAACATTAACAGATAAATCCAAGCAAATGCTGAATATTAAAAAAAAAAAAAAAGATCTATGAATTAAAAGAAAAAAAATCAAATATTTGCTGAACGGATGAAGTAATTGGATGATGTTGTCTTTCTATCCAAAGAGTTAAAGCTGAACTCCGAGGATGGAACGTTTTTACCGTCACAGTGGGTTCCTTTCCCTACCGCGAAGGTTAAATGCCCACTTTGCCTGGAGGATGAGGAGTAAAGTGATCGACTCGCCTCGTTCCTCACTCCCATCGCTGTCCGATGTTCTCCTCTGCTGTCCGATGTTCCGGGATGTGGATGGGTCTTCAGCGTCCATCAATGGGCCTCCATCGTATACGAGATGTAACTCTTTGGGCGGCGAAGCGGAGAGGTTTCAGGAGATCGGTCACACAAAGATTATGAAGTCTGCAGACGTGAGAAATAATCTACACTATATTATCAAAAGTATTGGGACGCCTGCCTTTACACGCACATGAGCTTCAATGGCCTCCCAGTCTTAGTCCGTAGGGTTCTATATTGAGTTGGCCCACCCTTTGCAGCCATAAGAGCTTCAACTCTTCTGGGAAGGCCGTCCACAAGGTTTAGGAGTGTGTCTATGGGAATGTTTGACCATTCTTCCAGAAGAACATTTGTTGGATGGGAAGGCCTGGCTCGCAGTCTCCACTCTAAGTCAACCCAAAGGTGTTCTATCGGGTTGAGTTCAGGATAGAAGTTTGACCTACAACCGGCGGCATTTCATCGCGGCTGGCTGGCCAAAAATCGACACCACTCCAGGGACAATCCAACTACTGCTCATGGGTGATTACCGTCATCTGCTTAATGGTGGCCTCACACAGAACGACTTTATATAGCAGGGATAAGCAATTAGCGGACCTCCGGCTGTTGCAAAACTACAAGTCCCATCATGCCTCTCCCTCTGGGTGTCATGCTTGTGGCTGTCAGAGTCTTGCTATGCCTCATGGGACTTGTAGTTCCGCAACAGCTGGAGGTCCGCTAATTGCATATCTCTGTTATATAGGAACGTATTATTATGATTACAACCAGTAGATCAAAAAGATTATTAGATGGGCCATATACATACGATCTATCTATATTGCCAAAAGTATTGGGACGCCTGCCTTTACACTCACATGAACTTTAATGGCATCCTAGTCTTAGTCCGTAGGGTTCAATATTGAGTTGGCCCACCCTTTGCAGCTATAACAGCTTCAACTCTTCTGGGAAGGCCGTCCACAAGGTTTAGGAGTGTGTCTATGGGAATGTTTGACTATTCTTCCAGAAGAGCATTTGTGAGGTCAGGCACTGATGTTGGATGAGAAGGCCTGGTTCACAGTCTCCACTCTTATACATCCCAAAGGTGTTCTATCGAGTTCAGGTCGGGACTCTGTGCAGGCCAGTCAAGTTCCTCCACCCCAAACTCGCTCATCCATGTCTTTATGGACCTTGCTTTGTGCACTGGTGCGCAGTCATGTTGGAACAGGAAGGGGTCATCCCCAAACTGTTCCCACATGAGTTGAGCGCATGAAATTGTCCAAAATGTCTTGGTATGCTGACGCTTTAAGAGTTCCCTTCACTGGAACTAAGAGGCCAAGCCCAACCCCTCAAAAAAAGCCCCACACCATAATCCCCCCTCCCCCCAAAACCATAACCCCCCTCCACCAAATGATTTGGACCAGTGCACTAAGCAAGGTCCATAAAGAGATATAACAGCGAGTTTGGGGGTGGAAGAACTTGACTGGCCTGCACAGAGTCCTGACTTCGCCCTGAAAGAACACCTTTGAGATGAATTAGAGCGGAGACTGTGAGCCAGGCCTTCTCGTCCAACATCAGTGCCTGACCTCACAAATGCTCTTCTGGAAGAATGGTCAAACATTCCCATAGACACACTCCTAAACCTTGTGGACGGCCTTCCCAGAAGACTTGAAGCTGTTATAGCTGCAAAGGGTGGGCCAACTCAATATTGAACCCTACAGACTAATGCTGGCCATACACTATACGAAAAATCGGCCGAAAAATCGTTCGTATAGACACTTCGTTCGTTTTTCGGCAAGTTAATGGGCACAAATCGATAATCGTTTGTGACGTTTTTGTGGAAAAAAAAATGAACGGGAAGTTTGGAAAATTTCTGCCGAACGTACGATAAATTGCAAGGTTAATGTGTTTCCCGTCCGAACTGTCTGCACTAGGTATATGTAAAAAAACGAACAAAAAATTATTTATTCATGTCCACTGAACAATTTATCGGTCATTACATGATGGCGCGATCGTTTGCGGTCACGGTCGAACGTTCGTTTTTCGAAAATGGGTTCGGCCGATTTTCTGTATAGTGTATGGCCAGCATAAGACTGGGGAGGCCATTAAAGTTCATGTGCGTGTAAAGGCAGGCGTCACAATACTTTTGACAATATAGTTTAAATTTATAACATGATTTATCATCCCCAAGGCAAAATTAATAGTTAACCTTTGCCGCAGAGAGGGGGACCCATACTTTTCAATGATCCTTGACCTGTCCTTGTGCCAAAAAGGGCCCCTTAATTATTCTCTTTTTTTTTGACAGAAAAAAAATCAGATCAGGCACAAAAAAACAAAACAAAAAAAACCCCAAAAAAACAAAACCACACATACAAAAACACTATTAAATAAATTATAATAATATATTCTAAATATATCCTAATATAAAATTCTATTAATAAAAATGTAAACCATATTTTGCCCATTCAGCTCAAGGAGTGAAATTGAATATAACATTTCCATGAAGTTTCACAGCTAAATCAGTTTTGCATAAATGATTGTGTCTATCTCCGATCTTTTCAATTATTTATACAGCATTTGAATCTCTTTTTTTTTTTTTTTAAACCTGCACAGCAAAGTTATAATGTGCTAGTATGCATCCCATACTAGCACATTATGTGAAACTTACCTTATAACGAAGCATTCCAGTGTTGTGCTGTCACTGCTGACAGGGCTTCCATCTTTACCCGGGTTGGCGGGCTCCGGTTCTTTGATTGGACGAGCCACAAAGACGTCTCTCCCACGCATGCATGTGGAAGCTGCTGTTCACGGTGCAGGTCTCTGTGGGAATGACACGGGTGTGACGTTCCATCAGAGCGCATGTGGCGGTGACGTCACCCTCGGCTTCACAAGTAAATCTCTCCGGTGCAGGTTTAGGAGATGTCTACAGTACCGATAGGTAAAAATCATCCATGGGAGTCTACTCTCACTTTAAGGAACTGGAATGATTTTATACACATTTCCTTCACCTGAAAAAATACGTTTAAAATATTGTGGGCACTGGGGGTGGTACACACTCCAAAAAAAAGTACGCAGGGAGTATGCAGTCAGTCTTGCTCTTCTGCTCCTGGTGACACTATCCTCGTGCATTTGCCGGCAATTCCTGGCTGTAAAAGTGACAGCCCGGAGTTGCTGTGTAAACACAGCAGCTAGGAAGATGCTGATGTCACAGACAGTGTTTATAAACATTGTTCAGAGACGAGATAGAGAGATACACAGTACCATTGTTTATAAACATTGATCCAACAGGAAATGGAGAGATACAATGTAACACTTTATAAACATTGTTCAGACAGGAAATAGAAAGATACAAAGTAACACTGTTTATAAGCACTGTTCAGTCACAGGATGGAGAGATACAATGTAACAGTGTTTATAAACATCCTATCAAACAGGAGATAGAGAGATACAATGTAACAGTGTTTATAATCATGGTTCAGACAGGAGATAGAGAGAGATACAGCGTAGCATTGTTTATAAACATAGATCAGACAGGTGATAGAGAGATACAAAGTAACAGTGTTTATAAACATTGTTCAGACAGGAGATAAGAGAGAGCCCCCAATCCAAGGTCCCCAACTCACATTCATATACTAGGGCCAATTTTGGACAGAAGCCAATTAACCTACCAGCATGTCTTTGGAGTGTGGGAGGAAACCGGAGTACCCGGAGGAAACCCACGCAGGCACAGGGAGAACATGCAAACTCCGGGCAGGTAGTGTCGTGGTTGGGATAGAGTGATACAGGTGATAGAGTGATACAGTGATAGAGAGATACAACGTAGCATTGTTTGTAAACATTGTTCAGACAGGTGACAGATACAAAGTAACAGTGTTTAGAAACATTGTTCAGACAGGTGATAGAGAGATACAAAGTAACAGTGTTTATAAACATTGTTCAGACAGGTCATAGAGAGATACAAAGTAGCATTGTTTATAAACATTGTTCAGACAGGTGATAGCGAGATACAAAGTAACAGTGTTTATAAACATTGTTCAGACAGGTGATAGAGAGATACAAAGTAACAGTGTTTAGAATCATTGTTCAGACAGGTGATAGAGAGATACAAAGTAACAGTGTTTATAAACATTGTTCAGACAGGTGATAGAGAGATACAAAGTAGCATTGTTTATAAACATTGTCCAGACAGGTGATAGAGAGATACAAAGTAGCATTGTTTATAAACATTGTTCAGACAGGTGATAGAGAGATACAAAGTAACAGTATTTATAAACATTGTTCAGACAGGTGATAGAGAGATACAAAGTAACAGTGTTTATAAACATTGTTCAGACAGGTGATAGAGAGATACAAAGTAACATTGTTTATAAACATTGTTCAGACAGGTGATAGAGAGATACAGACTAGCATTGTTTATAAACATTGTTCAGACAGGTGAAAGAGAGATACAAAGTAGCATTGTTTATAAACATTGTTCAGACAGGTGATAGAGAGATACAAAGTAACAGTGTTTATAAATATTGTTCAGAGAGTAAGAAAGCAGAGTGTCAGGGAGATGAGCTCATCAGTCTACTGCTTCTTCTTTACTTGTCCAGTCTCAGGGTGGGGGCTTGTAAGTGAAAGTGAAACTGCAGTGGGGAAAAACCTGAGCAGTGTAAACCTCAAAACTGGATGGACCGAAATTCAAATCCTTGGTCATCTGTGTATTTAGCTATGTGGAGTCCACAAATGTCGGACATGTTGACTTTAATGGTGATGATGAATTGATAAAGAGATGTAGAGATAAGTCTCCGTAGCTCCTGTATTGGATGATGTGGTGCTTTGAGGAGATGAGGTGTAATCCGGGTGAAGGAGAAGATAACGAGGGATATATCAGGACGGAGTAGAAACATGTTTGATCTTCAAATGACTTAAGTGGGTATTTGTCTAATTATACATCGTTATGGAGTTTTTCTTTTTTTTGGTTCCTTAAACCCCCGGCTCACTTCATCCCGGCATTACAGGCCTCCTCTCAATCTCAGAGATCTAAAAAAGAAAAGATTACCTGACCCCGAGTCCGGGATTCTGTCCGGGATTCTGGAAAATGACCGGACCTTGAACCTCATCGCTTAGAAGGACTATAAAAGTCTTTCATAGTTGTGTAAAAGTTTTCTACAATAGTTCTGAAGAATCCCACATATGGGCCCACCGGAGATGTGCCAAACCAGGAGCAACATCTACAGGAAAATAGAAGGTTTTGTACGGCGTGTGTAGAGAGCTTACAAACAAAAAATAAAATAATGAGGCCGAGCTAAGAGAATACGTTTGATAAATTTTAGATTTTTTATTTTTTTACAATTTCTATATGAAATTAAAATATGTCTTCTAAATCATATTAATTATATTCATAAATACAATATAGAGAGATTCTATTGAAATCTGATTTTTTTTTTTTGCTAGAATATTACATTGTAAAATAAAATGATGGCAGTTAAAATTTTAAACTTTATATGCAGTGCCTTGAAAAAGTATTCATACCCCTTGAAATTTTTCACATTTTATCATGTGACAACCAAAAACATAAAAGTATTTTATTGGGTTTTTTTGTGATAGACCAACACAAAGTGGCACATAATTGTGAAGTGGAAGGAAAATGATAAATGGTTTTCAAAATGTTTTATAAAATAAATATGTGAAAAGTGTGGGGTACATTTGTATGGCGCCCCCCGGAGTCAATACTTTGTAGAACCTCCTTTCACTACAATTACAGCTGCAAGTCTTTTTGGGGATGTCTCTACCAGCTTTGCACATCTATATCAGTGTTTCTCATCTCCGATCCTCGAGGTGCCCCAACAGGTCATGTTTTCAGGCTTTCCATTATTTTGCACAGGTGATTTGATCAGTTTCACTGCCTTAGTAATTACCACAGCTGAGGGAAATCCTGAAAACATGACCTGTTGGGGCGCCTTGAGGACTGGAGTTGAGAAACACTGTTCTAGAGAGGGACATTTTTGCCCATTCTTCTTTGCAAAATCTCAATGGGATTTAGGTCTGGACTGTGACTGGGTCCTTCTAACACATGAATATGCTTTGATCTAAACCATTCCATTGTAGCTCTGGCTGTATGTTTAGGGTCGTTGTCCTGCTGGAAGGTGAACCTCTGCCCCAGTCTCAAGGTTTTCTTCTAAGATTTCCCTGTATTTGTCTCCATCCATCTTCCCATCAACTCTGACCAGCTTCCCTGTCCCCACTGAAAAAAAACATCCCCACCACATGATGCTGCCACCACCATGTTTCACAGTGGGGATGGTGTGTTCAGGGTGATGTGCAGTGTTAGTTTTCTGCCACACATAGCGTTTTTCTTTTAGGCCAAAAAGTTCAATTTTGGTCTCATCTGTCCAGAGCACCTTCTTCCACATGTTTGCTCCACATGGCTTCTCACAAACTGCAAACAGGACTTCTTATGACTTTCTTTCACCAATGTCTTTCTTCTTGTCACTCTTCCATAAAGGGCAGATTTGTGGAGAACACGACTAATAGTTGACCTGTGGACAGATTCTCCCACCTGAGCTGTGGATCTCTGCAGCTCCTCCAGAGTTACCATGGACCTCTTGGCTCTTCTCTGATTAATGCTCTCCTTGCCCGGCCGGTCAGTTTAGGTGGACGGCCATGTCAGGGCATTAGTGTATCTTGGAAGAATAGCACCTCATATCAGTGGGAGGAATAGTCCCCAAAGGGCCAGATGCATACAAGCAAAGGGTCACATCTGACCCACAGGCCACAGTTTGGAGACCAGTGGTTTGAAGGAAACCTTCCACAAACGTGGGAAATTCAAACCACATATGATTGAATAAAAACAACGGTGAAATTCAGTGAAAACCATTCTCCAAAATGATTGGCAGCTCCAGAGATATAGATACAGCTGAAGTTCTATGTAAATCTTGACTTTTCGTAAAAAGGATCAAATGACACCTCGCTTCCTTCCACCTCTTGATCCAGTTGTTTCATTCTTATCATGGGCAGCCTTGGTGACCAATAAGAATGTTCGGGAGGTAGAAGGGTACAGACCTGAGGCTAACCTTTCCAAAGTCAAGGTTGGTATATCATTGCAGCTTCTTATGGATCTTCTGATCATCTCCCTGAAGGCAACCTGTATTCAATAACAATTCGGCAATGGAGAATGTTTTCTGTGATGTTTGTCAGATAAGATTTTCTTGGTTTATTTTATGATTTAGATTAAGATTAGAATAAACTTTAGGAACCATTCAGGCAGAAAACCACAAGGTTCCTCTAATGGTCACAGATAGGCATCTGAGCTGCTTAACTCTTTCCATACTGAGTTATCCAGACTAGCTGAGCAGCTGAACGTGCCAGGGAGTTTGGGAGGAAAAGAAAGAAGCTTGCTGGCCAGGAAACTTTAGAAAAAAAGAAAAGACAGTTCAACATCTGCAGACATGTAGACATAAAATATAGTCAACTGTGTAAGACGACCATTCACAACCAGGGTTCCTCCAGAGGTTGCTTGGGGTTCCTTGAAAAGTGGTGGATAAACCTCCAATCTAATGGTGCTTGAATAGTTGCAGGCCAACCTCCATAGCCAGCGACATCAACCTTTTAGCTGTTGTTAAGGTTGGCATTCTTCTCACTGACCACTAATGTAAGGAATATTCTTCTCACTTACCACTAATGTAAGAAGCATTCGTCCCACTGACCTCCCCATGTAAGGAGCATTCTTCTCACTGACCACCAAGGTAAGGGACATTCTTCTCACTGACCACCAATGTAAGGAACGTTCTTCAAACTGATCACCAATGTAAGGAACATTCTTCTCACTGATCACCAATGTAAGAAGCATTGATCCCACTGACCACCATTGTTATGCCGCGTACAGACGAGCGGACTTTTCGACTGGACTGGTCCGACGGACCAAGTCCGGCGGACAATCCGACCATGTGTGGGCTTCATCGGACCTTCAGCTGACTTTTTCTGTCAAAAATCTGACAGACTTTAGATTTGGAACATGTTTCAAATCTTTCCGACGGACTCGAGTCCGGTCAAAAAATCCGCTCGTCTGTATGCTAGTCCGACGGACGAAAACCGACGCTAGGGCAGCTATTGGCTATGAACTTCCTTGTTTTAGTCCGGTGTACGTCATCACATACGAATCCATCGGACTTTGGTGTGATCGTATGTAGGCAAGTCCGTTCGTTCGAAAGTCCATCGGAAGTCCGTCAAAAGTCCGTCGAAAGTCCGTCGGACTTTTGATGCCGAAAAGTCCGCCCGTGTGTACGCGACATTATTCTCCTCATTGGCCACAAATGTAAAATAACATTCTTCCCATTGATCATAATTGTAAGGATCTTTCTTCTCAATAACCCCCAAAGTAAGGGGCATTCCTCTCATCGGCCACTAGTGGTGAGCTAAGGTTCAGGCCAAACCCATGGGATGTCACATGATAGAAGACCACAAGCACAATCCACAGTGCCCCCAGCCTTGCATAACAAAGTGGAGGGGATGCTGGAGACAACATTTACCAAATATGGGCACAAGGCTATATTTGGTCAATGATATTGACTACCAATATAGGGGGCATTCTTTTCACTGGCCACCAATGTACGGGTTAGGACTACCTAAGAGAAGCTATCACATGATGGCATGCCACCTGTCCAATCACAGCCTCTTGTAACGAAGGGGCATTAATTGGCCTAATTTGGCTAAATGGCCACATTTGGTCAATGACATTGATCACCAAGGTAAGGGACATTCTTCTCACTGGCCATCATTGAAAGAGGAGCATTCTTATAACTGACCACCAAGGAGAATTCTTCCTATTGACCACCAATTTAAGGAGCATTCTTCTCACTGTAAGGAGCATTCTTCCAATGGAAGGGCTAGGGTTACCGACAGGAAGCTGTCACAGGATAGCAATCAACTGTGGCCAGGGAATTCCTTGCCTTGCAGCCTCATGTAACAGAAGGAGCAGGGGTAACAGAATGCCGCTCTTACAATGGTGGCCATATTAGGCCAAGAATGTCACCAGCGTGACATTCCCGGCCTAATATGGCCACCATTGTAAGAGCGGCATTCTTCTCATTGACCAGTGGTGTAAGGGACATTCTTCCTGATGACAACCAATGTAATGAGCATTCTTCTCACTGACCACCAATAAAAAGGGGCATTTTTTCCACTGACCACCAATCTAAGGAGCGTTCTTCAGTCAACTGAACGGGGGCACCTTTCCCACTGACCATATTATAAGGGTGCCCTTCTTATACTGACCACTGATGTAAATCTATTCATCTTGCTAATGCATTATTATCTGTAGATATAAATTTTAGTAGGGGTTCCTTGAGACTGGAAATTGTTTTTTATGGGTTCAATAAGTTGGGAAAGGCCAGAGTAAGTAATGAATATATTGTAGGCTTTCTTCTACAAAAAGCCTGAAAGAGCAGTCAGTAAACTTGCTAACAGGTTGATTCTTTCTGACAGGATCTGGTTCCCTTCCCGTCATGTCCGTCTCTCTGAAAGATGGCGTCATCATGGTGTCCTTCTTCACCTCCGATTGGTTCCCCAGGCCAGAAATGCATTGGGAGCTGGAAGGTGTTCCTGTCATCGCTGATACATCAGAGACCATCTCCAACCAAAGCAATGGACTTTTCACACTAGAGAGCCGGGTTCTACTGAAGGAGCCCAGCCACCGGCGTCTATATGGTGTAGTGCGGCACCCCGTGACTGGGAAATCGACTGGACTTTATATGACTATTTCAGGTACATAAAATCTTATTGCGTTTTATTTAGAAACATGAAAAATTGACTGCAGAAAAAAAGAACAAGTGGTCCATTGAGTCTGCACGTTTTTTTTTTTTGTTTTGTTTTTATTTATACATAATTTTTTTTTTGCTTGTTTTAGTTTTTTTTGTTTGTTTGTTTTGTTTTTGTTTGTTTTTTTTGCTTTTTTTTTATTTATACATAGTTTTTTTGCTTGTTTTGATTTTTTTTTAGTTTGTTTTGTTGTTTTTTTTTTTTTTATTATTTATACATAGTTTTTTTTTGCTTCTTTTAGTATTTTTTTGGTTTGTTTTGGGTTTTTTTTTTTTTATTATTTATTTATACATAGTTTTTTGTTGCTTGTTTTAGTTTTTTTTTGTTTGTTTTGTTGTTTTTTTTATTATTATTTATACATAGTTTTTTTTGCTTCTTTTAGTTTTTTTTTTGGTTTGTTTTGGTTTTTTTTTTTTTTTTTATTTATACATAGTTTTTTGTTGCTTGTTTTAGTTTTTTGTTTGTTTGTTTTGTTGTTGTTTTTATTATTATTTATACATAGTTTTTTTTGCTTCTTTTAGTTTTTTTTTGGTTTGTTATGGGTTTTTTTTTATTTATTTATACTTAGTTTTTTTGCTTGTTTTAGGTTTTTTTTTGTTTGTTTTGGGGGGTTTTTTGTTTTTTTTTTGTTATTTTTATTCATACATAGTTTTTTTTTGCTTGTTTTAGTTATTTTTGTTTGTTTTGTTTTTTGTTTTTTTTTTTTATTTATACATAGTTCTGTTTGCTGTTTTAGTTTTTTTTTTGGTTTGTTTTGGGGTTTTTTTTTGCCAAAGAACCATTTTTATATTGGAGATGTGCCCAGAGCAGGGATATGCAATTAGTGGACCTCCAGCTGTTGCAGAACTACAAGTTTCATGAGGCAAAGCAAGACTCTGACAGCCACAAGCATGACACCCAGAGGCAGAGGCATGATGGGACTTGTAGTTTTGAAACAGCTGGAGGTCCGCTAATTGCATATCCCTGGCCTAGAGCATAGATTTGGCAGAATATTTATTGGTGTGTCATCAAAACGACAGGCAGAAATTGTGTTCTGACACTTAGAGGTCTATTTGTAAAAAAAATAAAAATAAAAAAAAAATCACTGTGTGAGTGACCTGTCATTGCAAAATAATCCTCATAATGTGTTTATTTCCTATGATTATCAGTGCCATCTAGTGGCCATAAGGCAGTATTTCCCTCATTGAGGTAGTTTAGGAAAATACTGCACTATGGCCACTAGATGGAGCTGTTGGTGATGACAGCTCTTCTTTTTCCTATCCTTTATTTAGGCAGAAGTTGCAAGTAAACCCTCCTATCGTTTTCAGCCAAGGAAGCTGCCATCTTTGCCTCTGTATAATCTTCAACTGCCATGATGCCGCACATGTGATCAGTTATGACCCCAGCCATTGGATGGTTTGACAGTTTGGTTGAGAGCACAACCAATAGGAGTGTTACAATTGCGGCACGTGCCGGGAATGAAACTGTTTTATGGATAGGCTTACTTCCACTTTAAAACCAACATCAATGATGCCGGCAGTGCCAGCTCCTACACCGAGAGCTAGCTGAGACCCCCCCATAAAATTGTGCCATGGGGCCCAATGATTCCTGATCAGATAAATGTTAGCTTTGCACTTACTATAAAAGCAATATAAGTAATGTAGGTGTATTTATTAAAAAAAAAAAATTGCAGGGCTATTCGTCTTGTGAAACTGCATCTACCTTCGTTCTGTGCAAATGGATTCAAAATCTGATGGTATTGGGCGGTAATGGCGAACCTTGGCACCCCAGATGTTTTGGAACTACACTTCCCATGATGCTCAACTACAATGCAGAGTGCATGAGCATCATGGGAAATGTAGTTCCAAAACATCTGGGGTGCCAAGGTTCGCCATTACTGGTATAGGGCTGTTTTCTTTCCAGGTTAAATCAAATAAAATACCGCATTATGGCCACTAGATGGAGCCAACAATGACATTACGGGCCACTAGATGGAGCTGACGGTGACAATACGGCCACTAGGTGGAGCTGACCATTATAGTAAATAATTATTTCTTTCCCACACATTCGACCTGTGAAGAATACAGCCTAATAACGTTCGATTTTGACCCCCGTTCCCACAGAATGAATGGACAAACAGTTTCACAGCATGAATAACTTATAGCTGAACTCGCAATGAATTTTCGGTGGATCGTTGTGTTTCTAAGCAGGCACAGTGTCTGTGGATATGCGGGATGTTTGTATCTCTATGTACCACTGATTGGCTGTTTGTCTCCACAGAGGAAATGTTCCCTCGGGTGTCCTCTTGGGCCTTTGCCTTCCTGGTTGTCTTTTCCCTGTTCCTGGTCGGTGCAGCATTCATGATATTTCTTCTAAAAAGACAGAGAACCCAGAAAGGTGAGTAGAAACATTGTCAGCACTTACTTGTTTCCCTACAATGGACCTACCTTGCATCGGATATATTTCTTCATGTGAATTGCATGCATGCTCAATAATGTGTCACTTCCAGTATTCATTACCTCTCCCAGACCTGCTTCAGCATTGTGACTTGCTACAATGTTACTGTGGACAGTCTGAGTGATCTGAGGGGGGAGACTGAGGAAATGCTTCCTACTGCCTGCAGCAGACTGATGACATTGACTCTAGGCAAAGTAATTGACTGCTAGACGTGTACAATTCGTTTCGTTCTGAAATCGCTTTTTAACAAATTTCGACAAATTCATTAATTCGGAAATATCCGAATTAACAAAAACCTGCGTTTAACTGCGTTTTCAGAATATTCAGACATTTAAAAAACATTCAGAATCTCCGAAATTTCTAATTTTCTAATTTCAGAATTTTTCGGAATTTGAAAACTCTGAAATTCTGAAATATGAAAGTTGGGAAATTTTGGAAATTCGAAAATACGAAAATTCAAAAGAATGAAAATCCAAAAATAAGAACAAAAATTTGAAAACCCCGAAAAATTTGAAAATCTGAAATAATAACTCATAATAAATAACTCAACTATTAACTAATAACTTAACTATTGCTAAACTATTAAATGATAGGTATTGGAATTTCCTTTCAGATTTGGCTGTTAGTGAAAAACTCGTTTAACTTCATTTTCAGAATATTCGAAAAAATTCAGAATTTTCACATTTCCGAAACTTCAAATTTTTCGAATTTCTGAATTTTTCAGAATTCGAAAACTCTGAAATTCTGAAATTCGAAAATTTAAAAGAGTGAAAATCCGAAAATAAGAACAAAAATTTGAAAACTCAAAAATTTGAAAATCTGAAATAATAACTAACTAATAATAAATAACTTAACTATTAACTAATAACTTAACTATTACTAAATTATTGAATTATAGGTATTGGAATTTACTTTCAGATTTGGCTGTTAGTGATGAACCCGTTTAACTACGGTTTCAGAACATTCAGAAATTCGAAAAAAAATCTGAATTTTTAAATTTCCGAAACGTCAAATTTTTCGAATTTCTGAATTTTTCAGAATTCTAAAACTCTGAAATCCGAAAATCCGAATATTTTGAAAATTCAAAAATCCGAAAATTCGAAAGAATGAAAATCCAAAAAATAAGAACAAAAATGTGAAAACTCAAAAAATTTGAAAATCTAAAATAATAACTAATAATAAATAACTTAACTATTACTAAATTATTAAATTATAGGTATTGGAATTTCCTTTCAGATTTGGCTGTTAGTGACGAACCCGTTTAACTACGTTTTCAGAATATCCGGAAATTCGAAAAAATTCAGAATTTTCAAATTTCCGAAACTTCAAATTTTTCGAATTTCAGAATTTGTCGAAATTCGAAAACTCTGAAATTCTGAAATCGGAAAATTCTGAAACTTTGGAAATTCGAAAATATGAAAATTCAAAAGAATGAAAATCCGAAAATAAGAACAAAAAATTTGAAAACCCGAAAATTTGAAAATCTGAAATAGTAACTAACTAATAATAACTTAACTATTACTAAACTATTAAATTATAGGTATTGGAATTTCCTTTCAGATTTGGCTGTTAGCGACGAAACGTAACAAATGCTAATTTATCTGAAGTTACGAATTATCCGAAATAACGAATTCCGCATCTAAACTAATAGAAAAGAGTGCCTCAATCAATAAATGAAGATAGGGGCGGGTACCATCATCCTTATATTAACAGTGATGAGGTATGGGGGTGGGGTATGTCAGGGGCTACTCCAAAAAATGGACTATCTCGGTACCCAGAGATTGGACAACGGAATATAAAAATTATATTTGTAGAAAAACAACTTAATACACATTGATACAAATCACATCTAAAAACATAATTGCATACAGAAGCTAGATGATACAGACTTTAAACAGTGGGAACCCCACAAATTAGTGGAGCCTCCGGAGATGTAGGTCCAAAGTGTAATCCTTGGTGATCCAATTAACTAGAAGATTGTATTTCTCCTTAGATGTATAAGGTCAATCCCTCCTGAAGAAGCAAATTTATTGTCGAAACATGTAGAGGATTACACTTTGGAGCTCCACAAATTAGTGGAGCCTCCGGAGATGTAGGTCCAAAGTGTAATCCTTGGTGATCCAATTAACTAGAAGATTGTATTGTCAATCCCTCCTGAAGAAGCAAATTTATTGGCGAAACATGTAGAGATTACACTTTGGACCTACATCTCCGGAGGCTCCACTAATTTGTGGAGGTCCAAAGTGTAATCCTCTACATGTTTCGACAATAAATTTGCTTCTTCAGGAAGGATTGACCTTATACATCTAAGGAGAAATACAATCTTCTAGTTAATTGGATCACCAAGGATTACACTTTGGACCTACATCCCTGGAGGCTCCACTAATTTGTGGGGTTCCCACTGTTTAAAGTCTGTATCATCTTGCTTCTGTATGCAATTATGTTTTTAGATGTGATTTCTATCAATGTGTATTAAGTAAATTCTCTACAACAAAATACAATTTTTATATTCCATTGTCCAATCTCTGGGTACCGAGATAGTCCATAAAATTTAGTTGTCATGGGGCATTTTTTGGAGGAGCCCCTGACATACCCCTCCCCCCATACCTCATCTAAACTAATGGAATGTAACAAATTACTTTTTATTATTATAATTTGTTAATAATTTGTTCTGTAACATTTGTTTAGATGCGGCATTCATTGTTTCGGATAATTTGTGACTTCGGATAAATTCGTATTCGTTACGTTCACTAACAGCCAAATCTGAAAGGAAATTCCAATACCTATAATTTAAGAGTTATTTATTATTAGTTAGTTAGTTATTATTTAGAATTTTCAGATTTTCGGATTTTCTTTCTTATTTTTGGATTTTCACATTTTCGGATTTTCGAATTTAAGTATTTCCAAATTTTCGAGTTCCGAATTTTCGAATTTACAAATTTTCAAATTTAGGATAAAAACAAAAACAAATAAAACGAAAACAAAAAAAATTTTCAGCAGCGCACATATCTAGGACTGGAGCTTAAGGACCACATTTTAACCGCTTCAGCCCCGGACCATTTGGCTGCCCAAAGACCAGAGTACTTTTCGCGATTTGGCACTGCGTCGCTTTAACTGACAATTGCACGGTCGTAACTTCGGATAAATTCATATTCGTTACGTTCACTAACAGCCAAATCTGAAAGGAAATTCCAATACCTATAATTTAAGAGTTATTTATTATTAGTTAGTTATTATTTCGAATTTTCAGATTTTCGGATTTTCTTTCTTATTTTCGGATTTCCGAATTTCCGAATTTCCAAATTTTAGAGTTACAAATTTTTTGAATTTACGCATTTTCAAATTTACGATAGAAACAAAAAACGAATGAAACGAAAAACAAACAAATTTTTCGGCAGCGCACATGTCTAGGACTGGAGCTCAAGGACCGCATTTTAACCACTTCAGCCCCGGACCATTTGGCTGCCCAAAGACCAGAGCACTTTTTTGCGATTCGGCACTGCGTCGCTTTAACTGACAATCGCGCGGTCGTGCGACGTGGCACACAAACAAAATTGACATCCTTTTTTTCTCCACAAATAGAGCTTTCTTTTGGTCGTATTTGATCGCCTCTACAGTTTTTATTTTTTGCGCTATAAACAAAAAAAGAGCGACAATTTTGAAAAAAAAGCTATATTTTTTTATTTTTTGCTATAATAAATATCCCCCAAAAATATATAAAAAAACAATTTCTTCCTCAGTTTAGGCCGATCGTATTCTTCTACATATTTTTGGTAAAAAAAAAAAATCGCAATAAGCGTATATTGATTGGTTTGCGCAAAAGTTATAGCGCCTACAAAATAGGGGATAGTTTTATGGCATTTTTTATTATAATTTTTTTTTTTTTACTAGTAATGGGAGCGATCTGCGATTTTTATCGGGACTGCGACATTATGGCGGACACGTCGGACAATTTTGACACATTTTTTGGGACCATTGTCATTTTTGCAGTGATCAGTGCTATAAAACTGCTGTAAAAATGTCACTGGCAGTGAAGGGGTTAACCACTAGGGGGGCGGTGAAGGGGTTAGGTGTGTCCTCGTGTGTGTTCTAACTGAAGGGGGGGAGGGGACTGTGCAGGGGAGATGACAGATCGCTGTTCATACTCGGTATGAAGAGAGGATCTGTCTGTTCTCCCCTCGGAGAACCGGAAACTGTGTGTTTACAGATCCCAGTTCTTGGTGTGTAACCAGCGACCGCGGGAGCCTGGCGGTGATCGCGCGCGCGCCGTCTATGTTACCGATGTAACATGACGGCGATTCGCGCAGCCAAGCCGTGTTGCTGCAGTACAACTGCGGCGGTTGGTCGGCAAAAGCGGTTAATAATGAAAGGTGGAGCTTTTATTAAAAAAACAAAACAAATGGTACTGTTGCTGTATATTGTGACTTGTAAACTTATTGAAAGGTCCACTATACTAATATATAATAATAATAATAATATACTAAATGAAAAGTATTCTATATTTAATTGGTTTACCCTCATTTTCTAAATATTTATTCTATTCTTTTTTTTTTTTTTTTTTTTTGTAGATGAACTCCAGACAAGAAATAGTAAGCTTTTTATGGGTATTATACTGATACATTATATCTGTAAACTATATACATTGCAAGGACACCTTTCCCTGTTTCCATGTCTCTTTGTCATCTTATCTATATTACTGTTCTGTTGCAAATGCCCCTTTATCCATTAACTCCGGGACCCCAGTCTGCCCAGACTGTATGGTCACCTGCTGACTTGGCACCCTCCACAGGCAGTATAACTCATCCATAAAACACAAGACATTCACTCTAATGCAGATTTACTTCAAACAATTTCAGCACAGAGGATGTTTTTCCAGACTTTTGAAGTGTAAAAAAAGAACGACTTTACAATCTCCTGTCCCTGTGAGAGCTAACACTGACTGAGGGCATGGAATAAAGCAGGGAGGATCTAGTTATGGCCGGCCATAGACGGATCGAAATGAGGTCAGTTCGGTAGGAAGCGGATGGATTTTGATGCGTTTGGGCAGGATGGTTGTACCAAAGTTGATCAATCAAATCGACTTCAGTACAACCAGCCTTTCGGGTTTTATTTTTTTTGGCTATAGCCGCCAGCAGTGATCGTTGTAGTCTGATGGAGGGGAAACCTCCACCTGTCTGAAAAACAACCATGCGGCTGGAGGGAATCCCCCCATCGAGCTGCAACCATCACCAAAAAGGGGGGGCACCAGCCTAGTGCATTATCCTTGGGCAGACTTTACTGATAAAATGGGGAAATTAATTATATACATACAAACCAACGTGTGTATAGGCCCGTCAGAACAATTCCAGGTACAGACCACCGAAGTTCCTGTTATCCTTTTATCAACACAGTCAGCGTTGATGGGGGAATCTAGCAATTATTCTTTCCTTCAACCCGTGGTTGAAGGAAATAAAATTGTATAATGTATTGCTTGCTTATGACTGAACTAACCAGCACTAAACAGGAGGGGAACACAGAGGAAAATACCAAATCCAAAGATGTGATGACCATAAACCGCCACTAGATGGCAGCATGCACAAAAACAATAGCTACTTTTATACAGTACAATATCATAACAGAAATAAAAATACTTAAAAAAGGGACAGAACTAACTAGCACTAAACAGGAGGGGAACACAGAGGGAAATACCAAATCCATGGATGTTATGATTCGAAATCACCACTAGATGGCAGCATGCATAAGAACAATAGCAACCTGATACAGTACAATATCACAACAGAAATAAAAATATATAAAGGAGGGACAGAACTAACTAGCACTAAACAGGACAGGAAAACAGAGAGGGAGATACTAAATAAAATTCTGTGATGGTCCTAAACCACCACTACATGTCAGCATACATAAGAGCAATAGCAACCTGATACAGTATAATACAACAATAAAAACAAAGTACATAAAGGATAGACAAAACTAACTAGCACTAAAGAGGATGAGGAAACAGAGGGAGATATAAAATCCAATACTGTGATGGCCCTAAATAACCACTAGATGTCAGCATACATAAGAACAACAGCAACCTGATCCAGTACAATACACAACAGAACTAACTAGCACTAACCAGGAGGGGAAAAACAGAGGGAGATACTTAATCAAATGTTGCGATGGACAATAGCTACCTAATACAGTACAATACCACAACAGAACAAAAAATACACAAAGGAAGGACAGAACTAACTAGCACTAAACAAGAAGGGAAAACAGAGGGGGATACTAAATCAAATGTTGTGATGCCCCTAAACCACCACTAGATGTCAGCATACATCAGAACAATAGCAACCTGATACAGTACAATACACAACAGAAAAAAAAATGACATAAAGGAGGGACAGAACTAACTAGCACTAAACAGGAGGGGAAAACAGAGAGAGAGATACCAAATCCCAATGCTGTGATGGCCCTAAACCACCATTAGATATCAGCATGCATAAGAACAATAGCAACGTGATACCGTACTACACAACAGAAAGGAAATGCATATAAGAGGAACAGAACAATCACCACCCAAGCAATCTCAAAGGTATTATGCAGAATATGAGTCCTTTGTGGAGGAGATGAGCCTCGGGGGGGGGGGAGGGGGTATCTCACCACTTTTGGAGCAAGCCACGGACCAATCAACCAATCACACGAGGAAGAATTGTGATTTCTGGGAGCATTTTATAGACCAGTGGCTTGCAGAGCGAACGCCCCGGGGTCACCAGATTGAAAGGAAGCGACATTTGAATTTTTTTGATCTATTTAGAAAGTGACAGTCTGCGGATTGAAAATACAAAGGTCATATTTTAATATTGATGAGTTAGAGAATGATTTGCATAGAAAAGCGATTTATTTTTCTGTCTTTGTTCCCGCTCTGGTGGAATTTTAATCGTCTATTTTTTTTTTCTGTTTGTGGTCATCCAGGTGAGCTGTGCTCAGAAGTGGGTAAGTAAAAGGGGGGGGGCTCATACTAAGGGCTGGGGGGGGGGGTGGCAGACACACAATGCAGGCTGGGCATGTGTCATTCAGACTCTTTTAACCCTTTCGTTGTTGGAGAATTTTTTTCTTTTTTTTTTTCTTTCTTGTGCCCGGGTTTAACCACTTCAACTTCGGAAGGTTTTACCCCCTTCATGACCAGGTTGTTTTTTTTTTGCTATTCAGCACTGCGCTACTTTGACTGGTAATTGTGCGGTCATGCAACACTGTACCCAAATTACATTTATATCTTTTTTTTTTTTTTTTTGTCCGTTTGCAGTCCGGAGTCTGGTGCGGTTTTTACCTGAATTCGCACCTGAACCGGACACAAAAATCGCACATGACTCTTTGCAAAAATGGTTTGCGGCCGCCCCAGACATGTGTGAACCGGCTACATTGAAAGCTGGTTCAGTTCACATGTTATGCGAATCGGGTGCGGTTAAAGACGTATCTGATTCGCATATATTTGAACCGAGCCTTAGCGTCTATGAATGATGGTATATATACTGGAATTTGTATTTCTTTTTTTAATACTAATAAGGCGATTAGCAACTTATAATAGTGCTGTGGTAATACGGCGGATAATCTGGCACTAACTGACGCGGAGGGGGGGTGACTAACTGCCACTGACATCACCAGTGACACTAATACAGCAATCAGTGATAATATTATACACTATCACTGTACTAATGACACTGGCTGGGAAGGGGTTAACATCTCGTGGTAATCATGGGGTTACCTGTACGCCTAACAGTGGGGGCCGCTCCATTAGGGGCGTCGCCCCCCCTATACATGCGCCCGGCCCCTAATCTACATGCAGGGCACCGGACGGATGGATTTCAATGTTTTTTGTTTTTTTTTAAAGCACATGATTAGAGCCTGAGGCTCTTATTGGCTTCAAAAAAGGGTGGGCCTGGGGCTCAGAGTACTGCGCCCTGAGCTCACCCAGTTGTGTGACAATAGTGAACTAATATTCGCTAATGTCTTCCTGATTCACCTCCCGGCCAATCAGGAAGTGGGTCCTGAGGCCCGGTTGGCCAGGGAGTCTTAGGCAGTCCTGTTCTGTTCTTTGCAGGGAGAAGGAACAGAGAGATTGTTCCCTCCGTACAGAGCCCTGTGTTGTTTAGCAACACAGGGCTCTGGTCTGTGATTGGACACAGGCGATCAGCAGGTCCCTGCACATGAATCATTGGCCGGGACCTGCTGCCAAAATCCCATTGTGTCCAATCACGGCAGGTGTCGGCGGGGCGGGGGCCCATGCGCACACCCTATACCCAAAAGTGTCAGGTGCCCATCTGCAGTACATTGCGGGCGGTCCCGAAGTGGTTAAAAAATAATTTTAGGTCTGAAGATTACATAAAACCCCCAAACATTATACAGTGTATTATATACAGTATATTAATTATTATTTATTTTATATATAAATATATATATATATATATATATATATATATATATATATATATATATATATATATATATATATATATATATATTATATATAATATGATGTGCAGGTAAGCTGGGGTCGGTCCTAGGGAACTGACTCTTACTGGATTGGTCAAATGTTTTAGCGGGTACGGAGACACATCGCAAGTAAATGAAACTTAATTTACTGTATCTGAAAATTTTTATTTACCTGAAATGTTTTAAGTTGATGGACAGGTTCTCTTTAATGACTGGTTGACATCTCCTGTGTTGTCTGATTTTAGATTGGAGGAAAGCCGTGATGAGTCCAGGTAAGTGTCCTTCAGATTCCAGACCTCCGTCACCCCCCCTATACTGTCCATGCCATGTCACCTCTCCTGGGGTCTCCACCTCTTCTATCGCCCCCACCTGGTGGATAATGGTTGCAGTGAATTATGCCACACGTGGACTCTTAATGCATGTATATTAATGCATTTTGATTACGGTTACCCATGCTGGCTGCGCCCACTTTTAACCACGCCCATGACACCACACCCTCACATGTAGCCACTCCCACAAAATAACTTTCTCTCCCATTTTTTAACATGCCCTGAAATCAGTCGCAGACTTTTGGAACAAGCGGCAGAGATTGAAAGTGTAAAGAGAAAATACCTTGGGCACCACGAGAAGGGAAATGATGTGGTGAACAAGTGGTTGTGGGTGTGGCCAAATTTGATGACAGTGGGTGGGGCCTAAGTGGGGTTAAAATGGGTATAGTTATAAAAACCTGAGCCTGTGCTGTAAAGCATGGAGTGCAGGGGTCAGGATTAAGTAACAAGCAGAGTGCATGGATCAGGATTAAGTAACACACACGGTGCTGAGGTCAGGAGTAAATAATGTACAGAGTGCTGGGTCAGGAATGAATAGGGTACAAATTGCTGGGGTCAGAATTAAGTAATGCACAGGGTCCTGGGGTCAGGAGTAAGTAACACACAGGGTGCTGGGGTTAGGAGTAAGTAACACACAGGGTGATGGGGTCAGGAGTAAGTAACACACAGGGTCCTGGGGTTAGGAGTAAGTAACAAACAGGGTGATGGGGTCAGGAGTAAGTAACACACAGGGTGCTGGGGTTAGGAGTAAGTAACACACAGGGTGATGGGGTCAGGAGTAAGTAACACACAGGGTCCTGGGGTTAGGAGTAAGTAACAAACAGGGTGATGGGGTCAGGAGTAAGTAACACACAGGGTGCTGGGGTTAGGAGTAAGTAACACACAGGGTGATGGGGTCAGGAGTAAGTAACACACAGGGTCCTGGGGTTAGGAGTAAGTAACAAACAGGGTTATGGGGTCAGGAGTAAGTAACACACAGGGTGATGGGGTCAGGAGTAAGTAACACACAGAGTGCTGGGGTCAGGAGTTAAGATTAAGTAATTCACATGGGGCAGGGGGCAGAATTAGGTTACGTACAGAGTTCATGGATCAGGATTAAACAACAGAGTTCAGGGGTCAAGATTAAAGGGGTTGTAAACCCTCGTGTTTTTTCACCTTAAGCATTAAGGTGAAAATCACGTAGCAGTGACCGGCCCCCCAGACCAACACCCCCCCCCCCCCGGTTTACTTACCTGAGCCCTGTATTTCTGTCGGCGAAGACGTGCTCTTCCTCTCTCCACGGGGGCCCGGCTCTTGATTGGATAGATTGATAGCAGCACAGCCATTGGCTCCCGCTGCTGTCAATCAAATCCAATGACGTGAGCGCCGGGGGGCGGGGCCGAGTCCAGCATTCGTGTCTATGGACGCAAATGCTGGACACAGGAGCGCACCCGCAAGGTAAACCCCCCCAGGAGAGCGCTTCTCCTAAGGGGGTTATCTGATGCGGGGAGGAGCCGCGAGAGCCGCCAAGGGACCCCAGAAGACGAGGTTCGGGGCCACTCTGTGTAAAACGAGCTGCACAGTGGAGGTAAGTATGATATGTTTGTTATTTAAAAAAAAAAAAAAACGAGCCTTTACAATTACTTTAAGTAACTCACAGAGTTATTTTTGTACATTTTTGTGCTGAGTTCAGCTTTAGGAAAAAAAAGATTGTGAGACTCATCGGTACCTTTGCTGTTCCCTTGCAGAGTTCATCACCTTCTCCCCCGAGACCGCCCATCCAGAGCTGTCCGTCACCGAGGACTTCCAAACCCTCATGAACCGGCCTCCTCCCGACATGCCCGCACTAAGCAATGCCCGTTTCGAGACTGAACGTTGCTGCCTTGGCCTCCCAGCCTTTACCCAGGGCTGCCACTACTGGGAGGTGGAGGTGGGAGATGGACTGGAGTGGGCGGTTGGCGTTGCTTCTCCAAAACTGCAAAGAAGGGGTGATGCCTACATGTTTCGCCCCCAGACGCTGATTTGGTGCATCTCCCGATTTACGGAGGCCTTTACAGCCCTGGACACACAGGAGAGCCCATTGCCCTTAGTGGGAGGCACCTTGCAGAAAGTTGGGGTCTACCTCAATCTGTCAGGTCCAAGGAAGCTCACCTTCTATGACCCCAGAAGCTGGGATATGCTCTATTCCTTCACTGATGTGGGTCAGGGAAGGGAAAGTGTCCTGCCATTCTTCTGGCTTGGCAAAAAAGGCGGCACAATGCGATTAAAAGGTCAAAATGGTGGATAGCGTGACACCGAAAGATAATGAATAGACTGAGCAGAGTAATGTACAATTCACATCAACCAATGAGATGATCAATGACCAATGGTCAACAATCATGAACCAGCTACTATTAGGACTATGTAAGAATGTAACCATTCAGTGTTACTGCAGATTGGCTTTTCCGCATTAATTGCAACAGGTTCATTTGGTTACACGTATCTCCTCTTTGCTCCTCAACAAGGAATTGAGAAGAAAAAACCCTGTGAGTTCTATAGGCCGCAATTAGGAATTAACACAGGGTTGAGGACTATCAGCCCGAGCAGCCAATCCCCAAGCACCATTATTGTCACATGAGAACAAGGGGTGCAAGTTGAACTCTCCCCAGACCTGGAAGTATTTTTCTTCACTCCTGAAGATGTGGTGGGATGGAGGGTGATTGGGGATGAAGGAAAGTTGGGTATGTGTTGTTGTGGAGGGGGGCATACAAGTAAACCTGTTGATATGACTTGCATGGGCAAAGCACAGGTTCACTTTAGAACTGGTTCTCAACCTATTTCACCCCAGAGGAACCCTTGAAATAATGTTGAGGTGTCAGGGAACCCCGATTGTAATTTGTAGAACAGGCATAAGTAGAATATTGGACATCCATAGCAGATTATTTGACAACACCCCCCTACTCTGTATGGCCAAAAACAATTAAATGAAACAAATAAAGGCCAAAAAACAGAAACAAAAACTGTGAAAATGGTAGTGTTCCTTTACATTGGTGGTCAACGGAAAAACGCCTCTTCATAATAATGACTTGAAAAAGTAGGAAGGAAAGAGCACCCACTGTCCAAAGAAAAACAAGTTTAAAAGTAGAGAAAAAGATGTTTATTGGATGTGGTGAACAAGCACATCAAGCCAACGCGTTTCGGTGGAAAGATTTCCCCCTTCTTCAGGGCTATCTGTTGCTGCCAGCTATTTAAATGGGAAAGGTTTCCAAGCCGGATACCAATTTGCAGGGTTTTGGAAAACAAACTGGCAAAATGAAAGCTGTGGTTGCTGGGGCAGCATAGACCTGATCGCCACTTCCAAAAAACATCTTTTTATCTACCATTAAACTCGTATTTCTTTGGACGCTAGGCACTCTTTCCTTTCCACTTGTCCAAGTCTACATGCGGAAACAATCATAAGTTTGTACCAAAAGGGCAGCAGCCCATACCACATTCACCGCCATTATTCAATATTAGGCACAACCTACTAGGAGAAATTCCTCCACACTACCACCCATCTATGACTAGCGACTGATCTAGTCAGCACATACGAGGTACCGTTCATAAGGGTGGTCAGTGTAGAAGTGACCCCTTATGTTGGTGGTCATTGTAGCTGGGAGATCAATCCACCATTACTCACTGCTCAACCCCTTCCCATCCAGCTCCAGTGTCCCTTTAACCTAATTATTATGCCCGAGGGGTGGTAAGAACATGACCATTGTGAATTGCTATCAAAGTGGTCACAAGATGAGGAGACAGTCCTGTCGGTTCCCAATTATTATTAGAGGCTGGGAGCTGTCTTTGGCAGTTTGGTAACTATGCTGGGAGCACACTGTCCATGGATGTGTTTGTGTGGTGCACCCTCTTTCCGACACACATACAGTATCTCACAAAAGTGAGTACACCCCTCACACTTTTGTAAATATTTTATTATATCTATTTATGTGACAACACTGAAGAAATGACACTTTGCTACAATGTAAAGTAGTGAGTGTACAGCTTGTATAACAGTGTAAATTTGCTGTCCCCTCAAAATAACTCAACACACAGCCATTAATGTCTAAACCGCTGGCAACAAAAGTGAGTACACCCCTAAGTGAAAATGTCCAAATTGGGCCCAAAGTGTCAATATTTTGTGTGGCCACCATTATTGTCCAGCACTGCCTTAACCCTCTTGGGCATGGAGCTCACCAGAGCTTCACAGGTTGCCACTGGAGTCCTCTTCCCCTCCTCCATGACGACATCACAGAGCTGGTGGATGTTAGAGACCTTGCCCTCCTCCACCTTCCATTTGAGGACGTCCCACAGATGTTCAAAAGGGTTTAGGTCTGGAGACATGCTTGGCCAGTCCATCCCCTTTACCCTCAGCTTCTTTAGCAAGGCAGTGGTCGTCTTGGAGGTATGTTTGGGGTCATTATCATGTTGGAATATTGCCCTGCAGCCCAGTCTCTGAAGGGAGGGGATCATGCTCTGCTTCAGTATGTCACAGTACATGTTGGCATTCATGGTTCCCTCAATGAACTGTAGCTCCCCAGTGCCGGCAGCACTCATCCAGCCCCAGACCATGACACTCCCACCACCATGCTTGACTGTAGGCAAGACACACTTGTCTTTGTACTCCTCACCTGGTTGCCTCCACACACTCTTGACACCATCTGAACTTAATAAGTTTATCTTGGTCTCATCAGACCACAGGACATGGTTCCAGTGAACCATGTCTTTAGTCTGTTTGTCTTCAGCAATCTATTTGCAGGCTTTCTTGTGCATCATCTTTAGAAGAGGCTTCCTTCTGGGACAACAACCATGCAGACCAATTTGATGCTGTGTGCGGCGTATGGTCTGAACACTGACAGGCTAACCCCCCACCCCTTCAACCTCTGCAGCAATGCTGGCAGCACTCATATGTCTTTTTCCCAAAGTCAACCTCTGGATATAAGGCTGAGCATGTGCACTCAACTTCTTTGGTCGACAATGTAGAGGCCTTTTCTGAGTGGAACCTGTCCTGTTAAACTGCTGTATGGACTTGGCCACCATGCTGCAGCTCACTTTCAGGGTCTTGGCAATCTTCTTATAGCCTAGGCCATCTTTATGTAGAGCAACAATTATTTTTTTCAGATCCTCCATGTTGAACTTGCAGTGACCAGTATGAGAGAATGAGAGCGATAACACCAAATTTAACACACCTGCTCCCCATTCACACCTGAGACCTTGTAACACTAACGAGTCACATGACTTGGGGAGGGAAAACGGCTAATTGGGCCCAACTTGGACATTTTCACTTAGGGGTGTACTCACTTTTGTTGCCAGCAGTTTAGACATTAATGGCTGTTAGTTGAGTTATTTTGAGGGGACAGCAAATTTACACTGTTATACAAGCTGTACACTCACTACTTTACATTGTAGACAAGTGTCATTTCTTCAGTGTTGTCACATAAAAAGATATAATAAAACATTTACAAAAACGTGAGGGGTGTACTCACTTTTGTGAGATACTGTATGTGTTACGTAGGAAGCTATAGATTAAGGAACTCCTCTCAACCTCTGGAGGAACCCCAGGATTTCATGGAACCCTGATTGGGAAAGTCTACTTTGAAGCTTATGTTGATGGGCTTTTGTTGGTTTTGCGTGCCTATACAAAGCCAAGTGAAGTCAAATGCAGGTGAGAAGGAGGTCAGCTGCAGATGAACTCTGAATGATCTCAGAAGGGTCTCAAACTGATGACATCAACACAAGCATAAAGCCCATCAGGCCCTCAAAGAGAATTCTATTTATAAAAGTGCCTTGTTTTACACCACACCAACCAATCAGGTCCAACGTTCCATTCATCAGTTGCCATATCTAATAGGGATGGGCCGAAACAGACTCCTGTTTGGTTCGGACCAGAACTTCCGAACTCCGCGAACGTTCGGACCCAAACACCGAACCCCATTAATGTTAATGGGACCCGAACGTCAAATATCAGAAGTGCCCATTTTGAAGGCTTAAATGCAAGTAATTGGGCATACAATGGTTATAGGGGTCCGGGTCCTGCTCTGGGGGACATGGATCAATTAAAAAAAAGTTTGTGAAAAATGTCATTTTTAAATGAGCAGTGATTTTTTGATTTTTAAAGTGAAAGCATAAAAATGAAAAATTCCTTCCAATATAGTGCCAGAGGGGTCCCCTTAGTCTAACTGTAAAGTGGAAAATCTGTACCATGTCTAGAATCTGCTGCAGCATTAATTGAATTTATAAAGCCCCAAAAAATGTCATTTTTCCTGCCTTTATTTTGCTCAGCAACAGCTGGGGAGCCAGTGTGTATGATGAGGCCACAATGTAGTGCACTGGGAACAAGATTACATATTTTTTGGATACATTCTGGTGTAACTTTGACTTTGGATAGAAGTAACGGGTGCAGAAAAATTACTCTTTGGGTGTCGGTGGCGCCTTCCCACCCTAACCCTATGGAGATAATCTTGATGAAATTAAGAATTTGCCTTGCTGTAAAAAATTGCAATGATATGCACCTGTCAAACAGGTGCAGAAAAATTACTCTTTGGGTGTCGGGGCGCCTTCCTACCGTAACCCTATAGAGGTGCCCTTGATGAAGGTAAAAAAAATTTGCAATGATATGCACCTGTCAGAAAAATTGGTCTTTGGGTGTTAATTGTGCCCATGAAACCTATACCAAAAACATTCTTCCAGGTTAAATGATTGAACACCCTCAAAGCTAAGCAGCCTGCTGGCCCCCTTACAGTGCCAAGGGAACGTCTGCCTCTCCTTGTTGTTCTCCCAGACATTATTGGGAGGGAGGGGGCGGTGCTTATAAGCAAATGTAAAGGAGAAGTTGAAATCTGTACGTAGATGCACTTTAATCAAGGTAAAGAGGTGTTTGGTGCCCTTTAATTTGAGTACTCACACTACACAGACACACTCCACGGATACAATATAATATACTGCAATATAATGCGCCAAACGTACAGTGATGCACAGAACTATATGGCGTTAAACTTGTGGTAACCACACAGAACTATATGGCGTTAAACTGGCAGTAACGCACGCAAAACTATATGGCGTTAAACTGGCAGTAACGCACGCAATATGATATGGCGTTAAACTGGCAGTAATGCACTCAAAACTATATAGCGTTAAACTGGCAGTAACGCACGCAATACGATATGGCGTTAAACTGACGGTAACGCATGCAAAACTATATGGCGTTAAACTGGCAGTAACGCACGCAATACAATATGACGTTAAACTGGTAGTAAGGCACACAGAACTATATGGCGTTAAACTGGCAGTAATGCATGCAAAACTATATGGCATTAAACTGGCAGTAACGCACGCAAAACTATATGGCGTTAAACTGGCAGTAACGCACGCAATACGATATGGCGTTAAACTGGCGGTAACGCATGCAAAACTATATGGCGTTAAACTGTCAGTAACGCACGCAATACAATATGGCGTTAAACTGGTAGTAAGGCACACAGAACTATATGGCGTTAAACTGGCAGTAATGCATGCAAAACTATATGGCATTAAACTGGCAGTAACGCACGCAAAACTATATGGCGTTAAACTGGCAGTAACGCACGCAATACGATATGGCAATAAACTGGCGGTAACGCATGCAAAACTATATGGCGTTAAACTGGCAGTAACGCACGCAATACAATATGGCGTTAAACTGGTAGTAAGGCACACAGAACTATATGTCGTTAAACTGGCAGTAATGCATGCAAAACTATATGGCATTAAACTGGCAGTAACGCACCCTAAATGATGGTCCTCACTACACTCACACTATCCCTAGACTGACACTAAACTAATATTCTACGCTGAAGCAAGGGAATTGAAGCAAAATAGCACAGTATAGCACACTAACTAATAGCACTGAACAGAGCCCTGTTCTATCTCTCTCCACACCAAAATCACACTGAAAATGGCTGCCACTGAAAGAATACTTTTATACTGTGGGGCGGGAATGAGCCATGATTGGATAAAGTCATGAAGACAGTGTCCAATCATGACTCTGACAGTGCTCTGTGCCCCAGCAGTGAAAGCTTCAGCCAATCAGGGCTTGCAATGCATTGTTCAACGTCACAATGCATTGTGGTCAGTTTGGGGGGGCCCGAACAAAAGGTTAAATGACCCATTTGTTCGGATGTTCAGTCCAAACAACGAAAGTTCGACCCGAACTAATGCTTGGGCCGAACCGTTCGCCCATCCCTAATATCTAAACCAAATCTGCCCATACACTAGTATTGGCCATGGATGTCATTGATGCCCAAGTAGACCACGTGCTGATGTCTTCTGAGACAGTTACCCAGGGACATGGAGTAAGGACTCTCCCAGTGTTGGGAAATCAACAGCAATCAGGAAAGGCCTTCTAGCCATGGCGATTGTTTGGTTCTCTGAGAGTTGTCATTTAGCACTGCCCCTTAGACAATGAACTAATACATAATCTGGCCATGGATGTCATTAAAGCCCAAGTTGACCACGTGCTGATGCCTTCTGAGACAGTTACCCAGGACCATGGAGTAAGGACTGTCCCAGTGTTGAGAAATCAACAGCAATCAGGAAAGGCCTTCTAACCATGGCGATTGTTTGGTTCTCTGAGAGTTGTCATTTAGCACTGCCCCTTAGACAATGAACCAACACTTGATCTGGCCATGGATGTCATTGATGCCCAAGTGCACCACGTGCTGATGTCTTCTGAGACAGTTACCCAGGACCATGGAGTAAGGGCCGGGAGTCATGTGCAGACAGTCCGAGTGTCGGGAAAACAATAACAATTAGGAAGAGCCTACTAACCAGGCCGATTGTCTGGTTCTCTGAGAGTTGTCATTCAGCACTGCCCCTTAAACAAGGAACTAATGCCTGATCTGGCCAGATCATTTGATGTCCGTGGATACATTCAAACCCAAATCCAGTGAAATTTATTTTAATTTTTTTTGGATAGAAGTTCTGTTAGGTTTTTATACATCCATGTGACCCACTTGGAAGAGATTGTCCTCACTTTCCATCACGGTGATCATACAGGAGGCAATAGGAATCTCTCTTATAGGGTCACTAACAGTTGAGCAGATTTCCTTCACTTCAGGAAGGCAGAAAATAAGGGAAAGTATCTCAGTCTGCATAGATGCCAATAAAAACCTGACATATGATATCCTTGGAGATTGACTTTAATGGGACACTGTCACTTTGCCAGGGCAAAAGTTAAAAAATATATATATAATAGTTGGATTTGCTCCGGAGTGGTGTCGGTTTTTGGCGAGCCAGCCGTGATGAAATGCAGCTGGTTTTAGGTCAGACTTCTATCTGTCAGGCAATTGGAATGTTTTCAATACAAAGGTGATCCATAATATCCCTGGAGATGGACTTTAAAGGGACACTGTCAATTTGCATAAGTCGGGGCAAATGTAAGAAAAAACTAATAAATAAATATATATATATATATATATATATATATATATATATATATATATATATATATATATATATCACCAAAAGTATTGGGACACCTGCCTTTACATGCACATGAACTTTAATGGCATCCCAGTCTTAGTCCGTTGGGTTCAATATTGAGTTGGCCCACCCTTTGCAGCTATAACAGCTGGGAAGGCCGTCCACAAGGTTTAGGAGTGTGTCTATGGGGATGTTTGACCATTCTTCCAGAAGCACATTTGTGAGGTGAGGCACTGATGTTGGTAGAGAAGGCCTGGCTCGCAGTCTCCGCTATAATTCATCCCAAAGGTGTTCTATGGGGTTGAGGTCAGGACTCTGTGCAGGCCAGTCAAGTTCCTCCACCCCAAACTCGCTCATCCATGTCTTTATAGACCTTGCTTTGTACACTGGTCCAAATCATTTGGTGGAGGGGGGATTATGGGAGGGGGTATTATGGTGTGGGGGGAGGGGGGATTATGGTGGGGGGTTGTTCTTCAGGGGTTGGGCTTGGCCCCTTAGTTCCAGTGAAGGGAACTCTTAAGGCGTCAGCATACCAAGACATTTTGGACAATTTCATGCTCCCAACTTTGTGGGAAAAGTTTGGGGATGGCCCCTTCCTGTTCCAACATGACTGCGCACCAGTGCACAAAGCAAGGTCCATAAATACATGGCTGAGCGAGTATGGGGTGGGGGAACTTAACTGAGTCCTGACCTCAACCTGATAGAACACCTTTGGGATGTATTAGAGAGGAGCCTGTGAGCCAGGCCTTCTCATCCAACATCAGTGCCTGACCTCACAAATGCTCTTCTGGAAGAATAGTCAAACATTCCCATAGACACACTCCTAAACCTTGTGGACAGCCTTGCCAGCAGAGTTGAAGCTGTTATAGCTGCAAAGGGCGGAGCCAACTCAATATTGAACCCTCCGGACTAAGACTGGGATGCCATTAAAGTTCATGTGAGTGTAAAGGCAGGCGTCCCAATACTTTTGGCAATATAGTGTAGATAAATCGTATGTGTATGGCCCATTGAATGATCTTTTCAATCTTCCAGTGGTAATAATAATACAATCCTATATAAAGTCGCTCTGCGTGTGGCCACCATTAAACAGATGACGGTGATCACCCACAAGCACTAGTGGATTGTCCCCGGAGTGGTGTCGGTTTTTGGCGAGCCAGCTGTGATGAAATGCCGCCGGTTGTAGGTCAAACTTCTATCTGTCAGACAATTGGAATGTATTAAATACAGAGAAAGATGACTCAGGAAGCAACAATGAGATGTCACGTGTCACAATGTTGTCACCCCGAGGAGCCGTCACTGGAGACACGCTGAGAATAAAGAGCTGGAAAGATGTCATCTGTCAATGTGAAATGTTTGACAATAAAGCTTTATTTTTCCGTCACAACATATTGCTTGTTTTTATCACAATATATGTCATAGATACAGCAACACTCTCCCTACAGATCAAACGAGGGATAAGAAACAAACAAAGTATCACATGTATACAATGGAGCGCGGGGTACAGAGAACAAACCACATACAAAGTACAATAACAAAGATTATCAAAGATAATGAAAACGTAAATCTGTCAGCTGTGTGTCTTCATTCCTCCAACATTTCGGGAGATAGGACTTCCCCATTCTCAGGGGGTCTTCGTACCCCGAAACATTGGACATTGGGGTCTCAGCTTAGTCACCGGCTGACTGATTTACTTTTAATAGGCCCACCAGAGTGCTTTATAACTGCACACATCTAAAGGCAATCCTGCATCTGCCAACAAACACTGCGACAAGGCAATTGTCTGCTCTCACCAACATGGCAACAACGCTCTTCTCTACTCTCACCAACATTGCAACAACAACGCTCTTCTCTGCTCTCACCCACATGGCAACAACGCTCTTCTCTGCTCTCACCAACATTGCAACAACACTCTTTTCTGCTCTCACCAACAGGGCAACAACGCTCTTCTCTACTCTCACCAACATTGCAACAACAACGCTCTTCTCTGCTCTCACCAACATGGCAACAACGCTCTTCTCTGCTCTCACCAACATTGCAACAACACTCTTTTCTGCTCTCACCAACATGGCAACAACGCTCTTCTCTGCTCTCATCCACATGGCAACAACGCTCTTCTCTGCTCTCATCCACATGGCAACAACGCTCTTCTCTGCTCTCATCCACAGGGCAACAACAACGCTCTTCTCTACTCTCACCAACATGGCAACAACACTCTTCCCTGCTCTCACCAACATTGCAACAACGCTCTTCTCTGCTCTCACCAACATGGCAACAACACTCTTCTCTGCTCTCACCCACATGGCAAAAACACTCTTCTCTGCTCTCACCAACATGGCAACAACACTCTTCTCTGCTCTCACCAACATGGCAACAACAACGCTCTTCTCTGCTCTCACCCACATGGCAACAACGCTCTTCTCTACTCTCACCAACATGGCAACAACGCTCTTCTCTACTCTCACCAACATGGCAACAACGCTCTTCTCTACTCTCACCAACATGGCAACAACGCTCTTCTCTACTCTCACCAACATGGCAACAACACTCTTCCCTGCTCTCACCAACATTGCAACAACGCTCTTCTCTACTCTCACCAACATGGCAACAACGCTCTTCTCTGCTCTCACCAACATTGCAACAACGCTCTTCTCTACTCTCACCAACATTGCAACAACGCTCTTCTCTACTCTCACCAACATGGCAACAATGCTCTTCTATGTTCTCACCAACTTGGCAACAACAACGCTCTTCTCTGCTCTCACCAACATTGCAACAACGCTCTTTTCTACTCTCACCAATATGGCAACAACAACACTCTACTCTGCTCTCACCAACATGGCAACAACAACGCTCTTCTCTACTCTCACCAACATGGCAACAACGCTCTTCTCTGCTCTCACCAACATGGCAACAACGCTTTTCTCTGCTCTCACCAACATGGCAACAACGCTCTTCTCTACTCTCACCAACATGGCAACAACGCTCTTCTCTGCTCTCACCAACATTGCAACAACGCTCTTCTCTGCTCTCACCAACATTGCAACAACGCTCTTTTCTGCTCTCACCAACATGGCAATAACAACGCTCTTTTCTACTCTCACCAACATTGCAACAACGCTCTTCTCTACTCTCACCAACATGGCAACAACACTCTTCTCTGCTCTCACCAACATGGCAACAACAATGCTCTTTTCTGCTTTCACCAACATTGCAACAACAATGCTCTTTTCTGCTCTCACCAACATTGCAACAACGCTCTTTTCTGCTCTCACCAACATGGCAACAACGCTTTTCTCTGCTCTCACCCACATTGCAACAACGCTCTTTTCTGCTCTCACCAACATGGCAACAACGCTCTTCTCTGCTCTCACCCACATTGCAACAACGCTCTTTTCTGCTCTCACCAACATGGCAACAACAACGCTCTTTTCTACTCTCACCAACATGGCAACAACAACACTCTTCTCTGCTCTCACCAACATGGCAACAACAATGCTCTTCTCTACTCTCACCAACATGGCAACAACGCTCTTCTCTGCTCTCACCAACATGGCAACAACGCTCTTCTCTGCTCTCACCAACATTGCAACAACAACGCTCTTCTCTGCTCTCACCAACATGGCAACAACGCTCTTCTCTGCTCTCACCAACATTGCAACAACAACGCTCTTCTCTGCTCTCACCAACATGGCAACAACGCTCTTCTCTGCTCTCACCCACATGGCAACAACGCTCTTCTCTACTCTCACCAACATGGCAACAACGCTCTTCTCTACTTTCACCAACATGGCAACAACGCTCTTCTCTACTCTTACCAACATTGCAAAAACGCTCTTCTCTACTCTCACCAACATGGCAACAATGCTCTTCTCTGCTCTCACCAACATGGCAACAACGCTCTTCTCTGCTCTCACCAACATGGCAACAACGTTCTTCTCTACTCTCACCAACATGGCAACAACGCTCTTTTCTGCTCTCACCAACATGGCAACAACGCTCTTCTCTACTCTCACCAACATTGCAACAACAACGCTCTTTTCTACTCTCACCAACATGGCAACAACACTCTTCTCTACTCTCACCAACATGGCAACAACACTCTTCTCTGCTCTCACCAACATGGCAACAACACTCTTCTCTGCTCTCACCCACATTGCAACAACGCTCTTCTCTACTCTCACCCACATTGCAACAACGCTCTTTTCTGCTCTCACCAACATGGCAACAACACTCTTCTCTGCTCTCACCAACATTGCAACAACGCTCTTCTTTACCCTCACCAACATTGCAACAACGCTCTTTTCTGCTCTCACCAACATTGCAACAACGCTCTTCTCTGCTCTCACCAACATTGCAACAACGCTCTTTTCTACTCTGACACACAGAGCTGTGGCTCAGGAGCAATGCTGCTCAGGTGCCCCCATAGTAAGCTGCTTTCTCTGGGGGCAATGGGTGGGAGGGAGGGGCCAGGAGCACCGGCGGGGGATCTGAGAAGAGAAGGATCGGGGGGCTGCTCTGTGCAATACCACTGCACAGCACAGGTAAGTATAACATGTTCCACAGATGCAAGGATTGCATTAAGGTAAAATTGTTTAATCTTACCTGGTAATTGCTCGGTCATGCAACACTGTACCCAAATTAAATTTATATCATTTTTTTTCACCAGAGATTTCAATAGAGCTTTCTTTTGGTTGTATTTGATCACCTCTGGGTTTTGTTTTGTTTTTTTGTGATATAAACCATTTTTTTACCTTCTGTTATAAAACATATCCAATATAGAAACAAAAAAAAAAAAATCAAATTCCTTCATACATGTAGGCCGCCAATATGTATTCTGTATACATGTGTTTGGTAAAAATCCCAATAAGCGTAAATTGATTGGTTTGCGTGAAAGCTATAGCGTTTACAAACTCTGGGATATACAGTATACTGGAATTTTTTTTTATATATACTAGTAATAGTGGCAATCAGTGACTTATAGAGGGACTGTGATAGTGTGGCGGACAAATTGGCACTAACTGCCACTGACATCACCAGTGACTCTAACAGAGTGATCAGAGATAATACCATACACTGTCACTGTACTAATGGCACTGGCTGGGAAGGGGGTTACCATTTAGGGGCAATCAAGGGGTTAACTGTATGCCTAACCATGTGTAATGTGTGCTGATTTTTACTACAGATCAATTTGTTTCTTTTCCCTGTTTTGCACCAACATGGGCCACAAGACCATCAGCAGGAAGCTTGGTGAGAAGGAGACAACTGTTGGAGCGATTATTTCCCGATTATTGGCCGCTCAATCACCTGGGACCTGTAATGGGTCCCAGATGATTGACAGGAGGGAGGGAGCAGAGCGGAGCCCTTCCTGTGCCGAGGAGGAAGTGATGTCACCAGCCCAGGCATTGGAAGAGGCAGACTACGAGGGACCCCCTAGCAACAGGCATTTAGAGGTAAGTGAAAAATAAAAAAAATATCCAAATGTTTTTTTGTTTTTTGTTTTTTAGAATTTTTGAGGTATTTTTGTTTTTTTGGGTGGAACCCCACTTTAAATTATCCTCAGAACCTGTGTAATCCATATGTGTTCGGCTTTAAAGGGATGAGGTGGCCACCCTATCTGGAGCTCCAAGCAAGATTTCACCTCATGGGGCAAGGATGATCGTGAGAAAAGCCAAGAACTACACGGGAGGAGATCGTGAATGATCTGAAGGCAGTTGGCACCACAGTCATCAAACAAACCATTGGTAGCACAATACCATAGTTGCCAATAGTCCCAAATTTCCCGGGACATTCCTGGGATTTAGACCCTTTTCCCGATTTTATTGTTTCCAAGGAAATGTCCTGGGAAATCCCTTTTTTCCCGTTTTTCCGCCGCCGTCCGCCATTTTCCGGAAGACCAGACGACTTAGAAACAAGAAGCGGAGACTGCCAAGTGGCTACAACAGGGATAGAGCTACGGCAACGCCAACCCCCCGCCCCCGGTCTGTCTGTCATCTGTGACCTGTTGTAAAAAAGGGTGGGCTGTGGCACAGCTCAATTTCTATTGTAGCTAGCCAGCTCCGCCTCTATTTTGTTGCCCCACGGCTTCTTACTTCATTAATGGCGGCGGAGGCACTGCTGCTGGGATATAGAACGGCTCCAATGAGGGGGGGGGGACCTGAGCTGTAAGGAAGCACTCCGCTTGGGAAAGTGACACCTGAAATGTAAGGAAGCACTCCGCTGGGGTCAGTGACACCTGAGATGCAAGGAAGCACTCCGCTGGGGTCAGTGACACCTGAGATGTAAGGAGGCACTCCGCTGACTGGGGACAGTGACACCTGAGCAGTAAGGAAGCACTCCGCTGGGGAAAGTGACACCTGAGATGTAAGGAAGCACTCCGCTTGGGAAAGTGACACCTGAGATGTAAGGAAGCACTCCGCTGGGGTCAGTGACACCTGAGATGCAAGGAAGCACTCCGCTGGGGTCAGTGACACCTGAGATGTAAGGAGGCACTCCGCTGACTGGGGACAGTGACACCTGAGCAGTAAGGAAGCACTCCGCTGGGGAAAGTGACACCTGAGATGTAAGGAAGCACTCCGCTGGGGACAGTGACACCTGAGATGTAAGGAAGCACTCCGCTGGGGACAGTGACACCTGAGATGTAAGGAAGCACTCCGCTGGGGACAGTGACATCTGAGATGTAAAGAAGCACTCCGCTGGGGACAGTGACACCTGAGATGTAAGGAAGCACTCCACTGGGGACAGTTACACCTGAGATGTAAGGAAGCACTCCGCTGGGTCAGTGACACCTGAGATGTAAGGAAGCACTCCGCTGGGGACAGTGACACCTGAGATGTAAGGAAGCACTCCGCTTGGGAAAGTGACACCTGAGATGTAAGGAAGCACTCCGCTGGGGTCAGTGACACCTGAGATGCAAGGAAGCACTCCGCTGGGGTCAGTGACACCTGAGATGTAAGGAGGCACTCCGCTGACTGGGGACAGTGACACCTGAGCAGTAAGGAAGCACTCCGCTGGGGAAAGTGACACCTGAGATGTAAAGAAGCACTCCGCTGGGGACAGTGACACCTGAGATGTAAGGAAGCACTCCGCTGGGGACAGTGACACCTGAGATGTAAGGAAGCACTCCGCTGGGGACAGTGACACCTGAGATGTAAAGAAGCACTCCGCTGGGGACAGTGACACCTGAGATGTAAGGAGGCACTCCGCTGGGGACAGTGACACCTGAGATGTAAGGAAGCACTCCGCTGGGGACAGTGACACCTGAGATGTAAGGAAGCACTCCGCTGGGTCAGTGACATCTGAGATGTAAGGAAGCACTCCGCTGGGGACAGTGACACCTGAAATGTAAGGAAGCACTCCGCTGGGGACAGTGACACCTGAAATGTAAGGAAGCACTCCGCTGGGGACATTGACACCTGAGATGTAAGGAAGCACTCCGCTGGGGACAGTGACACCTGAGATGTAAGGAAGCACTCCGCTGGGGACAGTGACACCTGAGATGTAAGGAAGCACTCCGCTGACTGGGGACAGTGACACCTAAGATGTAAGGAAGCACTCCGCTGGGGACAGTGACACCTGAGATGTAAAGAAGCACTCCGCTGGGGACAGTGACACCTGAAATGTAAGGAAGCACTCCGCTGGGGACAGTGACACCTGAGATGTAAGGAAGCACTCCGCTGGGGACAGTGACACCTGAGATGTAAAGAAGCACTCCGCTGGGGACAGTGACACCTGAAATGTAAGGAAGCACTCCGCTGGGGACAGTGACACCTGAGATGTAAGGAAGCACTCCGCTGGGGACAGTGACACCTGAGATGTAAGGAAGCACTCCGCTGGGGACAGTGACACCTGAGATGTAAGGAAGCACACCGCTGGGGACAGTGACATCTGAGATGTAAGGAAGCACTCCGCTGGGGACAGTGACACCTGAGCAGTAAGGAGGCACTCCGCTGGGGACAGTGACACCTGAGATGTAAGGAAGCACTCCGCTGGGGACAGTGACACCTGAGCAGTAAGGAGGCACTCCGCTGGGGACAGTGACACCTGAGATGTAAGGAAGCACTCCGCTGGGGACAGTGACACCTGAGATGTAAGGAAGCACTCTGTTGGCTGGGGACAGTGACACCTGAGATGTAAGGAAGCACTCCGCTGGGGACAGTGACACCTGAGATGTAAGGAAGCACTCTGTTGGCTGGGGACAGAGCGTTGTCACCCCACAACAAAAAGTCTCTGAACATGGACCTTACATGGCTCTACCTTACAGGGTTCTATTTTTATCCAACCTGCCAACTGAAAATATTAAAAAAGACATGAACGTGGCAATGATGAGCTTTTGTCTTTTTGCTTTTTTTTTTTTTTTTTTTTTTTGCTTTTTGTCTTGCATTGCGGTGTGGCGCAGTGCACCATTTTTGGTGGGTCAACAATCTGTTCATTTAGAATGGGCGGCCTTACCACAACATACACTGACACATGGCATAACGCATATTACCAACCCGCCGCAGTATACAGTGGGGGAAAATAATTATTCGATCCCCTGCAGATTTTCTACGTTTGCCCACTTACAAAGAAATGAAGGGTCTATCGTTTTTATCATCGGTGTATTTTAAATGATAGAGACAGAATATCAATCAAAAATCCAGAAAAAACACAAAATACAAATGTTATAAATTCAGTTGCAGTTCAGTGAGTAAAATAAGTATTTGATCCCCAAGCAAAACATGACTTAGTCCTTGGTGGAGAAACCCTTGTTGACAAGCACAGAGGTAAGACGTTTCTTGTAGGTGGTGACCAGGTTTGCACATCTCAGGAAGGATTTTGGTCCACTCTTCTTTACAGATCTTCTCTAAATCCTTACATTTTCTTGGCTGTCTCTTGGGAACTCGAAGTTTCAGCTCCCTCCATACATTTTCTATAGGATTAAGGTCTGGAGACTGACTAGGCCACTCCATGACCTTAATGTGCTTCTTCTTGAGCCACTCCTATGTTCCCTTGGCTGTATGTTTTGGGTCATTGTCATGCTGAAAGTAGGGTTATCGCCTTTTCTTCAAGTCAAACCCGAACACTTTAGCGGCGCATAGCGAGTCCACAGAGTTCCCCTTTTACATCTTAACTCGCAGAGTTCTCCTACACTGGGGACTCTGTAATATAAGGGAGAACTCTGGGGACTCTGACATAGGGGATGCTCTGGGAACCCTGATTTAAGGGGGAACACTGAGTACTCTGATGTACGGAGAGGACTCTGATGTAAAGGGGAACACTGTGGCCTCTGGTGTAAAGGGGAACTCTGATGTAAGGGGTGCTCTGAGAACCCTGATTTACCTTAGTGTACTCACTCAGAGGCAGGAGAGAGAAGGGGGAGACTTCAGTCACAGACAGGGATGGATGGTGAGCTCACTCACCCCTTGGCAGTCAGCACCTCTAATCCAGATGTATCTGAGGCTTCTGGACTTCAAATTTCTCACCCCACTTTCCATTTATGAGGCACAACGCCAAGGTTTGGAGTGTGGGTGGACACAGAGTGTTAGGGGGGTGAAAGGAAGAAAAGCAGGACCTTAATCCTATAGAAAATGTATGGAGGGAGCTGAAACTTCGAGTTCCCAAGAGACAGCCAAAAAAATGTAAGGATTTAGAGAAGATCTGTAAAGAAGAGTGGACCAAAATCCCTCCTGAGATGTGCAAACCTGGTCACCAACTACAAGAAACGTCTTACCTCTGTGCTTGTCAACAAGGGTTTCTCCACCAAGGACTAAGTCATGTTTTGCTTGGGGATCAAATACTTGTTTTACTCACTGAACTGCAACTGAATTTATAACATTTGTATTTTGTGTTTTTTCTGGATTTTTGGTTGATATTCTGTCTCTATCATTTAAAATACACCGATGATAAAAACGATAGACCCTTCATTTCTTTGTAAGTGGGCAAACGTAGAAAATCTGCAGGGGATCGAATAATTATTTTCCCCACTGTATACTGCGGCGGGTTGGTAATATGCGTTATGCCATGTGTCAGTGTATGTTGTGGTAAGGCCGCCCATTCTAAATGAACAGATTGTTGACACACCAAAAATGGTGCACCACGCCACACCGCAATGCAAGACAAAAAGCAAAAAAAAAAAAAAAAGCAAAAAGACAAAAGCTCATAATTGCCACGTTCATGTCATTTTTAATATTTTCAGTTGGCAGGTTGGATAAAAATAGAACCCTGTGAGGTAGAGCCATGTAAGGTCCTTGTTCAGAGACTTTGTGTTGTGGGGTGACAACGCTCTGTCCCTGTCTCCTGTGTTGTCACCCTGTCACATGCTCTGGATGTACCTGTGCGGAGGGTTATTGCTCAAGATTGCCACACACCAGGAGGCACATCCTTGGCAATCTGCAGCCAATACTGGAAGAAATGGCTGGAAGAGGCTGGAGGAGATCAGCAGCACTGAGATGCCACAAAGGATAAAAGGCCAGAGTTCAGCTTTAACTCATCAGCCTGGAGGTGTTGGGCTTGTAGGACCACTGTGTTGGGTCTGTAGGAGCTGGTTGTTGGGTCTGTAGGAGCTGGGTGTTGGGTCTGTAGGAGCTCGGTGTTGGGTCTGTAGGAGCTGGGTGTTGGGTCTGTAGGAGCTGGGTGTTGGGTCTGTAGGAGCTGGGTGTTGGGTCTGTAGGAGCTCGGTGTTGGGTCTGTAGGAGCTGGGTGTTGGGTCTGTAGGAGCTCGGTGTTGGGTCTGTAGGAGCTGGGTGTTGGGTCTGTAGGAGCTGGGTGTTGGGTCTGTAGGACCTTGGTGTTGGGTCTGTAGGAGCTCGGTGTTGGGTCTGTAGGAGCTGGGTGTTGGGTCTGTAGGAGCTGGGTGTTGGGTCTGTAGGAGCTGGATGTTGGGTCTGTAGGAGCTGGGTGTTGGGTCTGTAGGAGCTGTGTGTTGGGTTTGTAGGAGCTGGGTGTTGGATCTGTAGGAGCTGGGTGTTGGGTCTGTAGGAGCTGGGTGTTGGGTCTGTAGGAGCTGGGTGTTGGATCTGTACGAGCTGGGTGTTGGGTCTGTAGGAGCTGGGTGTTGGGTCTGTAGGTGTTGGGTCTGTAGGAGCTGGGTGTTGGGTCTGTAGGAGCTGGGTGTTGGATCTGTAGGAGCTGGGTGTTGGGTCTGTAGGAGCTGGGTGTTGGGTCTGTAGGAGCTGGGTGTTGGATCTGTAGGAGCTGGGTGTTGGGTCTGTAGGTGTTGGGTCTGTAGGACCTTGGTGTTGGGTCTGTAGGACCTCGGTGTTGGGTCTGTAGGAGCTCGGTGTTGGGTCTGTAGGAGCTTGGTGTTGGGTCTGTAGGAGCTGGGTGTTGGGTCTGTAGGAGCTGGGTGTTGGGTCTGTAGGAGCTGGGTGTTGGATCTGTAGGAGCTGGGTGTTGGGTCTGTAGGAGCTGGGTGTTGGGTCTGTAGGAGCTTGGTGTTGGGTCTGTAGGAGCTTGGTGTTGGGTCTGTAGGAGCTCGGTGTTGGGTCTGTAGGAGCTGGGTGTTGGGTCTGTAGGAGCTCGGTGTTGGGTCTGTAGGAGCTGGGTGTTGGGTCTTTAGGAGCTCGGTGTTTGGTCTGTAGGAGCTCGGTGTTTGGTCTGTAGGAGCTCGGTGTTGGGTCTGTAGGAGCTGGGTGTTTGGTCTGTAGGAGCTGGGTGTTGGGTCTGTAGGAGCTCGGTGTTGGGTCTGTAGGAGCTCGGTGTTTGGTCTGTAGGAGCTGGGTGTTGGGTCTGTAGGAGCTGGGTGTTGGGTCTGTAGGAGCTCGGTGTTGGGTCTGTAGGAGCTCGGTGTTGGGTCTGTAGGAGCTGGGTGTTGGGTCTGTAGGAGCTCGGTGTTGGTGAAGGTCCCGGTGACACGGTTTATTCCTCGGCCTAAATTTAGAGTCTAATCAAATTGCTTTTATGAATTTGGCCTCCGGCGTTTGCAGGATCAGCAATTACAGAGCGAGTGATGAGGAGGAATCCGGAGGAGGAGGAGGGGAGAGCGAAGGGAGCTGGGTCCAAGGGACAGCAAGCACAGACATCCCTAGAAGATACAGGGGGGAGGGGAAGGGGGGGGGGGGGTTAGAGCCGGCCGGGTGTCAGAGATATTTCTTTGTGCTGAGTGATGGATCAGTGTAACTTCCAGGTATGATTTCCTCCCGCAGATCACAGGACCCCCCCACCCCCCGACAATGCCTATATCTGATTTGTTTCTCTCCAGAAGGTTGGCACCGTCTTTGTTCAGGCGTCATCTAGAGTCACCATCTACTCCCCGGGCTGAGATGTCTGCTCAGAGGTGATGACTGTCATTGGCTTTGTTTATAGGGACAGATTGCTGATAATTCCACCAGCAGTGTGACAGTGTGCAGCAAGCAGTGTGCAGCAGTATGACAGTGTGCAGCAGTGTGACAGTGTGCAGCAGTATGACAGTGTGCAGCAGTATGACAGTGTGCAGCAGTGTGCGGCTGATCACACCTGCAGACACTCCCGTACAGAAGACAATAAGAAACGTGTGAAGTATTCTCGGAGTCCTCCACCACATCTCACCCTTCCCTCTCTCATATCTTTCCATTTTGCTGTCACATATTGTCACTACTGACAAAGCCAGGAAACCTTGCCCCGGAGTTCACAACTTTCCAAGCTGAAATCAGGACAGTCCAGGCACACCTATCTGATGAGGGACTACAAGTCCCAGCAGGTCTCCGCAGCCTTCCCAATGAAGAGTCTCACTCCTCCTGCTGCATTGTCCTCAGTAGAAAATGAACACTCAGTACCAGTGACAATAGAGGGGGGGGGGGGGGAGGGACTCTCCAGCTCAGGTCTCCTCAGGCTGGACTCACACCACACATAGCAGGAATGAGTGTCCCCCTCCTGATTTTCAGTGTGTGAACGGGGCCGTCATTCCTTACAGCACATCATAAACAATTGTTTTTTTGTTTTTAATAAACAAAATCATTATTTTCACACCTTTTTTTTCCAGTCCTTGCTACATCTCAGTGCTGCTGATCTCCGGCGGCCTCTTTGCAGCCACTTCATGCCACCATCTGATGTCTGCAGGTCATTCCTCAGGACAGACAACCCATGTCGTATGATAAGTATGGAAGCAGCCGCTTGTAGTCTTCATCAGAAGCCCAGGTGACAACACAGGAGCACAACCGAGTGACGGGAACTGAGCGTTGTCACCTGTAACAGGAAGTGCCTGAACAAGGACCCTTGGGGCAGGATCAGCAGATCATATCAGAATGAAATTAGTAGATTGGCTGATTACGCTTTGCGATAACAAATGCATTACCTGTGCCATTCATTTTATGCCCCCCCCAGAGCATGCTAGTGCATTGCATTGTCAACAATGGTGCCCATTAGGTTGCATTGGCATTCCCTTCAATAGGCACCCTCAATACAAAGCCCATTAATGTATCACATATTCTGATTCTTCTCTCCTACATGTAAAAATCTGTATTTTTTGCTACAAAATTACTTAGGACCCCCAAACATTATATATATATATATATATATATATATTTTTAGCAGAGACCCTAGAGAATAAAATGGCGGCTGTTGCACTTTTTTTTACGTCACACGGTATTTGTGTAGCAGTTTTTCTGGGGAAAAATACACTTTGACCACTTGCCCACTGGGCACTTTTACCCCCTTCCTGCCCAGACCAATTTTCAGCTTTCAGCGCAGTCACACTTTGAATGACAATTGCGCGGTCATACAACACTGTACTCAAAGGAAATTTTTTATCATTTTGTTTCCACAGATAGAACTTTCTTGTTAGTGGTATTTAATCACAACTGGGTTTCTTATTTATTTTTTTGCTCAAGAAAGGAAAAAACAAAACAGACTTCGCCCATGGGACTTTCAATGAGGTGATCATTGAGGTCATAACGATTAAATAGAGTAAACTGATCTCAGGGTTTATTTGAAATTGCAAAAACATCATCATAAATAAGCATAGGCATAAAAACATCATGAAGCAATAGCTTACAACCATAGACATGCTGATACATTGATGGAAGTAAAAAGTATGCATATACATCTGTATACTCAACGCGTTTCGTGAGCTCTGCTCGCTTCCTCAGGAGTTCATGCACGTGCAGGGTATCTATGAGATAGCTATAAAAAAAAGATATAGCATACTATAATGGTTGTTGTTAGAGAGGAAGCAGGGGGGGCTATGCAGAGAGCCCCATACTTACAATTTGGTCAATTGGTCCCAAGGACTGATCCCCAATGGTGACAATCAAAGGTGCTACAACCGGGAGCTGAAGGAGCAGAGCCAAACCGAGGTCAGGCGGAGGTCAGGTGGAGGTCAGGCAGAAGGCGAACATGGCAAAGAAATAGAGTGTGTCCCTTGATGTGCCTCATTGGTCATATATACCACGACAACTATAACAAAAATATATATATGTATCTAAGTCCTTTGAAAATTACCACAATAGAAATATGAGTTTTCTTTTATGAGTTTCTGTTTTACAATATTGCACTGATGAGGAAGCGTTAATAAGGAGGCACTGGTAGGCAGCACTGATGGGCACTGATGAGGCAGCACTGATGGCACTGATGTGGAGGCACTGGTAGATGGCACTGATGGGCACTGATGAGTAGGCACTGGTAGGCACTGATTAGGAGGCACTGATAGGAAGCACTGATGGGCACTGATGAAGAGGCGTTTATGAGAAGACGCTGATGAGGAGGCACTGGTAGGCTGTACTGATGAGCATGGGAAAGCTGCACCGATGGGCACTAATGAGGAGGCACTGATAGGCAGCACTGATGGACACTGATGAGGAGTCACTGGTAAGCAGCACTGATGGGCACTGATAGGCGGAACTGAGGGGCACTGATGAGGAGGCACTGATAGGCAGCAATGATGGGCACTAATAGGCAGTAATGATGGGCACTGATAGGCAGCACTGATGGGCGCTGATGAGGAGGCACTGATGGGCACTGATAAGGAGACACTGGTAGGCTATACTGACGAGCACTGGTAGGCTGTACTGATGGGCACTGATGAGGCTGCACTGATGGACACTGATGAGGAGGCACTGGTAAGCAGCACTGATGGGCACTGATAGGTGGCACTGATGGGCACTGATGAGGAGGCACTGATAGGCAGCACTGATGGGCGCTGATGAGGAGGCACTGATGAGGTGGTACTGGTAGTCTGTACTGATGGGCACTGATGAGGCAGCACTAATGGCACTGATGTGGAGGCACTGATAGGCAGCACTGATGGACACTGATGAGGAGGCACTGATGGGCACTGATGAGGAGGCACTGATAGACGGCACTGAGGGGCACGGACGAGGAGGCACTGATAGACGGCACTGAGGGGCACTGATGAGGAGGCGCTCATGAGGAGGCACTGACGAGGAGACACTGGTAGGCTGTACTGATGAACACTGGTAAGCTGCACTGATGGGCACTAATGAGGTTGCACCGATGGGCACTGATGAGGAGGCACTGGTAGGCTGCACTGATGGACACTGATGAGGAGGCACTGGTAAGCAGCACTGATGGGCACTGATGAGGTGGCTCTGGTAAGCAGCACTAATGGGCACTGATGAGGAGGCACTGATAGGCACTGATTAGGAGGCACTGATAGACAGCACTGATGGGTGCTGATGAGGAGGCACTGATGGGCACTGATAAGGAGACACTGGTAGGCTGTTCTGGTGAGCACTGGTAAGCTGCACTGATGGGCACTGATAGGCTGCACTGATGGACACTGAGGAGGCACTGGTAAGCAGCATTGATGGGCACTGATGAGGAGGTACTGATAGGCAGCACTGATGAGGCGGCACTGATAGGCACTGATTAGGAGGCACTGATAGGCAGTACTGATGGGCACTGATGAGGAGACACTGGTAGGCTGTACTGATGAGCACTGGTAAGCTGCACTGATGGGCACTGATGAGGTGGCACTGGTAGGCTGTACTGATGAGCACTGATAGGCAGAACTGATGGACAGTGATGAGGAGGCACTGATAGGCAGCACTGATGAGGAGGCACTGATAGGCACTGATTAGGAGGCACTGATAGGCAGCAATGATGGGCACTGATAGGCAGCACTGATGAGGAGGCACTGATGGGCACTGATAAGGAGACACTGGTAGGCTGTACTGACGAGCACTGGTAGGCTGTACTGATGGGCACTGATGAGGCTGCACTGATGGACACTGATGAGGAGGCACTGATAGGTGGCACTGATGGGCACTGATGAGGAGGCACTGATAGGCAGCACTGATGGGCGCTGATGAGGAGGCACTGATGGGCACTGATGAGGTGGTACTGGTAGGACACTGATGAGGAGGCACTGGTAAGCAGCACTGATGGGCACTGCTAGGCGGCACTGATGGGCACTGATGAGGAGGCACTGATAGACAGCACTGAGGGGCACTGATGAGGCGCTCATGAGGAGGCATTGACGAGGAGACACTGGTAGGCTGTACTGATGAACACTGGTAAGCTGCACTGATGGGCACTAATGAGGTTGCGCCGATGGGCACTGATGAGGAGGCACTGGTAGGCTGCACTGATGGACACTGATGAGGAGGCACTGGTAAGCAGCACTGATGGGCACTGATGAGGTGGCACTGGTAAGCAGCACTGATGAGGAGGCACTGATAGGCACTGATTAGGAGGCACTGATAGACAGCACTGATGGTCGCTGATGAGGAGGCACTGATGGGCACTGGTAAGGAGACACTGGTAGGCTGTACTGGTGAGCACTGGTAAGCTGCACTGATGGGCACTGATAGGCTGCACTGATGGACACTGAGGAGGCACTGGTAAGCAGCATTGATGGGCACTGATGAGGAGGTACTGATAGGCACCATTGATGAGGTGGCACTGATAGGCACTGATTAGAAGGCACTGATAGGCAGCACTGATGGGCACTGATGAGGAGGCACTGGTAAGCAGCACTGATGGGCACTGATGAGGTGGCACTGGTAAGCAGCACTGATGGGCACTGATGAGGAGGCACTGATAGGCACTGATTAGGAGGCACTGATAGACAGCACTGATGGTCGCTGATGAGGAGGCACTGATGGGCACTGGTAAGGAGACACTGGTAGGCTGTACTGGTGAGCACTGGTAAGCTGCACTGATGGGCACTGATAGGCTGCACTGATGGACACTGAGGAGGCACTGATAAGCACCATTAATGGGCACTGATGAGGAGGTACTGATAGGCAGCACTAATGAGGTGGCACTGATAGGCACTGATTAGGAGGCACTGATAGGCAGCACTGATGGGCGCTGATGAGGAGGCACTGATGGGCACTGATGAGGAGACACTGGTAGGCTGTACTGATGAGCACTGGTAAGCTGCACTGATGGGCACTGATGAGGAGGCACTGGTAGGCTGTACTGATGGGCACTGATGAGGAGGCACTGGTAGGCTGTACTGATGGGCACTGATGAGGAGGCACTGGTAGGCTGTACTGATGAGCACTGGTAAGCTGCACTGATGTGCACTGATAAGGAGGCACTGGTAAGCAGTACTGATGGGCACTGATAGGCAGAACTGATGGGCAGTGATGAGGAGGCACTGATAGGCAGCACTGATGAGGAGGCACTGATAGGCAGCAATGATGGGCACTGATAGGCAGCAATGATGGGCACTGATAGGCAGCACTGATGGGCGCTGATGAGGAGGCACTGATGGACACTGATAAGGAGACACTGGTAGGCTGTACTGACGAGCACTGGTAGGCTGTACTGATGGGCACTGATGAGGCTGCACTGATGGACACTGATGAGGAGGCACTGGTAAGCAGCACTGATGGGCACTGATAGGTGGCACTGATGGGCACTGATGAGGAGGCACTGATAGGCAGCACTGATGGGCGCTGATGAGGAGGCACTGATGGGCACTGATGAGGTGGTACTGGTAGGCTGTACTGATGGGCACTGATGAGGCAGCACTGATGGCACTGATGTGGAGGCACTGATAGGCAGCACTGATGGACACTGATGAGGAGGCACTGGTAAGCATTACTGATGGGCACTGATGAGGAGGCACTGATAGACGGCACTGAGGGGCACTGATGAGGAGGCGCTCATGAGGAGGCACTAGTAGGCTGTACTGATGAACACTGGTAAGCTGCACTGATGGGCACTAATGAGGTTGCACTGATGGGCACTGATGAGGAGGCACTGGTAGGCTGCACTGATAGGCACTGATGAGGTGGCACTGATAGGAACTGATTAGGAGGCACTGATAGACAGCACTGATGGGCGCTGATGAGGAGGCACTGGTAGGCTGTACTGGTGAGCACTGGTAAGCTGCACTGATGGGCACTGATAGGCAGCACTGATGGACACTGATGAGGAGGCACTGATAGGCAGCACAGATGAGGAGGCACTGATAGGCACTGATTAGGAGGCACTGATAGGCAGCACTGATGGGCGCTGATGAGGAGGCACTGATGGGCTCTGATGAGGAGACACTGGTAGGCTGTACTGATGAGCACTGGTAAGCTGCACTGATGTGCACTGATGAGGTTGCACTGGTAGGCTGTACTGATGAGCACTGATGAGGAGGCACTGGTAGGCTGTACTGATGGGCACTGATGAGGAGGCACTGATGGGCACTGATGAGGTGGCACTGGTACGCTGCACTGATGGGCACTGATGAGGAGGCACTGATGGGCACTGATGAGGTGGCACTGGTAAGCTGCACTGATGGGCACTGATGAGGAGGCACTGACAGCACTGACGGGCACTGATGATAAGGCATTGATGGGGCTGCACTGATAATCAGGGCACTAATTCTCAGTAAAAACACCGTCCAGACGGCCTTGCCAGTTAACGGCCCTCCTTTCCTCACACAGACACAGTGTGGGAGGAAAGAACTGTCGATAACCGATAAGTCTGTTTACATGTGATCAGCTGTTATTGGTCCTTTACCCCGATCTGTGATCAGCTATATCCAAAGGACACATCGATCACACAGCAGGCCTGTAGCACACTGCAGGCGGCGGGGATCTGGGGGGAAATCTATTGACGCTCTCCCAGAACTGGTCGGCGAGTGGTTAATGAATTATTTTTTTTTTAAATATAATATATGACACCACTTTTTTTTTTTTTTTTTTTTTACAGGTTATAAAATTTTTCTTTTTTTTTTACATTGTCCCTTTTAATTTTTTTTTTTTATTATTACTTTTATTGTAAACATTTCCTTTAATAACAAAAAAGCATGACAGAGATAAAAAAACACAAAACAATTGATCTAATGCTTAAAAAAAAAAAAAAAATGGCCTTGTTTACAGCCAGAACTGGAAGTGACGTACGCCATGACGTCACTCCAGTCCTCCTAGACCATAGAGATTAGCGGAGACCATCTTTGCTCAGAAATAAATAACGAAATTAATGAAAAATGATGGTATATATCCCCGTAGTTTATAGACGGTATAACTTTTGTGCAAACCAATCAATATAAACCTATTGGGATTTTTTTTTAAACTAAAGACATGTAGCAGAATATATTTTTCTTCTTTATAAAGAAATTAACATTTTTTAAAAATGTTTATTGGATGTGTTTTATAACAGAAAGTCAAATTTATTCCGTTCAAATTTTGGGATTTTTTTAGTTTATATAATTAAAAAAAAAAAAAAAAAACGCAGTGGTGATCAAATGCCACTTAAAGAAATCTCTATTTGTGTGAGAAAAATGATATAAATTTCATCTGGGTGCAGTGCAGCAGGACCGCGCAATTGTAGGTTAAAGTAGCGCAGCGCTGAATAGCAAAAACTGCCCTGGTCATGAAGAGGGGGGTAAAAAATTCCGGAGCCAAAGTGGTTAACTGCAACAAAGAAATATCAGGTCTCCTCTGCCAAACAGGGCGGTGCTGTGTGGCAGAGCTGTGTAAATGTGAGGACTGGATGAACAGAAATACAACTCCTTTGGCAGATATGACAACTTCCTGGTTTACACTAGTGTTAGCCCCCCTGAAGAGCGATCCGTGGTGGATCACTCTTCAGAGGACGCTCGACAAGCGGTGAGGAGGCTTTGTACCACTTACTCGCTACTTGTCTTTTAACCCAGGCTGTTGTGGTGCAGCTGGCACACAGCCCCATTCACTTGCAGTGCCCGCTGAATGCCTCAGGGGTATAATTCCTGCCATAGAAGCAGTAACGTCACAGGGCCGTCCATCGCCCAGGGCAAGAATCCAGAATTGCACCCCCTCCCTCACTGGTAATACATGCCATATAATGGGCATACCACCCTGTGTCTGTACTTTGCCCCCTTGTTCGTCTGCGCCCAGGGCAGCTTCCCCTCCTGCCCACCCCTTGCCCCCGTCCTGCATAAAAGCAAAGCATTGTGACCACGGTATGTGTACAACCCCCCCCCCCTCCCAGACACTGCCTCTCCAGGTAAAGAGGGAGTGGTTTGGGGCAGTAAAAACGCAGCTCAACCCTATCGGGGCTCTTTTACACAAGTGTCAGCCATCTGAAGAGCGACCTGCTGTGGATCGCTCTTCAGGGGGCTTTGGACATCCGGTGAGGAGGTTTTATGTCCTCTCCTTGCGCCTGTTTAAACCCCTACAAACCGGCACCATTGCACCTGCAATGCCCGTTGTTGGTGGGGTGGCTGCGGCCGTATTCAGATGAGCGGGGGGGTCACGTTTATCTGGGGGTACTGCCCACCGAGTGCGACGGTAAGCAGGGTCAGGACAAGGGGTGAGCAGGAGGGGCGCTGTGGTATCATGTGAGGTGGGGGGAGCTGAAAAGAGGTTGAGGGGGAGGGGATTTGTGTTGGGAAGGGGAATTGGGGGGGAGGGGGACGGCCGGGGATAAGAATTGTGCTAGGAGGAGATATTTGGGGGGGGGGGGTCGTTCTAGAAGTGCTGATTTAGGGGGATTTGCATTGGGATCGGGGTAGAGGATTTGTGCTAGAAGAGGTGGTATGGTTGGGGGGGAGGGGAGATTTGTGCTAGTAGGGATGATTGGGGTGGATTTTCACTAGGAGGGGGGATGGGGGAGATTTGTGCTAGTAGGGATGATTGAGGTGGATTTTCACTAGGAGGGGAGATGGGGGGGATTTGTGCTAGTAGGGATGATTGAGGTGGATTTTCACTAGGAGGGGGGGGTGGGGGAGATTTGTGCTAGTAGGGATGATTGAGGTGGATTTTCACTAGGAGGGGGGGGTGGGGGAGATTTGTGCTAGTAGGGATGATTGAGGTGGATTTTCACTAGGAGGGGGGGGGTGGGGGAGATTTGTGCTAGTAGGGATGATTGAGGTGGATTTTCACTAGGAGGGGGGATGGGGGAGATTTGTGCTAGTAGGGATGATTGAGGTGGATTTGTACTAGGAGGGGGGATGGGGGGATTTGTGCTAGTAGGGATGATTGAGGTGGATTTTCACTAGGAGGGGAGATGGGGGGGATTTGTGCTAGTAGGGATGATTGAGGTGGATTTTCACTAGGAGGGGGGATGGGGGGGTTGTGCTAGTAGGGATGATTGGGGTGGATTTTCACTAGGAGGGGGGGATGGGGGGATTTGTGCTAGTAGGGATGATTGGGGTAGATTTTCACTAGGAGGCGGGATGGGGGGGTTGTGCTAGTAGGGATGATTGGGGTGGATTTTCACTAGGAGGGGGGGATGGGGGGATTTGTGCTAGTAGGGATGATTGGGGTGGATTTGCACTACGAGGGGGGGATGGGGGGGTTGTGCTAGTAGGGATGATTGGGGTGGATTTGCACTAGGAGGGGGGGATGGGGGGATTTGTGCTAGTAGGGATGATTGGGGTAGATTTTCACTAGGAGGCGGGATGGGGGGGTTGTGCTAGTAGGGATGATTGGGGTGGATTTTCACTAGGAGGGGGGGATGGGGGGATTTGTGCTAGTAGGGATGATTGGGGTGGATTTGCACTAGGAGGGGGATGGGGGGGTTGTGCTAGTAGGGATGATTGGGGTGGATTTTCACTAGGAGGAGGGATGGGGGGGGATTTGTGCTAGTAGGGATGATTGGGGTGGATTTTCACTAGGAGGAGGGATGGGGGGGGGTTGTGCTAGTAGGGATGATTGGGGTGGATTTTCACTAGGAGGGGGGGATGGGGGGATTTGTGCTAGTAGGGATGATTGGGGTGGATTTGCACTACGAGGGGGGGATGGGGGGATTTGTGCTAGTAGGGATGATTGGGGTGGATTTTCACCAGGAGGGGGGATGGGGGGGAGATTTGTGCTAGTAGGGATGATTGGGGTGGATTTGCACTACGAGGGGGGGATGGGGAGATTTGTGCTAGTAGGGATGATTGGGGTGGATTTGCAATAGGAGGGGGGATGGGGGGGAGATTTGTGCTAGTAGGGATGATTGGGGTGGATTTGCACTACGAGGGGGGATGGGGGGATTTGTGCTAGTAGGGATGATTGGGGTGGATTTTCACTAGGAGGGGGGATGGGGGAGATTTGTGCTAGTAGGGATGATTGGGGTGGATTTTCACTAGGAGGGGGGATGGGGGAGATTTGTGCTAGTAGGGTGATTGGGGTGGATTTGCACTAGGAGGGGGGATGGGGAGATTTGTGCTAGTAGGGATGATTGAGGTGGATTTTCACTAGGAGGGGGGGTGGGGGAGATTTGTGCTAGTAGGGATGATTGAGGTGGATTTTCACTAGGAGGGGGGGTGGGGGAGATTTGTGCTAGTAGGGATGATTGAGGTGGATTTTCACTAGGAGGGGGGGTGGGGGAGATTTGTACTAGTAGGGATGATTGAGGTGGATTTTCACTAGGAGGGGGGGTGGGGGAGATTTGTGCTAGTAGGGATGATTGAGGTGGATTTTCACTAGGAGGGGGGGTGGGGGAGATTTGTGCTAGTAGGGATGATTGAGGTGGATTTACACTGGGAGGGGGGATGGGGGGGAGTTTGCTAGTAGGGATGACTGGGGGGGGTTGTACTAGGAGGGGGGTGGGGGGGAGTGGTACTGGGAGGGGGGAGGAGATGTGTACTCGAAGGGGAAATTTGAGGGATAGAGGATTTGTGCTAGGAGTGATTTTTTGGGGGGGGGTCATTTGTGCTGGGGGAATGGGGGGCAGGGCAAAGATTTGTGCTGGGATGGGAAATTTCAGCAGGGGGGTGAATTTGTACTGGGAGGAGGGGGGTTATGCTTGGGGGTAAGAATGCCCATTAGGGCTCAAGTTTTTTGGGGTGTTTTTTTGGGAGAGGGGGGGGTTGCTGACACATAATACTCATACATCTACATGGGGGGGTGGGTGCAGTTTGGCATATTCGCCCTGGGCTCTAGGTGACCTTGCCCCAGCACTGACAATAGGGATAATTTAACCCTGCAGCTTAAGGGGGGAACCTTTGAGGGGCAGTAAAAATGCAGCTTAACCATGTGTTTTTCCTGCCCCCCAACTGCAAAAGTGAGCCCTTACATGTGTTTGATTAAAGTTTTTAACCTTGGGATGATCTGTAAAGTTAATGAGATTTCAGTAATTGGACTGACACACCCTTTATATATGATTTATATGGCCAGGCATTGTGTATACATTGGATATCTGGGGCTCACTGAGCGCCTATAGAGGAATGTTTATAAAGCAGTGAACGGGACGTTTTCCTAAGCCGGGAATCGATCACAGTCATTCACCTGCAGCAAAGGTTTGGTGAATGTCAGCTTTATAAATACCCCCCGTAACCTGCACCAACCATGCTGGCCATCCCAATCCCCGAATATCCCACAGGCCTCTCTGAACCCCCCCCCCTCGGTGCTCCACACCTGACCTCTGCGTTCACCTATTAGCGAAGGGCGATGATCACAATACCATTCCACCATGGGTGTTGATCTATTTTTTTTTTTTTTTTCTATTATTATTTATTTTGGAGGTCGCCCCCTCCTGACACCCCTCCCAGGGAGGCACCACATCGCTCTCTCTGCCTACGTGCGTCACCGGGACAATTGCTATAGGTGACAAGTCCCTTATCAATGCACCTGCACGGAGGGAGGGGGGGAGGAGACAGAGACGGAACCTGCACTAGGTGAGACTTCCAGACAGACAGGTCGGGCCAGATTCTGGGAGCTGCTCTGGGCCAGGTGAGGCTGGCTGACAAAAGCCTGACGGTGCGAGCGCTCGGTCACAATCAGGAGGAGGGAGAGGAGAGAAGAGAAGAGACCAGAGAGGGTCTGGATGAGGAGGTGAGTGTGATGGGTCCTCATAAAATCCTGGAATATACAGAAGAGGGAATAGGGCTTTGGACGTAATAATAGCATAGAGGTAGATAGGAGCGTGTGCGGAGCTGCCGGTACCAGCGTTTACATGCCAAGGACAGACTCAGAGGTTGCCAGGCAGATAAACAGCAGAGCCGGTTCAGCAGGTAAGAGACGGGCACCAAAATTTGGATCCGTCACCTTAAAGTGTATAATATAAGGGCAACGTTTTTTTAGTTTAGTTTTCAGGAAGCATTAGATCTTCTGTCCAGTTTTTTTTATAGCTGTAGCTGACCCTGTCTATTTGTCATCAAGACAAAAAGTTAGGAGGAATTCAAAATTTTTTTGAGATGAAATCAAAACATCTCCCAATGGGGACAACTGTCTCCTGTGACAACTGTCTAAAGCTGACCATAAACCAGTAGAATAAAGTTTGACCGTTCCTACGGAAATTCTGAAAAACTGTCCAGTTTGCCATCACTGAGTCAAATTTTGTTCAAATGCAAATTCTTGAAACTGTTCTTCAGAGCATATTCCATCTCGCTATCACTGAGTCCAATATTGTTTGAACTTTTTTACTCAAATTCTAAGAAAAAATTTGTTGGTCGGAGCATTCCGTCTGGCTGTTATTGAGTCAAATTTAATTTGAACGTTCCTCGAAAAATTCAGGGTAATTGTTCATCAGAGCACTCCATCTTGCCATGACTGAGTCAAATTTTGTTTGAACGTTCCTCGAAAAATTCAGGGTAATTCTTCATCAGAGCACTCCATCTTGCCATGACTGAGTCAAATTTTGTTTGAACGTTCTTACGCAAATTCCAAAAATTGCTCTTCAGGACATTCCAGCTTGCATTCACCTGAGTACAGCTTTTTTGGAACTTGCGTATGCAAATTCTAAGAAAAAAAAAATGTGTTCGTCAGAGCATTCTGTCTTGCCGTCATTGAGTCAAATTTCGTTTGAAAGTTCCTACAAAAAAAAATTCAGGGAAATTGTCCATCAGAGCACTCCATCTTGCCATCGCTGAGTCAAATTTTGTTTGAATGTTCTTCTGCAAATTCTGAAAATTGTTCTTCAGGGCATTTCATCTTGCATTCACCAAGTATAGCTTTTCTTAAATTTTTGTATCCAAATTTAAACAAAAAAAAATTGTTCATCATGGCATTCCATCTTTCAGTCATTAAGTCCAATTTCATTTGAAAGTTCCTACAAGAAAATTCAGGGAAATTGTCCATCAGAGCACTCCATTTTGCCATCGCTAAGTCAAATTTTGCTTGAATGTTCTTCTGCAAATTCTGAAAATTGTTCTTCAGGGCATTTCGTCTTGTATTCACCAAGTATGGCTTTTCTTAAATTTTCGTATGCAAATTCTAAAAAAAAAATAAAAAATTGCTCGTCATGGCATTCCGTCTTTCAGTCATTAAGTCAAATTTCATTTGAAAGTTCCTACAAGAAAATTCAGGGTAATTGTCCATCAGAGCACTCCATCTTGCCATCGCTAAGTCAAATCTTGTTTGAATGTTCTTATGCAAATTCTGAAAATTGTTCTTCAGAGCATTTAATCTTGCATTCACCAAGTATAGCTTTTCTTAAATTTTCATATGCAAATTCTAAAAAAAAATTGTTCGTCAGCGCATTCCGTCTTTCAGCCATTGAGTCAAATCTTGTTTGAAAGCTCCTATGAAACATCTCGGCATCACGAGTCAAATGATGTTCAATTGTTCTTATGCAAACTTTAAAAAATGTTTCTTAGGAGCAATCTTTCTTGCCACCACCGAGGCAAATTTTGTTGGAACGTTGTAATGCAAATGATGAAAATAGTTTTTCGGAGCGTTCCAGCTTGCCATCATTGAGTCGAAATTTGTTTCTAAAATTCCTATGGAAAAATTGTTCCTCAGAACCTTCTGCCTTACCATAATTGAGTTGGATTTTGCTCCAATGTTCCTACAGAGATTCTGAAAAAAAAATCAATCTAAGGAGTATAACATTTTGCCATGATTGCATTCAAATTAATTTGAATGTTTCTACAGAAATTCTGAAAAACTGATTGTCAGAGTATTCTGTCTTGCCATCATAAATTTCAATTTCAATTGAAAGTTCCTTTTAGAAGTTCAGAATAATCGTTTGTCAGACCATTCCATATTGCCATGATTGAGTTGAATTATGTTCAGTCACTCATATGTAATGTTTGAAAACAAAATTTCTTAAGCGTGATCCTTGAGTCAAATTTTGTTGGAACGTCATTATGCAAATTCTGAAATGTGTTTTTCAGGGCGTTCCATCTTGCCATCATTGAGTCGAAATTTGTTCTAAATTTCCTAAGGAAAAATCGTTCCTCAGAGCATTCCATCTTACCATAATTGAGTTGAAATTTGTTTCTACAGAAATCCTGAAAAAAAAAAATCATTCTTTAGAGCATTTCATTTTGCCATCACTGAGTCAATTTTGTTAGACCGTTCCAAGGGAAATTCTGAAAAATCATTCTTAGGCGCATTCCATTTTGCCATCATTGGGTTCAAATTCATTTGAATGTTTCTACAAAATTTCTGAAAAATTGTCTGTCATTGCATTCCATCTTACCATCGTTGAGTCAACCAATGTTATTCAAAAGCCCTTAAGATTTGCTACTTGAATGGAATCCCAAATGTATCAAGCAGGCCTTTTTTTTTTTACGGGCCCAGGACATGCGCGTTACACTATGTATGAGTTTTCCCCAAATGAAAACCACATTAATGTTTGTCCATTTGAGGAAAAAATTATATCCCATGCCTCTGATTTATCTTAACACTACAAAGATGAACGTTATTATGAACCCAATAACCATTATAAAATCGAACGTTCAGAAAATTTGACAAAATTTTACTGGTGTATAGCCAACGTAAAACAAACTTTTTTTTTTTTTTTTACCCCAGAGGGACTCTTGAAATCATTTTGAGGTCTCAAACACCTCCTGCCCAAAAAATGATTACCCCTACAAGTCACAGTAGCGTGATCAGTAAGTACTAGAAGGTTATAGAAAGAAGAATAAAGAAAATGGCCTAAGTAGAGTATTAGACACCCAGAGTGGATTATTTTACAACCCTGCGGCAATAACAAATAAATGAATTGAACAATAATAGCCGGAGGAGAAAAACAAAGAATGAGCGTTGTGGTGTCCAATTACAGTAGTTGTTGATGGAAAAACCTCCTCTTACGTTGGTAGTCAATAGAATGCCTTCTCATGTTGGTGGTCAATGAAGAAAATCCCTTACATTGGTGATCAGTGTAGTGGCCCCTTACTTTGGATGTACATGGGAAATTGTCTCCTTACATTGGTGGTCAATGGAGAATGTCCCCTAATGCTGGTGTTTAATGGAGAAAACCCTTTACATTGGTGGTCATTGTAGAAGTGACCCCTTGCATTGGAGGCAAGTGGGAAATTGTCAACTTTATATTGGTGGTCAATGGAAAATGCCTCTCACATTGTTAGTAAATAGAGAAAACTCTTTACATTATTGATCGGTCTGGAAACGACCCCTTATATTGAAAGTCAGAGTGAATTTGTCCCCTTACATTGATGGTCAATGGAAAATGCCCCCTTACATTGGCAGTCAATGGATAAAAAGGCCCTTTTTTTTGGTGATCGGTGTAGAAGGGACCCTTTACTTTGGATGTCAGAGGGGAAATTGTCCCCTTACATTGGTGGTCAATGGAGAAAACCCCTTACATTGGTGATCAGTGCGGAAGTGACTCATTACATTGGATGTCAGTAGGACAATGTCCCCATACATTGGTGGTCAATGGAAAAAGTCCCTTCATGTTGGTGGTCAATGGAGAAAACCTCTTATATTGGTGATCAGTGTAGAAGTGACCAGTGAATGTCAGTGGGAAATTGTCACCTTTACATTGGTAGTCAACAGAAAAATGCCCTCTCACATTGATGTTCAGTAGACAAAAGGGCCCTTTTTCGGGTGATCAGTGTAGAAGTGACCCTTTACTTTGGATGCAAATGGGAAATTGTCCCCTTACATTGATGGTCAATAGAGAAAAACCCTTACATTGGTGATCAGTGTAGAAGTGACCCCTTACATTAAAGGTCAATGGGAAGTTGTCCCCTTACATTAATGGTCAATGGTGAAAACCCCTTACATTGGTGATCAGTGTAAAAGTGACCCCTTGCATTGGAAGTCATTAGAAAATTGTCCCTTTACATTGATGATCAATGAAAAATGCTCCCTCACATTGGTGGTTAATGGGTCAATGGACAAAATGGCCCTTTTTTGGTGATAGGTGTAGAAATTACCCCTTATATTGGATGTCAGTTGGAAATTGTCCCCTTTGATGGTCAATGGAAAATGCCCTTCATGTTGGTATTCAATTAATAAAATCCCCTTTTTTGGTGATCAGTGTAGAAATAACCCCTTTCATAGGACGTCAGTAGGGTATTGTCACCCTTACATTGGTGTCCAACAGAAAAATGCCCCCTCGTATCGGTAGTCAACGGATGAAGGCCCATTAATGACAGAGACCAATGTAAAAGTGACCACTTACATTGGATGACAGTGGAAAGTTGTCACCCTTGTTGATCAATAGAAAAGCAAAACCTTTGTTTTCTTCGTTTTATATAGAGTGGGGAGAAGTTAGACCCTATGACCAGTTTTTCTTGTTGTCTGTGTCCCTGTTGTGTCCGCCCTCCTCTTTTTGACTCAAACACTATTGTCACCGAGACAGAAATTTATGGGAAATCCAAAACGTATGAGTTGTCATCTTAGCAAGAGACAAGGCAAAATTCTCCAGTGGGAACACTTGTTCCAGTGACAGTTGACCTGGAACTGGGAATTCCATTCTTCTGAAAAAGGAAAATGATTTCCTGTTTCTGGTGGATCATAGACCTAATAATAGTATGCAATGCCAAGCTGAAATTTCCACAGCTGGCACCATACTTCCTTGTAGTAATAGAGGTATGGACTCCAGAGAGAGAAGTCATCTGCTCCTGTACAAATCATTAGTAAGACCTCATCTAGAATATGCAGTTCAGTTTTGGGCACCAGTTCTCAAAAAGGATATCGGGGAACTGGAGAAAGTGCAGAGAAGGGCAACCAAACTGATAAGAGGCATGGAGGAGCTCAGCTATGAGGAAAGATTAGAGGAACTGAATTGATTCTCTCTTGAGAAGAGGAGATTAAGGGGGGATATGATCACCATTAATAAATACACAGGGGCGATGTGATCACCATATAGAAATATATAAAGGGGGATGTGATCAACTGATCACCATGCATAAAGACATACGTTGTCTATGTAGTGAACTCGGAGTAGAAATATTAATTTAAGGTCATTTTGCAAAAATCAAAGGGGCACTCTTTGTGCCTGGAGAAAAAGAGAATTAATCTTCACATACAGAAAAACTTCTTTACAGTAAGAGCTGTGAAAACACAGAATAAACTCCATCAAGAACTAGTTCTAGCCAGCTCAGTCAAGAAAAAGCTGGCTGTGTATCTAAATTGATAGAATACAACTGGCTAGTAACATTTACAAGTAACAACACCACATTGTCGTTGGAACAAATTGGATTGTGATTTATTGTGTTTTTTATGCCTTCCTCTGGATCAACAATAGCTATAGGGTTTGGTATATGGAGGTTTCTGTTGGTTGAACTCAATGGACTTGTGTCTTTTGTCAGCCTATGTAACTATGTTTCCAGGATAGAAAGTCACGGTTAAACTCCCCTGCAGGATATTGACAGCTAAAAAAAAAAAAAGTGAAAGGTGTTTGAAGCCCTTCCTTACTCTACTACCTACAATACAAACAATACAAATACCAAAAGAAGTTTTGTCCTTTTATTTCTCCCTAATTTATAGTTTTAACTCCCACTTTATCTTCATTTCTTGTTTAATAAATCTTTATAAGATTAAAAGAATTTTTAAAACACTTTGCAGCATGTTTGCCCTCCTCTGTATATATTATATAGAGATATATAAATATATATATATATAAATATATACTGTATATATATATATACAGAGAGAGAGAGAGAGAGAGAGAGAGAGAGAGAGAGAGAGAGAGAGAGAGAGATCTATATATCTCTAGATAGATAGATAGATAGATAGATAGATAGATAGATAGATAGATAGATAGATAGATAGATAGATAGATAGATAGATACATATCTATCTATATATAGATAGATACATATCTATCTATCTATATATATCTATCCATCTATCTATCTATCCATCTATCTATCTATCTATCTATCTATCTATCTATCTATCTATCTATCTATCTATCTATCTATCTATCTATCTATCTAGAGATATATAGATCTCTCTCTCTCTCTCTCTCTCTCTCTCTCTCTCTCTCTCTCTCTCTCTCTCTCTCTATATATATATATATATATATATATATATATATATATATATATATATATATATATATATATATATCTATAGATATAGATTTTTTTTTTCCTTATTCTCTAAACTACAATAAAAATCATTGAAACATTTTTTTGTCTCTGATAAATGGTTTTCAATTTTTTTTACAAATAAATATGTGAAAAGTGTGGGGTGCATTTGTATGGCGCCCCTCTGAGTCAATACTTTGTAGAACCGCCTTTCATTGCAATTACAGCTGCAAGTCTTTTTGGGGATGTCTCTACCAGCTTTGCACATCTAGAGAGGGATATTTTTGCCCATTTTTCTTTGCAGAATATCTCAAACTCTGTCAGATTGGATGGAGAGCGTCTGTGAACAGCAATTTTCAAGTCTTGCCACAGATTCTCAATTGGATTTAGGTCTGGACTTTGACTGGGCCATTCTAACACATGAATATGCTTTGATCTAAACCATTCCATTGTAGCTCTGGCTGTATGTTTCGGGTCGTTGTCCTGCTGGAAGGTGAACCTCCGCCCCAGTCTCAAGTCTTTTGCAGACTCTTTCCGACCGTGTGTAGGCTCCATCGGACAGTTTCCATCGGAATTTCCGTCGCACAAAATTTGAAATCTGATTCTCAAATTTTCCGACAACACAATCCGTTCGCGTAAATTCCGATCGTGTGTACACATATCTGACACACAAAGTGCCACGCATGCTCGGAATCAAGCAGAAGAGCCGCACTGGCTATTGAACTTCATTTTTCTCGGCTCGTCGTACATGTTGTACGTCACCGCATTCTTGGCGATCAGAATTTCCGACAACATTTGTGTGACCGTGTGTATGCAAGACAAGTTTGAGCCAACATCTGTCTGAAAAAAAACATAAATTTTCTTGTCAGAATGTCCGATCGTGTGTATGCTGCATAACAGGTTTTCTTCTAAGATTGTCCTGTATTTGGCTCCATCCATCTTCCCATCAACTCTGACCAACTTCCCTGTCCCTGCTGAAGAAAAGCATCCCCACAACATGATGCTGCCACCACCATGTTTCACAGTGGGGATGGTGTGTTCAGTGTGATGTGCAGTGTTAGTTTTCCGCCACACATAGCGTTTTGCTTTTAAGCCAAAAAGTTACATTTTGGTCTCATCTGACCAGAGCACCTTCTTCCACATGTTTTCTGTGTCCTCCACATGGCTTCTCGCAAACTGCAAATGGGACTTCTTATGGTTTTCTTTCAACAATGACTTTCTTCTTGTCACTCTTACATAAAGGTCAGATTTGTGGAGAACACGACTAATAGTTGTCCTGAGGACAGATTCTCCCACCTGAGCTGTGGATCTCTGCAGCTCCTCCAGAGTTACCATGGACCTCTTGGCTGCTTCTCTGATGAATGTTCTCCTTGTCTGGCCTGGCAGTTTAGATGGACGGCCATGTCTTGGTAGGTTTGTAGTTGTGCCATACTCTTTCCATTTTCGGATGATGGATTGAACAGAGCTCTGTGAGATATTCAAAGCTTGGGATATTTTTTTATAACCTAACCCTGCTTTACACTTCTCCACAACTTTATCCCTGACCTGTCTGGTGTGTTCCTTGGCCTTCATGATGCTGTTTGTTCACTAAGGTTTCCTAACAAACCTCTGAGGGCTTCACAGAACAGTTGTATTTATACTGAGATTAAATTACACACAGGTGGACTATTTACTAATTAGGTGACTTCTGAGGGCAATTGGTTTCACTAGATTTTAGTTAGGGGTATCAGAGTAAAGGGGGCTGAATACAAATGCACCCAACACTTTTCAGATAATTATTTGTAAAATCATTTATAATTTCCCTTCCACTTCACAATTATGTGCCACTTTGTGTTGGTCTATCCCATAAAATCCCAATAAAATACATTTACGTGTTTGACTGTAACATGACAAAATGTGGAAAATGTCAAGGGGTATGAATACTTTTTCAAGGCACTGTATGTCTAAGCTGGGCAACCCCTTCATTTTTAATTTTTTTTTTTAACTCAGGCTTTTTAAAAAAAAAAATAGATAGTTTTTACAAATATTTTAGAACAGATAGCACATGCATCCATGTTGTTATAGAGCAACACTTGTTTAACAAAGAGGACCCCTTGAAATGACTTTGTGGTTTTGGGGAACCCTGGCACGGTACATTAGTGTAAACAATATGGTATATACTGTATGGCATATTTGACAGCTCAGGGCAGATCTATGTGACAAAAGGATTTTCAGTACAAAAAATGAAATGAAACAAACATTAATTCAACCAGAAAAACAATGCAGATGGTGGAAGTGGCAGTGTTCGCTTAAATTGGTGGTCAGTAGTTGAGAAACAATGCCTGTCATTGACTGTGTCAGTTGAGATGTGCATTTACATTGGTGGTCAAGGGAGACAGGTCTCCTCAGATTGGCGGTCAGTGGGAAATAGACCACTTTAAATTGGTTGCCATTGAAAGAAAGACCCCATGATTAAGCTCCGAGGGGTGGAGTGAAATGCGTTGAACGCCTGGCCTGGTTGGAGCCCAGGCTATGGTTGTCTTACACCATAACTAGTGGGTCTGCTTCAATGTGCGGCTACATGGACATCTACTCCACTACACATTGACCCCTTTACATTGGTGGCCATTGAGAGAAAGACCCCCTTACATTAGTGGTCAGTAGGAAGAATTATCCTTACATTGGTGGTCAGTGGGAAGAATTCTCTTTACATTGGTGGTCAGTAATAAGAATTCCCCTCTTTGATTGATGGCCAATGGGAATGTCTCTTACGTTGGTGGTCAATGGGACCAATGCTCCTTACATTGGTGGTCAGTGGGAACAATGCTCCTTACATTGGTGGTCAGTGGGAACATGGCTCCTTACATTGGTGGTCAGTGGGAAGAACATTCATTACATTGGTGGTCAGTGTGAAGAATGTTCTTTACATTGGTGGTCAGTGTGAAGAATGTTCTTTACATTGGAGGTCAGAGGGAAGAATGCCCCCTACATTGGTGGTCAGTGGGAAGAATGCTCCTTACAATGGTGGTCAGTGGGAAGAACACTCCTTATATCAGTGGTCAGTGAGAAGAATGTTCCTTTCATTGGTGGTCAGTGGAAAGAATGTTCCTTACATTGGTGGTCAGTGGAAAGAATGTTCCTTACATTGGTGATCAGTGGAAAGAATGTTCCTTACATTGGTGGTCATTGGGAAGAATACACCTTACATTGGTGATCAGTGGGAAGAATGGTCCTTACATTGATGGTCGATGAGAAGAATGCATCTTACATTGGTGGGCAGTGGGAAGAATGTCCCATTACAGACAGCTACAAAGATGATCGGTGTCAGTAGCTACTTACCTGAGAGGCAGAAGTTGCTCTTTGCTCAAGGAACCCCTAGCAGCCTCTTGAGGAACCCTGGTTGAGAAAGGCTGTTATAGAGAATGGAAACATTATGCTTACCGGGCTATAATTCTTAATCAAAGGATACAGTGTATGGATTGAGTTTATATAACTTTATATATGGGATGTACCATTAACATACCAATAACTGAACGATAAGAAAGAAAGAAACATAATAAAGAATGGTGTAAATATAAAAATAAGCACCTCCTGTTGATCAGAAGGGAGCAGCCCTGTCCTGTGAGGACAGCCATGAATAATATCCTATACTGCAAGAAAAATACAAAGTAAAGGTCAGGGAAAATGTGACTCCAAAAATAAACTCACAATGATATAACACCAGATCCACCCTTTGTGACTTCAAAAAAATCCATATTTTAAAAGAACGAGGAGCGTGATGTCTATTGGTGGCCTCTTTGGAGCATCTAGTTGCAGATCACCAATTCCTAGAGGCTGGGTTTTGCTTCTTGGTATATGACATCTACACACCATCAATCTGTGAGAAATGGTCAACTTTTTAATACCAGCAAGACCAGACTTATTTTAAAAATCTGGGGGAATTCCCCCAACCCAAATATGTTTGTTTTTTTATATGCGTGCAACTGGAGCATCTCCTTCAACCAGTCCTTGAGGGCAGAATTTGGGAACATCCACCTCATTCTCCAATTTCCTTTTGTGTCCCCAGGAAAGGAAGTGAAGGGAAACCTCCCCAGCCAAACACAATCAGCAAAAAATGACCAGTTAGGGGTTTAACCCTTCACTATTCAATCCAAAAATTTTAAAAAATGGGAGAGCTTGTAAGAGGGTCGGGTGATGGGGTGGTTGTCATGACCTCCATGTTTCCCCCCTCGTTGGGTGCCAAGCAAGGGTCACATGAGAGGCCTACCTTGGGGTGGGTTCTTGTAGGCTATACTAGGCACCTTGGACAGGGTCACTGTCTTACACATGGGATACCTTTACTGGAACAACCCATAGATCTCTAAAAAACCCTCACAAGGCCATTGTACACCGCCATGATCACTTGTGCATTTAGGAGGGACACGCAGAGAGAGCATCTCCTTCAACCAGTTCTTGAGGGCAGAAGTTAGGAACATCCACCTCATTCTCCCATTTCCTGTTGTGTCACCAGAAAAGGAAGTGAAGGGAAACCTCCCCAGCCCAACACAATCAGCAAAAAATGACCAGTTAGGGGTTTAACCCGTCACTATTTAATCCAAAAATTTAAAAAATTGGGAGAGCTTGTAAGAAGTCAGGTGATGGGGTGGTTGTCATGTCCTCCATGTTTCCATTCCTCGTTGGGCGCCAAGCAAGGGTCACATGAGAGGCCTACCTTGGGGTGGGTTCTTGTACGCTATGCTAGGCACCTTGGACAAGGTCACTGTCTTACACATGGGATACCTTGACTGGAACAACCCATAGATCTCTAAAAAACCCTCACAGTGCCATCATACATCGCCACGATCACTTGTGCATTTATGAGGGACACGTAGAGCTTTGCCCTCTCCACCTGTGTAGCGAATCGCCGCCACCTCAGTATGGAGCCCCGCTGTACACCTAGCATGGACTCCATGCTTATGCTCCGTACACACGATCGGACTTTCCGCCAACAAAACCGTGGATTTTTGTTCGAAGGTTGTTGGCTCAAACTTGTCTTGCATACACACGGTCACACAAATGTTGGCCAAAAATTCCGAACGTGGGAACGCGGTGACGTACAAGACGTAGGACGAGCTAGAGAAAAAGGAAGTTCAATAGCCAGTGCGGCTCCTTCTGCTCGATTCAGAGCATGCGTGAACTTTTGTGCGATGGACTTGTGTACACACGATCGGACTTTCCGCCAACAAAGTTTTGTTGGCGGAAAATTTGAGAACCTGCTAAGAAACATTTGTTGGCGGAAAGTCCGACAGCAAATGTTCGATGGAGCATACACAAGGTCGGACTTTCCGACAACGAGCTCACATCCAACATTTCCAGTCAGAAAATCCGACCCTGTGTACGCGGCATTAGACTCCCTTCACACCTGGGCGTTTTGAATCGTGGGTAGAATTGCAGCGAGTCTGCCTGTGATTTCAAAACGCTCTGTTAAGATGACAAATCGCACTAATCGCACAACACGATTTTCAGATGCTGTTCATTTTAATGGCGCCAAAAAAATGCGGTGCGGTTCTGCCGTGGTTGCAGCACGATTTACCGTACAGAACCGCACTGCGTTTTTAGGTGCCATTAAAATGAATGGCATCTGAAATTTGCATTGTGCGATTTGTCATCCTAACAGCGCGTTTTGAAATTGTGGGCAGATTCAAAATGCCCGGGTGTGAATGCAGCCTTACATTTCCGTATCTATACACAGGCTGAGGGCCCCGGCAGTGCAGACCTGCTCCTGTTGCTATGGGAGACAGATCGCTACTGAAGGACAACATCTCCCTCGCTGCAAGAGCCTCTCTCTCCTGACTCATCTACAAGCTTATGACAAAGAAACCTTTGTTACCCTTGGTAACCACTGTATCTTCACACCGTATGGACTGCTGTGCTGTTATCTTCGTACCCCGATGTACTTTGTGACCTGAGCTGTAGACTAAAAGTGCCTGTTACTTGCATTGCACCCCTCTAGTAACCGGGCAAAGTTTCAAAGGCTTCAACATGATGACAAATGTGGGTAATAACATAAAGTGCAGTCTTTTCCTACATCCCTAGTCTCTGACTAAAGGCTTGTGGCTGCCCCAGGTCTGTACACCTGCTGTGCCCATTATGAGAGGTTCCCACCATCCCTGTGCTGAGTTCCCAGGTCTGTACACCCGCTGTGCCCATTATGAGGGGTTCCCACCATCCATGTGCTGAGTTCCTGGCTCTGTACACCCGCTGTGCCCATTATGAGGTGTTCCCACCATCCATGTGCTGAGTTCCCAGCTCTGTACACCCGCTGTGCCCATTATGAGAGGTTCCCACCATCCCTGTGCTGAGTTCCCGGGTCTGTACACCCGCTGTGCCCATTATGAGGGGTTCCCACCATCCCTGTGCTGAGTTCTCGGGTCTGTACACCCGCTGTGCCCATTATGAGGTGTTCCCACCATCCATGTGCTGAGTTCTCGGGTCTGTACACCTGCTGTGCCCATTATGAGGTGTTCCCACCATCCCTGTGCTGAGTTCCCGGGTCTGTACACCTGCTGTGCCCATTATGAGGGGTTCCCACCATCCCTGTGCTGAGTTTCTGACTCTGTACACCTGCTGTGCCCATTATGAGGGGTTCTCATCATCCCTGTGTTGAGTTTCTGGCTCTGTACACCTGCTGTGCCCATTATGAGGGGTTCCCACCATCCCTGTGCTGAGTTTCTGACTCTGTACACCTGCTGTGCCCATTATGAGGGGTTCTCATCATCCCTGTGTTGAGTTTCTGACTCTGTACACCTGCTGTGCCCATTATGAGGGGTTCCCACCATTACTCTGTTGCAGCAAGCAATACATATATGAATCTAAGGGCTGGCTCATACCACCAAGCTCTGTCCATAACTAAAATATGACTTTTGGGTGGACTGTCCCTTAAAAAGTTTAGACATCATGTGAATGGAGTGAGTGGGTCAGAGACATACAGTATTTTCTTGCTGGACTCCCAGTAAGTGTCGGAGATTTTCCTCTGCAGAGGTATTGGGTGATAATCTGGTCCTGGTTGTTGGTTTGGGTAGGGCTGTGGCTCTGTAGGTTACAGTGTTATAATGTAGAGAATGCAGAGTGACATGTCAGACCGGTCTGTGTTACATCGAAAATAAATGGTACTTTCCTGACAGCTTTCTTTGCATGTTATTTACATCCTAGTAGTATAGGTAGCACTAATAATATATGCCGTAGAATGGGTGTACCACCCTGCGTCCATTTTTTTGCCCCTTTGCTTCACTGCGCCCAGGGTAACTGCCCCTCCTGTCCACCTTGTCCCTGGTCCTGAGTAGTAGTAATAGTAAAAGTAGTAGTAGTAGTAATAGTAAACAAGTAATTGTAAGTAATAGTAGTAAGAGAAGTAGTGGTGGTAGTAGTACATAGTTACATAGTAGGTGAGGTTGAAAAAAGACACAAGTCCATCAAGTCCAACCTATGTGTGTGATTATATGTCAGTATTACATTGTATATCCCTGTATGTTGCGGTCATTCAGGTGCTTATCTAATAGTTTCTTGAAGCTATCAATGCTCCCCGCTCAGACCACCGCCTGTGGAAGGGAATTCCACATCCTTGCCGCTCTTACAGTAAAGAACCCTCTACGTAGTTTAAGGTTAAACCTCTTTTCTTCTAATTGTAATGAGTGGCCACGAGTCTTGTTAAACTCCCTTCCGCGAAAAAGTTTTCTCCCTATTGTGGGGTCACCAGTACGGTATTTGTAAATTGAAATCATATCCCCTCTCAAGCGTCTCTTCTCCAGAGAGAATAAGTTCAGTGCTCGCAACCTTTCCTCATAACTAAGATCCTCCAGATCCTTTATTAGCTTTGTTGCCCTTCTTTGTACTCGCTCCATTTCCAGTACATCCTTCCTGAGGACTGGTGCCCAGAACTGGACAGCCTATTACAGGTGCGGCCGGACCAGAGTCTTGTAGAGCGGGAGAATTATCGTTTTATCTCTGGAGTTGATCCCCTTATTAATGCCAATATTCTGTTTGCTTTGTTAGCAGCAGCTTGGCATTGCATGCCATTGCTGAGCCTATCATCTACTAGGACCCCCAGGTCCTTTTCCATCCTAGATTCCCCCCAGAGGTTCTCCCCCCAGTGTATAGATTGCATTCAGATTTTTACCACCCAAATGCATTATTTTACATTTTTCTACATTGAACCTCATTTGTCATGTAGTTGCCCACCCCATTTATTTGTTCAGATCTTTTTGCAAGGTTACCACATAGTAGTAAGAGTAATAGTAGTAGTAATAGTAGTAGTAGTAAGAGAATAGTAGAAGTAGTAGTAGTAGTAAGAGTAGTAGTAGTAGTAGTAGTAGTAGTAGTAGTAGTAGTAGTAGTAGTAGTAGTAGTAAGAGAATAGTAGTAGTAGTAGTAGTAAGAGTAATAGTAGTAGTAGTAGTAAGAGTAATAGTAGTAGTAGTAAGAGAATAGTAGTAGTAGTAGTAGTAGTAAGAGTAATAGTAGTAAGAGTAATAGTAGTAGTAGTAGTAGTAGTAGTAGTAGTAGTAAGAGTAGTAGCAAGAGTTGTAGTAGTAAGATAAGTAGTAGTAGTAGTAAGAGAAGTATTAGTAGTACTAGGAGTAGTCCGCTTTGCATATTTAGCCTATATACCATAAAATTTACATTTGTATTGTTACTGGTATTTATATAGTCCCAGCAATTTAGGCAGCACTTTACATAACGTACATTTACAGACTCTGCCCCCAGGAGCTTACCATCTAAGATCCCTATCTCGCATGCTATGGGTAATTTAGACAGAAGCCAAGTAGTATGCATTCACACGTGTCACCCGCCGTCCAATAACATGCCAGAACCCCAATTAGCTGTGAGTAGGTGGCCCCATTAAAAGCAATAGGAGACTGCCAGCTCCTGCAGCTAATGGCACCCACTCGCATGTAATCACTCAGGCGTCTGCCATCCCTGGACGCAGCCTGTCCGCATTCATGACCGATCGCCTACCTGTGATCACTGCATGAGCGATTACATGCGCGTGGGTGCGATTGCCTGCGGGAGTCAGCAGCCTCTCGTTACTTTCAATGGGGTTGCCTCTCGCATGCTGTATGCACATGTGACGCTGAGCCTCCACGATTGAAAGAACGGAAATCCAATGAATGAAAGGGGGTGGGAAGGGACAGTAAGGCTGTGGAGGAAAGGGCTAGATGATGCCGGTCGTCCTCCAGCCAGGAAATGAGGCGGGGCTCTATCTGACTTGCTGCTGCGTCTAACGCACGTTGCGAGAAGCTCACAGTGTGCAGTGAGTAAGTCAGTCCAGGAGAGGAACCGATACAACTGTCCCAAAACTGAAGAGCCCTCCCTAGCTGGCTTCTTCTATCCAGCGCTGGGGTCTCCCCATTGGAGGACTATGATTGACTCTCTAATCAAGGATAAGGCCGGGGACCCTCTAGGGCCCCCCCACTTGGACACCTTTACAGTAACACAAGCAATATAATCCACCCTTCCATAAACATCGACCTAATATCTTTATCTTTTTCTTTCCAGATGTCTTGAGGACTTATGGGACAACCTGTAGGAGCAACTAACAACCCCTAGGAGGACTAACTCACTGGTGTGTAGGTAAGGAAACCATGAAAACATGGCCTGTTAGGGGTATAAGGGTAAGGAATAATCATACAGCATAAGGAAAAGGAACATAAAATGTATCACAAAGCAGATCTTACTATAACAAGAGAAGAAAAGAGGAAGCACCGGCAGCTCCATTAATCTATAACTAGCTGGGGCGGTGCACTACACAGGGGGGGAATTCAATGAGCGTGAAACACCGAACCCCCCCCCCCCTCCTCCCGGCACTCTGCCCTACCGATCGGCAAAGAGGGCCTTGTAAACATGGCAATTATTTTTTAATAAGAACAGAGGTCTCAGCTGCATGCATACATAAGACCTTTGCTTTTATTATAAATAGACCGCTGAGACCAGACTGTTTTTATTATACATTAGAAAGAGTTGGCGGTCTGCGTAGGTATGTATCATTAAAGCAGTTATGGGCAGGCAACATGAGACAGCAAAAAAAAAAAAAAACAAGTACAAGCCAGCAGCCCAATTAATCAATAACTAGCGAGGACAGCGCACCATGTAACACATAATTCAATACGGCTAGGTTTACATTACTGCATGTCAGGAACGGGCGTGAAATCGCATGCGCCCTTTCTTGGCACGCAGGAAAAAACTCGATTAAGGCTGCGTTCACCCCTGCGCTTTTCTTAAACAAGACGCACAGAAATGCACACTTTCAGAAACGCATGGCGCGCCATTAATTGTTAATGGCTCCACCCCCCAACGCGGTTAGTAGACACGTGTTTATTGCGCGACAAAACGAGCTACAAATGCCCCCTGGAAAAAAAAGCGACCGAAAACGTTCTGGAGTTACTTTGGAGGCGTTTATGGAGCGTAGGGCGGCCCTATTAAGTGAATGGGTTTCCCTATATGCGCGACGTGTGGAAAACGTGCGCAAAAAAAAAAAAAAAAAACACAAGCGGGAGTCTAAGTTCCCAGATGTGAATGGGGCCCAATTGTTAATGGCGCCCCCTCGCATGCGTTTTTACACCCTCCAAACCATATGGTTCCGCATTTCTCGTGCTTAGGCTCCATTCACACCTGAGCTTTTCACTGCGGCAAGCAGGCGCACATTTTTACGCATTGGTACGCATCAAAACAGGCGGTTAAATATGCGCAAAACCCAAAGCGACAGAAATCTTCATGGGCTACTTTGCTGCATATTTCGCATGTAGTGCAGCCCGTTGAAATGAATACCCTATGTGGATAGCCTGAGAGCGTGCACAAAATGCGCACAAATGCGTCAAAACGTACGATAAAATGCAACAAAATGCGTGGTTAAAAAGGCACAAAACTCAGCGCAGCAAAAAGCTACATGAGCTACTTTGTCGAATTTGCTATGCATAGGGCAGGCCATAGACATTAATGGGCTGCCCTATGTATAGAGTACAAAACGCACTCAAAAGCATCAAAACGCGTGGTTAAAAAATGCACAAAACTACATGAGCTACTTTGCTGTATTTTTCGCATGTAGGGCCTATTGAAATCAATAGGCTGCCCTATGCGCGTAGCGCGAGCGTGCGCACAAAACGTGCACAGATGCGTTAAAATACACAGTTAAAAACGTGCAGAACTCAACGCGGCAAAATTGTACATGAGCTACTTTGCCGCACTTGCTATGCATAAGGCAACCCACTGAAATAAATAGACTGCCCTAATGCGTGTAGCAGGAGACAAAAACGTGCAAAAACGTGTCAAAACACGCGGTTAAAAACTTGCAAAACTCAACGTTGCAAAAATCATAGCGCGAGAGCATGCACAAATGCGTCAAAACGCACAGTTAAAAAGGCAAAAAACTCATCGTGGCAAAAAGCTACATGAGCTACTTTGCCGCTTTTGCCATGCATAGGGCTGCCCTATGCCGGTAGCTCAAGAATGCGCACTAAACACGCACAAAAGCATCAAAACGCACGGTTCAAAACGTGCAAAACTCAACACAGCAAAAATTTACACAAGCTACTTTGCTGCATTTTTCGCATGTAGGGAAACCCACTGAAATGAATGAGCTTCCTTATGGACGAAGCGCAAAAGCGTGCCCAAAACGTGCACAAATGCGCCAAAATGCCTGGTCAAACACGCACAAAACTCAAGATACACTAGCTACTTTGCCACGTTTACTATGCATAGTCTGGGCCGTTTTTAAGGCAGGGCAAAAGGGGCAGCTGCCCAGGACCCTCTCATTGTTGTGGGGCCCAAAGCAGCTGCCTCATACTTACCAACTATCCTGCTTTAAATTTCCTCGTCCCTTGAGGTTTTAGTGCCGTGCTGTGTCCCAATATCTCAGTGTGAGGTGCTGATACTAATGCTGCCGAGCTCTACCCTTTTGTTGTGTATGGATGACTCGCCTGCAGACCATGTGTTTACATGTAAATTACCGGCATTCATATGTAAATAGCAGCGGACGGCGGAATTGATATGCATATCATGCCCCCCCTGAGGTCATATCCACAGTAATCTCTAGCAGCCAATCAACAAGCAGGAATCATGTGCTGTAACTTCTAGCAACTAATCAATGAGCCGTAATGTGTGCTGTAACCTCTAGCAACCAGTCAGTGAGCGGTAATGATACACTGTAACCTCTGGCAACCAATCGCAATAGCTGCCTGATCTGATTCAGTAAACTGATATTCAGTCTAGCTGCTATTTATTGTATGTCTCTGAGCAGGTGGAGAGAGAAACTGCATGGGGGGGGGGCCCCAAGAAAAGTTTTGCCCAGGGTCCAATCAATATTAAAGACGGCCCTGTGCATAGTGCAGCCCAATGAAATGAATAGACACAAACGCGTCACAATCTGCGGTTAAAAACGTACAAAACTCAACATTGCAAAAATTTACACAGGCTACTTTGCTGCATTTTTTCCGTGTAGGGCAGCCCATTGAAACGAATAGACTGCTCTATACGTATAGCGCAAGAGCGTGCAAAAAATGTGCACAATTGCAGCAAAATACATGGTTAAAAATGCACAAAATTCAATGCGGCAAAAAGTCACATGTGCTAATTTTCCGCATGTGGCATTTGTCTTATATAGTGGCACTCAACATGAGACATAGGTTGTGGGCAGTCAACATGAGACAGCAAAAAAAAAAAAATCAATAACTAGCAAAGGCAGTGCACAATGTAACAGTAAATTCAATAAGTGTACAATACAAAATACAAACCTCCTTGGCACTCTGCCATACTGGCCAGAGAAGAGCTCCTTGCAAGCCTGTTAATGATTTCTTATAAAAACAGAGGTCTCAGCTGCGTAAGTTAGAATTGTCACCGAGTGGCACATGCCCTTGGGATCACACAATTCCTTTATTGGTCACAATTAAGAGGTTACACTTACGTCTTTCAGCCCTGTGTGGGCTTTAGTCCGCTATGACTAAGACCTACACAGGGCTGAAACTTGCAAGCGTTCAGACTGGTGATGTAACCTATTTCCGTTATGACTAAGGTCTACACAGGGCTGAAATGCATAAGCACTGGGACTGGTGATGTAACCTATATCCGCTTTGACTAAGGCCCACACAGGGCTGAAACACGTAAGCGCTGGGACTGGTGATGTAACCTATTTCCACTATGACTAAGGCCCACACAGGGCTGAAACTCATAAGCACCAGGATTGGTGATGTAACCTATATCCGCTATAACTAAGGCCCACACAGGGCTGAAACGCGTAAGCGCTGGGACTGGTGATGTAACCTATTTACACTATGACTAAGGCCCACACAGGGCTGAAACTCATAAGCACCAGGATTGGTGATGTAACCTATATCTGCTATAACTAAGGCCCACACAGGGCTGAGACGCATAAGCGCCGGGACTGGCGATGTAACCTATATCTGCTATGCCTAGGACGCACGCAGGGCTGTAATGCGTAAGCACTGGCACTAATGATGTAACCTATATCCGCTATAACTAAGGCCCACACAGGGCTGAAACCCATAAGCGTTGGGACTGGTGATGCAACCTATATCTGCTATGACTAAGGCCCTCACAGGGCTGAAACTAGTAAGCATTGAGACTGGTGATGCAATCTATATCAACTATGACTAAAGCCCACACAGGGCTGAAACTCGTAAGCATTGGGATTGGTAATGTAACCTATATCCGCTATGACTAAGACCCACAAAGGGTTGAAACCCATAAGCGTTGGGACTGGTGATGTAACCTATATCTGCTATGACTAAGGCCCACGCAGGGCTGAAACGCATAAGCACTGAGACTGGTGATGTAACCCATATCCGCTATAACTATGGCCCACACAGGGCTAAAACCCATAAGCATTGGGACTGGTGATGTAACCTATATCTGCTATGACTAAGGATCACACAGGGCTAAAATGTGTAAGCGCTGAGACCGGGTATGTAACCTATATCCACTATGACTAAGGCCCACGCAGAGCTGAAACTCATAAACACTGGGACTGGTGATGTAACCTATATCTGCTATGACTAAGGCCCACACAAGGCTGAAACTAGTAAGCATTGAGACTGGTGATGCAACCTATATCCACTATGACTGAAGCCCACACAGGGCTGAAAAACGTAAGCATTGGGACTGGTGATGTAACCTATATCTGTTATGACTAAGACCCACATAGGGCTGAAACTCATAAGCATTTGGACTGGTGATGTAATCTATATCCGCTATGACTGAAGCCTCGTACACATGATCAGATTGTTGGCCAACAGAGCGCCAGACTTTTGTCCAAAGGGGGTGTGCCAGGAACTTGTCTTGCATACTAACGGCACACAATTGTCTGCCAACAAACACGGACGTAGTGATGTACTACGTGGAATTTCAGCTCTTGAGCGTACTAACGGTCGGATTTTAGGCAGTCTGTCATCACACAATTCCCTGCCGAAAATCCGATCGTGTGTACGAGGCTTAAGGCCCGCACAGGGATGAAACTTGTATGCATTGGGATTGGTGACGTAACCTATATCCGCTATGACTAAGGCCCACACAGGGATGAAACTTGTAAGCACTGGGACTGACGATGTAACCTATATCCGCTATGACTAAGGCCCACACAGAGATGAAACTTGTAAGCACTGGGACTGACGATGTAACCTATATCCGCTATGACTAAGGCCCACACTAAGGGACGAAACTTGTAAGCACTTGCAAGGGACGAAACTTGTAAGCACTGGGACTGATGATGTAACCTATATCCGCTAGAGACCTCTGAGAACTGACAGTTTTTTTAATTATATACTGGAAACATATAATAAGCAAAGAGGGCCTTGCAAACATGTTAATCATCTTTAATAAAAACAGAAGTCTCAGCTGCAGACATAAATTAGACCACATGGAAAGGAAGTGCGGTGTCTGTGACTCTGAGACCTCTATTTTTATTATAAATGAGGGTTAATAGGCCCTCTTGACTATTGTGCCCAAAGACAGACAACATCATTAACTCGAACATTAGATGTCGGCAGGGAAGGTAGGCGCACAATTGCATAGCGTCACTCGGCCTCCCGTAAGCGGCGATACTTAATATTCAGCGACTGAAACTCAGCAATCAGCCGGGAGGCGTCCCGCCGTGCCGAGACCCTCATAGGGAACAATCCAAAGAGAAGCGGAATGAGCGGCCCGATGCCGGGGGTGATATCAGCGTTATCCCGGAGACTCCGAGAAGGATAATGGACTCATTTAGCTGCTTCATAGAACACTAATAATTAAAACTCACAAAGAGAGCTCAGCGCTGTGCTAAAATTGGAGAGAAAGGAGAATAATAATACGTTCGCTTCTCGCCTCTAACAATCGCTTTTTTCCACACCGGGAATCAGAGCGCATATTCTAACCGTTATACACGACCGAAAAATTCATGTATCGCATTTGATGAATTATTTTATCCCTCAAAAAAAAAAGCAATAGATGCAAAGGATGAGTGGAAAGATTTTGGCAAAATTTATTTGGCCATCAGTAAAATTTTGACAAAATGTTAATTCTTAGTTTTCCTTATTGAGCTGCTTAGGTGAAATTTGCTTGAAAAAAAAACAGATTTTTAAAAAAAATTATAATTTGAAAGATGTGTTTTCTAGTGTAATTAGATCATTTAAGGTTTTTTATTTTTATTTTGACAAACCAGAAATGTTCAGTTTTGCTCACTGAGCTGCCTGGAACAAATTGGAAATTCTTACATTGAGCTGCTTGAAATTTATCTGAAAAGAAGTTCTTTATGGTGTGTTTTGTAGTGTATTTAGGTTGTTTAGTTTATTTCAGTCTTGTATTTGTGTTTTTTTTTCATCTTGCTGTCTGATTAGGTGATATTGGCTTCGCAAAAAAATCTTTTTTAATTCTGGCACAGTGCATTCATTGTAAATTCTTTTCTCATTGAGCTGCTTAGGGAAAATTTGCTTGAAAAAAAAATCTTCTTGAATCCTACTCTGTCTCCTGTAGTATGTCTGCAGTCTCTGACCATCTCCTGTATCATGTCTGCGATCTCTGACCATCTCCTGTACCGTGTCTGCAGTCTCTGACCATCTCCTGTACTATGTCTGCAGTCTCTGACCATCTCCTGTATCATGTCTTCAGTCTCTGACCATCTCCTGTATCATGTCTTCAGTCTCTGACCATCTCCTGTACTATGTCTGCAGTCTCTGACCATCTCCTGTATCATGTCTTCAGTCTCTGACCATCTCCTGTATCATGTCTTCAGTCTCTGACCATCTCCTGTACTATGTCTGCAGTCTCTGACCATCTCCTGTATCATGTCTTCAGTCTCTGACCATCTCCTGTATCATGTCTTCAGTCTCTGACCATCTCCTGTACTATGTCTGCAGTCTCTGACCGTCTCCTGTATCATGTCTTTAGTCTCTGACCATTTCCTGTACTATGTCTGCAGTCTCTGACCATCTCATGTATCATGTCTGTGATCTCTGACCATCTCCTGTAGTATGTCTGCAGTCAATGACCATCTCCTACCGCCTATCTGCAGTCTCTGACCATCTCCTGTAGTATGTCTGTAGTCTCTGACCATCTCCTGTAGTATGTCTGCAGTCTCTGACCATCTCCTGTAGTATGTCTGCAGTCTCTGACCATCTCCTGTAGTATGTCTGCAGTCTCTGACCATCTCCTGTAGTATGTCTGCAGTCTCCGACCATCTCCTACCACCTATCTGTGATCTCTGACCATCTCCTGTAGTATGTCTGTAGTCTCTGACCATCTTCTCTAAAGTGTCTGCAGTCTCTGACCATCTCCTACCACCTATCTGCGATCTCTGACCATCTCCTGTATCATGTCTGCAGTCTCTGACCATCTCCTGTACAGTGTCTGCAGTCACTGACCATCTCCTACCACCTATCTGTGATCTCTGACCATCTCCTATAGCATGTCTTCAGTCTCTGACCATCTCGTGTAGTATGTCTGCAGTCACTGACCATCTCCTACCGCCTATCTGCGATCTCTGACCATCTCCTGTAGTATGTCTGCAGTCTCTGACCATCTCCTGTAGCATGTCTGCGATCTCTGACCATCTCCTGTAGCATGTCTGCAGTCTCTGACCATCTCCTGTAGCATGTCTGTAGTCTCTGACCATCTCCTGTAGCATGTCTGTAGTCTCTGACCATCTCCTGTAGCATGCCTGTAGTCTCTGACCATCTCCTGTACTATGTCTGCAGTCCCTGACCATCTCCTGTAGCTACAGTTTCTTGTAGTTGGAAGTTGGTTATCAGGTTTGGACACATCTCAGGAGGCATTTTCAAATATTCCTAATTCCCGGTGTTATCACTCTCTACCGACGTTCTCTTATTTTTCCTTTTTTGATCCTGATGCTCCAACAAAGCAGCTAAATATTCAAACCCCCAAAATTGCAGATAGTAACGTTGTAATATTCTGACCCAATTCCTCTTATGACATTTCTTACATCAGGAAATGGCATTTAAAATATTTTAAAATAGTAACTTATCCCGGAGATCCTTCACCCTCCCCCGGCTCCCTCTGACCCTTAAGGGACATCTCCGGCTATTAAAGTCAATTCAGAGTAACAGTCTAAAGTTTTTGTAAAGGTCAAGCAGTTTATTTTTTGACAGAAAGGCACTCTTGGTTGTTAACGCCGTTCTAATGATGCTGCTATAAGTCCATAAATCACATTAAGATTCTTTTATGTAACTTGGCATTTTTTTTCGGAATGCATACCTGACATTTGCATTGCAAATAGTAATTGTAAATTGTGCTTACATCTTAAGGGGTCTCTGATTAAAAAATTTGCTTTGCGTATGTCTGGTCATTCATGGAAACGGGTATAGGCAGGTGCAGGTAGCTACTTTACCACTAGGTGGCTCTGTAGCAGAATAGTGTCTATTATAGTGGTTAGTGACCCTTGTAGATAGAGCCCTCCCACGGTGATATCAGGGGTGGGTCAGCACCCATAAATAAGTCAGGTAAGAGGAGCACAGGCACACTTGGGACATAGGAACTGAACACCCCACACCTGTGAGAATGTAGTCAGCACATATAGGCACATACAGGTGGAGTGGACCTGTACATAGGAGGAGCCGGCTGTAGTCATTCTGTCCCTTTTAAGTGAGTACTGACGACCCTGGGCAGAAGGGAGACTGTAAGGGATGCTTAAGTGCTGCACATGCTTTCACCTGTGACTGCTGCGGATCATCCACTAAATGTGATTGACTGTGTAATGTTAGGTCACTCCGGGAATGTATGTCCTTGAGATGTGACTGTAATGCCATTTCCTGAATACCACCAGTAAAATTCAGCAAACTAATTCTTGTGTGGACAATGCCCATACAGATGGTATGTAAAAAAAAATATACACTTGTTCCCATTCGCCAATTACTTGCCCCGGCTCACCCGCTTGTCCCAAGCCTCTTCTCCCCCCGTGCCCCCTCCTTGCAGTCGATTAGTAATTGGCTGAGCTCGGTCTCAGCTGGGCTCGGTCTCAGCTGGGCTCGGCTTGGCTCGGCAGACGGCTGGCCAGGAGCGCAGTGACGTCATGGCGCTTGGCGCCTTTTCAAAGCAAATTTGTAGGCAACTACAAGGAGGGGGTCAGCTTGTGGGGCAGTCAGTCACTCGGTGGGGAGGTCACTGATGCAGTGGGGCAGTGGAGACCCTAAGGTAAGAAGAGACACTGATATAAAGTCCCCCCTTATATGAATTTCCTCACTCCCCTCTTACATGCGTGAAACCCCTTTACCTTAGTGTATTCACTCTGTGGACTCTGGCGTAAAGGGGAACTCTGATATAAGAGGTTCTCTGGTCTCCAGAGCTCCCAGAATTCCCCCTTACATCAGAGTCAGCAGGGTTCAGGGCAAGGGGAAACTTTGCAGACTCTGAGGTAAGTGGGGGCTCTGGAGACCAGAGAACCTCTTACATCACAGTCTCCCTTCACACCAGAGTCAGCAGCATTCCCCCTTACATCAGGGTCTGCAGAGTTCCCCTTTACATCAGGGTTCGCAGAGTTGTTAAGGGGAACTCTTATGTAAAGGGGGCTCTGGGAAGTCTGATGTAAGCAGGGACTCTGGGGATGGCGGAGGGTTCGGCCTAAGCAGGAGGGACAGTGTTCTAACGGGGCTTGAGCTGGGGTAGGGACTTGCGCGTTGGCGCCATAACCAGCCAACCACAAAGTCCCTTTTACGTGGTGATCGCAGTGACCTCGTTGACCAAAGATAGTCACGTCCACATGTGATGAATGACATCATCTGGGAGACCCCGCCTCTTTGTGCACATTGCAGAGATGGGACTCGGAAATGTCATTTGGCAGGAGTCAAGCAAGGTGTTTGGAAGTGTCATTGGGTGTTGGGTTTTTTTCTCTATCGGCGACTATTCTTCAACTCTTATGGTTGAATGTTCTTATGGACAATTTTCTCTTGGGATCGAATGTTAAGGGGATATTACATTCAGCCAGTGAAAGGCAACAAGCCCCATCTCGAGAGAGAGATGAAAGAAGTCACATTTATATATGTATATATTGGGGGGGGGGGGGGGGGGGTTGGGGGTATTAAGGACAGTTGAAAAAAAGAATTACAACAATCAAACATAAAGCAGATAATTATGTAGGTGAAAATCATTAATAGATTTATAAACCATATGGTATATTTTTTTAATATGCGTTTTAAATTGTGCTATATGCAATTATCCGTCCTTTATTTAAAAGTATAGCTTTAGACCTTAATAAAAAAAAAGTTTCAACAGAGTTGGGATTGGTTAGAACATTGGCCACATTTTCATTGCTCTTCGTGTCCCTTTTGGGATTTTCCTTTCACTTCCTGTCCTGGTTTCAAAATGTGTTTCAGGGTGAGTTAGAGTGTCAGCAGGACGGCCAAACCAGCAGTGGACAAACTCTATGTTCCAACATTTTATTGGTTAAAATCCTGCATACTTTGTATTCTAATAGCTGAAATTTAGTTTTTTTTAAAAATTGCCATACCTAAACTTCAGTTTTTATCCAGTCTACTACATATTGTCTCCAATTTTCTAGCTCTGATGAAGAGGGGCAAAACACGTTGGCTCTGTGACTTTGTGAAATCTTTTCATTTATCTTATATTGAAATAAATTTATAGCTGGAGCTGGAGGACTAAGCCCTCACGTGGCTCTCTAGTCTTAGTTTTATCTAGTTAAAACCAAAGAAACGGTGGAAATCCTTTGGCATGGAGAAGCTGCCAGCCCAGAATCCAGATACTAAATGCCCTTGAAACGCATTGACTCTGTGACAGAGTCTGTTCATTTGATCTTATATTGAAATAAATTTATAGCTGGAGGACTAACCCCCGGTGTGGCTCTCGAGTCTTAGGTCTATTTAGTTAAAACCAATAAAATGGTGGAAATCCTTTGGCATTGAGAAGCTGTCAGCCCAGAATCCAGATACCAAATGCCAGAACTCCTATATCAAACGCTACCCTTCCATCTTTGCCAAGCAGTAAAAAACACAGGGGGTTTCTAACCCTTTCCTGTATTTCTACAAAAGGTGTTTGAAGAATCCTTCTCAGAAAGTTTGAAGACTTCACTAGAGAAAGGTGGCCAATGGCCAGGGCCAAGCCATCGGTGAGCCAGTGACATTGCCAAAACTCTTTTTACAGTATCTGAACCTTATTGAGAGAGGCACTTGCTATTTATGTGGTTTGTTTCAGCAGTTACTGTTCAGGTGTTGTGATGGCCACGGCTGTCTGAATATAATAGCTATCAGTGAAGGTTTCTCCATTCGTGTAAATCAGGGGTGTCCAAACATTCTAAACAGAGGGCTACTTTACTGTCCTTTAGACTTTAGGGGGCCGGACTAGGGCCAGTGGGAGTATCAGGGGAGGACTGACAACTCATGGGGCCCCCGGGCAATAGGAGACTATGGGGCCCCCGGGCAATAGGAGACTATGGGGCCCCCGGGCAATAGGAGACTATGGGGCCCCCAGGCAATAGGAAATTATGGGGCCCCCAGGCAATATAAAATTATGGGGCCCCAGGCAATAGATTATGGGGCCACACAGTATACACACACACACATACAGTATACACACACAGACACACAATATACACACACAGTATACACACACACATACAGTATACACACACAGACACACAATATACACACACAGTATACACACACTGAAAAGGTACTGGAAAGGCGGGGCAGCTATAATCTTGGGATTTTTTAAAAAACACAGATTTTTACATACTGTCCCTGTTTTTATTGAGGCTGGCAACCCTGATGGGGCCCCTTAGTGGCATGGGGCCCTCGGGCAGTGCCCGAGTGCCCCAATGGTCAGTCCGTCCCTGGGGAGTATAAAATGTCCTGGCGCCAAGTGGAAGTAAACAATGCCCTATCATTGGTGGCAATGGAAGTAATTTTGCCCCATCGTTGGTGTCAATGGAAGGAATTATGTCCCATCATTGGTGTCAATAGAAGGAATAATGCCCCATCATTGGTATCAATGGAAGGAATTATGCCCCATCATTGGTGTAAGTGGAAGGAATTGTGCCCCATCATTTGTATCAATGGAAAGAATTATGCCCCAATATTATTATCAGTGGAAAGAATTATGCCCATCATTGTTGTCAATGGTAGGAATTGTGCCCCACTGTTGGTGCCAGTGGAAGGAATTGTGCCCTTTTGATGGTTCAGTGGGAGGAATAGTGGGTGTCATCGACAGGAATTATGCCCCATTGTTGATGTTAGTGGATGAAATAGTATCCCAAGGGGCGGGTAAAGGCAAGGAAAGGGCAGCATCTGGTGTCACAGTTTGGAGACCGCTGAAGCAATACAGAAAGCCAGTGAGCTCCTTACTTCCTGTAGTGAGTTGACAACACTGCCTCAGCTGCACTGAAATACCAAGCAGTGTTTTCAGCCCTGCTTGGGTTCTTCTCTGCTGGACTACAGAATCTGGCCTTTCCCCACCTCTCCACATGCAAAGACTTATGTCTTTCCCAGCAAAACAATGTCTTGACACCCAAGATTCCACCCATACGCTGTATGTAGGAAAAGGCTATCGGGAAATGTAGTTCTGGGGATGTGCCAATGTCAATAGGTCAATATGTCAATAGGAACTAACACAGGGCATTCTGCTGATCCCATTAGCTGCTACTCCAAGAACTTTACAAGCCTGGTGGTGGTGTCATAGGGATTAAAAAAGGCTGATTTCCGCTACGAGAGGAAGTTAAAAGAAAAACAAATGCTAGAATATGTTCTAGGGGTGGGGGGGAGGTCTGAGGATAAATGTGGGTCATGCCAATACAAGTCCTTTTAGTATCCAGGCTGTAGATCGCACATGACTGGCCAGAGAAGCAATTTGTTAAAAAAAAATTTGACAAAATATGGTAACTTTTTTCAAAAATGTCCTCACTTATTTCCACAGATCTCCAATGCTGAATTGTTCATTATGGCAGAAGAAGAAGAAGCTTCCAATGCTGACGGTGACGGACTCTCCGAATGTGTAATCTGCTTCACACCATATGACACTCTCTTCCATCTTCCCAAAATCCTCTCCTGTGGTCACGTGTTCTGCCTAGAATGCCTCTCCCGGATCACGGTTGGATCTACGGAGCCGCAAACTCTCCCCTGCCCCGTATGTCGGTCAGCCACGCCGGTTTCATCAAAGAAAGGCCCACCTGCGCTGTCCACAGACAGAAACCTGTTGACCAGGCTGAACAAATCGCTCTCCTGCCCTACGCCTTCCCTGAGGTTCAACCGGAAGCGTGGCGTTTTGTACGTGCCACAGACTAACAACCTAAACATCAGCTCGGTGAGCCTCAGCGTGGACTTAGGACGACCTCCGCCAGACCCTCACTCCCCTCGACGTTTGTGCCTGCTCCTCAGGTCAGGTGGCTGCGTCTTCTACGGCTCTATCATTCTGATCATTATTCTGACCATAGCGCTCATCCTGGCCGGAATCTATATCTTCTACTTACTCCCTTGGCGTTACAGTAGCACTGCGGGCCCTGGAACCGGGGGCAATATTACAGTCACACCAAATACTACCATGATAGAAACTGGTGATCCTTGAGCCCTAAAAAAAAAAAAACATTTCGTATTAGCCGACAGTAAAATTTCAAAGCTTAGACTTCTGAGGATAATAAAAGATGAACACAATCGTATTCACAAACAATAACTTCTGCCCATGGCAGGAAATTTCTTCTCCGTTAGCTGGCTGTTGATGGTCACCATAGATTCTTGGGACAAAGGTCTTCCTCCACACCTCTCAGTGCTACTGAGATGCTGCAGTTCTTTCACTGTTGACTGTGCCTTCTGAAACATGTCATCAGGAAATGCCGATGTGCCAACTCCCAGATACTAGAAATGAGTTCTTGCGAAAGGTTGATTCATCAAAGCACTGCCAGAAGGAAGCACTGTGCCACGAATGAGCCATTAAGTCCTACTTGCTGAGAGCGCTTCACGGGCTCTCGCTAATGACTTGCTGCTATTGTAATGAAGAATTAAAATTATAAATTGTAAATTATTTCGAACAAGCTTTTATTCTGCACCATGGGTCTATACAAGCTGTAGACTGCAGTTTCCCCAATTTGGAGAACAAAGAACTTGTGTCGTTAATGGTCTTAAAAATCAGGTGGCTTTTTCTACACTGTAGACCAAAGTAAAAATATGCAGGTGCCGCTCAGGCTCTGGAGGGTCCTAGTCCAACGCCAACCACTAGCAGTGCCGGCCGGGAACGGGGCTAGTCTTGTCTCCAGATGTCAATATGTAGCAGAGGAAGTATCCCATAGGCCGCACATCGCTGCAAACCCACTGAGAAAGAGTATGTGGCAGTCTCAGCCCAGGCTCCAGAAAGGCCACGCACCAGGGGCGGACTGATAACTCATGGGGCCCCTGGGCAATAGGAGATTATGGGGCCCCCAGGCAATCAGAGATTATGGGGCCACACAGTATACACACACACAGTATACAATCACACAGTATACACATACATGTAAACACAGTATACACAGACAGATGTAAAAAAAACACAGATTTATACATACTGTCTCTGGTTTTACTGAGGCTGGCAACCCTGATGGGGCCCCCTAGTGGCCTAGGGCCCTCGGGCAGTGCCCGAGTCGCTCAATGGTCAGTCCGCCCCTGCCACGCACCCAACACATTTTGCTCCACCCCCCGGAGCTTAATCATGATTAGGCTCCGGGGGTGGAGTGAAATGCTTTCGGGGCGTGGCCTGGCTGGAGCCTGGGTTGAGACTGCCACATACTCTTTCACAGTGGATTGGCAGCGATGTGTAGCCTATGGGATACCTTCTCTGCTACATATTGGCTTTTTCTACAGGTCTTAAACTGTTCAGTGTGCATGCAACACATATGGTAACCCACGCGTCTAGGCGTGAACTGGCCTATAGAGTTTCTTTTAATCTTTCACACTAACCTACAATGCATAGATGTGAACCAGCCACATAAAACCCCTTGCACATGGGGTTACCTGTCTGCAATGCCCTGGGAGGGACAAGCGCAGTGCCCCACTGCAGGAAGCCTGTCAAAGCCTATGGCAGGTGTGCTCAACCTGTGGCCCTCCGAGCTCTCTGATGTGGCCCTCGACCTCAAAATGAGTGCAATAGTTTTGGTGTGCTTTCAGAAAGTGCACCACACCCGCAAGATATAATAGAAGGCAAAGAGCAGCCAACCTGCAAGAAAGCCGCGGGAGCACTGTGCTACACCTGCAGTGCAGGTAAACTGCAGTGCATCAGTGTGAAAGCAGCCTTACAGGGGGCTCAGGACAGTGAGGCTGGTTTATATTTGCTGTTTGGGGGGGCCCATAGTTGAGAAGTGTTTTTAACACACAACACCCCAACCACTGATGTAGCATCAAGGTTTTCAATGGCGACCCTGCCCCATGCTCCATGCGGCCCCCCTGTCACAGTCTGTTTTACACTTGGACATGAGGGGTGGCATATACAGAGACTGATCCTTTCCATTTTCCTCCTGCAAGTGCTGAAAGCTGGCTTCTCTTCCTTTCCCTCCCACCGGCATTCAGCGGCTGCAGGAGTAAAATCTTCATTATGCTACTCAAAATAAAAAAAATTCTAAATTTTTAATCATTTCATAGTGGCCCACGACCGGTTACCAAAAAATCACTTAAGTGGCCCTTGCTCTTCAAAACGTTGAGCACCCTGGCCTGTGGTGTGGTTCACTAGGAAATCCGGCACTACGATATGCATCAGCAACTCCTTAATTGGTGACATGCAGGGAGATACAGCCAGTGAAAGTCAACGTGTTTCAGCCATTACAGCTGCAACGCGTTGACTTTCACTGGCTGTATCTCCCTGCATTTCGGTAATAAAGAAATAATTTGTAAATCCACACCGTAATGCCGGCTGCGAATGTGAGGCTTCAGAAACCCACAGCCAGAGCATCGGTTCCAGTTGCACAGCTTCTGCTTGGTTCCAAAGCTTACGTCAGGAGCTGGACGGGGGCTGAAGGCTGTACCAAGTGGTATTGGTGTCAACAGGTCCTGTCCATTCAAGGACAAGGATCTGGAACGCAGGAGACCTGTATTCCGGAACCACATCCCTGAATGCACAGGGGCATCGCTATAGCATTCAGCCCTGACTAGCCATAGGCTTTTATAGGCCGCCTGCAGCAGGGCTGGACACTGTACCTGTCCCTCCCGATGAGGGATGCACTGCAGATAGACCGCCCGTGTACGAGGGGCAAAAAAAAAAAGAACGGGATTCCTACTTGACATGCCTTTTTATGCAGCAAAATGCAAGAGTTTTGCTGCATCAAAATGGACAAGTGTGATAGTTATATCAAATATGAGTAACTGTTTTGGAAGGAATACCAGTCCATGATGACTGTCCAAGGCATGCTGGAATTTGTAGCTGCACCAAGCCAAAGTGAACAGAGGTGACTTCTACCTAGGGCAGTTTGGGCATAATGAAACCTACAACATAAGGTAGATCTATCCACACTGCTTAACAGGGATGGAGGGAGTGGGGAGGTTTATTGCACATTTGGGAGAAGGAACATGGCTACACTTGGTTGTATGGCTCACCAAGTTGCCAACATGAAGAAAGAAGAAGGAATATTCCAGTGCTGCCTGTAGTAGCAGGGATAAAAAAACCAACAAATTGGTCAACCAAAACCCAAATAATCAATAAAATAAAAATCAATAAGTGATGTTGCACTCTAGGTATTGGCTAAGTGAATATACAATAAAACACAAATGGAATGGAATCCTAGGTAATAATTACAGTGCTAGGGAGTAGCCAATAAATGAATAAATATATAGTGCAAATGCTAAAAGTGACAATAGTGACAAAAAAACTTTGTGTAAACTAATGTTACAGTGATGGAAAAAACACATAGGTAATTCTTCAGGTAAATAATAAAGTGCTACTAGTATGAAGAAAGTCTATATAAGGGTGAACTAGAGTAGTGACATGCTCCTCTAAATAACGCTTTGGGCAGATCCAAAATAAATTATTGGTGATTTGGTGATGGAGTTCTTCAGTGTAATTACACCTCTGTGCAAGGAGGTCCCTTACCTTACCGCCATAAGGTAACGGTGTGGGAAAATGTAAAGATGATGAAGATAGTCCGGGTTCCAGCCATAGGCCAGTAGAAATTTTTCTTTGTATAACTCAGCAGTAGGTATAAGAAAAGGAGGGGGAAGCTCCAGGTCCAATATGATGTATAGGAGAGAAAAAAAATGGAGGTCCAGATGAAATAATTTTTTTTTTTTTTTTTAATTCTATATTTTATTTTTTCAAACACAGAAAAAGAAAAAAAAATACATTTATATATATATATATATATATATATATATATATATATATATATATATATACATATAAAACAAATATCGTTATTGCTGCTTCCAGATTAAATATATTGTGACTAGGTACGTTTTTTTAAAAAAAGGGCCGAATGTACTCACATTAAAAAGTAAACAAACAAAGCACAGCACCACGAGAGGCGAGCTCGCAACCTGACGTCACTTCCGTTTCCTATCTGTTCGGACGCGTAGCGTCACGATCACATGACTTCATCAGGGATGAAGTTGCCAACATGTTGCTAGTAACTTCTATTTGTGCAAGCAGGTTATTTTCCATACTGTCTCAGAAGCACACAAATCCTGTATTATTGGTATTATTTGCAAAATGGGAATAGAAAATATAATACATGTCCAAACACTTGTGGACACCATACCCTGACACCTACAGGAACTTGGTGGACATCCAATTCGGAGTCCACAGGCACTAATTTGGAGTTCCCCCCCCCCCCCCCCCCCCACACCCTTGTGGCAGCCTGCACTCTTCTGGGAAGGCTTTCCAAAGCATTTTAGAGTTTTTTCTCAGGGAATTTGAGCCCATTCAGCCAAAAAGAATTTCTGAGGTCAGGTACTGCTGTTGGATGAGAAGCAATGGTGAATTCAGTATGGCTGAGGTCAAGGCTGTGTGAGGCCACTCAAGTTCCTCCACACCAAACTGGTCAAACCATGTCTTTATGGAGCTGGCTTTGTACACAGGGGCACAGTCATGCTGGAACTGAAAAGGGCCTTCTCCAAACAGTTGCCACAATAGTGGAAGCACAAAATTGTCTAATACCGTTGCATTACCAGTGCCCTTCTCTGGAAACACCTGAACTCAATCATTTGTGGATGGGGAGTGTCCACATACCTTTGGTCGTAGAATATACTTGCTGTTGCATTTTTAATGAACAATTTTAACGGTATCAACTCAAAAAGATAATATAACCTTACTGGATTATAATAATTGGATGTAATGTTAAAAATGAGGATTCAAAAAATAAATAAAGAAAGAAACGTCTAACTCAAGATAAAACTCTGTGAATATTTCTCTAAATGGATTAAGAATAATCAAAAATAAAAAAAATGATTTTAATTCAAAAATGGATTAAGAAACTATTTTGTCTGCATATGGATCCTGTGATGGATGAGCTGCATAGGGAACCTTTTATAGTTCAAGCTTTTATTGAACTACATAATCCAGAATGGAGTCAGGCCAATGCATTCAATATTCATGGCTGATAGGTCAACTACAGCTGAGATTTACTGCCTCCCTAGGATGTGTTTGTTTCCCTCTCTTTCTCTCTCCCTCCGGCTCTTATTTTCTTCCTTCTCTCTCACTCTTCTTCACTTTTTGTTTCTCCTTCTCCTCCTCTCTTTATCTCTCTGTATCCTCCTTTTTTTCTTTTTCTCTCTCTCTCTTCCTTTTTCTCTCTCCCCTCCTTCTCGCTCTCTCCCTCCATCTTTCTCTTCTCTCTCTCCCTCCCCCTCCTTCTCCCACTCTCAGTGGCGGCTGGTGCTCAAAATGTTTGGGAGGGGAGCAAACAAACTGAAAAATTCTGGAAAAAAAACATCAGTTGCAGCCACTGTGCCCATCAAATGCCGCTACTGTGCCCATCAAACGCAGCCAATGTGCCATCAAATGCAGCCACTGTTCCCATCAAACGCAGCTACTGTGCCTATCAAATGCCACTACTGTGCCCATCAAACGCAGCCAATGCGCCGTCAAACGCAGCCACTGTGCCCATCAAACGCAGCCACTGTGCCCTTTAATTGCAGCCACTGTGCCCATCAAATGCTGCCACTGTGCCCATCAAATGCCGCCACAGTGCCCATCAAACGCAACCACTGTGCCCATCAATTGCAGCCACTGTGCTCATCAAACGCAACCACTGTGCCCATCAATTGCAGCCACTGTGCTCATCAAACGCAGCCACTGTGCCCATCAATTACAGCCACTGTGCTGATCAAACGCAGCCACTGTGCCCATCAATTGCAGCTACTGTGCCCATCAAATGTCGCCACTGTGCCCATCAATTTCAGCCACTGTGCCCATCAAACGCAGCCACTGTGCCCATCAATTGCAGTCACTTTGCCCATCAAATGCCGCCACTGTGCCCATCAATTTCAGCCACTGTGCCCATCAAACACAGCCACTGTGCCCATCAAACGCAGCCACTGTGCCCATCAATTGCAGCCACTGTGTCCATCAAATGCCGCCACTGTGCCCATCAATTTCAGCCACTGTGCCCATCAAACGCTGCCACTGTGCCCATCAAACGCAGCCACTGTGCCCATCAAATGCTGCCACTGTGCCCATCAAATACTGCCACTGTGCCCATCAAATGCTGCCACTGTGCCAACGCCATTGAATGCCGCCACTGTGACCCCCCCGCCCCCTCCCTGTCTGCCTGGCACTTACCCTGTCTCGGTGGGGCAGCGGGTGACGGCGACGAGCGGTGTCCTCCATTCATCTCCTCCCATACTCTCCTCCTGATAGGCGTTCAATCACAGCACCTGTTGTTTCAGTCAATCAGGTGACAGACCCGAGCACCTGATTGGCGGAGAGGCGGTTCAATGTTAGGAAACCGAATATTCCTTTGCTGTTCTAACACACTTGGGTGACTGCGAGCACCAATTTTGACACCTATTAGAGCCTATGGCTCTAAACAGGTGCTTCAAAAACACCCCCCGCTGCTGTAATTCAGGTTCGAATAGGGGGTGGGAGCTGTGGCCATGGATAGATTCATGCAATGCATGAATCTATCCATTGGTCATAGAGGGGGTGGCTGGAGAGAGGGGGTGGCGCCCCTGTGCCCTTATGGACGGGCCGCCACTGCCAGCTCTCTCCTTCTCTCTTTCCCCCCTCCTCCTTCTCTCTCCATCTCTCTTCCTCTCCACTCTCTCTCTTTCTCCTTCTCTCTCTCTGTCTCTCTCTCGTCCTCTCTCCCTCTCTCTTCATCTCCTTCTCTCTCTCTCTGTCTCTGTTGTCCTCTCTCCCTCTCTCTTCATCTCCTTCTCTCTCTCCCTCTCTCTTCCCCTCCTCTCTTTTCCCCCTTCTCTCTCTCCCTCTCTCTTCCCCTCCTCTCTTTTCCCCCTTTTCTCTCTCCTTCTCTCTCTCTCCCGCTCTCTCTTCCTCTCCTCTCTCTCCTTCTCTCTCTCTCCCGCTCTCTCTTCCTCTCCTCTCTCTCCTTCTCTCTCTCTCCCACTCTCTCTTCCTCTCCTCTCTCTCCTTCTCTCTCTCCCGCTCTCTCTTCCTCTCCTCTCTCTCTTCTTCTCTCTCCCCCGCTCTCTCTTCCTCTCCTCTCTCTCCTTCTCTCTCCCCCGCTCTCTCTTCCTCTCCTCTCTCTCTCCCACTCTCTCTTCCTCTCCTCTCTCTCTCCCACTCTCTCTTCCTCTCCTCTCTCTCTTCTTCTCTCTCTGCCTCTCCTCTCTCTCTCCCACTCTCTCTTCCTCTCCTCCCTCTCTTCCTCCTTCTCTCTCTTCCTCTCCTTCTGTCTCTCCCTCTCTCCACCCATATATATATATAGGTAGAGAGGCTGAGAGAGAGAAGGAGGAAGAAAGAGAGAAGAAGAAGAGAGGAGAGAAAGAGAGAGAAGAAGAAGAGAGAGGGAAGGAGAGAGAGAAGATATATATATATATATATATATATATATATATATATATATATCTTCTCTCTCTCTCCCCCCATATATATATATATATATATATCTCTTCTCTCTCTCCCCCCATATATATATCGTGTCTCTCTCTCCTCCACTCTCTGTCCTCCTGTAACATACAAGGAGAGTCATAGGTCTGGAATTTATAGCCATGTAGGAATGGCTCGGTGGGGTGGGTTGTTTAGTTATAATGGTGAGAATACCAGAAATAGACGTTGGGTGTAACCTGGGTCAGTTGAAAGTCAGGATCAGCAGCAACCTGCTTCAGATGAAGGATCCGCAGGGCGCTCGACATTTCTGGCTGTCATTCCAAGGGGAAGGTTCGGGGTTTCTGTGCCCGCGTCATTGGATGGCAGCCTGCTCATATGTTTCCAGTTACTTTTTGATACTTTTTGAAAGTTTTTTGCATAGATTGAGGAATTAGTACAATTTGTTGTGTTTTATGTGTCTGTGATTCATTGGGGAGTCCTTCCCTGTCTTCCTGTCCCTGTAAGGCCAGCACAATAAATGGGACATGAAGACACAGACAAGGCAGGAGCTTTAACTCTCCCTCACTATACTACAGGGACTAATTACCAGCGCTGACACATGGGGAAAAAAAACAGGGACAGCATGGGCAAAGCATATGTTCACTTTAGCCAAGGCCTTAAAAGCCTGTCCCCTGCCAGCATGCTGCAGAGAAGGATCCTTGCCCTCTGTGTGGAAGCAGTGGTCTCTCTGCAGAGGTCTGACACACCCCCTACCGAGTCAGACCTATAGCCCTGCAATTGGCAAAGCTCATGCTCTCTGCTGATTGGAGAGCTCTAGTTCTGACTCAACAGGGGACATGCCAGACCTCTGCAGAGAGACCACTGCTTCCACACAGAGGGCAAGGGTCCTTCTCTGCAGCATGCTGGCAAGGGACAGGCCTTCCTACTCAGGCTGTGGCTGCTTTCTAAAGAGAAGGAACTGTAAGACTTTGCACACCTTTTGTTCCTAGGCGCCTCAAATGTACTTCAGCCGAATTAAACTGAAACTCTAACAGAAAGAGTCAGGCAATCTCTACAAATTAAATTGTCACGTGAACAACCCCCCCCCCCCCTTTTGCCTTACCTATCTATTGTCCTGACGACAACTATAAAATTGTGGATTTCCCATCACTTCCTGTCTCAGAGACAATGGTCACCAGGATATAAATTCACTTTATGTGCGCCAAGTGCCTTTGCAAACTCAGATTTTACCTTGTAAATGTAACAGTGACATCATCACTGTGCTGTACATAGCCTGTGCAGAGAGCAGAGCTGTGGGAGGGGCCCAGCAGGCCCCACCCACTACAGGCTGCCTGCAGAAAACTACAGAAGGGGGGCGGAGACAAGAACAATCACCCTGCACAAGGAGAGACAGAGAAAGAGCAGAGCTGTGGGAGGGACCTAGCAGGCCCCACCCACTACAGGCTGCCTGCAGAAAATTACAGGAGGGGGCGGAGACAAGACCAGTCACCCTGCACAAGGAGAGAGCAGAGCTGTGGGAGGGGCCCAACAGGCCCCACCCACTACAGGCTGCCTGCAGAAAATTACAGGAGGGGGGCGGAGACAAGACCAGTCACCCTGCGTAAGGAAAAAGAGAACAGAGCTGTGGGAGGGGCCCAGCAGGCTCCACCCACTACAGGCTGCCTGCAGAAAATGACAGGAGGGGGCGGAGACAAGACCGGTCACCCTGCACAAGAAGAGAGAGCAGAGCTGTGGGAGGGGCCTGACAGGCCCCACCCACTACAGGCTGCCTGCAGAAAACTACAGGAGGGGGCGGAGATAAGACCGATCACTCTGCACAAGGAGAGAGAGCAGAGCTGTGGGAGGGGCCCAACAGGCCACACCCACTAAAGGCTGCCTGCAGAAAACTACAGGAGGGGGGCGGAGACAAGACCGGTCACCCTGCATAAGGAAAAAGAGAACAGAGCTGTGGGAGGGGCCCGACAGGCCCCACCCACTACAGGCTTCTTGCAGAAAAGTGCAAGAGGGGGCGGGGACAAGACCGGTCACCCTGCACAAGGAGAGAGAGCAGCAGTGAGCGGTCATTATTACAGGAAGTCTCACGCTGGATTACTGCACAGATCTGGAAGAAATACACAAAGCTCACCGAGATTCAAGGAAGAATACACATGATAAATGGATTTCCACAATATTTGCTTATCCCAGAGTTCAGCTTTAATGCTTTTATTACAGCCAAAAAGATGATCCTCTCAAAACTGTAGAATTGCAACGATCGGCAAAATTAGTGTGATTCTACAGTTTTGAGGGGATCATCTATTTGGTTGTAATGGGTATATATATATATATATATATATATACAGTGTAAAATATGTGTATTTTCTATGCTTGTCAGCTCCATCTAGTGGCCATAATGTGGTATTTTCCTTGTCACTGTATTTTAGAAAAATATTGCCATTAGGCCACTAGATGGCGCTGACAATAATAGGAAATACACCTATTAGACACATTGGAGTTCATTTACTAAACCTGGACAGTGCAAAAAAATCTGGTGCAGCTGTGCATGGTAGCCAATCAGCTTCTAGCTTGTTCAATTAAGCTTTGACAAAAGAAACAAAACTGGAAGCTGATTGGTTACTATGCAGAGCTGCGCCAGATTTTGCACTCTCCAGTCGTATTAAACCAGCCCCTATTACAGGGGTTATTCACAACGGTGGGGTAAATGCTGAATTCGCACAATGACATTTTGTTTTTTATTAATAGTCCCTATGGTGACGGCTTCCATCGGGCCAAACCCTTCACAACTTCATTCTTCGCATTATTGCATTAAAAAACGACTGATCCGTGTAAAGATGTGAGAACGCACATCAGAACCAACGTCAACTCAAAACTCATTTTTAGCTACTTTAACACATGCAAGAAACGATCGGCTCTTAGAGAACACAGGTGTGTGAGAAACACGTCGGGTGACTTTTTCAGGTGTGGGAATACGTCATCTGATATGCTTTGAAGGTTTGAACCTCCAATCATCTGAGTCATCCGGCACATCGGATCTTTAACCCCGAATGGTCTGAAAAGGTAGAGACTGGAGACAGATGACTGGTAGAAGAATCCTGGAAGATTGGAGATTGTAGGTGAAAAATCTCTGGTACCCTAAGGGCCCATTCACACGTCTCCAGTGCAGGGCGCTGCAGTTATATGTGCGTGGCTGCATTGTACACGGGCTAGTGCATTGTGATTAGACCTGTGCGCTTCATTTCCTTCCAAACTAAAATTCGGACAAATTCGCGTTATTTGGAAATTCAGATATATCCGGATTTCCGAATTAGAATAGAATTTAAACGAATCGGAAATAACAAAAAAAATTTGGATGAACTCGAATCATTTTTCAAATTGTTTTTGAATACTTTTCAAATTCAAAAAGTTTTCAGCTATGTGAAAGCTTATCGAATTTGAATAGTTTTCCAATTTCCAAAGTGAATAAAATAGAATAGAAAATAAAGGAATAGAATAGAAAAAAATAAAAAATACATTTCTATTATATTCTATTCTTTTATTTTCTATTCCCCTTCCCCAGCACCCCATTATTTTCCTCAGCCCCCCTCCCCACAGTGCCCCATTATTGTCCTCAGTCCCCCTCACAGTGCCCCTTTACTGTCCTCAACCCCCTATCATAGAACCCCATTACTGTCCTCAGCCCTCCTCACAGTGCCCTATTACTGTCCTCAGATTCCCCCTGTGCCCCATTACTTTCCTCAGCCCCCCCTCACAGTGCCCCATTACTGTCCTCAGGTTCCCCCTCCCCAGCACCCCATTACTGTCCTCAGCCCCCCTCACAGTGCCCCATTACTGTCCTCAGATTCCCCCCTGTGCCCCATTACTTTCCTCAGCCCCCCCTTACAGTGCCCCATTACTGTCCTCAGGTTCCCCCTCCCCAGCACCCCATTACTGTCCTCAGCCCCCCTCACAGTGCCCCATTACTGTCCTCAGATTCCCCCCTGTGCCCCATTACTTTCCTCAGCCCCCCCTTACAGTGCCCCATTACTGTCCTCAGGTTCCCCCTCCCCAGCACCCCATTACTGTCCTCAGCCCCCCTCACAGTGCCCCATTACTGTCCTCAGAATCCCCCCTGTGCCCCATTACTTTCCTCAGCCCCCCCTCACAGTGCCCCATTAGTGTCCTCATTTTCCCCCTCCCCAGCACCCCATTACTGTCCTCAGCCCCCCTCACAGTGCCCCATTACTGTCCTCAGGTTCCCCCTCCCCAGCACCCCATTACTGTCCTCAGCCCCCCTCACAGTGCCCCATTACTGTCCTCAGATTCCCCCCTGTGCCCCATTACTTTACTCAGCCCCCCCTCACAGTGCCCCATTACTGTCCTCAGGTTCCCCCTCCCCAGCACCCCATTACTGTCCTCAGCCCCCCTCACAGTGCCCCATTACTGTCCTCAGGTTCCCCCTCCCCAGCACCCCATTACTGTCCTCAGACCCCTCACAGTGCCCCATTACTGTCCTCAGATTCCCCCCTGTGCCCCATTACTTTCCTCAGCCCCCCCTCACAGTGCCCCATTACTGTCCTCAGGTTCCCCCTCCCCAGCACCCCATTACTGTCCTTAGCCCCCCTCACAGTGCCCCATTACTGTCCTCAGGTTCCCCCCAGTGCCCCATTACTTTCCTCAGCCCCCCCTCACAGTGCCCCATTACTGTTCTCAGCCCCCCCTCACAGTGCCCCATTACTGTCCTCAGGTTCCCCCCAGTGCCCCATTACTTTCCTCAGCCCCCCTCACAGTGCCCCATTACTGTCCTCAGCCCCCCCTCACAGTGCCCCATTACTGTCCTCAGGTTCCCCTTCCCCAGCACCCCATTACTGTCCTCAGCCCCCCCCTCACAGCACCCCATTACTGTCCTCAGCCCCCCGAATTTTCGTTATTTGGAAATTCAAGTTTCTGAATTATAATAGTACCGAATTTAAACGAATCCAAAATAAAAAAAAATTTGGATGAACTTCGAATTCAAATCGTTGTTCAAATTGTTTTTGAATGCTTTTCGAATTCGAAAACGTTGCGAATTTGAATAGTTTTCCAATTTCCAAAGAGACTTAAATAGAATAGAAAATAAAGGAATAGAATAATAAAAAAAAATCTATTCTATTCCTTTATTTTCTATTCCCCCTCCACAGCACCCCATTACTGTCCTCAGCCCCCTATCATAGTGCCCCATTACTGTCCTCAGCCCCCTATCATAGCGCCCCATTACTGTCCTCAGCCCCCTATCATAGGGCCCCATTACTGTCCTCAGGTTCCCCCTCACAGTGCCCCATTACTGTCCTCAGCCCCCTATCATAGGGCCCCATTACTGTCCTCAGGTTCCCATTCACAGTGCCCCATTACTGTCCTCAGCCCCCTATCATAGCGCCCCATTACTGTCCTCAGCCCCCTATCATAGCGCCCCATTACTGTCCTCATCCCCCTATCATAGTGCCCCATTACTGTCCTCAGGTTCCCCCTCATAGCGCCCCATTACTGTCCTCAGCCCCCTATCATAGCGCCCCATTACTGTCCTCAGCCCCCTATCATAGCGCCCCATTACTGTCCTCAGCCCCCTATCATAGCGCCCCATTACTGTCCTCAGCCCCCTATCATAGTGCCCCATTACTGTCCTCAGGTTCCCCCTCACAGTGCCCCATTACTGTCCTCAGCCCCCTATCATAGCGCCCCATTACTGTCCTCAGCCCCCTATCATAGTGCCCCATTACTGTCCTCAGGTTCCCCCTCACAGTGCCCCATTACTGTCCTCAGCCCCCTATCATAGCGCCCCATTACTGTCCTCAGCCCCCTATCATAGCGCCCCATTACTGTCCTCAGCCCCCTATCATAGTGCCCCATTACTGTCCTCAGGTTCCCCCTCATAGCGCCCCATTACTGTCCTCAGCCCCCTATCATAGCGCCCCATTACTGTCCTCAGCCCCCTATCATAGCGCCCCATTACTGTCCTCAGCCCCCTATCATAGCGCCCCATTACTGTCCTCAGCCCCCTATCATAGCGCCCCATTACTGTCCTCAGCCCCCTATCATAGCGCCCCATTACTGTCCTCAGCCCCCTATCATAGGGCCCCATTACTGTCCTCAGCCCCCTATCATAGTGCCCCATTACTGTCCTCAGCCCCCTATCATAGCGCCCCATTACTGTCCTCAGCCCCCTATCATAGGGCCCCATTACTGTCCTCAGGTTCCCCCTCACAGTGCCCCATTACTGTCCTCAGCCCCCTATCATAGGGCCCCATTACTGTCCTCAGGTTCCCCCTCACAGTGCCCCATTACTGTCCTCAGCCCCCTATCATAGCGCCCCATTACTGTCCTCAGGTTCCCATTCACAGTGCCCCATTACTGTCCTCAGCCCCCTATCATAGCGCCCCATTACTGTCCTCAGCCCCCTATCATAGCGCCCCATTACTGTCCTCAGCCCCCTATCATAGGGCCCCATTACTGTCCTCAGGTTCCCATTTACAGTGCCCCATTACTGTCCTCAGCCCCCTATCATAGCGCCCCATTACTGTCCTCAGCCCCCTATCATAGCGCCCCATTACTGTCCTCATCCCCCTATCATAGTGCCCCATTACTGTCCTCAGGTTCCCCCTCATAGCGCCCCATTACTGTCCTCAGCCCCCTATCATAGCGCCCCATTACTGTCCTCAGCCCCCTATCATAGCGCCCCATTACTGTCCTCAGCCCCCTATCATAGTGCCCCATTACTGTCCTCAGCCCCCCTCATAGTGCCCCATTACTGTCCTCAGCCCCCTATCATAGTGCCCCATTACTGTCCTCAGCCCCCTATCATAGTGCCCCATTACTGTCCTCAGCCCCCTATCACAGCGCCCCATTACTGTCCTCAGCCCCCTATCATAGTGCCCCATTACTGTCCTCAGCCCCCTATCATAGTGCCCCATTACTGTCCTCAACACCCCACCCCTACCAAATTTTCATTATTTGGAAATTCAGATATATCCGAATTTCCGAATTAGAATAGTACCGAATTTAAAGGAATCCGAAAAAAACAAAAGAAAAATTCGGATGAAATTCGAATTTGAATCGTTTTCGAATACTTTTCAAATCCGAAAATAGAATAGAAAATAAAGGAATCGAATAGAAAAAAAAAATCTATTCTATTCCTTTATTTTCTATTCTATTTTATTCTCTTCGGAAATTGGAAAACTTTTCAAATTCGAATTTGTTAGTGTATCTAAATCTGCTAAAACATCTAACACGCCCCCCCCCCCCCCAAACTGACGATGTTGCTGTCTGCTGTGCCTCCTGGGCTCTTTCATTCATAGTGGGGGGGGGGGGGCGCTCCAATACAGGAGGTGTGTTAGTGGCTGTTTGCTGTGCCTCCTGTGCTCCTTCATCCAGAGTTGTGTCTCACTAACACAGGAGGTGTCCAGATCACCAGAGGAAAACAGAAGAGAGAACAAGACAAGGATAAGAAAAGGAATGCAGCCACCACATCTAGTGATTGGAAAGCTGCAATATATAACATGTTTGGTTTTAATAGCCCTTTAATATTTCCTTCACATCTACAAAAAACCACAAAGTCACCTGCAGACTTCATTTCTTACCATTGGAATTTCTCAGGTTCAACAATATTATTTCCAAACAGAACTCCAGCCAAACACAATGAGATGAAATGATTTAATTGCATCCAAAGACAACTTCAGTTTTATTGTTCACCTTCAGTCCGGAGCTCCCGCCTGTAGTACCTCTTTTCTGGCACTAGATGTCCTCAGTCTGATGGCCAACATCATTCACCCCACTTCCTCTGAGCCCACCCAGACTGCCATAGACCCTCCCCCAGCCTGTGACTGGACAGTGAAAGGAGAAGCAGCACAGTGATGAGCTCATCCCCTTGTCACTCTGCTCTCTTCTCCTATCAGCTACTTGTCAGTACATGAACTGATTGGCTCTTTGAGCTGCTTCGTCCTCTCCCAGTCTGAGCTCCACTGTACAGTGCCTGAAAGAGTCCCTCGGCACTTACCCTGATTGTATTTTAATGGAGACTAATTGGCTTCAAGAAAGGGTGGGCTCAGGGGGCGCAGAAAACTACAGGAGGGGGGCGGAGACAAGACCGGTCACCCTGCACAAGGAGAGAGAGCAGAGCTGTGGGAGGGGCCCAGCAGGCTCCACCTACTACAAACTGCCTGCAGAAAACGACAGGAGGGGGGCGGAGACAAGACCAGTCACCCTGCACAAGGAGATAGAGAGAGCAGAGCTGTGGGAGGGGCCCAACAGGCTCCACCCACTAAAGGCTGCCTGCAGAAAACTACAGGAGGGGCGGAGACAAGACCGGTCACCCTGCATAAGGAAAGAGAGAGGAGAGCTGTGGGAGGGGCCCAACAGGCCCCACCCACTAAAGGCTGCTTGCAGAAAACGACAGGAAGGGGCGGAGACAAGACCGGTCACCCTGCACAAGGAGAGAGAGAGGAGAGCTGTGGGAGGGGCCCAGCAGGCTCCACCTACTAGAGGCTGCCTGTAAAAAACTACAGGAGGGGGCGGAGACAAGACCAGTCACCCTGCACAAGGAGAGAGAGCAGAGCTGTGGGAGGGGCCCAGCAGGCTCCACCTACTACAAACTGCCTGCAGAAAACGACAGGAGGGGGGCGGAGAAAAGACCAGTCACCCTGCACAAGGAGAGAGAGAGCAGAGTTGTGGGAGGGGCCCAACAGGCCCCACCCACTAAAGGCTGCCTGCAAAAAACTACAGGAGGGGGCGGAGACAAGACCGGTCACCCTGCATAAGGAAAGAGAGAACAGAGCTGTGGGAGGGGCCCAGCAGGCTTCACCTACTACAGGCAGCCTGCAGAAAATGACAGGAGGGGGCGGAGACAAGACCAGTCACCCTGCACAAGGAGAGAGAGCAGAGCTGTGGGAGGGGCCCAACGGGCCCCACCCACTAAAGGCTGCCTGCAGAAAACTACAGGAGGGGGCGGAGACAAGACCGGTCACCCTGCATAAGGAAAGAGAGAGGAGAGCTGTGGGAGGGGCCCAACAGGCTCCACCCACTACAGGCTGCCTGCAGAAAATGACAGAAGGGGGAGGAGACAAGACCGGTCACCCTGCACAAGGAGAGAGAGCAGCAGTGAGAGGTCTTTATTACAGGAAATCTCACACTGGATTACTGCACAGATCTGGAGCAAATATACAAAGCTCACCAAGAATCAAGGAAGAATACACATGATAAATGGATTTCCACAATATTTGCTTATCCCGGAGTTCAGCTTTAATGATTTTATTGCAGCCAAATCGATGATCCCCTTAAAACTGAAGAATTGCAACGATCAGAAAAATGAGTGTAATTCTACAGTTCATCTATTTGATTGTAAGGGGTAAAACGTGTAAAATATGTGTATTTTCTATACTTGTCAGCTCCATCTAGTGGCCATAATGTGATATTTTCCTTGTCACTGTATTTCAGGAAAATATTGCATTATGGCCACTAGATGGAGCTGACAATAATAGGAAAATCACCTATTAAACACATTGGAGTTGATTTACTAAACCTGGAGAGTGTAAAATCTGGTGCAGCTGTGCATGGTAGCCAATCAGCTTAAGCTTTGACAAAAGAAAAAATCTGGAAGCTGATTGGTTACTATGCAGAACTGCACCAGATTTTGCACTCTCCAGGAAACCCGCCATGACAAATGCCATGCAGCTATTGCTGGAGTCTACATAGCAGAGAATAGGTGCAGACACTCCCCCTTTCTGAATCACCCCTTGTCTCCGCCCCTTACTCACCCCCAAGCACCATCCTTTGGTTCCGCCCCCTACCTAGAGAATGCAGAAAAGTATCACATTTTGGTGCAAATAGATTGTATAGAATAGGTCCCCTGCAGCCAGCAACAATAGATCCCCCACAACAAAAATAGACCTCCCACAGCAACAATAGATCCCCCACAACAAAAATAGACCTCCCACAGCAACAATAGATCCCCCACAACAAAAATAGACCTCCCACTGCAACAATAGATCCCCCACAGCAACAATAGAACCCCAACTGCAACAATAGATCCCCCACAGCAACACCAGACCCCCACAGCAACAACAGACCCCGAATGCAACAATAGACCCCCCACTGCAACAATAGATCCCCCACAGCAACAAGATAACCCCAACTGCAACAATAGATCTCCACAGCAACAATAGACTTACCACAGCAACAATAGTTCCCCCACAGCAACAATAGATCCTCCCATAGTGACAATAGATCCCCACAGCAACAATAGATCCGCCCACAGTGACAATAGATCCCCCACTGCAACAATAGCCTCCCTGCTACAACAATAGTCCCCCCACAGCAACAATAGACCCCCCTCCGCAACAATAGATCCCCCACAGAAACATTAGATCCACCCACTGCAACAATAGATCCCCACAGCAACAATAGATCCCCACTGCAACAATAGTCCTCCCACTACAACAATAGTTCCCCCCACAGCAACAATAGTTCCCCCCACAGCAACAATAGATCCCCCATTGCAACAATAGACCCCCCACAGAAACATTAGATCCTCCCACTGCAACAATAGATCCCCACTGCAACAATAGATCCCCACAGCAACAATAGATCCTCCACAACAACAATAGATCCCCCACTGCAACAATAGACCTCACACGGTAACAATATACCCCCACATCAACAATAGATCCCCACTGCAGCAATAGTCCCCCCGCTGCAACAATAGTTCCGCCCATAGCAACAATAGAACCCTCATTGCAACAATAGATCCCCTACAGAAACAATAGATCCTCCCACTGCAACAATAGATCCCCACTGCAAAAATAGATCCCCCACAACAACAATAGATCCCCCACTGCAACAATAGATCCCCCACAACAACAATAGATCCCCCACTGCAACAATAGACCTCACACGGTAACAATATACCCCCACATCAACAATAGATCCCCACTGCAGCAATAGTCCCCCCCGCTGCAACAATAGTTCCGCCCACAGCAACAATAGATCCCCCATTGCAACAATAGATCCCCCACAGAAACAATAGATCCTCCCATGGCAACAATAGATCCCCACTGCAACAATAGATCCCCCACAACAACAATAGATCCCCCACTGCAACAATAGGCCCCCAACTGCAACAACAGACCTCACACGGTAACAATAGATCCCCCACTGCAACAATAGGCCCCCCCACAGCAACAATAGATCCCCACATGAACAATAGATCCCCCCAGCAACAATAGTCCTCCCACAGCAACAATTGATACCCACTGCAACAATAGATCCTCCCACAGCAACACTAGATCCCCAAAGCAACAATAGATCCCTCAAAAAAAATCACCCCAGCAAAATAGATCTCCCAGTATGCAGCATTAATAGACTCTCCAGCTACCAGCAACACCAGACCCCTCCCTCAACAGTAGATCTCTGTCATCATCAATTGACCGCCCCCAGAAACAATAGATCCCCCACCAGCAGCAATAGAGCTCCCCAGTAACAATAGACTGCCCTAGCGATACTAGAGTCCCCAGCAGCCAACAATAGATCCCCCAGCCCCCTTGGCATACACATTCAGTGCTGGAGGTTCCGGAACTGCGTTCCTGCTGAAAAAAAGCCCTGCTACATAGACATGAAGTGGCTGCAAACAGGCTGCAGGGGATCAGCAAGACGGCATTGTGTGTGTCTGAATGCAGCCTCCCATTATAGCTGACAACCTTCTTGAGATCAGGAAAGGCGTTCTCTAGGGCCGCGTTCTAAAGCTTTGTCATAAAATGTCAGCTCTGCAGCCAAGGTTAGAAGTTCTCCTTTGTGTGTCTGCCGGGTTCTAATTATTTTTCCATTTGTAGAATTGACATGACATTGTTCCTGCTGAGCGCAGCCCGATAATGAGAGCGTTATGTGGAGGGAGGATCTTTGTGGAGGACACAAAAAAGAATGAAAATCTTTAATTCCCAGATTGCCGAAATGTAACAACAACTTTATAATGAGGTTCAATTATAGAATAGAGGTGGACTGATGTGCCGGATTGTGGGGAACATTCACCGAGGTTCATTGTGCCGGAGATCTTCCTGGAAAATAGCAGAGCACTTCCTGGTATGTGAGTGTGCCTAGGCACTTCTGGTATGTGAGTGTGCCTAGGCACTTCCTGGTATGTGAGTGTGCCTAGGCACTTCTGGTATGTGAGTGTGCCTAGGCACTCCTGGTATGTAAGTTTGCCTAGGCACTCCTGGTATGTGAGTGTACCTAGGCACTTCTGGTATGTGAGTGTGCCTAGGCACTTCCTGGTATGTGAGTGTGCCTAGGCACTTCTGGTATGTGAGTGTGCCTAGGCACTTCTGGTATGTGAGTGTGCCTAGGCATTCCTGGTATGTGAGTGTGCCTAGGCACTCCTGGTATGTGAGCGTGACTAGGCCCTTCTGGTATGTGAGTTTGCCTAGGCACTCCTGGTATGTGAGTGTGCCTAGGCACTCCTGGGGCTGCAGCCACATAGCTGTGTGTCTGTAGCAGTGGCATCCCCAGGGTTGGTGTCACCCGGTACGGCAATAAACGGTATCAACCCCCCCGCCCCAGTAGAGCACTGAGCAGGCTAGAACATCAGTGAGGCTCTCCCCCCATTATTGTCCTCAGTGACCCAATTCCTGTCCTATTACTGCCCTTAGTCCCCCATTACTGTTCTCAGTCCCCCCTAATAATGTTCTCAGTCCCCCTCAATAATGTCCTCAGGCGCCCCCATTAATGACTAAAGTGACCCCATCACTGAGACTGTCTTCAGGCCCCTATTACTGTCCTCAGGCTCAGCCCCCCCAATAATGTCCTCAGTGCCCCCATTACTGTCCTCAGCCCCACCCCCCCTCACAGTGCCCCATTACTGTACTTATGTTCCTCCCAGCGCTCCATTACTGTTCTCAGGTGCCCCCTCAAAGTTCCCCATTACTGTCCTCAGCCCCCTATCACAGCACCCCATTATTGCCCTCAGCCCCCTCCCAAACAGTGCCCCATTACTGTCCTCACTTTATTTCCCAGTGCCCTATTACTCTTCCCAACCCCCCCTCACAGCGTCCCATTACTGTCCTCAAGTCCCCCAGCTTCCCATTACTGTCCACAGATACCCCTCACTAATGTCCCCAGTGACCCCAATAATGTCCTCAGCAACCCCATAAATGTTCTCAATGACCCCATTACTGTCCTCAGCCCCCCTCACAGTGCCCCATTATTGTCCTCAGCCCCCCTCACAGCCCCCCATTACTGTCCTCAGGTTCCCCCTCCCAGCACCCTATTACTGTCCTCAGCCCCCCTCCCCAGCACCCTATTACTGTCCTCAGCCCCCCTCCCCAGCGCCCCATTACTGTCCTCAGCCCCCTCACAGTGTCCCATTTCTGTCCTCAGGTTCCCCCCAGTGCCTCATTACTGTCCTCAGGTTCCTTCCAGTGCTCAGGCCCCCCTCTTACAGCTCCCCATTACTGTCCTCAGCCCCCCTCATAGTGCCCCATTACTGTCCTCAGCCCCTCTCATAGTGCCCTATAACTGTCCTCAGCCCCCCTCATAGTGCCCCATTACTGTCCTCAGCCCCCCTCATAGTGCCCCATTACTGTCCTCAGCCCCCCTCATAGTGCCCTATAACTGTCCTCAGCCCCCCTCATAGTGCCCCATTACTGTCCTCAGCCCCCCTCATAGTGCCCCATTACTGTCCTCAGCCCCCCCCCCACAGCACCCCATTACTGTCCTCAGCCCCCCTCAAAGTGCCCCATTACTGTCCTCAGCCCCCCTCATAGTGCCCAATTACTGTCCTCAGCCCCCTCATAGTGCCCCATTACTGTCCTCAGCCCCCCTCATAGTGTCCCATTACTGTCCTCAGCCCCCCCCTCATAGTGCCCCATTACTGTCCTCAGCCCCCCCTCATAGTGCCCCATTACTGTCCTCAGCCCCCCTCATAGTGCCCCATTACTGTCCTCAGCCCCCTCATAGTAATAGTGCCCCATTACTGTCCTCAGCCCCCCTCATAGTGCCCCATTACTGTCCTCAGCCCCCCTCATAGTGCCCCATTACTGTGCTCAGCCCCCCCTTATAGTGCCCCATTACTGTCCTCAGCCCCCCTCATAGTGCCCCATTACTGTCCTCAGCCCCCCTCATAGTAATAGTGCCCCATTACTGTCCTCAGCCCCCCCTCATAGTGCCCCATTACTGTCCTCAGCCCCCCCTCATAGTGCCCCATTACTGTCCTCAGCCCCCCCTCATAGTGCCCCATTACTGTCCTCAGCCCCCCTCATAGTGCCCCATTACTGTCCTCAGCCCCCCTCATAGTAATAGTGCCCCATTACTGTCCTCAGCCCCCCCTCATAGTGTCCCATTACTGTCCTCAGCCCCCCTCATAGTGCCCCATTACTGTCCTCAGCCCCCCCTTATAGTGCCCCATTACTGTCCTCAGCCCCCCTCATAGTGCCCCATTACTGTCCTCAGCCCCCCTCATAGTAATAGTGCCCCATTACTGTCCTCAGCCCCCCCTCATAGTGCCCCATTACTGTCCTCAGCCCCCCCTCATAGTGCCCCATTACTGTCCTCAGCCCCCCCTCATAGTGCCCCATTACTGTCCTCAGCCCCCCTCATAGTGCCCCATTACTGTCCTCAGCCCCCCTCATAGTAATAGTGCCCCATTACTGTCCTCAGCCCCCCCTCATAGTGTCCCATTACTGTCCTCAGCCCCCCTCATAGTGCCCCATTACTGTCCTCAGCCCCCCTCACAGTGCCCCATTACTGTCCTCAGCCCCCCTCCCCTTCCCACATTTCTAGTCCTCAGCTCCCCCCTCATCACTCCTCCTCCTGTCTTCCCTTACTTAGGCCTCTTTCACATGGACGATCTGTATGTCCGTTTTTCATCCTTCCATTTTCGGATGAAAAACGGACATACATTCATCCCTATGGAGCGTCGGATGTCAGCGGTGACATGTCTGCTGACATCCGACCCCGCTCAGATCCGAAAAGTGTAACGGAGGAAAAACCTACTTTTCCATCCGTTTTCGGATCGGATCGGATGACGACGGACACTACGGTCCGTCGTCACCCGATCCCCCCATAGGGGAGAGCGGCGCTCTGACAGGTCCGTCGCTGCACAGCGTGCAGCGATGCACCTGTCATCTTCCTGCTCAGCGGGGATCGGCGGAGTGATCCCTGCTGAGCCAGCGGATGTTCACGGGGCGGATCATCATTGATCCGCCCCGTGTGAAAGAGGCCTTAGACAGCCTGGAGAAACCACAGGGGGTGGGAGCTGCAAGGGTTGATTTTCATTCAAACAACCAATCACCAGCTGTTAACTCGGGCAGCCTGCCCTCTATTCTGAGCTGTCCTGCCTCCCACCGGAGAGGATGACATCGGTGCCGCGGCTTGGGTGTCACCCCTCTAGCCAGTGTCACCCGTCTGTGGTGAGCACCCCTCACACCCCCATAGCCATGCCACTGGTCTGCAGTGTGAGATCTAAGGCATTGCAATCTCTGACTTCTAGTCTCAGGGGAATTGGAGTGAAGTTTGGTGATGTCACTACTGTGGTGCTCAGTTTTCTCCTTGCTGGTGGCTTTCTGACATGAGGAAGCAAATCCCTGCCTCTACCAAGGTGGCCACCTCCACACAGAGATACACTATAAAACAAGGCATGGTAAGTCAGTCATGGAGAAAAGATCAGCTGCAGGGAGGCCACAGGCATGACTGGAAACTAGTCCTTTGCCCTCTGCTTTTCTTTTCTTAAGGAACAGCTTCCAGAGTATAGCTTGTATAGCATATAGTTTTGATCTGCAGATGAATAAAACAATTAGATAGAAAAGTAACAATGTTACTTTGTATCACTCTATTTCCTATCTGATCAATGTTTATAAACAATGTTACTTTGTATCTCTCTATCTTCTGTCTGATCAATGTTTATAAACAATGTTACTTTGTATCCTTCTATTTCCTATCTGATCAATGTTTATAAACAATGTTACTTTGTATCTCTCTAAAATGTTTAGGCTTTAGAACCACTTTGAATGTGCTCCTAACAAAGTTTACTATGTGTACTGTGTGCTGATTTTACTAGTTTTACTAAGCAGTGTACCAGTTTTTATCTCCAGGGAAACAAAAACCGGCACATTACCGCTGTCAGAGGAGAGCTCTGTAATTGTTTACATACACAAAGCTCTCTACTGTCACTCGCTCCGACGATCGGCGGGCCCCGGCATGTGCTTGTACCAGCGACGGCCGAGCCACACGCATGCCCCCCTACCTAAGCGGTTATTTTGTATCTCCTTATCTCCCATCTGAACAACGTTTATAAACACTGTGTCCTCTGCCCGACTTTTCTTTGGCACAGCTTTCAGTTCAGGTCCTTTTTCAAAGAAACCTCTACTGAGAGAAATAGGGAGGCCGCCGCTATGATCTCTTGAAAGTGCCTGGCTGTCTCTGACTTTAACCGCTTGCCGACCAGCAAACCGTCATTATACTGCGGCAGGTTGGCACGGCTACGCAAATCGCCGCAGCTGTACGTCGGTCACTTTAAGAGCAATAGCAGGCTCGCGCACGCATCGCCAGAGCCGATGCGCATCACAATCGCACCCGCAATCGCTCCACAGAGAGCAAGAACGTCAATATAAACAAACAGATCCCTGTTCTGACAGGGAATAGAGAGAGATCTAATATTCCTAGTGATGAGGAACAGCAATCTCTCTCTACTCCCTTTCAGTCTCCTCCCCCCACAGTTAGAGGGAACACTTAACACTTAACCCCTTGATCGCCCCCTAGTGTTAACCGCTTCTCTGGCAGTGACATTTATACAGTAATCAGTGGCTATTTTAAGCTCTGATCGCTGTATAAATGTCACTGGTCCCAAAAAAGTGTCAAAAGTTTCAAAAGTGTCGGATCTGTCCGCCGCAATGTCTCAGTCCCGCTAAAAATCTCTAATAGCCACCATTACTAGCAAAAAAAAATGAAATAATAATAATAATAATAATAAAAATGCCATAAATATATCCCCTATTTTGTAGTAGCTATAACTTTTGCGCAAAAAAAAAATCAATATACGCTATTGCGACTTTTTTTTTTACCAAAAATAGAAGAACACATATTGGCCTAAACTGATGATGACATTTTTTTTTTTTAATTTTTTTTGGATATTTATTACAGCAAAAAAGTAAAAAATATTGTTTTTTTTTTTTTCAAAATTGTCGCTCTTATTTTGTTTATGGCGCAAAAAATAAAAACCGCAGAGGTGATCAAATACCAGCAAAAGAAAGCTCTATTGGTGAGGAAAAAAAGGACGTCAATTTTGTTTCGGAGCCACGTCGCACGACCGCGCAATTGTCAATTAAAGCGTCGCAGTGCCGAATCGCAAAAAAAAAACGCTCTGGTCAGGAAGGGGGGTAAATCCTTCCGGGGCTGAAGTGGTTAAAGAGACGCAGTGCCGTATCACAAAAAATTGGCCTGGTCATTAAGGGGGGTAAATCCTTCTGGGGCTGAAGTGGTTAAGGATGGATCTAGATGTGCGTTTATATCTATCTAGGCGGTAAGGAAGCCCCGCCTCTCCTGTAGCGTGTGTTCCAGTTGGAGTGCCCATTGAATGATTCCCGGGGGGTGTCACCCGATATCCATGTGCTGGTTGTGGGATTTCTGCTAAGCTGATAATTGTCCTGTTAGTGACGGTAATCAGTGGACATTCCTCCGGCACTGAGAAGTGGCCCTACCGGTTCCACGTCCCGGGGACTCATCCTCCGCGCCGGTGCGTGGACTGAGCGCTCCTCTCGGCATCTGCAGTCCAGAATCACATTTGTATCCATTACACACAATTACATCTCCGGGAAAAAATGTTATTAGTCAAAACATGATTGGGTTCGATAACTTCAATTAGCACATGTGTAATCCCGATCTGTGGTGTATGGCGGAGACCTAAGCCGAGGCAATGTGAGTCACAAGCCCGGCGGGCAGATAAAGTTATGATAATGAGCCCGTTAATGTGCAGAGCGGGTGAAATATGCTGAGCTGTGCTAATCTATAGGAATGTATACTGTAATTACAGTGACCAGTTGCTGGTGAGCCGTGATGACATCACTCCCCCCCACCCCCCACCCCCATAGAGGAAGAAATTGCTGATCACAGCTGGACGCCACGGAAATCATAAAATGCGCAGCTAAAATATTTCACCCTCTGATGTCTATAAGCTAAATTCCATCCTGATTTAGAAAAATGCCATTTTTACTATGCATGTATTAGAATATCATTAAAGGATAAGCCCACCTTATAGAAAAGAAATGATCAGAGCACCCATATAGGCAGAAAAAAAATGTGCATTTATTATTTTATTGCATAGGAGTCGGCAAAGCATTGCAACCGCCATTAGTGGCCGGCAAGTGGAATGCCAGGCTAAAGTGGAATCCTCTTTGTCACGTGAGACTCCAGGGTGGTTTGGGGGGTTTTTGGGGGGAGGGAGGGGTTTTGCTTGGGTCAATTTGGTTTGGGTACAATGTCGCACAACCGCGCAATTGTCAGTTAAAGCGGCGCATTGCCGTATCGCAAAAAAAATGGCCCGGTCATTAAGGGGGGTAAATCCTTCCGGGGCTGAAGTGGTTAAGGATGGATCTAGATGTGCGTCTATATCTATCTAGGCGGTAATGTCTCCCTGGAGACATTTTTTTATACATTTATCAAGAATTCTATATAAATCTACATGAAAAGGCATATCTTTCTTTTTTGTTTATTATATACAGTGGAACCTTGGATTAGGAGCATAATCAGTTCCAGGAGAATGCTTGTAATCCAGAGCACTCGCATATCAAAGCAAATTTCCCCATAGAAGTCAATAGAAACGAAGATAATTCGTTCCGCATTGATCTCTATTGCATGCAATACCGCATGTGGCCAGAGGTGGGGGGGGCCAGAGAGCCTCGGAAATACTCGGGGATAGCTCAGCTGAACTTGGAAACCCTTGGAAACACTCGAGAACTGAGTATTTCTGAGTGTTTCCGAGTATTTCCTGAGTGCTTTCGAGTATTTCCGAACGGCTCCGAACCGTCCCGAGTGTCACCGGTGCCCCCGCACCTCTGGCCAAATGCGGTACTGCACACCCCATTGCCTCGAATCCTGCACGTTTTGCGAGACAACACTCGCAAACCGAGTCAGGATTTAAAAAAAGAAAGTTGCTTGTGGAACCTTGGATTACGAGCATAATCCGTTGCAGGAGTATGCTCGTAATCCAAAGTACTCGCATATCAAAGCGAGTTTCCCCATAGAAGTCAATGGAAATGAAAATAATTTGTTCCGCATTGACTTCAACAGGATGCAATACCGCATGCGGCCAGAGGCAGGGGGGGCATCGGAGAGCCTCGGAAACAGCCGAAAAGACTTGAAGACCTTTCGGCTGACCTCGGCAAACCTTGGAAAGACTCCGTTCCGAGGTTTGCCGAGGCTAGCCGAACTGTCCTCGGGCCTTTCCGTGCATTTCCGAACGCCGAAGATCGGCTCCGGCGCCCCCCACCTCAGGCCAAAAGCAATACTGCAAACCACTTTTGGCCTGAATCCTGCTCATTTTGCAAAACAACACTCGCAATCCGAGTTAGGATTTTTAGAAATACAGTGCTCGTTAACCGCGTTACTCGCAAACCGAGGTTCCACTGTATATATATATATATATACTTATTTTAATTAGTAAGGTTCACGCTAAAATGTTGTTATTATATTTTGTTTAATGTTTTTTAGAGTTTGTGTGGTGACGGTCTTGGCAGTGGTTGTAGGTATATTTTGGCTAGTAGTTAAAGTGGTTGTAAACCTACTTACACCACTTGTACCTCCAGGTAAGTCTATAGTAAGGCTTACCTGTAGGTACTGTAAATATCTCCTAAACCAGCACGGTGCATGCGCACTGAAGAAACGTAACGTTTCTTCAGTAGCCGTGCCGTGACCGGCAACTCCCGCGCGCATGACATCATCGTGGCTCTGACCAATCACAGCGCCGGAGCCCGCTAACCCGGAGATAACTTCCGAAAGACATGTCGATGGTCACAGCAGTGTGCGGGGACCGCTGCAACAGCTTCGATCTAAGGTAAGTATTTCATAATTAGCTAGTATGTAATATATACTAGCTCAATATGCCTTTGTCTTACAGGGTTTGCTTTTTTTTATTTTTTTTTGGGTTAACAACCACTTTAACTGGTTAATTTTTCTATCCTGCCTGCATTGATCACCTCCAAACTCTCTCTCTCTGTGTTCTTACAGACGACACCCAATTGTATTTAGAAGGACTTACTTGATCAGGTGGTCAGCCTTTTTTGTGTAGAAATCTAAGATTGGTGTCTCTGGTTTTTCAGCTATGACTAAGCACCAGTAAGGGTGTGAAACGCGTCAGCTGTATCTGTACCTGTATGGATATTTTTTCACTGTAATAAAGGTGTTTGCATAGGAGTGCGGCCGTCCAAACGTTTGTTCTCCCATTGACTATGAATGCAGATCCAGCACCCTTTATCGCTCGTGCTAGGGTGGTGTAATTACGGTTTTACCACCTGGAGCGGTTACAAATCTCTTTCTCCTGTGGGCTCTTCCTCTGGCTCTATGTACACGGGGTACGGGCTTTCAGTTACTGAGTCAAAGGACTATGAATGCGGTGATCACTATGTTCACGTTCCATTAGAAATACATGTCTCCTGCTGCATTGGAAGATGGAACTTGTAGTTTCTTTACTCACGCCATCAGTGGATAGGAAGTGCAATGCCAGGCTCCTGTGGGCTCTTCCTCTGGCTCTATGTACACGGGGTACGGCTTTCAGTTACTAAGTCAATGGACTATGAATGCGGTGATCACTATGTTCACATTTCATTAGAAATACAAGTCTCCTGCCGCAGTGACAGATGGAACTTGTAGTTTCTTCACTCACATCATCAGTGGATAGGAAGTGCAATGCCAGGCTCCTGTGGGCTCTTCCTCTGGCTCTATGCATGGTGTACGGCCTGCAGTTACTGAGTCAAAGGACTGCGAATGCGGTGATCACTATGTTCACGTTCCATTAGAAATACATGTCTTCCGCTGCACTGGAAGATGGAACTTGTAGTTTCTTCACTCACGCCATCAGTGGATAGTAAGTGCATTGCCAGGCTCCTGTGGGCTCTTCCTCTGGCTCTATGTACGGGGTACGGCTTTCAGTTACTGAGTCAAAGGACTGCAAATGCGGTGATCACTATGTTCACATTCCATTAGAAATACAAGTCTCCTGCCGCAGTGGCAGATGGGACTTGTGGTTTCTTCACTCATAAATCTCTGTGAATGAATGACGTGGAGGTGGAGCCCCACACCGCCATGCAAAGTTCAAAAGCGTCAGGACCAAAATTTGGTTGAACTAAATGGTCTTTTTTCAACTGGACTAACTATGACCCAGTAGGTAGAAGAAACCCCTGCATGCTGTCCTAGACAGGGAGCCAATTTTGAGATAGGATGGTCTGCTTGGCACCATATCGCATGTTATACCCTAAATATGAGTGTAACATGGTGTAGTCCTAGTACAGAGTAGGCTGCTAGGTACATCTATTTTAGCTCCTCTGTAATCAGAGGAGTGGGGTTTGATTGCTTAGGGCTGCTCAGGGTTTCACAGGCCGCTGTTCTGTTACTCCCCCCTGTTTTCTAGAGGCTTCTAGAAGTATAGCGGGAGGGAGAGCAGAACAGGCAGCCTAAATATTTATGGAACTCCAGCCAATCCCTGGGGAGGTGTGCCCAGAAGGTGGGGAGAAAGCCCATAAAGTCTGAGGCAGAGTGCAGTGTTCCTGGGTCCAGTCCTGCTGGAGGAGAACCCTGTGCAGGGGATCTGCCCCTGGGGCAGGAGTGTTAGGGAAGACTTTTTGAAGACACCAAAGTTCCAGCTAGGCTTAGCTGGGAGGACCTGTTTGCAGATCCATTGTCCAGGGAGTCAAGTTGAGTCAGGAGGAAGCTCATTGGAAAGAGCTGGTGGAAGTTGGTGGAAAGAGTCCAGCTGTCCTAGGGTGGTGTGAGTCTACATCTCCCTCACTAGGAAGAGCCTGGTGGATATTGGCAGGAGACAACCAGCGATCCTGTGAGTAAATGACCCCCAATGCTGAGGAGAAGTGACAGTGTGTAGCTCTTAAACTCCTGAGGGAGTAAAATTCCCCAGTAGCATTGGGAATCTCGTCGGACATTCAATGTGTGCAGTGCAACCAGAAGGTGAGGAGTCCCCAAAATGCTCAGTTGCGGTTCATTTGGGGTATCCTATGCTCCCTACCTCTACCCAAGTTCTTTATTTCAATAAAAACCCTAAAAAGAACCCCTAGACTAGTTCCTGGGCCAGGGGAAGAATGAAGAAAATGCTGTGCGCCTGGCTGAATGTGCCCTAAAGGGGGAAATAGGACCAAATTCACCATCAGCTATTTAGTGGGTGTGATACAATGGTCTAAAAGGTGGAGTTAGCCTTTAACTATTCGAGGACCAGCCAGTAATACCCCTTCATTACCAGGTCATTTTTCAGTTTTCAGTCCTGCGATAGTTTGACCAACAATTACTCTTTTAACACTGTACCCAAATGCATTTTTAAATTATTTTTTTGAGACAGATACACTCCTTTCACAAAGTTGGCCATTGGGCAGTAAAAACAGGCAGTTGGTTCATGTTTAAGGCTCCTTTCACATGGGCAGCCAGGGGATGGTAAAAACAGGCAGTTGATTCACATTGAAGGCTCCTTTCACATGGGCAGCCAGGGGATGGTAGGCAGTTGATTCATAATTCTGATTACTTTCTGTTATAAAACACATCAAATTGAAATCCCAGAACAATATGAACACCCCAAGAAATAACCCCTTTTTGGAACGTTGATACCCCAGGGTGTCAATGTAATCGATTTTTTGCCAGTTTTCTAGAAAATAGGAAACATGCCGGTATTAAGGTGTACAGGTCAGATAGAGGTGGAGGTGAAGGGGTTAATGTACAGGATAAGGGAGGTTAATGTACAGGTCAGATGCAGTGGGATGGTGAAGGGGGTTAATGTGAAGGTGACATATGGACACACAGGGCAGAACTGAGATGTACAGGAGAGGAGGGGAGTGAAAGGGTTATAAAAGACCATTATTCTGCTGCTTCTCATCACAGTGATCACATGGTACAGAGCCGCTCAGATCATCGACGTGGCTCCCAAACAAAATTGACGTCCTTTTTTCCATATATATATATATATATATATATATATATATATATATATACACATTTTTGAATTTTTTTTTTGCAGGGGCCCAAAATAATAAAATGGTGGGTGTTGCATGTTTTTATGTCACACGGTATTTGCACGGCGTTTTATATAAATGCAATTATTAAAAAAGAAAAAAAATCACTTTAATGAATTTTATTGCACAAAAAACACAATATAATACCCAATTTGTGTGTGAAGGATAAAAGATGATGTTACACCGAGTAAATAGATACCAAACATGTAACACCTTAACCGCTTGCTGACCGACTCACGCCAATATACGTTGCCAGAGTGGCACGTACAGGCATACTAACGTACCTGTACGTTGCCCTTTAAGACGTGGCTTGTGGGCGCGCACGCCCACCGTGAGCTCCGTGAGTGTGATCGCGGGTCCCGCGGACTCGATGTCTGCAGGGATGCCCGCAATCGTCTCACGGAGAGGAAGGACAGGGAAATGCTGATGTAAACAAGCATCTCCCCGTTCTGCCTAGTGACAAGGACACTGATCGTCTGTTCCCTGTGATCAGGAGCGGTGATCAGTGTCGTGTCACACATATCCCCTCCCCCCCCCCCCCACAGTTAGAATCACTCCCTAGAGGGCACACTTAACCCCTACAGCGCCACCTAGTGGTTAACCCCTTCACTGCCAGTCACATTTACACAGTAATCAGTGCATTTTTAATCGCACTGATCGCTGTATAAATGTGAATGGTCCCAAAATAGCACCAAAAGTGTCCGATGCGTCCACCATAATGTCGCAGTCACGATAAAAAAACGCTGATCACCGCCATTACTAGTAAAAAAAAATTATTAATAAAAATGCTATAAAACTATCCCCTATTTTGTATAATTTTTGCGCTAACCAATAAATAAACGCTTATTGCGATTTTTTTTTTTTACCAAAACTATGTAGAAGAATACCTATCGGCATAAACTGGGGAAAAAAAAATGTTTTTTTATATATTTTTGGGGGATATTTATTATAGCAAAAAGTAAAAAATCATGCGTTTTTTTCAAAATCGTCGCCCTTTTTTTTGTTTATCGCGCAAAAAATACAAAATCACAGAGGTGATCAAATACCACCAAAAGAAAGCTCTATATGTGGGAAAAAAAGGACGTCAATTTTGTTTGGGAGCCACGTCGCACGAACGCGCAATTGTTAGTTTAATGGACGCAGTGCCGAATCGCAAAAAGTGCTCTGGTCTTTGGTCGGCCAAATGGTCCGGGGCGGAAGTGGTTAAAATTGCACCTGCTCGTGGAACAACGCCAAACTACGGTACCATAGGCAACGCTTTCTAAGTCACAGCAGGTCTGGTGTTAGAATTATTGCTCTCACTATAACATTCATAGCAAACATTGCTTACATATGCGCGTGTGACCTACGTACGCGTTCGCCTTTGTGCACAAGCACGGAGGGACGGGGGTGCTTTAAGAAAATATATATATTTTATTATTTATTTTATTTCTAAAAAAATGTTTTACATTGTTACTTGAATTTTTTTTTTTTTAAATCAACTTTATTGCTATCACAAGGGATGAACAAACATGTGTGATAGCATGGGCAGTGTCAGGTTCTCTTTACTGAGACATCTGGGGTCTCTCCTGTCCGCCTCCTTTTTTTTTTTTTTTTTTTTTTAAAGTATGTCCCGTCGAACAGATTTCCTTCCACTTCCTGTCCCAGACATACAACAGGAACTGATGAGAGGAAATCACATCAAATATCAAAGTAAAATCTTCTCTTAAGCCTCGTACACACAATCGGATTGTTGGCCAACAGAGCGTCAGACTTTTGTCCGAAGGGCGTGTGGCGGGAACTTGTCTTGCATACTAACAGCACACAATTGTTGGCCAACAAACATGAAAGTAGTGACGTACGTAACTTCAGCTCTTGAGCGCCACCCTTTGGGCACTTTCTGCTAATGTTGTGTTTGGTGAGCATTGATTCCGAGCATGCGTGTTTGTACTTTGGACTTTTGTGTGACGGACTTGTGTGCAGACGATCGGAAAATCTGACAACAGACCGGTGTCCGCCGACAATTTACTAGCCTGCCATCCAACATTTGTTGGCGGGAAATTGTCTGATGGAGCGTACTAACGATCGGATTTTAGGCAAACAGTCTGTCATCACACAATTCCCTGCCGAAAATCCGATCGTGTGTATGAGGCTTAAGACTGTCACTGGGAACAGGTGTCTCCAGTGGAAGATTTCCACTGTGTTCCTGTTCTGGTGACAACTGTAAAAATGTAATTTGTAATTTCCAATCACTTTCTGTCTCAGGGACAATGATCACTCGATCAGATGAAGAGGGTGAACCTACTCAGCAGGAAAACAGACCGTAATGGACAAATAAATTAATTAATATATATACAATATATCAGGGCTCAAAATTTTAAGTCCTGAGCTACTAGCCAGGCCTCAAGGGTTACTCGCCACCAGTAGCCCCGCCCAACCCCCGCCCCGCCCCTAATTCCACCCCTAAACACGCCCTCATAAATTATCTCATGAAATGACACTTAAATGTTTTATGCAGAATTAAGTTATAAAAATAAATATTATCAACAAATTTATCCGTGCCCACCAATGCAGCCTGTGCCCACCAATGCAGCCTGTGCCCACCAATGCAGTCTGTGCCCACCAATGCAGCCTGTGCCCACCAATGCAGCCTGTGCCCACCAATGCAGCCTGTGCCCACCAATGCAGTCTGTGCTCACCAATGCAGCCTGTGCTCACCAATGCAGCCTGTGCCCCCCAATGCAGTCTGTGCTCATCAATGCAGCCTGTGCTCACCAATGCAGTCTGTTCCCCCCAATGCAGTCTGTGCTCACCAATGCAGCCTGTGCTCACCAATGCAGCCTGTGCTCACCAATGCAGTCTGTGCTCACCAATGCAGTCTGTTCCCCCCAATGCAGCCTGTGCTCACCAATGCAGCCTGTGCTCACCAATGCAGTCTGTGCCCCCCAATGCAGTCTGTGCTCACCAATGCAGTCTGTGCTCACTAATGCAGTCTGTGCTCACCAATGCAGCCTGTGCCCACCAATGCACACTGTGCCCACCAATGCAGCCTGTGCCCACCAATGCACACTGTGCTCACCAATGCAGCCTGTGCTCACTAATGCAGCCTGTGCCCATCATGAAGCCTGTGCTCACCAATGCAGCCTGTGCTCACCAATGCAGCCTGTGCCCATCATGTAGCCTGTGTCCACCATGCAGCCTGTGCTCACCAATGCAGCCTGTGCTCACCAATGCAGCCTGTGCTCACTAATGCAGTCTGTGCTCACCAATGCAGCCTGTGCTCACTAATGCAGCCTGTGCTCACTAATGCATTCTGTGCTCACCAATGCAGCCTTTGCTCACCAATGCAGCCTGTGCTCACCAATGCAATCTGTGCTCACCAATGCAGCCTGTGCTCACCAATGCAGCCTGTGCCACTGCCCATCATGTAGCCTGTGTCCACCAATGCAGCCTGTGCTCACCAAAGCAAGGTCCATAAAGAGATGGATGAGCGAGTTTGGGGTGGAGGAACTTGACTGGCCTGCACAGAGTCTTGACCTCAACCCGATAGAACACCTTTGGGATAAATTAGAGCGGAGACTGTGAGCCAGGCCTTCTCATCCAACATCAGTGCCTGACTTCACAAATGTGCTTCTGGAAGAATGGTCAAACATTCCCATAGACACACTCCTAAACCTTGTGGACGGCCTTCCCAGAAGAGTTGAAGCTGTTATAGCAAAGGGTGGGCCAACTCAATACTGAACCCTACAGACGAAGACTGGGATGCCATTAAAGTTCATGTGTGTGTAAAGGCAGGCATCCCAATACTTTTGACAATATAGTGTATAGACAATATACTGTATATGCATTGACATGAAGACAAAAACAAATAATTAGGAGAGTACAGAAGTTTCAGAATAAAGTATTGAGTTACAATGTAGGAATTTTGGGGACAACTCCCAGGAAGCAGACATACTTATTAAAACATTCTTACTTTATTAATCAGGATTATCTTAATAGGTCCCTAAGGAGGCACATTTATTTAAAGCCACATCAATATAGAAGAGAGAACCTGTATATCCTTGAAAAGGACAGAGGAATCCTTTTGTGTTTGTGTTGCCTAGTGTAGGTGATTTTAAGCAAATGCGCCTCCTTAGAGGATAGAGAAGATAATCCTCTTTAATTAAGAATTTTACAAGTATGTTTATTTTTTATAAGTTGTACCGAAAGATTTCAACATTCTAATCCATCTCTCGTAAAAATGAAAAGTGATGAATAACTGACAGGGGTTCTACCCCGCCCTCAATGTTTTTGAGATAACCGTGGTGTGGCTATAAATACCAGGCATATTCCTGACGCTCTCTAGAACTAAAGAAGCAGCTTGGAAAAGCTACAAAACGCCTTCAACATTGCAGAAGAAGTCCGGTTGACTAATACAAGTCACGGTGTTCGAGTTTGTGGCTAAATAGGGTTCTCCAGGAACTCTGGCAGATGGCATGTTTGGCCGCCCTTTGATCCCAACCTCCAGCTACTGGGGAGTAAATTATTCAGTGTTAGTATTACTAGGGACACTCAATGTGATGGCTTCCCGCTCAGGGCTCAACGGTTGCTAGGACGCTGGTGACCGCTGACGTCCTAGCAACCAATGACACATTCAGAGAATCTCCTGCCTGGCGGCTGAATGGGACCATTCATGGGACCAAGGATGGATGCGTCATTGGTTGCTCCATCATTGGCAACTACCAACGGCCAAGACCTGAATGTAAGGGGGCCAGGGATGCTGGCTGATGTCATTGACCTAATATGCCCATGCAGTCACAGCCGGCACTCAGATACCAATCCGTCTGATCCCTGGGCCACAGGCATACCCGATTACGATCCTTCTGAATGAATGAATAACTTGTATAGTGCTACATATGCAAACTAAATCGCCTCAGGGTGCTTTTGCCGCCAATGTCCATCTGGGTCTTCAGAAGAGATGGGTCTTGAGCTTCTTCCTGAAGGCCAGATGGTTTTCTTCCGAGCGGATGTAGAGCGTTCCATAGCCGTGGTCCTTGGGCTGCGAACCTTTGTTCGCCTTTTAATTTATAACGGGTCTTGGGGATGTGGAGGAGGTTCTGGTTAGTTTACCGAAGAGGGCGACCTGGGGTGTAGTGCTTTATTTTGTCGCAGAGGTATTGCAGGGCTTTTCCTTGTGTACATTTGTAAGTGAGGCAGAGGGTCTTAAATGTAACCCAGGCCTTCACGGCTAGCCAATGGAGGGTCCACAGGGACGGGGTGACTGATTCCCAATAGAATGCAACAGCCCTTCAGAAGGGGGAGTCTCTGTTCCCCTGAAACAAGATGGCTTGATTTTTTTTTTTGTTGCTACCCTAATTAAAACATCTTTTCAAACTCACATCTACGGGATACCGGGGCTCTCCCCCCCCCCCCAACATCTTCACCTGCTTACAAAGAGTGACTGATCAAGTCCAACGCGATCTCCACCCCCGAAGAGCAATTGACCAAATATGACCATGCCCATATTTAGTGATCGCCATTATCAAGCATTCCCGCCTCTTTGTTTACAGTGGTCAGCCAGGGATGGTGGCTGAATGGGATGGGGATGCATCATTGGTTGATTAATCATTGGCAACCACCAGTGGCAGAGAACTGTATGTAAACAAAAGGTCCGAGGATGCTGGCATCATTGATCAAACTTGGCCCTACCTTTTGTTTACATTTAGCTATTACAGTGGAACCTTGGATCACGAGTATAATCCGTTCCAGGAGAATGCTTGTAATCCAAAGCACTCGCATATCAAAGTGAGTTTCCCCATAGAAGTCAATGGAAACGAAGATAATTTGTTCCGCATTGATTTCTATTACATGCAATACCGCATGTGGCCAGAGGTGGGGGGGGCGCCGGAGAGCCTCGGAAATACTCGGGGACAGCTCGGCTGAACTCGGAAAGGCTCGGAAATACTCCGTTCCCGAGTGTTTCCCGAGTCGCTCCGAGTATTTCGGAACGGCTCCGAACTGTTCCGAGTGTCCCCGGCGCCCCCCTGCACCTCTGGCCAAATGCGGTACTACACCGCCCATTAGCTTGAAAACTGTTCGTTTTGCAAGACGACACTCGCAAACTGAGTCAGAATTTAAAAAAAAAAGTTGCTCGTCTTTCAAAACGCTCGTTAACCGCGTTACTCGTAAACCAAGGTTCCACTGTAGCTGGGAAATCTGAGACAGCTGAATGGGGCTTGGGATGCTAAATTGTTTGATCCGTCATTGGTGGTAGCCCTTTATTTACATTCAGCTGTCAGCCTGGGATTCTCATGGCTGGCATTTAAATGGGGCTGGGGGTGCATCTTTGGCTGAACAGTCACTGGTGGCCACCAGTGGCCAAGAGCTGAATATAAACAAAAGGGCTGAGGATGCTGCCGACATCATTGACCAAATATGGCCACAGACTCAACTGGTCGCATTGACTCTAAATCATTTCGTATTAACGTTTGCAAACCTTTTGGATGCATGCGCCATGCACGCTTGCCCATCACCAGCTACTATTAGCCTGGATATTTAAGAAACTGCAAAGCCATGCCATTTTTTTTTTCTCTCTTTCGTTTTCTCTTACTGCAAGCATGTCATCCAAAACATGGGACTTCAAGGTACCAATAATCGGAGGTACATTAACAAAAGAATTGTAAAAAAAATCAACAGACTTTTATCCACCTCACAATAAGACATCGCTAAAAATCACATTTCACGTTATTGCGTGCCAATACAGAGTTCTCCTTTTCTTTATACACATGTATCTCAATATGCAATAACCTCCAACTGTCTTAAAGCCTCCCGATTGGCTTATACAAATTGTATCTACTTTGTAATATCAGATACAGTGCCTTGCAAAAGTATTCACCCCCCTTGGCATTTTACGTGTTTTGTTGCCTCACAACCTGGAATTAACATGGATTGTTTGAGGATTTGCATCATTTAATTTACAGAACATGCCCACAACTTTGAAGATGTTTTTTTTTTTATTGTGAAGCAAACAACAAATAGGACAAAATAACAGAAAAAAGTCAATGTGCATAACTATTCACCCCCCTAAAGTCAATACTTTGTAGAGCCACCTTTTTGCGGCTATCACAGCTCCAAGTCGCTTTGGATAAGTCTCTATGAGCTTGCCACATCTTACCACTGGGATTTTTGCCCATTCCTCCTTGCAAAACTGCTCCAGCTCCTTCAAGTTGGATGGTTTGCACTTGTGAACAGCAAATCTTTAAGTCTGACCACAGATTTTCTATTGGATTGAGGTCTGGGCTTTGACTAGGCCATTCCAACACATTTACATGTTTCCCCTTATACCACTCAAGTGTAGCTTTAGCAGTGTGTTTGGGGTCATTGTCTTGCTGGAAGGTGAACCTCCGTCCTAGCCTCAAATCACACACAGAGTGGTACAAGTTTTGCTTAAGAATATCCTTGTATTTAGCACCATTCATCTTTCCCTCAGCTCTGACCAGTTTCCCAGTCCAGACTGCTGAAAAACACCCCCATAGCATGATGCTGCCACCACCATGTTTCACAGTGGGGATGGTGTTCTTTGTGTGGTGTGATGTGTTGGGTTTGCTCCAGACATGGTGTTTTCTTTGATGGCCAAAAAGTTCAATTTTAGACTCATCAGACCAGAGCACCTTCCTCCATACATTTTGGGAGTCCCCCACATGCCTTTTCGCAAACTCAAAACGTGCCATTTTGTTTTTTGCTGAAAGTAATGGCTTTCTTCTGACCACTCTGCCATAAAGCCCAACTCTATGGAGCGTACGGCCTATTGTCGTCCTATGTACAGATACTCCAGTCTCTGCTGTGGAACTCTGCAGCTCCTCCAGGGTTACCTTAGGTCTCTGTGCTGCCTCTCTGATTAATGCCCTCCTTGCCCGGTCTGTGAGTTTTGGTGTGCGGCCGTCTCTTGGCAGATTTGCTGTTGTGCCATGTTCTTTCCATTTGGTTGTGATAGATTTGATGGAGCTCCTAGGAATCATCAAAGATTTGGATATTTTTTTTATAACCTAACCCTGACTTGTACTTCTCAACAACATTGTCCCTTACTTGTTTGGAGAGTTCCTTGGTCTTCATGGCAGTGTTTGGTTAGTGGCGCCTCTTGCTTAGGTGTTGCAGCCTCTGGGGCCTTTCAAAAAGGTGTGTCTATGTAATGACAGATCATGTGACACTTAGATTGCACACAGGTGGACATCAGTTCACTAATTATGTGACTTCTGAAGGTAATTGGTTGCACCAGAGCTTTTTATGGGCTTCATAACAAAGGGGGTGAAAACATACGCACATGTCAATTATCCGTTTTTTATTTCTGAAAATATGTTTTATGTATATATTTTTCTCATTTTACTTCACCAACTTAGACTATTGTGTTCTGATCCATCACATATAATTCAGATTAAAAAAAAACATTGAACTAAAGGCTGTAATGTAGCAAAATAAGTAAAAAGCCAAGGGGGGTGAATACTTTTGCAAGGCACTGTATTTTAATATCATTCAATTTCCCAGCTGATACTTGTGGAGGGATGAGACCACTTCCCAACGTGTTTCCCCCAGAATAAATTTGCTTCTTCAAGAGAAAAAAGAGGGAGCAGTAAACTGTTTGTTTTTGAACGTAATCCAACCATGGGGATATGAAGATTTTCAAAGGTCAACGTTTTAACCCAAGTGTTAGAATACCAATATATATCAATAGAAAGTTATCCCAAAGCTGCACAAATCACCTAAAGATGGTCCAAAAATTCAAGGTCACTAGTGATGCAATGGTGAAAGCTCAGCACAACTGGCCAATAAGTATCAAATGCAAAGGTTGTACAGCCTCCCCACAGTAAAAAAAAAATGGGGGCGGGGGGGGGAGTGAGGGCCCCCCTCCGAATTTAAGTTACTCTTTATAATTTTTCTTTAAATGTCGATTATGATGCAGGATCCCACTTTCTTATTGTCATTTTTAGCTCTGATGAAGGGGACATTAGGAAACTGCTGAAACACATCGGCACTTATTATAGGAGGAAACAAATATTTCCAGACTCTCAGAAAATAGTGGGATACTCCATGATTTTTCTTCTTTGAGTAAAAAATACCTGAAATGGTTTTAAATCTGAACTCCACATATTGACTAAATACATTCATCAATGTGTATTCTTCATGGAGTCTTGGTGTGTTTGTGTCTTTCTTCCAGATCTGTGCAGTAATCGATTGTACAATTTGCCTTTGCTCCTGTGCAGGAGCTTCCCGTGGCAATGACCGGTCACTACTGCTCTTTCTCCTTGTGTAGAGGGACAGGTCTTATAGTTTTGGGTTGTCTTGTGCCTGGCAGGCATCTCCCCACAGCTCTGCTATGGGCGATGTACAGCTCAGTGATCACATCAGTGCTACTTTAATATGGTAATATCTGAGTTTGCTCACAAAGTGGATTTAAAGCGGAGTTCCACCCAAAAGTTTAAGGGAGGTGACCCCCTGACATGCCACATTTGGCATGTCATTTTTTGGGGGGGGGGGCCCATCTCCCACTTCCTCCTGGTGCACTGCGGCACCGGAAGGGAAATCCCCCTCCCTCTCGGCAATCATCTGGGACACGTCACAGGTCCCAGATGATTGCCCGGCCAGTCACGGCGCGCCGCACGGCTCGCACATGTGCAGTGGGTGCCCGGCTGTGAAGCCACGGCCGGGTGCCCACGGTTACAATACCGGCACCACAGAGGAGGGGTAGACGAGAGGGGGTTCGTACGCCCGCATCGCTGGACCCTGGGACAGGTAAGTGTCCGATTATTAAAAGTCAGCAGCTGCAGTATTTGTAGCTGTTGACTTTTAATTTTTTTTTTAAGCAGAACTCCGCTTTAAATTCTCTGTGACCAGTGGCGGCTGGTGGTATTTTTTTTTTTTGGGGGGGGCGGCAAACAATACACGCACAGCCACAATCGGTCGGTCACCAGCCCCACACTTGCCCCATCTATCGGGCAGCGCTTCCTCTGGGCGGTGGGTGGCGGCTTCCCCTGCGTCTCCTCCTCCTCTACATCACAGCGGATTCCGCCCTGCGGCTCCTCCCTCCTCCTCCTAGGCGGCCAATAGAGGCGCTTCTCCTTTCATGACCCACTTCATGATTGGCCGGGAGGAGAATCAGGAAGACAATAGCGAACATTCGTTTGCTATTGTCACACAACTGGGTGGGCTCGGGGCGCAATGCTCTGTGCCCCGAACCCACCCTTTTTTGAAGCCTATTAGAGCCGCTGGCTCTAATCACGTGCTTAAAAAAAAAACCCCATTGGAATCCATGGTCTGGCACCCCGCATGTAGATTAGGGGGGCAGACCCATGGATAGGGGGGCGGCACTCCTGCAAATTGCATTACGGGCCGCCACTGTCTGCGACTATTGAGAAATATATTTACATGAAAATGTTTGTGCTTTCCTCACTTTAACACTTCTTCAGTCTATACAAAACCAAAAAATGAGTTCTGGCATTGCCCAAACTTTTAGAAATCCTTTACATTCTCACACTTCATGAAAACAAGACTGGGAACGGACAAGAATTAGGGCACACATTAGAAACCAATATATACTGTAGAGCAAGCTATAGGCTCCTTATATACCCAAAATGGCTTAAAAGGGCCTTATGAATCGTGAAAAAAAGTAACTATGGTACAGCAATGGGTGAGTGTTTGGCTTCAATCCACTCAACTCCATGGAGTGCCTTCTCTTAAAAGCATGCTTAACCAGGTGCCTACCGGACACTTTCACCCCTTTCCTGCCCAGACCAATTTTCAGCTTTCAGCGCTCTCACATTTTGAATGACAATTGCACGGTCATGCAACATTGTACCCAAATTAAATTGTTATCATTTTTTTTTCATACAAATAGAGCTTTCTTTTGGTGGTATTTAATCACTGCTGGGTTTTTTTTTATTTTTTGCTAAAAAAAAAAAAATGAAAAAAGACCAAAAAATTGTTTGTTATAAAATTTTAAAAACAGGTACAGTGGAACCTCGGATTACGAGCATAATCCGTTCCAGGAGAATATATCAAAGCGCATATCAAAGCGAGTTTCCCCATTGAAGTCAATGGAAACTAAAATAATTTGTTCCGCATTGACTTCAATGTTATGCAATACCGCATGCGGCCAGAGATGGAGGGGGGCACCGGAAAGCCTCGGAAATGGCCGGAAAGGCCCGAGGACACCTCGGCTGACCTCGGCAAGACTCTGTTCTCGAGGTTTGCCGAGGTCAGCCGAGCTGTCCTCTGGCCTTTCCGGCCATTTCCAAACGGCCTGGCTCCGGCGCCCCCCCCCCACCTCAGGCCAAATACGGTACTGCACACACTTTGGCCTGAATCATGCTCGTTTTGCGAGACAACACTCGCAAATTGAGTTTTTAAAAATACAGTGCTCGTATTGCGAAACGCTCGTTAACCGCGTTACTTGCGAACCGAGGTTCAGCTGTAATTTTTCTTCTTCATTGATGTGCGCTGATGAGGCTGCACTGATGGGCACTGATAGGCGGCACTGATGGGCTGCACTGATAGGGACTGATAAGGCCGCACTAATGGGCACTGATAAGCACTGATGAGGCGGCCCTGAGAGCTGGCACTGATGGGTGGCACTGATAAGCAGCACTGATGGATGGCAGTAATGGGAACTGGTTGGTGACACTGATAGGCAGCACTGATCGGTAGCTCTGATGATGAAGCACTGGCATTGATGGGTGGCACTGGTTGGCAAAGGTAGGTGGCACTGTGGGCAATGGTAGGTGGCTACTGATAGGTGGCACTGGCAGATGGCACTGATGAGGCAGCCGCGGCTCTCTGTGTGGGGGACCGATGTCCCTCTGACAGAAGCCGGTGATCTGCTTTTTATTACTCTCATGCTGACAGCGTGAGGGGAAAAAAAAATACTGAGTACCGATCTTCTGTTTACATCACGTGATCAGCTGATCACGTGGTAAGGGGTCGAGATCGGCCCGTTACTTTGATCTGTGATCAGCCGAGTTTCATAGACTCGGTGATGGCAGGGATGCGCAGGCAGCTCATGCATGGGGGGATGTCCATGAACGCCCTCCCGGCAATTAAGGCCCGCGCTGTAGCCGTCTTTCGGGTATATCGCTGGCGGCCAGTAGTAAAATAAGAATGATTTCTCTAATTTTCTTTATTAAACATGGGAGCAGCTCAGCACTGGGCATTAATAATAAATACCTCTTATGCATGTATTCCAAAAGACATTGGATCAGCCATTCTCCTCCAAGAGGTTGCGAGGCTTTCCCGGTGGGTGCCTACTGACCTTCCATCTGATGGTGCCTGCATAGTTCCGGGGCCAACAATACTTGGCAGAGCCAGGGGACATCTTTTTAGCTGTTTCTAAAGGTGGCATTATGACCACCACTGTTAGGGGGGGCATACTTACCACTGACCATCAATGTAAGGAGAGTTTTTCTAATGAATCTAAAGAATTGATTTTATCAGGGGTTCCCTGAGACCCAAGAATTATTTAAAGGGTTCCTCTGGTGTAAAGAGGTTGAGAAAGGCTGCCATAGATCATACAATGGAATAGATCAACATCACGGAAAACACACTGACCAGGGACTGAACAATAAAAATTATCTCTCGTTTATTTATTGCAATAGCCAATCACAGTTTAGAAAACATATTGTAAGTGCAGTGGGTGCAGATTACTCCAGGCGGTAGTAGATCATGACTGTTCCCTGCAGGGGAGAAGCCAATGGTAGGGGGAATTGTTTCAAGGCTTCACAAGTGTGGCTTCCGGTGGAGACAGGAATCTGTGCTTGACTAGGAGGGCTCTAGTGGCGGATATGAAGTTTTAAAGTGCCGTCGATTATATGAGATTACAATATGAGATCCAGATTACAGAGACAGAGGAGAATGCCAAGACACATAGGAAAAAAAATTGGAATCGAGAGGATGAGAGAAAAAGGGAGATCAATGAGAGACAGACGTATAAAGGGTGAGACATAGAAAAATGGGATTGGGAAGACACGTCCTGGAAGAGTGGTGATAAAGGAGGAGAGGCCACACAGTGTACTGACAGCTATGCAGTAAAAAGAGAGCATCCTGGTCCCTTCTGGGCAACCGCTGGTTGGTGTGACTTCTCTACTTGTAAAGAAGGTGGACCATGCTCCCGTCACAGCTGTTCCTCCCCAGCTTGTCACCTCCCTCGGCTACCAAACACCTGGCGAGAGGGAGGCCAGGCTGGTACAGAGAAGAGACCGCCCCCGAGGAGTTTGGGTAGTGATTGTCAGAGCAGTTCTCACGGGCTGTCACCGACTGCTTCCTGCGAGAGCGCAACTGTTGACGCAGCTCCATAACACGCTCTTCTTTCTAGATGTCAGGAAAAGGGGAAAGAGAAGTATTATTAAAAAATGTACATATATATGTATACGTATATGTGAGCTGCTGGAGGACTATGTTCTTTCAAATATCTAACACTCCTCTCCTGAAATATTCTATCCTTCTGGAGGACTGTTCTCCTTCTTCACTATCTCTCATGTCTTGTTCTGCTGGAGGACTCTTCTCCTTCACTATCTCTCGTCTTGTTCTGCTGGAGGACTCTTCTCCTTCACTATCTCTCATGTTTTGTTCTACTGGAGGACTCTTCTTCTGCCATACTCTGTTCTACTGAAGGACTCTTCTATCCCTCGTGTTTTGTAATACTCTGTTCTACTGAAGGACTCTTCTCCTTCACTATCCCTCGTGTTTTGTAATACTCTGCTCTACTGGAGCACTCTTCTCCTTCAGTATTCCTCACATCTTGTAATACTCTGTTCTGCTGGAGAACTCTTCTTCACTAGCTCTCATCTCTTGTAATACACTGTTCTGGTGGAGAACTCTTCTCCTTCACTATCCCTCATGTCTTGTAATACTCCGTTCTGCTGGAGGACTCTTCTCCTTCACTATTTCTCATTTCCGGTAATACTCTGTTCTACTGGAGGACTCTTCTTCACTAGCTCTCATCTCTTGTAATACACTGTTCTGGTGGAGAACTCTTCTCCTTCACTATCCCTCATGTCTTGTAATACTCTGTTCTGCTGGAGAACTCTTCTCCTTCACTATTTCTAATTTCCTGTAATACTCTGTTCTACTGGGGGACTCTTCTTCACTAGCTCTCATCTCTTGTAATACACTGTTCTGGTGGAGAACTCTTCTCCTTCACTATCCCTCATGTCTTGTAATACTCCGTTCTGCTGGAGGACTCTTCTCCTTCACTATTTCTCATTTCCGGTAATACTGCGTTCTACTGGAGGACTCTTCTCCTTCACATTGCTCCAAATCAGGGACAGTTGGGAGTTATGGGTATCTAACCATGCAGACCATAGAGTGTTGATTTTTTCTGGGCGACCCCTGTGCTGGAAGATGTACTACTCCAGATGCAGAGTCCCCCCCATTTGAGTCGTCCACTCTCTCAGAGTGGGAGGTTCGTTCCCTTTCCAATGTCTAAGGATAAGTTTGTGTTCCTGAAAGAGTGCTCTGGCATTGGCTTGTTTAGGGATTTCCTCAATAGAGAGGTTGTCTAGAACAGTGTTTCTCAACTCCAGTCCTCAAGGCGCCCCAACAGGTCATGTTTTCAGGATTTCCCTCAGATGAAATGGCTGTGGTAATTACTAAGGAAGTGAAACTGATCAAATCACCTGTGCAAAATAATGGAAAGCCTAAAAACATGACCTGTTGGGGCGCCTTGAGGACTGGAGTTGAGAAACACTGGTCTAGAATGCCTAATATACAGGGCTTAGGATCCATCGGGATCATCTGGACCCCAAACACCTTATTAATGGTAGCTACCACCCCTGACCAGTATAGATGGAGCTTGGGGCATCTCCACAATAGATGTATGAGGCCACCATGGTCCCTTCTGTGGTATTATTTAATTAAATCCCTTCCTATCCAGCTTTGGTTTTCCCTTTGACTGGGCTATTATGACCAGGGGAATGGGAAGGTCTGCATGATTACTTGACCACTGTGATTGGGTGTCACAGAGGTCACATGAGCGAAAGTCCTGCTGGATCCTGATCATTACTACAGACCAGAACGATCTTTGACAGCTCAGTCACTGTGTTGGGAACATGTTGGGAGCTCTCGGCACAGAAACCTTCGCCGCCCATGGACGCCTAATGCCCCATACACACGGTCGACATTGATCGGACATTCCGACAACAAAATCCTAGCATTTTTTCCGACGGATGTTGGCTCAAACTTGTCTTGCATACACACGGTCACACAAAGTTGTCGGAAAATCCGATCATTCTGAACGCGGTGACGTAAAACACGTACGTCGGGACTATAAACGGGGCAGTGGCCAATAGCTTTCATCTCTTTATTTATTCTGAGCATGCGTGGCACTTTGTGCGTCGGATTTGCGTACAAACGATCGGAATTTCCGACAACGGATTTTGTTGTCGGAAAATTTTATCTCCTGCTCTCAAACTTTGTGTGTCGGAAAATCCGATGGAAAATGTGTGATGGAGCCTACACACGGAATTTCCAACAACACGCTCCGATCGGACATCTTCCATCAGAAAATCCGACCGTGTGTACAGGGCATAAGCCCGCATTCTTTGTTGCGCCACCTATGGTTAAAATGTTTTTAGCTACACTTTTTCGCTTATATTTATAGGGCTTTATTTTTATAACTTTTATCAAAGTTACATGTGGCTGTATTTTTTTGGGGGGGGTAGTCAGTTCTGTCGCTCACCTCAGCGATAATCCGGCCCAGTTCCTGGTTCTCCCGCTCCAGTAGACGGGACTTTTCCTCTTCATTATTATTGGTGGATGATCCAGTCTTCAGAGTATCCTGCTGCTCAGACTGCCACTCTCCCCGGGTGATAAGTCTTCTCATCTGGAGACAAACACATGAAGATCACATGTCAACTAAACACAGTTAAAAAAACTACAACTTTTTTATAGAGTTTAAAGAGACCCCGTCATCAACTTAAAAAAAATTGCAGGTAAAAATCACAGAAAAATCAACGCTCACTTGTAATATTTTTCCTTTTAGTAAATGATTTTTTAATCACTTGTAATATGCTTCTGAACCTGCTAGAATTTTGACTGTTTCAGGAAGAGTCAATTCCCTAGCATAGCCCCTGCGTACATAGCCTACTCTGGCCCAGCTCCTCCACCCTTACCCTCAGAAAACCTTTATGTATCCTCCGGGGAGGAGCAATGGAAAATATTATAACTATAAATACTTACTATAAAATATAATAATAATTTCCCTTTGGGATTAATAAAGTATTCTGAATCTGAATTCTGAATGTCACTTATAGGAAAACTGAACTCCAGGACAAGCAAATATTAGTCACTGTAAATACAAGAGCGAGGTGTATTCCTCCTTGTTTTGTAAATATTTTCTTCTATCTTTTCATGTGACAACACTGAAGAAATGACACTTTGCTACAATGTAAAGTAGTGAGTGTACAGCTTGTATAACAGTGTAAATTTGCTGTCCCCTCAAAATAACTCAACACACAGCCATTAATGTCTAAACCGCTGCCAAAAAAAAGTGAGTACACCCCTAAGTGAAAATGTTTAAATTGGGTCCAATTAGCTATTTTCCCCTCCCCGGTGTCATGTGACTCGTTAGTGTTACAAGGTCTCAGGTGTGAATGGGGAGCAGGTGTGTTAAATTTGGTGTTATCGCTCTCACTCTCTCATACTGGTCACTGGAAGTTCAACATGGCACCTCATGGCAAAGAACTCTCTGAGGATCTGAAAAAATTGTTCCTCTACATAAAGATGGCCTAGGCTATAAGAAGATTGCCAAGACCCTGAAACTGAGCTGCAGCACGGTGGCCAAGACCACACAGAGGTTTAACAGGACAGGTTACACTCAGAACAGGCCTCGCCATGGTCCACCAAAGAAGTTGAGTGCACGTGCTCAGCGTCATATCCAGAGGTTGTCTTTGGGAAATAGACGTATGAGTGCTGCCAGCATTGTTGCAGAGGTTGAAGGGGTGGGGGGTCAGCCTGTCAGTGCTCAGACCATACGCTGCACACTGCATCAAATTGGTCTGCATGGCTGTCGTCCCAGAAGGAATCCTCTTCTAAAGATGGTGCACAAGAAAGCCCACAAACAGTTTGCTGAAGACAAGCAGACTAAGGACATGGATTACTGGAACCATGTCCTGTGGTCTGATGAGACCAAGATAAACTTATGTGATTCAGATTGTGTCAAGCGTGTGGCGGCAACCAAGTGAGAAATACAAAGACAAGTGTGTCTTGCCTACAGCCAAGCATGGTGATGGGAGTGTCATAGTCTGGGGCTGCATGAGTGCTTCCGGTGTCTTGCCGAGAAAGTTCCCCTGGCGGATAAGGACCCCCCTGTATTGCGCAGTACGAAATACTATCAGCCGCAATCTTCTATCAGGCCTGCGCCCTGGGTCCAGGTTCCTTCCCCACCATCCAAGTGGACCTAGAGGGGGAATAAAAAAGAGCCGAGCGAAGCGAGGCCGTGCCCGAAGCGTGGCGAGCAAAGCAAGCCCGCAAGGGGCCCTCTTACAGGCGCCGTGTGCAGCTGATTTTAACCTATTCACCTTTGGCTATTTCCGCCGGATCCTACTGCGCAGGCGCAGCGCCTGCGCAGTAGAGGGGGGTCCTTATCCGCCGAGCGGAACTTTCTCGGCAGAACACCGGCACTGGGGAGCTACAATTCATTAAGGGAATCATGAATGCCAACATGTACTGTGATATACTGAGCATGATCCCCTCCCTTCAGAGACTGGGCCACAGGACAGTATTCCAACATAATAACGACCCCAAACACACCTCCAAGATGACCACTGCCTTGCTAAAGAAGCTGAGGGTAAAGGTGATGGACTGGCCAAGCATGTCTCCAGACCTAAACCCTATTGAGCATCTATGGGACATCCTCAAATGGAAGGTGGAGGAGCGCAAGGTCTCCAACATCCACCATCTCTGTGATATTATCATGGAGGAGGGGAAGAGGACTCCAGTGGCAACCTGTGAAGATCTGGTGATCTCAATGCCCAAGAGGGTTAAGGCAGTGCTGGAAAATAATGGTGGTTACACAAAATGTTGACACTTTGGGCCCAATTTGGACATTTTCACTTAGGAGTGTACTCACTTTTGTTGCCAGCGGTTTAGACATTAATGGCTGTGTGTTGAGTTATTTTGAGGGGACAGCAAATTTACACTGTTATACAAGCTGTACACTCACTACTTTACATTGTAGCAAAGTGTCATTTCTTCAGTGTTGTCACATGAAAAGATAGAAGAAAATATTTACTAAAATGTGAGGGGTGTACTTACTTATGTGAGATACTGTATATATTATATAAATATACACACACAGTATCTAGCTATATGTATCTATATATACAGTATATACATTTATATTCAACTGTTTTTATATATAATGCTTTTGCAAACTAAATGCCATTCAACTAGGGTTAATATCGACTTTAGGGCCGTTTATACTTTTATTGCAGTAACGCATGTGTTACCACTTTACATGCACTGTGGTGCCATACATTCTGACAGGCACCCCAATGTACTAAGGTAACACACTATAGTTCATTGTGCTGCATTGTGTTACAAATTTTGTGACACGTCCAAATTTCATCCTTTTTTTTCAATAGACCGCCCTAACGCAATGCGCGTTAACGCACCGCGAAAAATGCAAATGAGCCTTAATTGGCTACCAGACCACAAAGGAGAGCCATTAACTAAACAAACCCACATGAACCCAATTTTCTCAAAAGACTCATTTGGCTTAAAGTGGATCATTAAAAAAAATCACACTTTACAAAAATCAATAAAGCTTATGTCAGCATTTGCATAACACATTTGTATTCTGAATTGTATATATAAAAAAAATCTTTCTTAACAAGAAAATTAAACGGTTACTGCCTTGTCTTGTCAAAGACATACTTGTGGTCATTTCAAGTCATTAGAGACTGCATGTCTGGTAGACGTCAGATAAAAAGGCACATCCATAGTGCAGCACTACCATGGAGCTGGTTTAGGGTGATATGGACAGAGTTGTGTCATCAAGCCTGATGACGCATACTATAAGGCGAAACGCGTAGAGGCTGCTGGGAGATTTTCGTCACGCCAATGCGTCACTTTCCGTGCTAGGCGAAAGCGAGGGCTGAAGCGCAAGCCGGCTGCAAACGAGGCTCGCACCGCACGCCGGCACGGGATTCACACGACGCCATCCCTACACCCATTACCAACTGCTGGAATAGCTTGGTGCCGGCTTATGGGCACCCGGAAATGTGAGTGTAATATTTTTCTTTTTAAACTGAGTATTAATAAAAAAAGTTTTTACATATTGCGCAATGATCGTTGTCGGTTTCTCATAAGGAGGACATGGTCTATATATAGGGCATTGGGGAGGTGTCGGCACTCCGGCCAATCTGCGGATCGACTGTTGGGTGCAGCCGCCGCCATTCCAGGTAAGGGAACCCAGCAGTGAAGCCTTTTCGGCTTCACAGCCGGTTCCCTACTGCACATGCGCAAAGGGCGCTGCGCTTTCTGATTGGCCCGGCGGCAGAGGAAGGAGGAGGGGGCCGGTCTTCCAGAAGTGGGGAAGGGGACCTGTCAAAAACAGGTCTCTGTTCCCCCCTCCCCCCTGAAAGGTGCCAAATGTGACACTGGAGGGGGGGGGGCAATTAAGTAGAAATTCTACTTTTGGGTGGAACTTTGCTTTAAACTGTAAATTTCAATCTAAACTGGAATAGGGGTGTTCTAAAACTTTTGATCAGCAGTGTATATTGGGTACTCTGATGGTGCCCCTGAAATAAGGGGGGTTTCTCATGTTAGAGGGGACTCTGATGGGGATTCTGATGTGGGGGGGGGACTCTCATGTAAGGTAGGACTCTGATGGGGGCCCTGAAGAGAGTGGGATCTCTGATGTTCGGGAGGATTTTTATAGGAACTTTGATGTGCGCCCTAATTTAAGGGGGGAGCTTTAATGGGGACCTTGATGTAAGGGGAGGCTCTGATGGGGACCCTAAAGTAAGGAGGGACTCAGATGTAAGGGAGGACTCTGATGGGAACCCTGAAGAGAGTGGGATCTCTGTTGTAAGGGGGGAATCTGATGTTAGGGAGGATTCTGATGGGGGACCCTGATGTCATGGGGGGAACTTTGAAGTGCGCCCTAATTTAAGGGGGGAGCTTTAATGGGGACCCTGATGTAAGGGAGGCTCTCTGATAGGGACCCTGATGTAAAGGTGAACTCTTATGGGAATCCCAATGTAGGGTAGAACTCTGATAGGGACCCTGATGTAAGGGGGAACTCTGATGGAGACCCTGATGTAAGGGGGAACTCTGATGGGGACTCTGATGTAAGGGGGAACTCTGATGGGGACCCTGATGTAAGGGGGAACACTGATGGGGACCCTGATGTAAGGGAGGCTCTATGATAGGGACCCTGATGTAAGGCAGGATTCTAATGGGGCACCCTGATGTCATGGTCGGACCCTGATGTAAGGGGGACTCTGGTGGGGACCCTAATGTAAGGTAGAACTCTGATAGGGACCCCGATGTAAGGGGGAACTCTGATGGGGACCCTGATTTTAGGGAAGATTCTGAAGGGGACCCTGATGTTAGGGAGGATTCTGAAGGGGATCCTGATGTAAGGGCGAACTCTGATGGAGACCCTGATGTAAGGTAGAACTCTGATAGGGACCCTGATGTAAGGGCGAACTCTGATGGAGACCCTGATGTAAGGTAGAACTCTGATAGGGACCCTGATGTAAGGGGGAACTCTGATGGGGACCCTGATGTTAGGGAGGATTCTGAAGGGGACCCTGATGTAAGGTAGAACTCTGATAGGGACCCTGATGTAAGGGGGAACTCTAAAGGGGACCCTGATGTAAGGGGGAACTCTAAAGGGGACCCTGATGTAAGGGAGGCTCTCTGATAAGGACCCTGATGTTAGGGAGGATTCTGAAGGGGACCCTGATGTAAGGGCGAACTCTGATGGGGACCCTAATGTAAGGTAGAACTCTGATGAGGACCCTGATGTAAGGGGGAACTCTGATGGGGACCCTGATATAAGGGGAAACGCTGATGGGGACCCTGATGTAAGGGGAAACGCTGATGGGGACCCTGATGTAAGGGAGGCTCTCTGATAGGGACCCAGATGTTAGGGAGGATTCTAAAGGAGACCCTGATGTAAGGGCAAACACTGATGGGATCCCTAATGTAAGGTAGAACTCTGATAGGGATCCTGATGTAAGGGGGGACGCTGATGGGGACCCTGATGTAAGGGAGGCTCTCTGATAGGGACCCTGATGTAAGGGGGGATTCTGATGGGGCACCCTGATGTCATGGGGGGACCCTGATGTAAGGGGGACTCTGGTGGGGACCCTAATGTAAGGTAGAACTCTGATAGGAACTCTGATGTAAGGGGGAACTCTAAAGGGGACCCTGATGTAAGGGAGGCTCTCTGATAGGGACCCTGATGTTAGGGAGGATTCAGAAGGGGACCCTGATGTTAGGGAGGATTCAGAAGGGGACCCTGATGTAAGAGCGAACTCTGATGAGGACCCTAATGTAAGGTAGAACTCTTATAGGGACCCTGATGTAAGGTAGAACTCTGGTGGGGACCCTGATGTAAGGGAGGCTCTCTGATAAGGACCCTGATGTTAGGGAGGATTCTGAAGGGGACCCTGATGTAAGGGGGGGGATCCTGATGTAAGGGCGAACACTGATGGGGACCCAAATGTAACGGGGGACCCTGATGTAAGGTGGGACTCTGATAGGGACCCTGTTCTAATGGGGAATTGATAGGAAAGGTGCAGACTGAATTTATTTTTGTTCAACCTTTATTAATGGCTCAAATTTATTTGGAATTTATTTGCATGGTTTTTTCTGAAGTTCTTTCTTTTTTTCTTTTATCATATTATGCTGATTTAAAAAAACAAAAAAACATTCATTTATATAAATTTTATTCCTGTATTAAATTCACTTTTTAGGCCTGCAAATTTTTGTAAGATTTGTGATGTGGCCCCTATACTGAATAGTTTGGGGACCTCTTGCTTTATAACATGACGGAGAGTGTAGTTCCCCTTTAAGTTATCATGGTGTTGGCGCCGTACACTGCCCTGCGTTTATAAATAGCACTGATATGCACTGGACGCCTGTACGGCCTCCGACCTCTCCGCTGGTTTCCTGGTTACAGGGATCCCCGCGGAGCTATGAAACCCGTTTATTTATTTACTTTATAACCCATGTGATATAGGTAAAAAAGCTAATAAGCCGTCACCATGGCAACTGCAGCCTGTAAAAAGATCTGCGCAAGTGTCACCAGTACGCGAATCGATGTTACCAGAGAGGTTAAGCCCTTTCTAAGTCAGTAATCGCAGCCCTGAAGGAACGGCCGTCCCTCATTTGGTGTAAACAACCTTAATTGGGAGCTCCGGCCTAATTAAAAAGAATATCTCGTGTTACAGCTAAATTATAGGCGGATAAAGAAAAACCAAACGCCATATAACGAAGCTGTGTATATCTTTAAGCTTTTACAACTGGCAGGAGCTGGCCCTTGGGCCGCATTCACACCTGTGTTTTGGGCTTTGCCATGCGCTTCGGAAACGCACCGCAATCGCGGGTCACGCTGCCATTAATTGGGAAGGGCACCCCAAGTGCAGGTAGTAGACATGCACTTGTTGCGTGAAGAAAAATGCACTACAAACGTGCCGAAATGCGCACTGAAAAAAAAGCCCAACGTTTCTCGACCAATACATTTGTGGAGCTAATTTTGGGGGGTTTTGAATGCGGGTTATAGCTTGAAAAGCATGCAAAAAAACGCAAATAAGTTACCGCTACGCTCAGGTGTGAATGAGGCCTCAAAGGGGAACTAACTAAAGTCCCCAATACTTACCTCTTCTCCAACACCCATGAGGTGCCTCGCCTCCACCAGCATCTCCAGCATTCTCCCCAGCTTCTTTCTGGTGCTGGTCTTTGGCCGTCTTGATTTGCTGCAGCAGAACGACGTAATTCCCGCGCATGCGCAGGAGCACAGTCATCACAGGCACCATGTATGCGCAGGTCAGTGTACATTTTAAAGAAGACTGCAAAGTCAGCAGGTCAGTTCATTTTATCGCAGAAGAGATACGGGGGTAGAGCAAGATGGCCAACATGAAGTCATGCCTCAAGTCCTGATCAGCCCACTTGTTCGAAGGGCCAGCATGACAGCCAAGCAAGTCAAATTTTCAAGCCCTTATATTTATTTCACAACAGGTTTCAATTGACAGCATCCCCCCCTCCTCACTACACCTGTTGTTTCTCTAACTGCACTCATTAATCTTTTCTTTACGCTCTTCCTTCACTTGGTTTATTTCTCAAGATCGTTCTCTAAGGGCAACAAAGCATGAATTATAGTTTTTATTCCAGAACATTCGTGGCTAAGTATGAAAAAGGATTCATTCGTTTATCGGCCCGGAACAAACTATAAAACAAAGGAGATATACACTATAATGCTCAAAAGGTATTTGGACAACTCACCAAATGATTGAGTTCACGTGTTTAATGCTACAGCATACAGAGGTATTTTGGAAAAGTTGTGGACTTCCAACCTTGTGGATGGGGAAGGCCCAACCAACTCAATAAAGTCATGGTTTCACCAGTTATGGTTCGAAGGAACTCAAGTGGCGTCAACCCTACTGAACACCTTTGGGATGAAATGGAATGGTTGTGAGCCAAGTCTTTTCATCCAAAATCAGTACCAGACCTCACAAATGACTGAAGGGACAAAAATGCCTACTAACACTCCAGAATCTCATGGAAGACCTTCAACAGAAGAGTGGTATAGCCGCAAAGAAGGAGACAACTCCATATTACTGCCCAGTTTGGTTGAAAGGAACTAAAGTGGTCTCTACCTCTGCCGTCAAGCTCACTGAATACCTTTGGGATGGCTTGAAACATAGATTCTGGGGCAGTTCTTCTTATGCAACATCAGTGCCTGGCTTCACAAATGGCTTAAGGGACACAAATTTCTACAGACACTCCAGAATAGAGTTGCCACCTCATCCCTTTAAATCTGAACACCTTAGAATTACACAGGTTCTGAGGCAGATAAGGCACCAAGTGAGTTTAAAGTGGTGTTCCAGCCAAAATGATACTTTTTACATAAAAATCCCCCTATAATACACAAGCTTAATGTATTCTAGTAAACTTAGTCTGTAAACTAAGGTCTGTTTTGTTAGTTTATAGCAGTAGTTTGTTATTTTATAAACTTACAGCAGGCCGTGGCCATCTTAAGTGTGGGCATCTGAAGCCAGACTGTATTTCTTCCTGGATCTCATCCTTGCAGATCTCGCACATGCTCAGTGCAGCACAAGCAGTGTAATAGGTTTCAGGTCAGGTTTCCATAGCAACGGCAGTTTCAGAGGAAGTTGCCGCCCCTTCCCAGAAGGCATTGCAAACAGGAAATGATGCGATGGGCCGCGGCCAGGGAGGAGGAAGTGAAAAATGAATACAGCAGATATACAGGAGGTGCTGAGAAAAAAATTAAAAAATATCCAATTTGTTTACAGTGCGCAGTTTAGTGAGGGATTCTGAAGAGTTGTAAAAGTGGGTGGAACTCCACTTTAATTACCACCTTAATCAGCCACAGAACCTGTGTAATTAATATTTGTTCGGGTTTAAAGGGATGAGGTGGCAACCATACTCCAGAACCTTGTCAGAAGAGTGGTATAGCCACAAAGGAGGGGGCAACTCTATTGTTGCCCAGTTCGGTTGAAAGGAACTCAAGTGAACACCTTTGGAATAAATTGACACACCAATTGTGAGCCAAGTCTTCTCATCTAACATTAGTACTTGACCTCACAAAAAAGGGACACAGGTTCCTACAGACACTCTAGAATCTTGTGAAAAGCCTTCAACAGAAGAGTGGTATAGCCTCAAAGGAAGGGGACAACTCCATGTTATTGCCCTGTTTGGTGGAAAGGAATTCAAGTGGCCTCTACCTCTGCCTTCAATCCTACTGAACACTTTTGGGATGAATTGGAACACCGATTGTGAGCCAGGTCTTCTCATCCTACATCAGTACCCATAGGCGTGCGCAGGGGGTGTGCCAGGTGTGCCTGGGCACACCCTAATCACTATGCGCAGTGCAGATTCCCTCTACTGCCGAGACTAACCCCCTGCCCGCAGTGATGCTGGCGTCCCTCCTTTCCTCTCCCCCCAGCTGCTGCGTGGGATATTTCAGGGTGGAGAATGGGGAAGGGGCTAGTAAATATGTAATTTAGGAAGCCTCTTCCTTTTCTAAATGAATACAGTGAACACACTCACTCGCTGTGTTCATTCATAACCAAAGCATAGTAAACTGTGTTTACTATGCTGTGGTTTGTGAATGAACAGGAAGCCGCTTAGCACAGAGCACTGCCTATTCATTCACTGCCCCGTGCACCTGAGGCTGCAGAGAAAAGCATGTGTGTTTGAGCTTTGAGGTGCACACCCTAATGTCAGTACCTGACCTCCCAAATGGCTGAAGGGACACAAAGTCCTACAGACATTCCAGAACCCCATGGAATGCCTTTAACTGAAGAGTTGTATAGCCACAAAGGAGGTGACAACGCCATATTATTGCCCATGGTTTTGACATGGGATGTCCAACAAACTCATGTACTTGTGATGATCAGGTGTCCACAAACGTATGCTTTTATTCTTCTCTATAAATGAATCTCACAAATACAAAATGTCACAGTTTAGCCTGCAGTTTCCTGCTTGTAAAATTCTTACCTCCTTGCTGCAGTGGTTCTGCTGGACGTGTGGTTCTATTCACATGTTCTGTTGGCTTCTGTGTTCACCTCTGGGCGTTACCTGCTCTACTGTGGATTTAAATCCCTTTTCCTTCAATCACTTACTGGTTCACCTCCCAGTCTGCTTCTCTACATGTAGACATTCTCAGTGCAGCTCCCGTTGCCTGAGCAACTTCCTAGTTTCTCCGTGTTCCTGCTTTCCCATGTATTACTTGTATGTTGACTTCCTGTGTACTGACCCCAGCTTCATCTACTGTTTTTGCCTGGCTGCCGCATGCCCTGACCTCAACATTTTTTCCCCGAATCCTATCCTGTCTCCTGCCATATGTACTCTGCACCCGTGAGAGGTCTCCGCATCTTCGGCGGGGCTTACCTTGAGGCCATGGCCTGGTTCCAATCTGCTACAAGTCCATCCCCACCATCAGAGGCCCCACAGAAGAAGAAGGCTGGGGCTTAGACTATGCGCCCCGGGGAACCCCCCCGAATTGGCCTTCTACAAGGGCTTGCTACCATAGGAGTCTGACACAAAACTTACAGTTGTTCCTAGGCCAGAAGGTGAATGGAAATCTTCCTTTGGGGAGTTCTGGTGACAACTATCTAAGAGAGGATTTCCTCTTTGGAGATATTTCTTCTCATTTACTGTTATGTTCCCTGAGTCAAGAAGGTGAAGAAACCAGAGAGGAACTTTTCCCATTCCCTACTCTATACATGGCAAAACAAAAATAAGTAGATATACTTTAACGTTAAGGAATTTATTTTTTGCTTAGTAGTCCATGTGATTTCTCACTACCATCGAGCTCTACTAGAACCTCACACACAATCAGTTTAAAAGGACCATCGGATCCCAGCTCATGGTGCTCCTTACCTTAGGTACGAAGAGGACAACTAGGGTGATGTAGGCCGAAAAGACGATGGCCAAAGATGCGAATGCAAAGCAGGCATCCTGTTGACTACTGAGGATCATGGTGACCGGTGCAGTTATTAGACATAAGACCTAAACAAAAAGGATAAAAGAAAGGGGAAGATTTTAAAATGGGAATGAGAGACACCTATTAGCAAAAGGTATGTATGCATAGGACACACCCCCTGCCACGCCCTCTGAATGGAGAATTCTACAAAAAAATACTTTAAGACTGCACTTTGGCTGTTGTGGGTGCTTTGGGTTGTACTGAAGTTTCCCACCATTTCTGTTTCAATAATATTTATTGAAAGAGTTTTTTTTTTACAAATGTTTAAAAGGCAGACATTTCCTTAAAAGAATAAGGCCTATAGTTGGCCCTGCTTGTTTTATAAAAGAGCGAAACCGCTACACAGGCGGCATAAAGTGTCAACATGGAAATAATGACAATAAGCTCCAGGAATAACATACTGACAGTTAGAGCCCATTCACACAGGGGCAACACGACTTCCAGCGCGACTTTGGGAGGCAACTTGGACACGACTTGAGTATGAATCACAGCACGACTTGGGGCAACTTACAACACAACTTGAAGTCGCCTTCAGGACAGGGAACTTTACAAGTGGCCAATCAGAGCTCGTCAGCTGTGTGTGAGAAGGAGGGGGCTGGCTCTTTAGTGGAGGAAATTACTTTCTGTTTTCTTTCTGCTTCCTGTAAAGTTGCCTCAGTATGAACAGTGATCAGACTTGGAGGCAACTTCCATTGAAATCAATGAGTACAAGTTGCCTTCAAGTCGGATTGAAGCAGTACAGGAACCTTTTCTGAAGTCTGAGCGACTGCAGTAGTGTACATTAAGACGGATCCATTCACTTACATTGATTTTTTCATGTAGCGCGACTTGAGGCGACTAGGGGCGACTTGGGGCGACTTGAAGTCGGATCCAAAGTTGCCCCTGTGTGAATGGGCTCTTATAGGATCACCAGTAGGAATTTGCATCAACGTTTGTGGGTTAAATTATAGCCTATTCAGTAGGGGAGAAATGAGTTTCCCTCAGAGAGGACCTCTCCCCCCCCCACCCCTCCCGCCATTCCTGTTGAGGCGGATAATGAATAGTTAATCCCAACAAGCTCAAAACAATTTCCTCAGCTACATAACAGTTGAAGGGCAGTTTGCATAAAAGATATAAAGAAAAGGGGCGGGGGGAGGGGAGACTCCCCAATTCAAAATATCCTCAGGGAATAGATGGAAAGTGCAAGCAGAGCCGTAAAGAAAAGAGAAAAGGGGGGGGGAATTAAAAGTAGAAGAGTAGAAATTAACAGAGAAAGGGGAATCGGGATCAACACTCTCGGCCACCACCAGAGTATTCCCTACGTGGGAGTTCGAAGATATTGTATCCATGGATTCCAGACTCTCTGGAATCGGACAGCAGTGCCATGAAGTATGCTGACCAGCTTTTCATTAGTCATTATCCAGATGAGCTTACGCTTCATTAGCGCCAACTCAACCACAGGTTTCCTCTACGCAGTGGAGATAGCTATTTAGGCCACCAGAAACATAAAGTAAATTAGAGCCTGCGTATGTCGAGGTATCCCCTCCACAGGTTCATTAAGTAAAGCTATTTTGGGGTCTTTGATAATATTCACCATGGTTACAGAGTATGTTAAGGCGTGGGCTCTTATCCAGAATAGCCATATTTACCACATGACCACCATGTGCGGAACACGTCTCTCACCATTTCTGAAACTTACTGCTACATTGTATATGGCCATCCCCACCGCGCGATGGTCATTGATCTTCTCAGTGGAGACGCTCTTTGTCTCGTAGGCCAGGAATATACCAAGCAAAAGAAGAAGACCCTTGGAACCGTACACAATACCTAAAGAAAAGGAACAGTGAAGAGGTTGAACATCTAAGGTACGATGTTGCCAGTGATTGGGGATATCAGGAGGTAATTCTGAATCTAAAGTATAGCATAACATCTAAGTATATCATAACACAGAGATGTGGAACATATAGGACATTCCAGAATTAGAGAGAAGAGATTAGGAAACTATGGAACTCACCAAGCCAAGTGTTCATCTTCACAGAGCTACAGTGTTCCAGCTGAGGGAGGATGAGGACATCCAGGTCTCCACGAGGCTCTTCTTTAGTAAACTCCTGTTTTTTATTATAAAAATTTTTTGATTACTATACATAGTTATACAATATACTATATGGCAGCTGTGTTGCAAGTCTGAGAGGTGAAGACCTGGCGTTGCAGAGAAGACCCTTCACATATCAAATTTTTTATTACACATCAGAACCTCATGGTTCAGTTGTATTTTATTAAAACAATTCACAACATGTGGTACAAAACTGACCAGGGATGAGTTTAGCTTTTTGTTTTCCCAAAGAAAAACTGGTCTAAGGTGCTGAGTGGGTGAAAGTTTCAAGTTTAGCAAAATCGAAGATGAAAAACATAATTTCACTATGAAATCAATTTTGTCAAAATGGGTACGATCCTCCCTGCCCAGCATCTATAGTACAATAAGTTAGAATGGGCCCTATGCCATGAGTTTATCATTATACGTAAATGGTATGGTGTGTTTGTAAAAGGCTCTATTATGCAGGCCATACAAGGGTCAAATTCCAAACACATTTTTCTTTTGAAAATCAGAAATTTTGTGCGTTTTGTGATCTAATGGTGCCACCATTGATTTCGAAATTCGACCAACCAAGCCTTCAATTTCACCTCATGTTGCTACAAAAAAGAATTTTTGTGGCCGGGAATCTTCTTTTCTTTCCAGGTCAGAGCTCAAGGATATTTATTGTTTGATTATATTTCCCAATATTAATTCTTCCACCATTGATTAGAAATATTTTGGAGGCACCCCCCACTCCCCCCAGCCCCCTCCTCTGTTCACTTACCTCAATAGCCCTCTGCAGAGGATCCACAATCTGCCAGATCCCTAGTGTGATGACATCCAGACCCAACAGCAAGGACACCGTACTATACAACTTCCAGGGCTCCAACGTCTGAGATTGCTGGGAAGAAGACATACAACACACTCAGAACTGCTATACACATTACAGAAGGTAGAGAATTCCAGAATCCTGCATGATCCAGACAAATCACAAAAACATTTATACAGTGCTGAGAAATATAATTATATTAACCACTTGACCTCTGGAAAATGTAATGACCAGGCCATTTTTTGCTTTTTGGCACTGCTTTAATTTAAAGCGGAAGTAAACCCATCCATAAAACTGTTTCATTTCCGGCATGTGCCGGAAATGTAACACTCCCATTGGTTGTGCTCTCAACCAAACTTTCAAGCCATCCAATGGCTGGTTTCATAACTGATCACATGTGCAGCATCATGGCAGCTGTATATTAAACGGAGGCAAAGATGGCAGCTTCCTTGGCTGAAAACGATAGGAGGGTTTACTTACACTTTAACTGACCACGTCAACACTGTACACTAATGAAATTTATATCATTTTCTTCCCACAAATAGAACTTTCTTTTGGAGGTTTTTGATCTCCACTGGGTTTTTTATCTTTTGCGCTATAAACAAAAAAAGACCGAAAATTTTTAACATTTCTTTTTTAATTTTCTGCTATAAAACATATCCAATAAAAAAATGTAAAAAAATCTAATTTCTTCACAAATGTAGGCCAATATGAAAAAAATCCCAATAAGCGTATATTGATTGGTTTGCGTGAAAATTAGACCATCTACAAAGTATGGGATATATACACTGTAATTTTTATCTACAGTATTTATTTATTTATTAACTAGCAATGGCGGTGATCATTGACTTATAGTAGGACTGTGATAGTATGGTGGGCAATCTGACACAAACTGTCACTTTTGTGGGAACCAGTGCGGACCACACAAAAATAAGCAGGGCAATAACTTCACATCAGGATATAGAAATTTTACAGAAAGACCTGAATAAAACAATGGGGTGGGCAACTTCATGGCAAATGAGGTTTAATGTGGAGAAATGTAAAGTAATGCACTTGGGGGTTAAAACATAAATGCAAACTACTCACTAGGGGGAGAACCTCAAGGGTGGAGAAAGATCTGGGGGTCCTAATAGATGACAGACTCGGCAATAGCATGCAATGTCAAGCTGCAGCTACCAAAGACGGCAGGACTTTAGCATGCATAAAAAAAAGGGGAATTGAATAGCTTTATTCCTATGCTGGGATCCCCATTGAGGTATTTGTAAATCGCCATAATGTCCCCTCTCAAGCGTCTTTTCTCCGGCGAGAATACATTTAGCTCTTGTACTCGTTCCTCGTAATTGAGGTCCTCCAGTCTCCTTATTCATTTCGTTGCCCTTCTTTGGACTCTCTCCAGCTCCAGCACATCCCTTCGGAGGACTGGTGACCACAACTGGTTGGAATACTCCAGATGTGGCCGGACCAGAGTTTTATAAAGTGTCTGGATTATAGTTTTATCTCTGGAGTACAGTTGATATAAAAAGTCTACACACCCCTGTTAAAATGTTGGGATTCTGTGGTGTAAAAAAATGAGACGAAGATAAATCATTTCAGAACTTTTTCCACCTTTAATGTGACCTATAAACTACACAACTCAATTGAACAACAAACTGAAATCTTTGAGGGGGGAGTAAAAAAAAAAATTTTAAAAAAATAATGTGGTTGCAAAAAGTTTGCACACCCTCTTATAATTGGGGATGTAGCTGTGTTCAGGACTAAGCAATCACATTCAAACTCATGTTAAATAGGAGTCAGTACACGCGCCATCATTTAACCACTTCCCGCCCGCCGTATGCAGAATGACGGCCGGGCGGTGGTTCTGTTATCCTGACTGGGCGTCATATGACGTCCAGCAGGATAACATGCCGGCGCGCGCCCAGTCTGATACCCCGCATCTCTGATCGTGATAAGAAGCCCCTGTCAGTGGCTTCTTACCACGTGATCAGCTGTGACCAATCACAGCTGATCATCGCGTGAACCAGGCCATTTCTCGGTTTGCGCTGACAGGGAGAGCCGATCGGCGACTCTCCCTGTCAGAGTGGGGGGGGGGGGGGTGTGCTGATAATCAGCACATTGATTATCAGCACAGCCTCCTCAGATGTGCCACAACACCTTTTAAAATGTGCCCATGAGCTGTCAGTCAGTGCCCCATAAAAACACAGCTCACAGTGCCCATCAAAGTGCCAATCAGTGCCCATATCAGTGCTAATCAGTGCCCCCCCCCCCCCACAGTGCCAGTCAGTGCCCATCTTAGTGCCCAGCAGTAAAATCTGTCAGTACCTCAACATCAGTGCTGCCCATCAGTGCCACCTGTCAGTGCCAATCAGTACCGCCTATCTGCCAATCAGTGCCACCTGTCAGTGCCAATCAGTACCGCCTATCTGCCAATCAGTGCCACCTGTCAGTGCCCATCACAGCCACCTGTCAGTGCCCATCACAGCCACTGGTCAGTGCCCATCAGTGCCACCTATAAGTGCCCATCAGTGCTGTTTATCACTGCCGCCTATCGGTGTCCATCAATTGTACAAATCAAAGCATCCTCATCAGTGCCAACTCATCAGTGCCCATCAGTGCTGCCTCATCAGTATCAGTCAGGAGAAGGGTACAAAAGAATTTCCAAGGCATTAGATATAACATATACACAGTGAAGACAGTCATCATCGAGTGGAGGAAATATGGCACAACAGTGACATCACCAAGAACTGGACGTCCCTCCAAAATTGATGAAAAGATGAGAAGAAAACTGGACAGGGAGGCTGCCAAGAGGCCTACAGCAACTTTAAGGCTGCTTTCACACTGAGGCGCTTTGCAGGCGCTAAATTGCTAAAAATAGCGTCTGCAAAGCGCCCTGAAAAAGCCGCTCAATTCACTCCAATGTGAAAGCCCCGAGGGCTTTCACACTGGAGCAGTGCGCTTGCAGGACGGTCAAAAAAGTCCTGCAAGCTGCATCTTTGGAGTGCTGCAGGAGCGGTGTATTCACCTCTCCTAAAGCGCCCCTTCCCATTGAAAACAATGGGGCAGCGCTGCAAACCCGCCGGCATATCGCTAAATATAGCGCCTCTTTACTGCCAGCGCCCGCCCGCCTCAGTGTGAAAGTAGCCTAAAGGAATATTTGGCAGATACTGGCTGTGTGGTGTACAGTGCCATCTTAAGAGCATTATAGGCCCCCGGGCAATACAGTGCACTGGGGCCCTGTCTACACAATCACACACTATTGCCCATCAAATGCAGCTTTACTGTGCCTGTGAATGCAGCCTCACTGTGCCCATCAAATGCAGCCTCACTGTGCCCACCATTGAAGCCTCACTGTGCCCACCATTGAAGCCTCACTGTGCCCACCATTGCAGCCTCGCTGTGCCCATCAAATGAAGCCTCACTGTGCCCATCAATGCAGCCTCACTGTGCCCACCATTGTAGCCTCACTTTGCCCGTGAATGCAGCCCCACTGTGCCCACCATTGCAGCCTCACTGTGCCCATGAATGTAGCCCCACTGGGCCACCATTGCAGCCTCACTGTGCCCACCATTGCAGCCTCACTGTGCCCGTGAATGCAGCCTCACTCTACCCACCATTGCAGCCTCACTGTGTCTGTGAATGTAGCCCCACTGTGACCACCATTGCAGCCTCACTGTGCCCACCATTGCAGCCTCACTGTGCCCGTGAATGCAGCCAAACTGTGCCCACCATTGCAGCTTCATTGTGCCCACCATTGCACCCTCACTGTGCCCACCATTACAGCCTCACTGTGCCCACAATTGCCCCCTCACTGTGCCCATGACTGCAGCATTACTGTGCCAATTAATACAGACTCACCATCGCCTGGTAACACCATCGCCTGGTTCTGCCCATCAAATGCAGCCTCACTGTGTCCATCAAATGCAGCCTCACTGTGTCCACCATTGCAGCCTCACTGTGCCCATCAAATGCAGCCTCACTGTGCCCATCAAATGCAGCCTCACTGTGCCCATCAAATGCAGCCTCACTGTGCCCACCATTGCAGCCTCACTGTGCCCGTGAATGCAGCCTCACTGTGCCCACCATTGCAGCCTCACTGTGCCCGTGAATGCAGCCCCACTGTGCCCACCATTGCAGCCTCACTGTGCCCGTGAATGTAGCCTCACTCTACCCACCATTGCAGCCTCACTGTGTCCGTGAATGTAGCCTCACTCTACCCACCATTGCAGCCTCACTGTGTCCGTGAATGCAGCCCCACTGTGCCCACCATTGCAGCCTCACTCTACCCACCATTGCAGCCTCACTGTGCCCGTGAATGCAGCCAAACTGTGCCCACCATTGCAGCTTCACTGTTCCCACCATTGCACCCTCACTGTGCCCACCATTACAGCCTCACTGTGCCCATGAATGCAGTCTCACTGTGCCCACAATTGCCCCCTCACTGTGCCCGTGAATGCAGCATCACTGTGCCAATTAATACAGACTCACCATCGCCTGGTAACACAAACACAGCGGGCATCTCCTCCTGTGTATCACAGAGCTGGCTGGGTCTGTGTATTCGGCGGGCGCACTGTAGCAAGGTCCCGCCCACCCTAGACCGGCTCGTGTTATAGGCGGAACACTGATTCAATCTACTATTAGACGAGGGGGTGGTGGATTGAGAAAGAAGCTGGTGGCACAACCAGGTCCCGATCTTTGAGTCGCTATAGAAGTAGATTGTAATCTGTTGGTGGCTGACCCCCCCACTATGGGTCCTAACCTGATGACCATACAGGTGGGAATTTGCATTCACTTTTTAATCCCTTCCAATCCACCTGAAATCTGTATTGATTGATTTACCCCCCCCCCCCCCACTAGTTCAATCGACCACCAGAATTAGGTCAGTCGTGAAGTTGAAACTGAATTATCAAATGACAGCTTCAATATAGAGAGGGAAATGCGTTCGAATTGAAATGGAATAAAAAAAAAAAAAAGATGGCAATCTCATAGAAAGGGAATCGTTTTTTTTTCTCCCACGTTCGATAAGGCCGAGTTCAATTCCATCTTCTTGCAGGCAATGGAATCCACCTCATTCCTCGTCTTCCATTACCTTGTATTTTGGTGTACGGCCAGCATTAGGCTCTATATACTATCAGGTCTACATGGGGTCTGATCCTGCCAGTACGGCAAAGTGACTCTAACCAACACGGACAGGCAACACATCCGTGCGGTGGCTGACCCCGCGACCGCGGTGAGCATCTCCTGTAGCTTTCGCCCGCTTGTTATTAATCTCTCGGGAATCCATCAGGGAAATTACTTCACATACAGAGAGATTATTCCACTGCTTCTCTCTCGCCTTCAAAAAAGGAATCTGCAATTAATGCCGGAGTCTTTATTTCTCTTTATTTCATTTTTTTTTTTAAAGGGACTGGGGAAAAAAAAATTGGTTGAAAAATCTGGAGGAGGGTTTAGATATATTCAAATTGTTGGGTAGACTAAAGACTAAAACACACCGGGAGAATTATCCAGCACCGTGGAGAGCTTTGTATTAAGCAGATTTACTTATTTTGCTCAATAATAGAGCAATGGGTACATTTTCCATGGCAATTTACAGAGACATAAAAGATAAACCCCGGGAAGGAATAAAAGACATAAATTAATGCAGCCCTGTAATCAGGAGTCCATCATTAAATGTACACTATATTGCCGAAAGTATTGGGACGCCTGCCTTTACACACACATGAACTTTAATGGCATCCCAGTCTTAGTCTGTAGGGTTCAATGTTGAGTTGGCCCACCCTTTGCAGCTATAACAGCTTCAACTCTTCTGGGAAGGCCGTCCACAAGGTTTAGGAGGGTGTCTATGGGAATGTTTCACCATTCTTCCAGAAGGACATTTGTGAGGTCAGTCACTGATGTTGGATGAGAAAGCTTGGCTCCTGGTCTCTGCTCTAATTCATCCTAAAGGTGTTTTATCGGCTTGAGGTCAGGACTGTGTGCAGGCTAGTCAAGTTTCTCCACCCCAAACTCGCTCATCCATGTCTTAGACTGAGGATATCTAGTGGTAAGAAATTGGAACTGCAGGGGATAGCTCCAGGTTGAAGGCGAATATCTATGCTTATCTTTCCCTGTGCTGCTTCTCTTTTCACTGTCCAGTCAGAGGCTGAGCTCAGTGGAAGTGGGTTGAACGATGCTGGCCTTTCAACATCTAGTGGTAAGAAATTGGAACTGCAGGGGATAGCTCCAGGTTGAAGGTGAATATCTATGCTTATCTTCCCCTGTACTGCTTCTCTTTTCACTGTCCAGTCACAGGCTGAGCTTAGTGGAAGTGGGTTAAACAATCCTGGCCTTTCAACATCTAGTGGTAAGAAACTGGAACTGCAGGGGATAGCTGCAGGTTGAAGGTGAATATCTATGCTTATCTTCCCCTGTGCTGCTTCTCTTTTCACTGTCCAGTCAGAGGCTGAGCTCAGTGGAAGTGGGTTGAATGATGCTGGCCTTTTAACATCTAGTGGTAAGAAACTGGAACTGCAGAGGATAGAATATCTATGCTAATCTTTCCCTGTGCTGCTTCTCTTTTCACTGCCCAGTCACAAGCTAAGCTCAGAGGAAGTGGGTTAAACAATGCTGGCCTTTCAACATGCTCCAGGTTGAAGGTGAATATCTAAGTGTATCCTTCCCTGTGCTGTTTCTCTTTTCACTGTCCAGTCACAGGCTGAGCTCAGAGGAAGTGGGTTAAACAATGCTGCCCTTTCAACCTCTAGTGGTAAGACACTGGAACTGCAGGGGATAGCTCCAGGTTGAAGGCGAATATCTATGCTTATCTTTCCCTGTGCTGCTTCTCTTTTCACTGTCCAGTCACAGGCTGAGCTCAGAGGAAGTGGGTTGAACGATGCTGGCCTTTCAACATCTAGCGGTAAGAAACAAGAACTGCAGGGGATAGCTCCAGGTTGAAGGTGAATATCTATGCTTATCTTTCCCTGTGCTGCTTCTCTTTTCACTGTCCAATCACAGGCTGAGCTCAGAGGAAGTGGGTTGAACGATGCTGGCCTTTCAGCATTTAGTGGTAAGAAACTGGAACGGCAGGGGATAGCTCCAGGATGAGGGTGAATATCTAAGTGTATCCTTCCCTGTGCTGCTTCTCTTTTCACTGTCCAGTCACAGGCTAAGCTCAGAGGAAGTGGGTTGAACGATGCTGACCATTCAGCATGCTAGACTGAGGACATCTAGTGGTAAGAAAGTGGAGCTGCAGGGATAGCTCCAAGTTGAAGGTGAATATCCACGCTTATCTCTCCCTGTGCTGCTTAACTTTTCATTGTCCAGTCCCAGTCTGAGCTCAGAGGAAATGGTTTGAATGATGCTGGCCATTCAGCATGATAGACTGAGGACATCTAGAGGAAAGAAAGCGGAACTGCAAGGGATAGCTCCAGGTTGAAGGTGAATATCTAAGCGTATCCTTCCTTGTGCTGCTTCTGTTTTCACCATCCAATCACAGGGTGAGCTTAGAGTAAGCGATTTGAATGATGTTGGCCATTCAGCATAGTAGACTGAGGACATTTAGGCTGGGTTCACACATATGCCAATTGGATGTGGATTTTCCGCATTCAATTTACATGACAGGAGAGTGTGCCCGGCTCGCAATGGAGCCAGTTCACACACCTCCAGGGTGGCCGTGGTCCGCATTTGGAAAGGGTCCTGTGGTCCTTGGTTCTGATTCAGGTGCGAAATCAGGCAAAAATTCTGACCTGATTCGCACCTGAGTCGGTGAACAGGCACAAACCAGACCCACTGCTGTGAGCCACGGCCGCAGCATATGTGAACCCGGCCTTAGTGATGAGAAAGCGGAACTGCAGGGGATAGCTCCAGGTTGAAGGTGAATATGTATGCTTATCTTTCCCTGTGCTGCTTATCTTTTCACTGTCCAATCACAGGCTGAGCTCAGAAGTAGGTTGAATGATGCTGGCCATTCAGCATGGTAGACTGGGGACATCTAGTGGTAATAAAGCAGAAATGCAGGGGATAGATCCAGGTTGAAGGTGAATATGTACGCTTATCCCCCCCCCTCCCTGTGCTGCTTCTCTTTTCACTGTCCAATCACAGGCTGAGCTCAGAAGAAGAGGGTTGAACAATGCTGGCCCTTCGACCTGGAAGACTGAGGACATCTAGCGGTAAGAAATAATAACTGCAGGGGATAGATCCAGGTTGAAGGTGAATATTAATTTAGAAGCTGATTTTTATTTAGGGTTTTTTTTTAGATCACTTTGAGGTGTCTACTTTCCAAAAGGGGGTTATTTTGAGGGTGCCTGTGTTTGCTATTTTTTCCTTCATAAAGTAAAAAAAAAAAAATAACCCAGTGGTTATTAAAGTGGTATTAAACCCAAAAGCAAATATTTATTACCATTTTTAAGATGTGATGGCTGCATTCGTTTTCCTTTTTTAGGCTTTGTTTTCTTTCATTTCCATCTGATGATCTGGGTAGTAAGTCTGTTGTTTTTTCATAGAACAACCTGTCCTGTAGATGTAGCAGTTAGGGGTTTGAGGCAAACCATTTCCCACTGACAGGGGCGCTTACAATAATCAGCTTTTATTAACTTATGTAAAAACCTTTAACCCAAAAGGTAAAAAAAACTGTAAATGCTTATAAAGTGTGAGGCTGCATTCACATCTGAGCATTGCCTTTTTGAGCGTTTTTGTACAGCGTTTTTTTTTGAGCTTTGATGGTTTTTTCCTATTAGCCAATAGAGAAAAATGTCATCTGTTTCATCATTTGTTGCTACGTTTTTAGCTTCTTCATCTATATTTATATATTATTTATTAATTAATTTACTTTTTTTAAGGGGTTAAAGGTTATGGTTAGAGATTTATTTATTTTATTTATTATTATTTATTTACTTATTATTATAACTATTTATTAATTTATTGTGTTAGCTTAGGGTTAGGGGTTAATATTAGAGGTTAATATTAAGGGTTAGGGCTATTTTATTTTATTAGTAATAATATTAATAATAATAATATTGTTATTATTTATGATGGTTATTATTGTTTATTTATGTATTAATACTTATTTTTATTTACTTTTTGGATTTGAGCAGAAAAACACTCAAAGACGTGCGACTAAACATGTTTCCATGCATTTCTATAGAACAAAAAACGCTTTATCAACGCACCAATCTTCCCGATTTGAGCTACAAACAGAACTTTCTTGGGCTTCAGGCGTTTGGCTTCAGGAGACTTGTAATGGAGATGTGAACCAACTCCATAGAGAATCTTTTTTTTTTCCTCTTTAGCGTTTTGAAGCTTCAAGCTACAAAACGCTGAAGTGTGAATAGGGCCCTAGCTGGAGTTTAGCTTCAATTTGTTAGTGTATGTAAATCTGCTAATACATCTAACCCTCTCCTCCCCCAAGACTGACAATGCTGCTGTACAAAGGTGCCCCCTGTGCTCCTTCCTCCAGAGTGGGGGGGGGGGGGCGCGCTCTACTACAGAAAGTGTGTTACTGGCCAGATCACCAGATGGAAACAAAGGGGGTGGGGGAATCCTGCCCAAAATATACTGACCTTGACCTTTGACCCTGGCCTTGAACTTTTCCCCTAGCCTTGACCTTTGACCCTGGCCTTGACCTTTGTCCCTAGCCTTGACCCAAGCACTAACCTAGATCTAGGCATTTTTTCTTTATTTTATTTTTAAAATATTTATTTATTTATTTATACACACTTTTTTTTCCCCATCAATGGGGAAGATACAATGTATCTTTCCTCTCTATTCACAGAGAGAGAAATACTGGGGCAAGCTTTACAGTGACTGATCACTGTGGTAGCCAATCAGAGGCTATCACAGCGATCAGGTGACCCAGAATCGGGAGTACGGAGCCTGGGGCTCTCGGAGCATTCCCAGCGCCAAGGGAGATATGCATATATGTGGCCCCACGGCAAAAAAGCCCAGTGCAGTGGGGCCCAGTGGCGGTTGGTGTTTTTTTTGGGGGGGGGCAAACACCCCCCCCCAGGCGGCCAGCGGCACCTCCCCCTCACTCGCTTGTTTGCTGTCTGCCAGTCAGTCCGGCACTTACCCCCATCTAGGGGGCAGGTGCTGGGTGGTAGGCATCGGGCAGCGGCTCCTGTGTCCTCCATAGCGGCAGCTTCCGCCGTGCGTCTCCTCCCCTCCTCCTACTAGGCATCCAATAGGATTGCCTGTCCTTTCAGCCAATTGGGTGACGGGTCTCAAGACCCACTTCCTGATTGGCCGGGAGGAGGATCAGTGTTATAATAGCGAAAATTCATTTGCTATTGTAACACACCTGGGTGGGCACGGTTCGCAGTGCTCTGCGCCCAGAGCTTACCCTATTTTGAAGCCTTTTAGAGCATCAGGCTCTAATCAGTAGACATGTGCACTGCCGAAAAATGTGTTCGTTTTTGTTTCATTCGTTTTTTGGGGAAATTCGGAATTCGAAAATCCGAACTTTCGAAAATTAGAAAATTTAAAAGAACGAAAATCTAACTAATAATAACTATTAAATGATAGGTATTGCAAATTCCTTTCAAATTTGGCTGTTAGTGAACATAACGAATACGAATTTATCTGAAGTTACGAATTATCCGAAATAACGGATTCCGCATCTAAACAAATGGAATAGAACAAATTAATAATAAATAATAATAATAATAATAATAAAAAGTTTTTTATAATTATTATTATTATTTATTCGTTATGTTCCATTAGTTTAGATACAGCATTTGTTATTTCGGATAATTCGTAACTACGGATAAATTCGTATTCGTTACGTTCACTAACAGCCAAATTTGAAAGGAAATTCCAATACCTATAATTTAATAGTTAAGTTATTAATAGTTTGTTATTATTTCAGATTTTCGCATTCTCAGGTTTTCTCATTTTCGGATTTTCATTCTTATTTTCGGATTTCCGAATTAACGAATTTGTCAAAATTCGTTAAAAAAACAAATTCAGAACAAAACGAATTGCATATGTCTACTAATCAGGTGCTTCAAGCCCCCCTCCCCCCCCATTGGAATCCAGGGTCAGGCGCCCAGTATGGGGGGCCGGACGCATGGATGGAGGGGCGGCGCCCATGCGCCCTTAATGGACGCCCCCCCTGGTGTGGCCACTTATATGTGTTACATCGGCAGGAAGGGGTTAAATACCACCAGAAGAAAGAAGGATACAGAATTAATTTGGGCACAGTGTTGCATGAGTATTTGTCAGTCAAAGTATCACAGCACTGAAAACTGGCCTGGTCGGGAAGAGCGTTTAACATGCCGACCCTGAAGTGGTTAAAGTAAATTGCTGGAGTTTCGCTTTAATGTCTACGGGGATCAGGATAAAATGTGCATATCGGTGGAAAGATATAAACGCACTCACATCTCACTGTAATGGGTTGAAGGGATCGGGGTAAAATGTACATATCGGTGGAAAGAAAAAACGCACTCACATCTCACTGTAATGGGTTGAAGGGATCGGGGTAAAATGTACATATCGGTGGAAAGAAAGAAACGCACTCACATCTCACTGTAATGGATTGAAGAGATCGGGGTAAAATGTACATATCGGTGGAAAGAAAGAAACGCACTCACATCTCACTGTAATGGATTGAAGGGATCGGGGTGAAAGCAACGCAATGCCGGAAAACGTAAAATTAGGCATACGGCTTATTGAGAGAGCAGACAGGCACCGTGAAAAAATTGTCAATGGTTCCTAAAAGCTTAAGATCCATTAACTGCTCCGCAGAATGGGGAGGGCGCAGCTGAATGTGGGTTTCTGGAAACGGTGGGGAACGGCTCCATTGTAATGTACTTTAAGGGCACGATAAAATACATCCTGAAATGCACCGGGGAATAAGGGGACTGTCATAAATAATGGAAAAACCCCAGGAAAGTGCACAATCCAGAATATAGAGGGAGTCAGGGGACCATGATAATGAATAGACTTCCCAGGAAAATGTATTACGGGGGGGGGGGGGGGACACATACCCTTTGGTAAGCATTAGGGACTGCCAACAATTGTGTATGTTAAACAAAGAAGTAAAATCAGGTACATTTATGAAGATTATTTTTTAAGGAAAAACACTTTTAGAAGCCAATAGCAACCAACGCCCTTTATATGCAATGACTGGGGTACAACACACTCAAGAAAACCATTATCTATTCTATACCAACCTACTGACTTGCTGCAGTTGGAACCAGTGATGGGGTGATGGTGCCAGGGTTTCCGAGGGCACATTCAGCCAAAAATCAAGAAGTTGCGAACCTTAACCCTTTTGCTGCCAGAGCCGTTTTTGCAATTTTTTTTGCACACGTTTAAAAAAAGGATTTTAGGCCTGAAGCTTTAGCCCCCCCCCCCCCCCCCCCCAAAAAAACCATATATATATATATATTTATTTTCTGAAAGCAGTGGAATGAGGTCCTTTGCTTGCTTTTATCTGGCCCTTGGAGTGCTATTTTATTTACTGACCCCAATGAAGGGCACAATTCCTCTCAATGACACCAACGATTGGGCACAATTCCTACCAATGATATCAATGACGGGGCACAATTCCCCCCAATGACATCAATGATGGGGTACATTTCCTCACACTGACACAAATAATAATGGGGGATTGTTTACTCCCACTGACGCCGGGACTTTCTGTACTCACGATGGCCACCCCTAAATTCTGAGGCTGGGTTCACACCAGGAGAGTATGACCGGCTCTGAATGGAGCTGGTTCACACATCTCCGGGGCAGCCAAGGAGCGCTCTGCAGAAGGGTCCCGTGCATCTTTGGATCCATTAAAGGTCTGAATTCAGGCAAAAATTCAGACCTGAAATGGTGAACAGGGACGCAACGGACCCCCTGCTTCGAGCCACTCGCATATAGTGAGAACCCAGCCTGAAGGACAGTACACTGGCCCTTTGTTTAGAACGTTTGGAGACCTCAATGACACCAACAATTGGGCCCAATGACACCAATGATGGGGCACAATTCCGCCCACCGACACCAATGATGGGGTACATTTCCTCCCACTGACACCAATGATGGGGGGGCTAGGATCACGTGATGACGCCGCACTCTGAGGTCGGCCATCTTGCTGGTTGGAAACATCCATGTTTTTACTGTATTCACATGCAAGTTTTTATCTCCCATATGGTGAGTGTGTTTTTCGGAATTAGTTCAAACAAACCCCTCTTTCTGAACATACTGCACCATGAGATGTCTATTTGCTTTATTGGCATTTTAGATCTGACGGAGTGCCTTCTGTATGGAGTCCATCTGATGTGGAAGGAGCACTTGATGAGCACTTGATGTCTGGCATCTCATTGATCCTCTGTGCAGGCCAGTCAATTCCTTCACCCCAAACTCGCTCATCCATGTCTTTATGGACCTTGCTTTGTACACTGGTCCAAATCATTTGGTGGAGGGGGGATTATGGTGTGGGGGTTGTTCTTCAGGGGTTGGGCTTGGCTCCTTAGTTCCAGTGAAGGGAACTCTTAAGGTGTCAGCATACCAAGAAATTTTGGACAATTTCATGCTCCCAACTTTGCGGGAACAATTTGGGGATGGCTCCTTCCTGTTCCAACATGACTGCGCACCAGTGCACAAAGCAAGGTCCAAGACATGGATGAGTGAGTTTGGGGTGGGGGAACTTGACAGGCCTGCACAGAGTCCTGACCTCAACCCGATAGAACCCCTTATGGATGAATTAGAGTGGAGACTGCGAGCCAGGCCTTCTCGTCCAACATCAGAAGCTGGAAGCCTCTCACCCTTTGCCAGGCTTAGCTGCAGACATCCAAGGAACCAGAATTAGCCTGTACAGTAAGGCCAGTGCAGCAGCCCTTTGGATTCAAATAACTACCCTAAGGCCCCTTTTACACTGGGGCGGGAGGTGCATCGGTGGTAAAGCACCGCTATTATTAGCGGCGCTTTACCATCGTTTTAGCGGTGGTATTCAGTTTTACCCCCTGCTAGCGGCTGAGAAAGGGTTAAAAACCACCGCAAAGCGCCTCGCTTTGCCAGCGGTATAGCCGCGCTGCCCCATTGATATCAAAGGGCACCGCTCCGAAGATGCTGCTAGCAGGACTTTTTTTCCCGTCCTGCCAGCACACCGCTCCAGTGTGAGAGCCCTCGGGGCCTTCACACTGGAGACACAGCAGCGGCTGTTTCGGGTCGGTTTGCAGGCGCTATTTTTAGCACAATGGCACCTGCAAACCGCCCCAGTGTGAAAGGGGTCTTAAGGGACTGAGTGAGTACCTTCCATTCAACATACCCCAAGGATACAGAGAGGACAGAAGGGCTCAATACTTTACATGTCTGGGACCAAGGGACAGCTTACAGCCAGCGCAAAGCAGCCAACAGCACCTCAATACCTCTACCTTGGGTCAAGAGCGGGTAGGTGCATCCAGCAGAACTAGGAGCTGCACTTGAAACTTCAGTTTTAGAAGTTTTTGTTGCTACTTTAGCTGCACCATCACTCCCACGGGTGGCAGCGTGGTTGGTGTTAGTTCAAAGCAGCCAGAAACATTAGCAGATCCTTATCTGTTCGTCTGAAGTTCTTCATTTCATTTCTGGGTATCCCCTGCATCCTTATTCCCTATCCAAGTTCATCCCTTTAAAATAAAACCAAATCCCCTGGACTGCTTTATTGAGCCTCTGGAGAGAGTGAGGAAATTCCTGTTGCCTGGCTGTGTGTGGGGTAAAGGCCCAAAATTCAGTGGCTCCTATGGGAGTAAGCCTTACACTTATTTTAAAGGGGGATAAGTCCCTCCTCCACAGACCCCCACATCCACCAGGCCAGGGCTGTGGGTAAGAGGACCTTTATGGGATGGGGGTCCTGGCCCTGGACCCTCCCCATGTTGAGGTCGGGCTGCCACCTGTCCGGGATTCACCCATACAGTCCAGGTTTTGAATCATGTGTTCAGGTTTCAGGCAGACTGAAACCCGGACACATTATTCACACCAGGCTGTGGCTCCCCAAGTAACCGAGATAGTCGCACACAAATCTGTTTGCCATTTGGAAGCTACGGGGGGCTGTTTGGGGGCATGTTCGGCATCACTGGGGGGGGGGGGCAGGGCAATGATGTCAGCAAGAGAAATTTGGCCACACCCACTGTTCGATGTGGCACGCTATGTGTACCGCATTACTACTCCCCCTGGGGCACCCAAAGGTGGGGCACCCAAAGAAAAGGTGGCAACCCTAGGTTGAGGGCAAGTGGCCTGATAGGATTCAGAGGGGAAAGAGGGAGACCCCCCTTCCCAATATTGGTTTGGTATGGATAAAATCCTCAGGTGGTAATTAGCCTAGGCACGCTCCTGAATTTAAACAAACACAGGGGCCTATAGTCTTTGGATGGAGGTAAGTATGCATCTGCATAACGCTCAACTTTTTGAGATGGGAATGAGGGACACCTATCAGCAAAAGTATGCAGGCATAGGACACACCCATTGCCACGCCCCCTTAAAGGAGAATTGTACAAAAAAAACAAGATTGGGTTAAATCCACAAGTGCTTTTTTTACCACTACTATTCCTTTTTTATTGGCTTTTGGAATTTACAAATGCAGCAATTTAGAAATCAGATTAAAGGTTTATTACTGGAAAACACTTTTTGATAGATAAAAAGTGCATTTTATATACATCTATATAGATCAGACCAAAATGAGGGACAAATGAGGATGAATGAGGGATAGAGGGACATGTCTCCAAATCAGGGACAGTCCCTCGAAATCCGGGACAGTCCCTCGAAATCCGGGACAGTCCCTCGAAATCCAGGACAGTCCCTCGAAATCCGGGACAGTCCCTCGAAATCCGGGACAGTTGGGAGGTATGCGTCTGTGGAGGGGGGAGGGTGGGTTAGGGTAGGTCAGTAGAAGAGACACGCAAGGTAAATGCACTTTGTTTTAAAGTATTCTCATCCCTTAAACAGAAACCTCAAAACAAAGATGAATGAGGGGCCACTGAAGCATAACAAAAGAGGCTTCGGTGACACAGCGGAGGGGCCCCACCGTGATAAAAGACGTAACATCTCCGGAAGGTGTGAAATCCTGAAATATAATAAGAGAGGTTCTGACGGAATCACAAACGCGAATCTCCTTTTATTTGATTTTCCAGCTCCTGATCAAGGCTTTCCATTGCATTATGGCCGATCATCTCCCGGGCGCTGCTCACTTTGCCGTGCGCCAGGCTGTGTATTAATACATATTAATGCGGCGTTCATCTTGCCATCGTCAGCGGGGCCTGACACGGCCTGCGCCATCACTGTGTTCTTTCCCGGATGAGGCACACTGACAGAATCGGGTTAAGAACGCCGCGGTGCGATGAGCCACGACAGTCTCGCTCTGCTGAGTCTACCTTTCAGCAGGCAGACAGGGCCCACGGCTTTACACCTGTCAGAAACCACAAAAAAGGGGCTGATTTCAGGCGCGTCTGGTGCGCCGGCTACATAACAGGCCTCGCGGATCAAAAAGGGTTTGAATGGAAAAGTCTCCGGAGGGGTCACACAAAGCGGTACAAAAAAGGCAAAAATCAAGACACTGCGCCTTTCCTGCATGCCACAGGAAGGCGCAGTTTTATGTCACTCTTTTTGTGCGTTGACGCAAATAGAACAGCCCATTTATTTGGACGAACGCGCCAAAGAAGCTCCTGCTTTGTGCATTTTTTTTACCACGTGTTACCGCGTGAAAAAACACGCATTCCGCTGGCAGCATTTGGGGTGCCATTAGCAATAAATGGCACAGCAAGAGTGGCATACGTTTTTTGCAATTTTCATGAACCCGTGCGTTCGCAAAATGCGCAATTGTGAATGGAGCCCTATGCCGCGTACACACGATCGGACTTTCCGCCAAAAAAAACGTGGATTTGTGTTCGAAGGATGTTGGCTCAAACTTGTCTTGCATACACACGGTCACACAAATGTTGGCCAACAATTCCGAACGCGGGAACGCGGTGACGTACAAGACGTACGACGAGCCAGAGAAAAAGGAAGTTCAATAGCCAGCGCGGCTCCTTCTGCTTGATTCCGAGCATGCGTGAACTTTTGTGCGACGGACTTGTGTACACACGATCGGACTTTCCGACAACAACGTCAACAACGGAAATTTTGAGAACCTGCTAGCAAACATTTGTTGGCGGAAAGTGCGACAGCAAATGTTTGATGGAGCATACACACGGTCGGACTTTCCAACAACAAGCTCACAACATTTCTCATCGGAAAATCCGACCGTGTGTATGCGGCATAAGTGTAACCAAGGCAATAAATCAAACTCCATCTTCTACAGGCCAGACTTCAGTAAATTGGATTCTGATTGGTTGCTGTTGGATGCTGCACATAGCAATTTGACTTTTTGGCGCCGATGGCATGCAAATATGCGGTCAAGAGTGCGTGCCCTGCATGCTCCCTTGCGATCAGGAGCTTTCCGATCATGTGACCGCCGTGACAGTCAATCACAGCGGTCACATGATGATAAACCCCGCCACACCTCCTAGCATCTGAAACCCTTCACAGGGCTGGGAGGAGCTATTGCCAAGGGGTCAAGAGGATCTTCTCTCGCAACCCCTCCCCCCTTTTTTTCTCCCCCTCTCCACCTACCGGGTGGTACGCTGCTTCCATTACCAATACCCATCCACCTAGAGCAGGCATATGCAATTAGCGGACCTCCAGCTGTTCCAGAACTACCATTCCCATGAGGCATAGCAAGACTCTGAGAGCCACAAGCATGACACCCAGAGGCAGAGGCATGATGGGACTTGTAGTTTAGCAACAGTTGGAGGTTCGCTAATTGCATATCCCTGGCCTATCCAGCATTGTCCCGCTGAGATCCTCTGGTTCTCTGCCACCTCTCAGGCCTATCCCGCCATATGAATGATGAGATCATCAAGAGGCCCGCCGCTCTTTTCTGGTTTGGCCGGTACACCTCCTGACGTGGCACTAGGCCCAACACCCACCACCAATGAAGCATCCCGCCGGCTTTTTCTGGTTCAGCCGGTACACCTCCTGATGCGGCGCTAGGCCCAACACCCACCACCACTAAAGCGTTCCGTCAGCTTTTTCTGGTTCAGCCGGTACACCTCCTGATGCAGCGCTTGGCCCACCACCCACAAAGCGTCTTACCTACTGGGATATGTGACATGCATATCCTAAAAGGGAAAGGAAGGACAGTTCACCTAGGCAAATGATGTGCAAGGGGCGGGGGAGAAAACACAGCCCTAATCAGATAGTGGAGGAGAGGGGGCATGGATAGGATGGAAGTCCTTCACGAGGGTGAAGATCCGCTTTTAAGTTGGCTTTACTTTCTGGGAAGTGGCATGGCTTCTCTATCATGTGACCGCTGTGATTGGTTCTCACATCGAAAGAAAATTCCCAGCTCTACTTACCGACCAGTCTGAAACCAACTGAACTGTCCTGTCTAAGAGTATGTGACAGGTTCCTGCTCATGTGACCGCTGTGAGAACCAACAGTACAAATAAATGGCCACTTCCCCCACCTCTAACTGGCCTTTGTAGCGAGGAGAACATGAAAGGAAGACACATGTCAAACAAAACCAAAGAAATTCCCCAGCTCTACTTACCGACCAGCCTGCAACCAACCAAATTCTAAATTTTGAGAGCCTCCATAGGAGAAGCACATACATTATAATGGATAGGCAGAGGGCAGGTGAGCTTGGAAGGAGACCACCCTTCCTTAAAGGCACAGGGATGCACTGGACACCCACCATATAGCACTACGGCAGCAAAGGTGTCCAGTGCATCCTCTCACCAGTATTCCAAGAGTACAAACAAATGGCCACTGCCCCAAACAATAAATGGCCTTTGCAGCAAGGAGCACATGGAAGAGAGACACATGTCCAACAAAACCAAAGAAAATTCCCAGCCCAACTTACCGACCAGCCTACAACCAGCCAAATTATCCTGTCTAACAGTATGCATTAAAAACAGGGGTTCAATTTGCCCTCCAGGCTCATCTGCCCTCTGCCTATCCATTATAATGCATGTGCTTCCACTGTGGAGGTTCTCAAAATTTAGAATTTGGTTGATGGCAGGCTGGTCGGTAAGTAGAGCTGGGAAATGTACTTGGTTTTGTTTCACATGTGTCATCCTTCCATGTGCTCCTTGCTACAAAGGCCAGTTAGAGGTGTCGGCAGTGGCCATTGGTTTGTACTGTTGGTTCTCACAGCGGTCACATGAGCAGGAACCTGTTCCGCTGGCTCCCAATCAGAAGCCGTCACCAAGAGCTGTCAGTGTGCTGGGAACGTGCAGTGAGCTCTCAGCACACAACCTCAGGCCAGCATGGATGCCTATGTGTGGCGAGCGGGTGATAAAGCCCACCTTTCCTGCCACCACTTATTTGCGTCAAGACGGCAAGATGTTAAAAACAAAAAAAAAACAAGGTCAACATTTTATCGGTTTTGATGAGAATAACAGTTACTTTTTTAAAAAGCTGAACTCAGGGAAATCAATGCAGGTGTGCATTCATTAAACCCTTGGCGCCGGCCCTTTAAAAGATTCTGAAAGATTGAAGGCAAAGCTAGAAGACGGGCATCCTGATCATGTGATCACTGTGATTGGCTGTCAAAACACATTTCATGACATAATATTCTTTTCATGTCGGCGTAATGTACAGATGTGTCCGCACGGTGTGTGAGCCCTAACGCCGACTGTGCACATGTATGCCTCAGCCACAGGGCCGGCCCTACCATGGGTCCCAGTGGGTCCATTGGACCCAGGCAGAACTTTGAGGGGGGCAGCAAATTGAACCATGGCCACCTCTCCTTCTCTTCTATTTACCCAGCAAATTGACGACCAAGATTTTTTTTCCAGCAGTGTGTGTTATGATGACAACTGCTCCCTGGGCCTGCCCCTATACCACCCTAGCCCCCATAATGCTCTAGTCTGTCTATATGCTACCCTAGCCTCTCTATATACTACCCCAGCCTGACCATATACTACCCTAGCCTGTCCATATACTACCCTAGCTTGCTCCTATACTGCCCTAGCCTGTCCGTATACTACCCTAGCTTGCTCCTATACTGCCCTAGCCTGTCCATATACTACCCTAGCCTGTCTATATATTGCCCTAGACTGTCCATATACTACCCTAGCCTGTCTATATATTGCCCTAGCCTGTCCATATACTACCCTAGCCTGTCCATATACTACCCTAGCCTGTCCATATACTACCCTAGCCTGTCTATATATTGCCCTAGCCTGTCCATATACTACCCTAGCCTGTCCGTATACTTCCCTAGCCTGTCTATATATTGCCCTAGCCTGTCCATATACTACCCTAGTCTGTCTATATACTGCCCTAGCCTGTCTATATACTACTCTAGCCTGTCTATATATTGCCCTAGCCTGTCTATATACTGCTCTAGCCTGTCTTTATATTGCCCTAGCCTGTCTATATACTGCTCTAGCCTGTCTATATATTGCCCTAGCCTGTCTATATACTGCTCTAGGCTGCCCCTTGTAAATCTGACTCTAACACTAACCCTCCCTATAATCCTAAACATCCCTGTAACACTAATGGCGCGTACACACGGGCGGACTTTTCGACTGACTTTCCGAATGAACAGACTTGCCTACACACGATCAACCAAAGTCTGACGGATTCGTACGTGATGACGTACGACCAGACTAAAGCAAGGAAGTTGATAGCCAGTAGCCAATAGCTGCCCTAGCGTCGGTTTTTGTCCGCCGGACTAGCATACAGACGAGCGGACTTTTCGACCGGACTCGAGTCCGTCGGAAAGATTTGAAACATGTTTCGTTTCTAGGTCCGTCGAACTTTTGGGAAAAAACATTCAGCTGGAGCCCACACACGATCGAATTGTCCAACGGACTCCGGTCCTCCGCACCAAGTCTGCCATAGAGTCCGCTCGTGTGTACGAAGCATTACCCTCCCTGTAACCCAACACTAACCCTTCCTGTAAAACTAACACTAACCCTTCATGTAACCCTAACACTAATCCTCCCTATAACCCTAAGACTAATCTATCCAGTAATCCCAACACTAACCCTACCTGTAACCCTAACATTAACCTTTCCTATAATCCTAACACTGACCCTCCCTATAACCCTAAAACTAATCTATCCAGTCATCCCAACACTAACCCTACCTGTAAGCCTAACATTAACCCTTCCTATAATCCTAACACTGACCCTTCCTGTGAGCCAAGCACATACCTACCCTGTAACCCTAATTCTTGCCCTTCCTGTAACCCTAAACAACCCTCTAAAATATAATACTGACCCTTCCTATACCTGTTACATGAACCTCTCCCTGTAACCCTAACACTAACCCTTACACTATCTGTCCCCATAACACTAACACCAAAACCTAACCGTTCCTGTAACACTAACGCTAATCCTAACACTATCTGTCCCTGTAACTCCCATGTTAACCCTCTCAGTTTAACGCTATCTCTCTTCGTAAACCCAACCCTAACACTAACCCTCCCAATATTCCCAACCTAACCCCTTGTTCTGCATTCCTGATCTCAAGAAAATTGACATCGCAAAACAATGGATATTTCTTCACATAAAACCTTTTTATTCCAGAAACAACAAAGCACCACCAAAACACCATGACAGCTTACGCGTTTCATGCCAGAGATTGTTTAATCCTAGAGTCCTGCATACCCCCCTCTTCTGTGCCGAGGTCTACTATGCCAAAAGTAACCCCCCCCCAATGGTCCCAGAATTGGAATCCTGGCGACCGATTCGCCAACAGCGCGTTCAGTTTGTCATTATCACCAACAATAATCCCAATAATTAACAGACAACAAAAGGGGTCGATTGAACCTATTTTTTTGCATTTTATTTGCCTGGTTGCGTCATTCGATCAGGCCACGCGGTCCCAATTAACGACCGGTCAGATGAGGTGAAGACGCCGGCGGGGCGCGGAAGTGTGACCATGCGGACACCTGAGTAACCGCCAACCCCCTTCTACAGCTTTTCCTGCTCAAAACTCAGCCTAATGAAGACAAGTCAGGAAACCTTCAGCCAATTAGTTCCCGTCTGACGAGGATGAAGTTTAGCGGCGCATTGTCCCAGATCTCTTCTTCTGCCGCCGCGTTTTTTTTTACCATTTATTAGACGTCGCTCGCAGATATAGAGCACAGATTACGCCCCGTCGAGATTTATGAAACATTATCTTAAAGGTGACAAGTACAGTGGAATGGGAACGGGGGAACTGATTTATAACTCTATAATCCGGCACAGCGCTCCAGATAAGAAAGAAGAAACTGTCTGGGTAGGTTAACGGAATATGGCGAGAAAAAAAAATGGTTACAGCCTCGGTTCACCTTTTATCATTTTTCTTTTTTTTTTATACCAGCAACACGCCTGCTGAGAATTCCTTCTTCTACCCGTAATATTAACCACTTCCATACCCGGCCTTTTCTGGAACTTTTTTTTTTTTTACAAATCAGTATTTTTTGCTAGAAAATTACTCAGAACCCCCAAACGTTATATGTGTTTTTTTAGCCTCTGGAAAAATAAAATGGCGGTCGTTGCAATTTTTTACGTCACACATTATTTGCACATTTTTCAAACGTTAAAAAAAAAAACAAAAAAAAAAACTGTTTTATGAATTAAAAAACAAAACAAAAAAACAGTAAATTTAGCCATTTTTTTTTTGTATAATGTGAAAGATGATGTTACGCCGAGTAAATAGATACCTAACATGTTTAAAATTGCGCACACTCGTGAAATGGCGGCAAACTTCAGTACTTAAAAATCTCCATAGGCGACGCTTTAACATTTTGTACAGGTTACCTGTTTAGAGTTACAGAGAAGGTTTTGGGCTAGTATTGTTGCTCTCACTCTAACGCTCGTGGCGATACTTCACATGTGTGATTTGAACGCGGTTTACGTATGTGGGCGTGACTTACGTATGCGTTCGCTTCTGTGCGTGGGCACGGGGGGTGCTTTCAATTTTCTTTTTTATTGTTTCTTTTACTTTTTTTTTTTTTTTTTACAATTTCTCTTAAAATGTATTTATTTTTGAACACTTTTACTCTTATTCTGGAGGGCGGCGGGAGGGGATAGATCTCCCCTCCCGCCGCCTATAAAAATGATTAAGCGGCTGAATGCCGCTATGATTGTTCTTATGGTGCACAGAATTTCCGGCTGTAAAAGATGATATCTTGGGCTAAAATTGTTGCTCTCGCTCTAACGCACGCGGCGATACCTCACATGTGTGATTTGACTGCTGTTTACATATGCGGGCGTGACCTACGTATGTATTCGCTTCTGTGTGCAAGCACGTGGGGATGGAGGCGCTTTACATTTTTATTCTTTTTAGATTGTTTGTTTTACTTTTTTTTTTTTACATTTTCTCTTTAATTTTTTTTTATTCTTGATCACTTTTAGTCCTATTACAAGGAATGGCTCTAACACACGCGGCGATACCTCACATGTGTGATTTGAATGCTGTTTACATATGCGGGCACGACCTACGTATGCGTTCGCTTCTGTGCGCGAGCACGTGGGGATGGGGGCGCTTTAAATTTTTAATTTTTTTTAGATTGTTTATTTGACTTTTTTTTTTTTTTTTACATTTTCTCTTTAATTTTTTTTATTCTTGATCACTATTAGTCCTATTACAAGGAATGGCTCTAACACACGCGGCGATACCTCACATGTGTGATTTGAATGCTGTTTACATATGCAGGCGCGACCTACGTATGCATTCGCTTCTGTGCGCGAGCACGTGGGGATGGAGGCGCTTTACATTTTTTTTTTTTTTTTTTTAGATTGTTTATTTGACTTTTTTTTTTTCTTCTTCTTTTTTTTTTTTACATTTTCTCTTTATTTTTTTTTAATTCTTGATCACTTTTAGTCCTATTACAAGGAATGGCTCTAACATACGCGGCGATACCTCACATGTGTGATTTAAATGCTGTTTACATATGCAGGCGCGACCTACGTATGCATTCGCTTCTGTGTGCGAGCACGTGGGGATGGAGGCGCTTTACATTTTTATTTTTTTTACATTGTTTGTTTTTTGTTTGTTTTTTTTTCTTCTTTTTTTTTTTTTACATTTTCTCTTTAATTTTTTTTTAAATTTTTGATCTTTTTTATTCCTATTACAAGAAATGTAAATATCCCTTGTAATAGGAATAGTGTGTGTGACAGGTCCTCTTTATGGAGAGATGTGGGGTCTATAAGACCCCACATCTCTCCTCCAGGCTGGAAGGACCGAGATAAAAAAATAAATACAAACTCTCTCGGCCTTTCCAGCCACGCCCCCGGCATCGTTTACTTCCGCCAGCCCAGACGTGACGTCATAACGTCGCGCCCAGGCCTCCGAGGGTCATAGAGATGACTGGGGACCATCTGGTCTCCGGAAATCTCTATGATCAATGTCCGCCGGCAGTGGCGGATTTCTTCTCCGGCTCACCGATTGCACGGGCGAGTCGGGAGAAGCACCTGTGGGCGGTGGGAGGGGGGGAGGGTGTGTCCCCTCCTGCCGCCTGTAAGAACAATCAAGCGGCTGAACTATATATATAATAACACATATAACTATATAATCACACACATAGGTTGGACTTGACGGACTTGTGTCTTTTTTCAACTTCACCTACTATGTAACTGCCGCTATGATTGGTCTTACGGTGCACAGAATCAGCGGCTGTAAAAGATGATATCTGGATGATGCCTGCAGCTGCAGCCATCAGTCAGATATCACCGCATCATATGACCTCCTTGGGCTGGAAGCGGTTAAAAAAAAAATTCTGCTGGAATCTGAACATTCCGTTTAAAGCGTAACTAAATTTTACAATGCATAAAATATTATGGTGCGCTGCTTCCAGTGGGGTCCTCCTTTCCTTCAATTTCCTCTTCTTTTCCTGGTGATCCTGCCAGTTGTTTGACTTCTGGTCCTGGGGCGACAACGCTTCCTGAGCGCCACCCATCCATAGGGGGCGACGGGCGCCACCGAGCAGTAAAGTAAAAATAAATAAATAAATAAAGGCCCTTTAAAAAAAAAAAAAAAAAAAATAGAAAAAAATTTCCATTAAGTGCATTGTGTTCGGGCGCCGGACACAGACGCAGCCACTGTGCCATACATCTCTGTGTATCACCCTGAGGCCAGTCACTGCACTGGGTATATGTAAGGATTTACAACCACTTTTAGAGTGAAGGTCCACTTTAATTGGTACAAAGGTGTACTGTAGCTTCAGGGTGCAGAGGAGGAAGCGTGCCCTGCCAATATAACCGTGTAATCCCGTTATTATAAATCATTAAAGTAAAATGTACAATGTGTGTAAAATATATCAACTCACAGCTACAGCAATGGAAGATCATCAGCCGCATACTGGATATTGCACTTTGCCTTTTACTTAGGATAAATGAAGCCACCAATCAGAGATATCACTAGGCACACACATGGCAATAACAAGCCGGACACTTGATAACTGAAGCCTGAACCTCTTCATAGAACAACTGCAGAATACAGAACCGAAATACATACATAGGAGTTCTGCAGAAGTATTTGTAGTTATGAGTTGGTGATCCGAGTACCCCTGGCAGACAGTGTAGCCAGGTCTGTGACCTCACTATTATTTACAGCAGATAGGGCACTAGACATGTGCAGAACGAAAACATTTATTTTGTTTCGATTCGGTATTTATATAAACTTGTTTTGTTAAATTAATTAAAATCGTTGAATTTGTTTTTGGAATTCGTTTTGTTTATTAAAAGTCGAAACTATTTGAATTTTCCGAGTTCTGAACATTTTAATCGATTTGAATTCAAATTCTATTCAAATTTCATTCAAAATTGAATTTATTCTATTCGAAATTCAAATTTTGGAAGATGGCCATATTCTTTCTATTCCATTCTATTGTTTTTTTCTATTCTATTCTTTTCTTTTCTATAATATTCTATTCTTTTCTATTCTATTCGAATTCAAATTTATTCTATCCTTTTCTATTTCATTCAAATTCCAATTTATTCTATTCGAAATTCAAATTTTGGAAGAAGTTATATTTCTATTCCATTCTATTTTTTTTTCTATTCTATTCTTTTATTTTCTGTTCTATTCTTTTCTATTATATTCTTTTCTATTCTATTCAAATTCAAATTTATTTTATTTGAAATTCGAATTTTGGAAGATAGTTATATTCTTTCTATTCCATTGTTTTTTTCTAGTCTATTCTTTTATTTTCTGTTCTATTCTATTCTTTTTTTTCTATTATATTCTATTCTTTTCTATTCAAATACAAATTTATTCTATTTTTTTCTAATCCATTCCAATTCCAATTTATGCTATTTGAAATTCGAATTTTGGAAGATAGTTATATTCTTTCTATTCCATTGTTTTTTTTTCTAGTCTATTCTTTTATTTTCTGTTCTATTCTTTTCTATTCTATTCTATTCTATTATTTTCTATTCAAATACAAATTTATTCTATTCTTTTCTAATCCATTCCAATTCCAATTTATGCTATTTGAAATTCGAATTTTGGAAGATAGTTATATTCTTTCTATTCCATTGTTTTTTCTATTCTATTATGTTATTTTCCATTGTTTTCTTTTATATTATATTCTATTTTGTTTCTATTATATTCAAATTCAAATGTATTCTATTCTTTTCTATTCAAGTTCGAATTTATTCTATTTGAAATTTGAATTTCAGAAAACAGTTATATTGTTACATTTTTTTCTATTCTACTCTTTTCTATTGTTTATTCTATTTAATTCTTTTCTATTATTTTATTTTTTATTCTATTCGAACTTCAGAAGAAGATTATAATCTATCTATTTTATTCTATGTTATTCTTTTTTTTAATATTCTATTCTTTTATATTCCATTATTTTTTTATATTCTATTCTTTTCTATTGTATTCCAATTCAAATTTATTCTATTTGAAATTCAAATTTCAGAAGAGGATTATATTCTTTCTATTTTTTTTTCTATTCTATTCCTTTATTTTCTATTCTATTGTATTTGGTTCTTCTATATTCTATTCTATTTTGTTCTGTTTTACTCTATTCTTTTTTATTCTATTCTTTTATTTTCTATTCTATCCCTTTAATTTGTATTCTTTTATTTTCTATTCTGTTCTACTTTATTCTTTTATTTTATATTGTATTCTTTTCTATTCTATTTTATTCTTTTCTATTCTATTTTATTTGGTTCTTCTATATTCTATTCTATTTTGTTCTGTTTTACTCTATTCTTTTTTATTCTATTCTTTTATTTTCTATTCTATCCAGAGGATTGAATGACTAGATAGTCCTCATGACAATACGGCACCTCATCCAAATAGTATAAATACCATATATGTGAATAAAATATTGTTATTTTATCTTATGGACTTCAATTATTGGTTGGCACCGTGATAATCCCCTGACCTTCCTTTTGACCATTGGTATTTCTATTCTATCCCTTTAATTTATATTCTTTTATTTTCTATTCTGTTCTACTTTATTCTTTTCTATTCTTTTATTTTATATTGTATTCTTTTCTATACTATTTTATTCTTTTCTATTCTATTCCTTTATTTTCGATTCTATTTTATTTGGTTCTTCTATATTCTATTCTATTTTGTTCTGTTTTACTCTATTCTTTTTTTATTCTATTCTTTTATTTTATATTCTATCCCTTAAATTTGTATTCTTTTATTTTCTATTCTGTTCTACTTTATTCTTTTCTATTCTTTTATTTTATATTGTATTCTTTTCTATTCTATTCTATTCTTTTCTATTCTACTCCTTTATTTTCTATTCTATTTTATTTGGTTCTTCTATATTCTATTCTATTCTATTTTGTTCTGTTTTACTCTATTCTTTTTTATTCTATTCTTTTATTTTCTATTCTACCCCTTTAATTTATATTCTTTTATTTTCTATTCTGTTCTACTTTATTCTTTTCTATTCTTTTATTTTATATTTTATTCTTTTCTATTCTATTTTATTCTTTTCTATTCCTTTATTTTCGATTCTATTTTATTTGGTTCTTCTATATTCTATTCCATTTTGTTCTGTTTTACTCTATTCTTTTTTATTCTAATCTTTTATTTTATATTCTATCCCTTTAATTTGTATTCTTTTATTTTATATTCTGTTCTACTTTATTCTTTTCTATTCTTTTATTTTATATTGTATTCTTTTCTATTCTATTTTATTCTTTTCTATTCTATTCCCTTATTTTCTATTCTAATTTATTTGGTTCTTCTATATTCTATTCTATTTTGTTCTGTTTTACTCTATTCTTTTTTTATTATATTCTTTTATTTTCTATTCTATCCCTTTAATTTATATTCTTTTATTTTCTATTCTGTTCTACTTTATGCTTTTCTATTCTTTTATTTTATATTGTATTCTTTTCTATTCTATTCCTTTATTTTCAATTCTATTTTATTTGGTTCTTCTATGTTTTATTCTATTTTGTTCTGTTTTACTCTATTCTTTTGTATTCTATTCTTTTATGTTCTATTCTATCCCTTTAATTTATATTCTTTTATTTTCTATTCTGTTCTACTTTATTCTTTTCTATTCTTTTATTTTATATTGTATTCTTTTCTATTCTATTCTATTCTTTTCTATTCTATTTTATTCTTTTCTATTCTATTCCTTTATTTTCGATTCTATTTTATTTGGTTCTTCTATATTCTATTCTATTTTGTTCTGTTTTACTCTATTCTTTTTTATTCTATTCTTTTATTTTCTATTCTACCCCTTTATTTTGTATTCTTGTATTTTCTATTCTGTTCTACTTTTATCTATTCTATTCTTCTATTTTCTATTGTATTCTTTTCTATTCTATTCATTTATTTTCTATTCTATTTTATTCTCTTAGGAAATTCAGATTCGAAAACTATTTGAATTCAAAAACTATTGGAATTTCCTCCAAAATTGTGTTTTGTTATCTCGGATTCCTTTTAATTCGTTACTTTTGTAATCCGGAAGTTTGGATACATCCGAATTTCAGAATAAGGAAACATTCGCCTGAATTTCAGTTCGGAACGAGATGGACTGCACATGTGTAATAGGCACCACAGCTCGGCCAGCAACAGGTCCTCAGCCTGTTCTGAAGATATGAAGCCCCATTACATGGCTGAGCCAGGTGGTGACCTCAGTCATTTTCCTATGCTAGTGTTAAAGCTGAACTCCAGGTATGGATTTTTTTTCATATAGTTACATTGGTATAGCTTGGATGTAAGTCTGCTTATCGCATACCTGACCAATCTCTGTGGAAGCTACAAAAAATACAAGGCATTCTGTGAATGGAGGCGGTGGTGAGTGGGCGACCCTCAGTGGTTACTATGCAGAAGGGCATCAGCTCAGCATGGGTCCAGAAGACTGCTGCTATCACTGCAGTAGTATCAACCAGGGACATTGGTAGTGCTAAGCACCCGGGCATTCACCCCCTGAATGTCCTGCCGGATGCCCTGGGCCACCAAGGCTGCAATTTCCTGACTTCAGCAACTGGCATCGCTCTCCGTGCTATATATGAGAGGTGTCAGAGGGGAGGAATTGTGCTGGGGACACAATGATCTGGAGGGATTGCAAAGATTTGTGCTGGGAGGGGGATGTTTGGTGGAGGGGAGGGGATTTGTTTTGGGAGGAGTAACAATGATTGGTGCTGGGAGAGGGATGATGATCTGTGCTGGGAGGGGGGTGATGACTTATGCTGGGGGGGGGTGATGATCTGTGCTGGGAGGGGGGATGATGATCTGTGCTGGGAGGGGGGATGATGATCGTGCTGGGAGGGGGGATGATGATCTGTGCTGGGAGGGGGGGTGATGATCTGTGCTGGGAGGGGGGATGATGATCTGTGCTGGGAGGGGGGATGATGATCTGTGCTGGGAGGGGGGGTGATGATCTGTGCTGGGAGGGGGGATGATGATCTGTGCTGGGTGGGGGGGTGATGACTTGTGCTGGGGGGGGGTGATGATCTATGCTGGGAGGGGGGATGATGATCTGTGCTGGGAGGGGGGATGATGATCTGTGCTGGGAGGGGGGTGATGACTTATGCTGGGGGGGGGGGTGATGATCTGTGCTGGGAGGGGGGATGATGATCTGTGCTGGGAGGGGGGATGATGATCTGTGCTGGGAGGGGGGGTGATGACTTGTGCTGGGGGGGGGGGAATGATGATCTGTGCTAGGGGGGGGGGGTATGATGATTTGTGCTGGGAGGGGATATTTGGGGAAGGGGAAAAGGATCTGTGCTGGGAGAGGGATGATGATTTGTGCTGGGAGGGGGGTGATGACTTGTGCTGGGAGGGGGGTGATGACTTGTGCTGGGGGGGGGGGGGATGATGATCTGTGCTAGGAGGAGGTATGATAATTTGTGCTGGGAGGGGATATTTGGGGAAGGGGAGAAGGATCTGTGCTGGGAGAGGGATGATGATTTGTGCTAAGAGGGGGGATGATGATTTGTGCTTGGAGGAGGGGTGATGATTTGTGCTGGGAGGTGGGGTTGTGATTTTTGCTAAGAGGGGGTATTTGGTGGGTGGGAGGATTAAGACTGGGAGGGGATGATGACTTGTGCTGGGAGGAGGTATGATGGTTTGTGCTGGGAGGGGATATTTGGGGAAGGGGAGAAGGATCTGAGCTGGGAGAGGGATGATGATTTGTACTGGGAGGGGAGTGATGATTTGTGCTTGAAGGAGGGGTAATGATTTGTGCTTGGAGGAGGGGTAATGATTTGTACTGGGAGGGGAGCGATGATTTGTGCTTGGAGGAGGGGTGATGATTTGTGCTGGGAGGAGGGGTAATGATTTGTGCTGGGAGGGGGAATCCTGATTTTTGCTAAGAGGGGGGTGGTGATTTGTGCTGAGAGGGGGTATTTGGTGGGTGGGGGGATTCAGACTGGGAGGGGATGATGATTTGTGCTGGGAGGGGATATTTAGTGGAGGGGGGAAGGATTTGTGCTGGGAGGAGGGCTGATGATATCTGCTAAGAGTAGAGGAGGATTTGTGCTGGGAGGGGGTATTTTTTGGGTGGGGGGGTTAAGACTGGGAGGGGGATGATGATTTGTCCTGGGAGGGGGTTGATGATATATGTTGGGAGGAGTGATTTGGGGAAGGGGGATAGGAGGATTTTTTCAGGAAGGGTGCTGAGAGGGGGGATATTGGTGTGTAACACACTACAAGAGGGGTACAGCACAGGGAGCACAACGTATTGCTCCATAACACCTAAGTATGTGCATAGAAAACAGTTTATACCTACTGGTGCCGTCCACCCTTCTACACTTTGTGTCTTTTCCCATTGTGGATGCTCATTGCAGGATTTTAGTCAGTAACTGATTTCATCACCAGCTGTGTACAGTGTATATACAATATCTCACAAAAGTAAGTACACCCCTCACATTTTTGTAAATATTTTCTTCTATCTTTTCATGTGACAACACTGAAGAAATGACACTTTGCTACAATGTAAAGTAGTGAGTGTACAGCTTGTATAACAGTGTAAATTTGCTGTCCCCTCAAAATAACTCAACACACAGCTATTAATGTCTAAACCACTGGCAACAAAAGTGAGTACACCCCTAACTGAAAATGTCCAAGTTGGGCCCAATTAGCCATTTTCCCTCCCCGGTGTCATGTGACTCGTTAGTGTTCAAAGGTCTCAGGTGTGAATGGGGAGCAGGTGTGTTAAATTTGGTGTTATTGCTCTCACTCTCTCATACTGGTCACTGGAAGTTCAACATGGCACCTCATGGCAAAGAACTCTCTGAGGATCTGCAAATAAGAACTGTTGCTCTACATAAAGATGGCCTAGGCTATAAGAGGATTGCCAAGACCCTGAAGCTGAGCTGCAGCACGGTGGCCAAGACCATACAGCGGTTTAACGGGACAGGCTCCACCAAAGCAGTTGAGGTCACGTGCTCAGCGTCATATCCAGAGGTTGTCTTTGGGAAATAGAGGTATGAGTGCTGCCAGCATTGCTGCAGAGGTTGAAGGGGTGGGGGGTCAGCCTGTCAGTGCTCAGACCATACGCCGCACACTGCATCAAATTGGTCTGCATGTCTGTCATCCCAGAAGGAAGCCTCTTCTAAAGATGATGCACAAGAAAGTCCGCAAACAGTTTGCTGAAGACAAGCAGACTAAGGACATGGATTACTGGAACCATGTCCTGTGGTCTGATGAGACCAAGATAAACTTATTTGGTTCAGATGGTGACAAGCGTGTGTGGAGGCAACCAGGTGAGGAGGACAAAGACAAGTGTGTCTTGCCTACAGTCAAGCATGGAGGTGGGAGTGTCATGGTCTGGGGCTGCCGGCACTGGGGAGCTACAGATCATTGAGGGAACCATGAATGCCAACATGTACTGTGACATACTGAAGCAGAACATGATCCCCTCCCTTCAGAGACTGGGCCGCAGGGCAATATTCCAACATAATGACCCCAAACACACCTCCAGGACGACCACTGCCTTGCTAAAGAAGCTGAGGGTAAAGGTGATGGACTGGCCAAGCATGTCTCCAGACCTAAACCATATTGAACATCTGTGGGGCATCCTCAAATGGAAGGTGGAGGAGCGCAAGGTCTCTAACATCCACCAGCTCTGTGATGTCATCATGGAGGAGGGGAAGAGGACTCCAGTGACAACCTGTGAAGCTCTGGTGACCTCCATGCCCAAGAGGGTTAAGGCAGTGCTGGAAAATAATGGTGGCCACACAAAATATTGACACTTTGGGCCCAATTTGGACATTTTCACTTAGGGGTGTACTCACTTTTGTTGCCAGTGGTTTAGACAGTAATGGCTGTGTGTTGAGTTATTTTGAGGGGACAGCAAATTTACACTGTTATACAAGCTGTACACTCACTACTTTACATTGTAGCAAAGTGTCATTTCTTCAGTGTTGTCACATGAAAAGATAGAAGAAAATATTTACAAAGATGTGAGGGGTGTACTCACTTATGTGAGATACTGTATATATACAAAATAAAATATATAAACAAAATAAATCATCAGTTCACAAACTCTCTCCTCTTCCTGGAAGAGACTCCCGTTTCCCGTCTTGCTCCGGGATACAATCGCACACACTTGGCATTCCTCGGGAACGTTGGCCGTGGTTACGCCGTGTTCAGAATCACAATTACAGGTCTGAATTGTCCTCCATGTATCTGTGACATCCATGACAGATGATTACACAGGCGGTATATTTGTTACAGATGTCTGAGGACATGAAGCTCGCATGAAATGGAAGTCAGAGGAGATAACCGGAGCTATGATGATAAACTAAAGTGATAGCAAAGAAAAGTCCTCTGAGAAGGTGAAACTCCGTCCTTTTTACAAATAAATGTCATTAAATGTATTCTTTTTTAATGTATTTCTATTGAACTCCTCATTAACACTAATTAACGCCTTCCTCCCCTTCTCCCTTAGCTATGTTTTTCAGCTGACTTTTTTTTTTTTAATTTTTATTTTCTCACCATTATTATTTTTTTTTTCCAATTAGTTTAGTTTGTTACATCTTTCAGTGCTTCATAACAAGAAAATGTTTTTAATTTACAAAAATCTTGCCATGCAACATCATTTTAAAAGGGACAAATTATAGAATAAAATGCATACTTGTTATTTATTGTAAAACTTTATTGTAAAACTAACACTGGTAAAAACATAGAAAAAAAAACCTTTTGTTCATTTGTTTCAGGGTTGCACAACAAGAAAATGTGCAAACTTGAATTTTTTTTTTTTTTTTCAAATTACAAACATTTTGACAGAAAATATTATTTTAAATGGGACACATTAATTATAGAATAAAATGTCTACTTTTTATTTCTAGTAATACTTTAACACCTTCCCGCCCGGCCTATAGCAGAATCACGGCCGGGTGAAGGATTTCCCGTTTCTGAGTGGACATTATATGACGTCCTTCAGAACAGGCCATTCGTGCACGCCCCCCCCCTCCCCCTCCGGGAGGCGATCCGTGGTGCAGGATGTCCCCCGGATACATTGCATCACCGATCTTGGCAAAGAGCCTATGACGTTAGCTCTTTACCATGTGATCATGTGTCCAATTTCAGCTGATCACAGTATAAATAGAAAATCGGCATTCCTCTGCCCACGCTGACCCCACGTGAGGAGAGGAGAGCTGATGAGTGGCGGTGGCTTTCCTCACAGGGGAGATCTGCCCCATCCATAATGCCTGTTAGTGCCCACCAGTGCTGCCTTTCAGTACACATCAGTGCCTCCTCATCAGTGGTGCCCATCAGTGCTCATCAGTGCTGACCATCAGTAGTGCCCATCAGTGATGCCTGTCAGTGCCCATCAGTGCCTCCTCATCAGTGCTGCCCATCAGTGCTCATTAGTGCTGACCATTAGTAATGCCCATCATTGATGCCTGTCAGTGTCCACCAGTGCTGCCTTTCAGTGCCCATCAGTGATGCCTGTCAGTGCCCATCAATGATGTCTGTCAATGCCCATCAGTGCCTCCTCATCAGTGCTGCCCATCAGTGCTCATTAGTGCTGACCATCAGTGCCCATCAGTGGTGCCTATCTGTGCCCATTAGTGCTGCCTATATCTGTGCCCATTAGTGCTGCATGTTAGTGCTTCCTCATCAGTACCATCACATCAGTGCCACCTCATCAGTGCCCAACAGTGCCCATCGGTTCTGCCTATCAGTGCTGCATACTAGTGCCCATTATCATAGCTCCTAACAGTCCCTGATTTTGAGGGACTGTCCCTGATTTGGAGCTATGTCCCTCTGTCCCTCATTCCTCCTCATTTGCCCCTCATTTTGGTCTGATCCATATCATTGTATATAAAATGCACTTTTTATCTATCGAAAAGTGTTTTCCAGAGCTAAACCTTTTGATCTGATTTCTAAATTGCTGCATTTGTAAATTCCAAAAGCCAATATAAAGGAATAGTAATGGTAAAAAAAAAGCACTTGTGGGTTTAATCCAATTTAGTTTTTTTGTACAATTCTCCTTTAAGGGGGCGTGGTAGGGGGTGTGTCTTATGCCTGCATACTTTTGCTGATAGGTGTCCCTCATTCCCATCTCAAAAAGTTGGGAGGTGTGCGTTAGTGCTGCATGTTAGTGCTTCCTCATCAGTACCATCACATCAGTGCCCATTGTTTCTGCCTATCAGTGCTGCATATTAGTGCCGCCTCATCAGCACATATCAGTGAGGGAGGTGGAAACCTGATCCTTTTGGGGGTGTTTCTCTGATAAAGGTACAGGCCGACTTTGCCACATTGAGGGGCCAATGGACGGGGCCACGTATTGTAAAATCTTGGATGAGAACCTCCTTCCCTCAGCCAGAACACTGAAGATGGGTCATGGATGGGTTTTCCGGCATGACAATCACCCAAAACATACTGCCAAGGCAACGAAGGAGTGGCTTAAGAAGAAGCACATTAAGGTCATGGAGTGGTGGCCTAGTCAGTCTCCAGATCTCAATCCTATAGAAAATGTATGGAGGGAGCTGAAACTTCGAGTTCCCAAGAGACAGCCAAGAAAATGTAAGGATTTAGAGAAGATCTGTAAAGAAGAGTGGACCAAAACCCCTCCTGAGATGTGTGCAAACCTGGTCACCAACTACAAGAAACGTCTGACCTCTGTGATTGCCAACAAGGGTTTCTCCACCAATTACTAAGTCATGTTTTGCTTGGGGATCAAATACTTATTTTACTCACTGAACTGAAACTCAGTTTATAACATTTGTTTTATGTGTTTTTTCTGGATTTTTTGGTTGCTATTCTGTCTCTATCATTTAATATACCCCCATGATAAGAAAACGTCCAAAATCTGCAGGTGGTCAGATAATTATTTTCCCCCACTGTATAAATATGTAAGGATTGTTGTATCCATGTCTGATCTACAAAACTGAAACAGCTCCTCACCGCGCACTGCCGCAAAACTAATGCTGCGTACACACGAGTGGACTTTACGGCAGACTTTGCCCGGCGGACTTTTCAACGTACTTTCCGAATGAACGGACTTGCCTACACACAATCCACCAAAGTCCGTCGAATTCGTACGTGATGACGTACGACCGGACTATAACAAGGAAGTTCATAGCCAGTAGCCAATAGCTGCCCTAGCGTGGCTTTTTGTCCGTCGAACTAGCATACAGACGAGCGGACTTTTCAACCGGACTCAATTTCGACGGATTAATTTAAAACATGTTTCAAATCTAAGTCTGTCCAACTTTTGAGCAAAGTCCGCTGGAGCCCACACACGATCGAATTGTCCTACCAAATCCCGTCCGCCGGGCAAAGTCTGCCGTAAAGTCCGCTCGTGTGTACACAGCATAACTGCCACGCTAGAGAACACCATCCACGTGCCGCCGTCCTCTACACCCCGGGTGTGTTCTGTAGTAACAGGAATATAAGTCAGGACTTGTTCACACCATAAAGAGTGTTATAACACAAGTATGACCTTCTTCACCATAACACTCTGTAGATGAGAATTCCAACACCCCCAACAGACGTCTACAATGTACTGCAATGCATTAAAGGGAACGGCAATGTACATACAGATATGAGCTTTGCATCGAGTTTAACACCTTCCTGCCTATAGGATAATGACGGCCGGGTGGGGGTTCTAATGTTCTGACTGGGCGTCGTATGAGGTCCCTCAGAACAAGCCGCTCGGGGGCCCGCAGCACTACGATCGGTGGTGTGGTGTGTCGCTCAGACACACTGCATTTCTGATCATGGTATAGAGCCTATGACGGAGGCTCTTTACCATGTGATCATGTGTCCAATCACAGCTAATCACAGTGTAAATAGGAAGTGATGGTTATCAGCATTTCTCTATTCACACTGACAGCACGAGAGTAGAGGAGAGCTGATAAGTGGCTCTCCTAACATGGGGGGGGGGGTCTGTGCTGATAATCAGTGCATTGATTATTAGTGCAGTCCCATTAGCAATGCCCACCAGTGATCAAAATCAGTGCTCATCAGTGATGTCAATCAATGCCCATCATTGCTGCCTTTCAGTGTCTATCAGTGATGCCTGTCTGTGCCTCCTCATCAGTGCTACCTATAAGTGCCCATCAGTGCCCATAAAAGCTGCTCCTCAATGCCGCCTATCAGTGCCCATCAGTGCCGCCTATCAGTGCCCATCAGTGCCATCTATCAGTGCCCGCCAGTGCCTCCCATCAGTACTGCCTATCAGTGCCCATCAGTGCCATCTATCAGTGTCCGCCAGTGCCTCCCATCAGTACTGCCTATCAGTGCCCATCGGTGCTGCATATAAGTGCCACCCATAAGTGCCGCCAACAGTGCGGCCAATCAGTTGCTCATCAGTGCTGCATATCAGTGCCACCTATCAGTGCCATCTATCAGTGCCCACCAGTGCCACCCATCAGTACTGCCTATCAGTGCCCACCAGTGCTGCATATCAGTGCCATCCATAAGTGCTGCCAATAGTACCGCCTATCAGTTGCCCATCAGTGCTGCATATCAGTGCCACCTATCAGTGCTGTCTATCAGTGCCCACCAGTGCCACCCATCAGTACCGTCTATCAGTGCCCATCAGTGCCGTCTATCAGTGCCCACCAGTGCCACCCATCAGTACCGCCTATCAGTGCCCATCAGTGCTGCATATCAGTGCCAACCATAAGTGCCGCCAAAAGTGCCGTCTATCAGTTGCCCATCAGTGCTGCATATCAGTGCCACTCATAAGTCCTGCCAACAGTGTCGCCTATCAGTTGCTCATCAGTGCTGCATATCAGTGCAATCTTTCTATTTTCATAGCATGCCTTATTATAGACATCATCACTGGGTCTCTGTGCTTCTCTATGCAATGCAGGCAGAAATGACCAGAGCTCTGCTTTAAAAAATGGAAATGATTTGCTAGGGATTCTACCTCTATGCCTAGATTGTATTTCTCATATCATTCATTTCAGTCCTGAGATCCTCTATACGAGTTAAAAGTGAACAGAATGTAAAGTAATGCAACATCAACAAACAAACATACTTCTAAAAATGCTGGATAAGCACTTTACACGACGTCTGTGATGTACAAACCCAAAAGTGGGTTTCTGGGTCTCCCTTATTATACAGAATACAGTCACCGCCATCATCAGCCATCGATGGAAAATGAATGCCGGCGTACAGAGGATGTAGAAAATAACAGCTCAGCGATTATTCTGAAGACATCCGGGAAGACGGGGGGAATGTCGGCCTCATTCAGGAGTCAGAGAAGATCACATCCCAAATATCAGCCAGAAGGATTTTCATTATTCTTCTCCAACCATAGGAGAGAGCAGAAGGTGTGCCCAATCCATTCCCTTCACTTTATGACCAATCAGGGCTCAGAGAACGAAGCGTGTCCATGGAAGAAAATAACAGAGTCCGGAGGATGGGAACCGAGAAGGTTTGTTAAAGTGACACCAAATAAAAAAAATAAAATAAAAAAATTAAAGTATGTATTTTTAACCACTTCCATACCGGGCCTATTCTGCCACTCCTCTCCTACATGTAAAAATCATAACTTTTTTGCTAGAAAATTACTCAGAACCCCCAAACATTATATATATATATATTTTAGCAGACACCCTAGGGAATAAAATGGCGGTCATTGCAACTTTTTATGTTGCACGGTATTTGCGCAACAATTTTTCAAACGCGTTTTTTTTGGGGGGGGAAAAAAAAACAGTTTCATGACTTAAAAAATAACAAAACAGTAAGGTTAGCCCAATTTTTTTTGTATAATGTGAAAGATGATGTTATGCCGAATAAATAGATACCGAACATGTCACGCTTTAAAATTGCGCGAAGTGCCAAAGATGTGGAGGAGAGAGAGGAGATCTGCTGCACATGTTCTGGCGATGTCCCAAGTTGTTTAGGTATTGGAAAGGCATAGTGGATAAAATAAACACTATATTTGGGACATCGCTGGGCATGGGAGTCAAGACCTGTCTATTGGGCCTGATGGAGGAACAAGAGATCGTAAGGGACACACAGACCACAATAGTTAGGTGCATGTTTCAAGGGAAAAAGATCATACCCATTTTATATCCTGCTCTCAAACTTTGTGTGTCGGAAAATAAGATGGAAAATGTGTGATGGAGCCCACACACGGTCGGAATTTCCGACAACAAGGTCCTATCACACATTTTCCGTCGGAAAATCCTACCGTGTGTACAGGGCATTAGAGTTACAGAGGAGGTCTAGTGCTAGAATTATTGCTCACGCTCTAACGCACGCGGCGATACCTCACATGTGTAGTTTGAACGGCGTTTACATATGTGCGTGGGACTAGCATGTGCGTTCGCTTTCTGAGTGCGAGCTACCGGGGACAGGGGTGTTTTACTTTTTTTTTTTATTTTTAATTTCTTTTACAATATTTTTTTTTTTTGATCACTTGTATTACTTTTACAAGGAATGTAAACATCCCTAATAGAAATCATTTGTGACAGGTCCTCTTTATGGAGAGATGCGGGGGTCAGTAAGACCCCCCCACATCTCTTCTCCAGGCTGGAAAGCATGAGATCGGAAAAAAAAAAAAATCGCGCTCTCGTGCTTACCAGCCGCGACTTTGTTTACATCTGCAGCCCGGACGTGACGTCATAACGTCGCGCCCGGGCCTCCGACGGTCATAGAGATGACCCGAGACCATCTGGTCACCGGAAATCTCTATGCTCATCATCCGGCGGCGGCCGATTCTTTCTCCGATGGCACGGGAGAGCCCGGAGAAGCACCGGAATGCGGCGGGAAGGGGGGGGACGTCCCCTCCCATCGCCTGTAAGAACGATCAAGCGGCGGAACTGCCCATATGATCGATCTTATGGTGCACAGAATCGCCGGCTGAAAACAAGGATATCTGAATGATGCCTGTAGCTGCACCCATCATTCAGATATCACCACTGAAAGTCCAGGACGTCATATGACACCCTTGGGCGGGAAGTGGTTAAGGTAAGGTGACCAGACGTCCCCGGTTTCCGGGGACAGTCCCCGGACTGAGGAAACTGTCCCCGGAGAAAGTTTGTCCCCGGTTTTGTCCCCACTTTGCAGGGCTGGGGACATCTGGTCACCAGACATCCTAAGTCTCCCGCGAGGTGCGGAAGTGTTCTGCATTTGGGCTGCGGCTCCCGGACACACACCAGTTGCAGCCACCCTAACTGATCACTGGTTGCTAGGGCCGCCCCGCCTGGCGTCTAACAACCAGTGATGTCACACACACAGAGACTCTCAGAGCGAGGCCGTGTCAGTGTTGCTCTGGCTCCGCCCACCTTTTCCTCTTCTGCGGCTCCCGCGGTCCGCCACCCGGCGGCCTAATGCAAATATAGGAAAGGTCTCTGGCTGGGAAGAGAGAATGATCGTGGAACCATGGGGATGATGGCAGCGGCATCTGCACTGGCCACCTCTCTCCCCGGGAGTTACAGTCTCAGCCTCGCCCTCAGTCTACATTCCTGCCGTGGAGGACAGGCGGTGCTGAACTTAGAGAGCTGGAGGCGGTGCACTGCAGCATGGACTGGTCTCAAAGCTGTCAGACTCTGTGCAGCACAGCAGCAGGTCAGTGTGTGATCACCAGGCCAGCCGTTTAGTATGTCACACTGCTTTAATGTATACCAAGCAGGCTGAGTGTTCCTGCCCAGTGCCCTTCCACCAGGTGCTATTCCCTAACCTATATCTACTTACCCTGATTTCTATAGTGAGTGCACACTGATATCTGTACACTGAGTGCCACTTGGTGTACAGATAAGACAGATATCAGTGTCAGAGGTACTAGCATCCCGTTTACAGAGATCAGTGTTACGTATATTGGGAATAGCACTTAGTGACTACCATTCCCTATGTATAACACTGACATCCGTACATGGAGTGCAAATCCACTCCACTCCATGTACAGATGTCAGTGTTATATATAGGGAAAAGCACTCATTGTACAGATATCCAGGGGCGGACTGACCGTTTGGACACCCGGGCACTGCTTAAGGGTCCAGGGAACAGTGGCGGTGCGTCCATAAGGGCGCATGGATGCCGCCCCCTCTCTGACCAATGGATGGATTCATGCATTGCATGAATCTATCCATGGCTGCCACTGCCACCCCCCATTCAGGCGCCCGACCCCTTTTCAGGGGTGTTTTTGAAGCGCCTGATTAGAGCCCCAGGCTCTAATAGGCTTCAAAATAGGTGAACTGCGAGCATCATGCTTGGCGCTTGCAGTCCACCTAGGTGTGTTAGGAAAGCGAATGAATATTCGCTTTCCTAACACTAAACCGCCTCTCCACCAATCAGGTGCTGGGTCTGTTACCCGTCACCTGATTGGCAGAAATGACAGGCGCCACTATTGGACGCCTATCAGGGGGAGAGGACGGGAGATGAGGACGGGAGGAGACGCATGAATGACCCCGCTCGTCACCGTCACCCACTGCCCCACCAAGACAGGGTAAGTGCTGGGCAGACGGTGAGCAGATGGGGGGTCACACTGGTGGCATTTGATGGCACAGTGGCAGCATTTGATGGAGCACAGTGGCAGCATTTGATGGGGCACAGTGGCTGCATTTGATGGGGCACAGTGGCTGCATTTGATGAGCACAGTGGATGCATTTGATGAGCACACTGGAAGCATTTGATGGGCACAGTGGCAGCGTTTGATGGCACAGTGGCTGCGTTTTATGGCACAGTGGCAGCGTTTGATGGGCACAATCGAAGTTTTTTTTTTTTCCTGCATTTTTCAGTTTGTGCCCCCCAAAAACTTTGAGCACCAGCCGCCACTGGTCCGGGATCAGTAGGGGCCCCATAAGATGCTCCTGTCCCAGGCTTTACTCACCCTTGGAGGGAACAGTCTGCACAGCTGAGGACAGTGTACACACTTGGGGTGCACGGGTCCTCCACAGGTGAGGGAGCTTGTCCACAGTCCTATGCTGTGTACGGGGACAGCTCTGCTCCTGTTCCATCCTCTCCAAGCCTGAACATTGGGACTATGTGGCAGGGGAAAGCCTTTTCTATGCCTGAGCTGGGGGCACAACCCCAGGACCCAGCCTAATCCCTGGGGCCACACAGCACTGCCCACTACCAAGAACGACTGAGCACTGCACTCCACAGTAAGTGCCCCACCACTGAGAATACCCATTTCCCACCCTCTCTCTCTCTCACCCCCTCCCCCCTCTTACCCCCACTTTATTTCACCCCCCTTTCTCTCTCTTTCTTTCTTCCCCCTCTCTCAACCTCCTCCCTCTCTCACCCCTTCTCTCTCTCTTTCACTCCTCTCTCTCACTTCTCTAACACCTTCCCTCTCTCTCATCCCTCTCTATCACCCTCCCCCTATCTCTCTCTCTCTCTCTCTCCATCCACCACCCTCTCTCTCTGAGCCCCTCTCTCTCTCTCAGGCCTCCCTCTCTCTCAGTCCCACTTCTCTCCCTCTCTCTCAGTCCCACTTCTCTCCCTCTCAGCCCTCCTACCTGTTTCAAGCAGAAACATTGCACATACTGACTCCTACCACCATGACCATATCAAATTACTGAAGTGCTTATGGTGGTTAGAGTGCTCCTTTAATATCCCTCAGAAGAAGTAAACCCCTGTATACTGATTCCATTTCATTTGATCATCTCTAGTTGTGTTAAATTGAGTTTGCAACCTCCCTGAAATTATTTTTGCAGGTTAGAATGTCTGAGTCACCCATCTCTATATTTGCCAGGGCTGTAAAATATCCAGTGTGGCGGCCCCCCCCCCCCCCATTAAGTCCTGCTGGGGTTTGGTCTGTCTCGGATGGGGAGGGGCAAGCGCTGCCAGATTATACACAGTTGGGCTATCCAGCTTACCTAGCTGTCAGACAAAGTCCTGCCTCCTTAGCCAGCTCCTATGATAGGCAGTACACTGGTGACATCTATCATATGAGGTGGGACTTCGTCTGAGGACAGCGGCCGCACGGGGTAAACAGGAGATCCCCGCTCTACATAATCCAACTTCTCTCCTCTAGGTAAGGCTGATCTGATGGGCACTGAGCAGGCTGAGCTGATGGGCACCGACTTCTCTCCTCTAGGTAAGGCTGAGCTGATTGGCACTGAGCAGGCTGAGCTGATTGGCACTGAGCAGGCTGAGCTGATGGGTACTGAGCAGGCTGAGCTGATGGGTACTGAGCAGGCTGAGCTGATGGGCACTGAGCAGGCTGAGCTGATGGGTACTGAGCAGGCTGAGCTGATGAGCACTGAGCAGGCTGAGACGATGGGCACTGAGCAGGCTGAGCCGATGGGCACTGAGCAGGCTGAGCTGATGGGTACTGAGCAGGCTGAGCTGATGGGCACTGAGCAGGCTGAGCTGATGGGTACTGAGCAGGCTGAGCTGATGAGCACTGAGCAGGCTGAGCCGATGGGCACTGAGCAGGCTGAGCCGATGGGCACTGAGCAGGCTGAGCTGATGGGCACTGAGCAGGCTGAGCTGATGGGCACTGAGCAGGCTGAGCCGATGGGCACTGAGCAGCCTGAACTGATGGGCACTGAGCAGGCTGAGCTGATGGGCACTGAGCAGGCTGAGCTGATGGGCACTGAGCAGGCTGAGCTGATGGGCACTGAGCTGATGGGCACTGAGCAGGCTGATCTGATGGGCACTGAATAGGCTGAGCCGATTGGCACTGAACAGGCTGAGCTGATTGGCACTGAACAGGCTGAGCTGATTGGCACTGAACAGGCTGCATTGATGGGCACTGAACAGGCTGCATTGATGGGCACTGAACAGGCTGATCTGATGGGCACTGAACAGGCTGCATTGATGGGCACTGAACAGGCTGCATTGATGGGCACTGAACAGGCTGCATTGATGGTCACTGAACAGGCTGATCTGATGGTCACTGAACAGGCTGATCTGATGGTCAATGAACAGGCTGCATTGATGGGCACTGAACAGGCTGCATTGATGGGCACTGAACAGGCTGCATTGATGGGCACTGAACAGGCTGCATTGATGGGTACTGGTGATTATAATACACTCTTCAACTGTGCTTTAAAATGCATGGTTTTCCCTTTTGTGAACCAGAACATAATGATGTTATGCGGTTGGGCTGGTATAATAATGCTATGGGGCTGGTATGAAATGATTTCCAGAAATAACGTATATATCATACAATCATTCCTTAAACACATACCACATACACTGCATATATCATTTGAGGAAAATATGCTTATAAAATAGTTTACTATTTGCCAATAAAAAAAAAAAAAAAAATGTCCCCGGATTTCATTTGAAAAATCTGGTCACCTTAGGTTAAGGTGATACCAAATTCAAAGAATAAAATTAAAATTCAAGTATGTATTTATAAAGTAGATCTAAAGGCAAAACTTCATTTTGGACAGAGTAAGGGAGGGTTATACCCCCTGTGAGTGCCCCCCCCCCCCCCCTATCTGTGTCCCATTGTAGAGATTTCCCTTCACTTCCTGTCCCATCGCCAAACAGGAAGTGAGAGGAAATCCCGACAAATTAAGGGAATTCCTTGGGGGCCCCCCAGCTCATCAGAACTAGTGTCCCCATTGGAAGTTATTTTCTGGGGACAACCCAAAATCTGGGATTTTATTTTACATTCTCTTTTTAATGATAAGCAGGACAAATAGAGCGGATTAATCTAATCTAATGGGTAAATAGAGTTAAAAACCTGACAGGGGTTCTAATCCCTCTCCACTGTGTACAAAACGGAAAAAAAAAAAAAAAAAGTTTTCCCTTTAGTTATACTTTAACCACATGCCCACCGGGCACTTTACCCCCCTTCCTGCCCAGGCCAGTTTTCAGCTTTCAGCTCTGTCACACTTTGAATGACAATTACGCGGTCATACAACACTGTACACAAACTACATTTTTATCATTTTCTCCCCACAAATAGAGCTTTTGTTTGGTTGTATTTAAATGGTTTGTAAAGCCTCAAGGTTTTCACCTTATTACATTCTATGCATTAAGGTGAAAAACCTTCTTTGCTACAGCTGCCCCCCCCCCCCCCCAGAGCCCCTCTTTCTCTTACCTGAACCCGACCGCTCCAGCAACGGGGAGGAGCACAGCAGCTCCAGACGCCATCTCGGGTCCTCATTGGATAGATTGATAGCAGCAACAGCTATTGGCTCCCCGCTGCTGTCAATCAAATCCAGTGACGTAGGAGCTGGGGGCGGGGCCGAGTCTTGCTGTCTGTGTCAATGGATGCAGCAGAAGGACTCGGGAGCACGCCCGCAAGGGTGTCCCCATGGAAAGCGGCTCTCTGTGGGGGCACCCGATGAAGAGGAGGAGCCAGGAGCGCCGCCGGGGGACCCGAGAAGAGGAGGATCGGGGCTGCTCGGTGCAAAACCCTTGCACAGAGCATGTTTGTTATTTTTTTCACTGGTTTTTCTATTTTTTGCTAAATAAACAAAAAAGAGCAAACATTTAAAAAAAAAAAGTTCTTAGTTTCGGTTATAACATTTTTTAAAATAAGTAATTTTTTCTCCTTCACTGATGCGCGCTGATGAGGCGGCACTGATGGGAACTGATGAGGCAGCACTGATGGGAACTGATAAGGCGGCACTGATGAGGCAGCACTGATGAACACTGATGGACACTGATGAGGCTGCACTGATGGGAACTGATGAGACAGCACTGATGAACACTGATGGTCACTGATGAGGCAAAACTGATGGGAACTGATGAGGCGCCACTGATAAGGCTGCACTGATGGGAACTGATGAGGCTGCACTGATGGAAACTGATAAGGCTGCACTGATGGACACTGATGAGGCTACACTAATGGGAACTGATGAGGCAGCACTGATGGACACTGATGGGGCGGTACTGATGGACACTGATGAGGCGGCATTGATGGACACTGATGAGGCGGCATTGATGGGCACTGATGAGGCAGCACTGATGGGCACTGATGGACACTGAAGAGGCGGCACTGATGAACACTGATGAGGCGGCACTGATGGCCACTGATAAGGCTGCACTGATGGACACTGATGAGGCTACACTAATGGGAACTGATGAGGCAGCACTGATGGACACTGATGGGGCGGTACTGATGGACACTGATGAGGCGGCATTGATGGACACTGATGAGGCGGCATTGATGGGCACTGATGAGGCAGCACTGATGGGCACTGATGGACACTGAAGAGGCGGCACTGATGAACACTGATGAGGCGGCACTGATGGGCACTGATGAGGCGGCACTGATGGGCACTGATGAGGCGGCACTGATGGGCACTGACTAGGCGGCACTGATGGGCACTGACGAGGCGGCACTGATGGGCACTGATGGACACTGATAAGGCTGCACTGATGGGAAATGATGAGGAGGAACCAATATGCAGCACTGATGAGCACTGATAGGCGGCACAGATATGCAACACTGATGGGCAGCCTATATGGGCACTGATAGGTGTCACTGATGGGGACTGATGAGATGGCACTGATGAGATGGCACTGATGAGATGGCACTGATGAGATGGCACTGATGAGGCTGCACTGATGGACACTGATAAGGCTGCACTGATGGGAAATGATGAGGAGGCACTAATATGCAGCACTGATGGGCACTGATAGGCGGCACAGATATGCAACACTGATGCAGCACTGATGATCTCCCCATAGAAATCAGCGGGGCTTTGACAGATCCCTCCCCGCTCAGTGAGAAGAGATGAAGCGGTCATCCGCCGGCTCAGCGGAGATCAACGGAGCGATCTCCCGCGGAGCTGGCGGACTGCGCTGAGCAGATCCGCCCCATCTAAAAGGGGCCATAGTGTCCACAAACTATGGAATACATACTGGAATTTTTATTTATCTATTTATTTTTTAATACTAGTAATGGCGGCGATCAGCGACTTATAGTTGGACTGCAATAGTGCGGCGCACAATCTGACACTGGGTGGGAACTGACTAACTGCCAGGGACATCACCAGTGACACTAATAACAATATGCACTGTCACTGTACTAATGACACTGGCTGGGAAGGGCTTAACAGGGGCGGTCAAAGGGTTAACCGTGTGCCTAGGTATGTTTACTGCGTACCAATTTTACTAAGCAATGTGCAATTTTTAAATACATTTAATGTATACTGGTATACTGGTTTTTATTGCAGGGAGAAACAAAATGCAGATTGCTGCTGCCTGTAGAGAGCTCTGTGTTGTTTACCTGCACAGGGCTCTCTTCTGTGATTCGCTGAGCTGATCAGTGGGCCCCCCGTCCATCATTGGCCGGGACCTGCCGATCGGCTTGTGATGCAAAGACAGCACAGTCCTCCCAGTAGTGATGGTGCCTGTACTAGCCGACTCGCTGCAGTAAATGTAGGTCGGCAACCAGTTCAATTTCAGCTTTCATGTTATCAGCCCAACTCCGTATCATTCCGGGAAGGGGAGGGAAGTCCCTGTACCAATGTCAGAACACAGCGCTGTACAGCGCATGCAGCCGACACCATCAGTCTATACAGCGCTGACAGCGGGTGCATTTCCTAATGTGAATTGAGTCTAATGAGCCATCCATTGCCATCAGCACCATGGACAGCACAGAGCATCTTGTCCCATTCATAGAGGAAACCTACACAGACACAAATACACTATATCACCAAAAGTATTGGGACACCTGCCTTTACACGCACATGAACTATAATGACATCCCAGTCTTAGTCCGTAGGGTTCAATATTAAGTTGGCCCACCCTTTCCAGCTATAACAGCTTCAACTCTTCTGGGAAGGCTGTCCACAAGGTTTAGGAGTGTGTCTATGGGAATGTTTGACCATTCTTCCAGAAGTGCATTCGTGAGGTCAGGCACTGATGTTGGATGAGAAGGCCTGGCTCACAGTCTCCGCTATAATTCATCCAAAAGGTGTTCTTTCAGGTTGAGGTCAGGACTCTGTGCAGGCCAATCAAGTTTCTCCACCCCAAACTGGCTCATCCGTGTCTTTATGGACCTTGCTTTGTGCACTGGTGGGCAGTCATGTTGGAACAGGAAGGGGCCGTCCCCAAACTGTTCCCACAAAGTTGGGAGCATGAAATTGTCCAAAATGTCTTGGTATGCTGATGCCTTAAGAGCTCCCTTCACTAGAACTAAGGGGCCAAGTCCAACCCCTGAAAAACAACCCCACACCATAATCCCCCCTCCACCAAATGATTTGGACCAGTGCACAAAGCAAAGTCCACACAGACATGGATGAGCGAGTTTGGGGTGGAAGAACTTGACTGTTCTGACCTCAACCCGATAGAACACCTTTGAGATGAATTAGAGCGGAGACTGTGAGCCAGGTCTTCTCATCCACATCACTACCTGACCTCACAAATGCTCTTCTGGAATAATGGTCAAACATTCCCATAGACACCCTCCTAAACCTTGTGGACGGCCTTCCCAGAAGAGTTGAAGCTGTTATAGCTGCAAAGGGTCAGCCAACTCAATATTGAACCCTACAGACTAAGACTGGGAATTTTAAAGTTCATGTGCCTGTAAAGGCAGGCGTCCCAATCAGTGGCGGCCCGTGCACTATGGGCGCATGGGCGCCGCCCCCCCATCCATGCGCCGGGCCCCTTTCAGGACGTCGGGCGCATGGATTCCTATGGCGGTGGTGGGAGGAGGTGACACATTTTGAAGCACCTGATTAGAGCCTGAGGCTCTAATAGACTTCAAAATAGGGTGGGCTTGGGGCACAGAGAGTGCGCCCTGATCCCACCCAATTGTGTGACCATACCGAATTAATTTTCGCTATTTTCACACTAACCTTCCTCCCCGCCAATCAGGAGGCAGGACGTCAGACCTGCTTCCTGATTGGCCAAAGCGCCAGGCCACCCTATTGGATGCCTGGCACTTCGGAAGAGGAGCAAGGGGACACCCGCTCTGAGAGGACAGTGCTGCGGTAAGTCCCCTCGGCTCTGTCAGAGCCGCGATCTGCGGGTGGGGGGGGGGGGGGTGAGCACACATAGGGTGGGGGGAGCAACTCAGGCCCAGAGCTCCCCTCCCTTCTTTCAATCCAGTGTCACCATCAATAAACACACCATCCCCACTGTGAAACATGGTGGTGGCTGCATCATGTGGTGGGGATGCTTTTCTTCAGCAGGGACAGGGAAGCTGGTCAGAGTTGATGGGAAGATGGATGGAGCCAAATACAGGACAATCTTAGAAGAAAACCGAGTCTGCAAAAGACTTGAGACTGGGGCGGAGGTTCACCTTCCAGCAGGACAACGACCCTAAACATACAGCCAGAGCTACAATGGAATGGTTTAGATCAAAGCATATTCATGTGTTAGAATTGCCCAGTCAAAGTCCAGAACTCAATCCAATTGAGAATCTGTGGCAAGACTGTAAAATTGCTGTTCACAGACGCTCTCCATCCAATCTGACAGAGCTTGAGATATTTTGCAAAGAAGAATGGGCAAAAACGTCCCTCTCTAGATGTGCAAAGCTGGTAGAGACATCCCCAAAAAGACTTGCAGCTGTAATTGTAGTGAAAGGCGGTTGTACAAAGTATTGACTTAAGGGGGCGCTATACAAATGCACCCCACACCATAGGTGTCGCCAGGGGGTGGCTATTGAGGCTGTAGCCCCGAATCTGGAGCCCATAGCCCTGAGTCTCTTGCCGCAGGGTCCCTGCCTAACCAGCGGGCCGGCTGCATTAGAAGTGGATGAGAGGAGAGAGTTGAGCGGGCACACGAGCAGAGATGACATCATCTTTCTGTGCCCGCTCCACGTCACCACTCTTCCCCCCTCACAGCGTGGGCCTTTTCAATGTTAGAGGTGCGGCGGGTTGCAGAGAGATGACATCATCTTTCACTGCCCGGCCCGCATCTCCGCTCTCCTGCCCTCACTAAATGGACCAGTGCTTCCGGCCTGCCACCAATGCAGCGACAATGAACATTTGGTGGCACTGGCTGGCTTGGCAAGTGACAATCCACATCAGTTGGCAAGTGACGACCCACATCTAGCAGCAGGTGACGTGGCAAGGGACAATCTGAAAATGGTGGCAGGTGACGTGGCAATCTGCAAATGGTGGCAGGTGATGTGGCAAGTTAAAAAGCTGCATCTGGTGACAGGAGATGGTGGCAAGTGACATGCTGCATCTGGTGGCAGGAGATGGTGGCAAGTGACATGCTGCATCTGGTGGCAGGAGATGGTGGAAAGTGACATGCTGCATCTGGTGGCAGGAGATGGTGGCAAGTGACATGCTGCATCTGGTGGCAGGAGAGGGTGGCAAGTGACATTCTGCATCTGGTGGCAGGAGATGGTGGCAAGTGACATGCTGCATCTGGTGGCAGGAGATGGTGGAAAGTGACATGCTGCATCTGGTGGCAGGAGATGGTGGAAAGTGACATGCTGCATCTGGTGGCAGGAGATGGTAGAAAGTGACATGCTGCATCTGGTGGCAGGAGATGGTAGAAAGTGACATGCTGCATCTGGTGGCAGGAGATGGTAGAAAGTGACATGCTGCATCTGGTGGCAGGAGATGGTGGAAAGTGACATGCTGCATCTGGTGGCAGGAGATGGTAGAAAGTGACATGCTGCATCTGGTGGCAGGAGATGGTGGCAAGTGACATGCTGCATCTGGTGGCAGGAGATGGTGGCAAGTGACATGCTGCATCTGGTGGCAGGAGAGGGTGGCAAGTGACATTCTGCATCTGGTGGCAGGAGATGGTGGAAAGTGACATGCTGCATCTGGTGGCAGGAGATGGTGGAAAGTGACATGCTGCATCTGGTGGCAGGAGATGGTAGAAAGTGACATGCTGCATCTGGTGGCAGGAGATGGTGGCAAGTGACATGCTGCATCTGGTGGCAGGAGATGGTGGAAAGTGACATGCTGCATCTGGTGGCAGGAGATGGTGGAAAGTGACATGCTGCATCTGGTGGCAGGAGATGGTGGCAAGTGACATGCTGCATCTGGTGGCAGGAGATGGTGGAAAGTGACATGCTGCATCTGGTGGCAGGAGATGGTGGAAAGTGACATGCTGCATCTGGTGGCAGGAGATGGTGGAAAGTGACATGCTGCATCTGGTGGCAGGAGATGGTGGAAAGTGACATTCTGCATCTGGTGGCAGGAGATGGTGGAAAGTGACATGCTGCATCTGGTGGCAGGAGATGGTGGCAAGTGACATGCTGCATCTGGTGGCAGGCGATGGTGGCAAGTGACATGCTGCATCTGGTGGCAGGAGATGGTGGAAAGTGACACACTGCATCTGGTGACAGGAGATGGTGGCAAGTGACATGCTGCATCTGGTGACAGGAGATGGTGGAAAGTGACATGCTGCATCTGGTGGCAGGAGATGGTGGAAAGTGACATGCTGCATCTGGTGACAGGAGATGGTGGAAAGTGACATTCTGCATCTGGTGGCAGGAGATGGTTCCCACTGGTTCTGCATTATGGTGAGTTGAACCACTTCATTATATATTACAATGTAACAACAGAAACAATGCGATTCGATCACCCTGACACCATATCAACCATGGTGCCATGATAATTGAAACGCCAACACCAGCCTTTGCCCATGAAAAATTGCTTACCAACGGCGTGCCCCCCCCCCCCCCACTCGGACCTGCAAAAAGGTTGGTGACCGCTGCTATGGGCTATAGCCCCAGATCTTTTGCATACCGAACAACGCCCCTGCGCCACACTTTTGCACATATTTATTTGTAAAAAAAAAAAAAAAGAAAACCATTTATCATTTCCTTCCACTTCACACTTATGTGTCATTTTATGTTGGTCTATCACATAAAATCCTAATAAAATACATTTACCATTTTGGTTGTAAGATGACAAAATGTGGAAAATTTCAAGAGGGTATGAAAACTTTTTCCAGCCACTGTAACTTGGATTTTGGACTGTCCATAGAGTGGAAATGGACACAGGATGACAAGACCTCCTGCTCCTTATCCGCCATGGCGGATCAGGTACCGAGCCGCGCTGCCCCCCCCCCCTCCCCTCCGCCGCGGCCAGGGCACCAGATCTCCCCGGCAGCTTGAGGAGGAGAGCCGGCAGGAATTGGACACGGATAGCAGCAGATGGAGACGCGGGGAGGCCCTCTGGATGTGGGCTGTGACCGGAGGGGACAGACACGAGACTCGCCTGTGACGGCGAGGTACCAGCCCGAGCGCCCGGCGAGCAGCTGTTATTTGTCAGAGCTCATCTCCTCACGCTTCCGCTTCTAAAATAAGTCTGAACGGCGACGTTTCCCCTCGCAATCTTCCCTCCTGATGAAGTGCGATCTTAATGACTCTACAGCCTGATGTGCAATGAAGGAGAGGGGGTGGGGGGTGGGGGGGGTGCGACAGGTGCAAGTGTGAAGCTTCTAAATTGCGCTGTCGTCTGTTGCCACGGAAACACGATGCAAAAAATATCCTTGATGCCCACCGCCCCTCCTCCCCCCCCTCCTCCATCTCTGATTCCTCTTGATATCCTCATCTGGCGATTTCCCCGGAGGAAGGAGGCCTTCCCGAACCTTCCCAGCCTAACAGGCTCCTGTGTGCACAGGGCTGGCGGAAGCTGGCGCATTCTCTCGGTCCCCGGACCACCGATGGTCTGCAGGCCTGCTGCTGCCGGCTCCCCAGACAGCTGGCTGGGCACGGATCAAAGTCTCGGATAAACGTTAATTATTAACTTCCTCTGAATTTTTAAAAACTCTCAGATGTGTTTTGGAGAAACTTTTCTGTTCCAACGCTTGTAGAATGATTTGTTAAACACGACTGAAAGATCCTTCTCAGGGCCGCCATGCAATCTGTTTGTGCAATCACCCTTATGGTGGCCATACACTATGCAATCTGATTGGGCAATCTATAGAAAGTACAGGCCGGCAACTCGACAGCTTCTCCATAGAAAATATTTATTTAAGCATTACAGCATTAATATCATCCCAAAATACTGACACGTTTCGGCCTTAGGCCTTCATCAAAAGCTTAAAAAAATATCTTAGGCTTTTGATGAAGCCCTAAGGCCGAAACGTGTCAGAATTTTTGGATGATGTTATTGCTGTAAATGCTTGAATAAATATTTTCTATGGAGAAGCTGTCGAGTTGCCGGCCTGTACTTTCTATAGATCTTATGTGAGCTTAATTAGCCAGAGCACCGGCTACTCTACACACCAAACATTACTATACAGCGGTAGAGCTTGGGTGAGTTTATCTCCTGATTGTGCAATCTTTTTATGGTGGCCACACACTATACAATCTGATTGTGTAATCTATTTTATGGTGGCCACACAGTATACAATCTGATTGTGTAATCTATAGAAAGTACAGGCCGGCAACTCGACAGCTTCTCCATAGAAAATATTTATTTAAGCATTACAGCATTAACATCATCTAAAAATACTGACACGTTTCGGCCTTAGGCCTTCATCAAAAGCTTAAAAAAATATCTTAGGCTTTTGATGAAGCCCTAAGGCCGAAACGTGTCAGAATTTTTGGATGATGTTAGTGCTGTAAATGCTTAAATAAATATTTTCTATGGAGAAGCTGTCGAGTTGCCGGCCTGTACTTTCTATGGATCTTATGTGAGCTTAATTAGCCAGAGCACCGGCTTCTCTACTCACCAAACATTACTATACAGCGGTAGAGCTTGGGTGAGTTTATCTCCTGATTGTGCAATCTTTTTTATGGTGGCCACACACTATACAATCTGATTGTGTAATCTATTTTATGGTGGCCACACACTATACAATCTGATTGTGCAAACTCCTTCATCCACTTAAAGACCAAGCCTTTTCTGGAACTCTTTGTTTACGAGTTTAAATCAACATTTTTTGCTAGTAAATTACTTAGAACCCCCAAACATTATATATATATATATATATATATATATTTTTTTTTAGCAGAGACCCATATATATATATAGTTTTGGAAAACCCCTGCTCTAGGATCTCTGCTAAATAAATAAATATATATATATATATATATATATATATATATATATATATATATATATATATATATATTTATTTAGCAGAGATCCTAGAGCAGGGGTTTTCCAAAACGACGGCCCTCCAGTTGTTCGGGAACTACAATTCCCATCATGCCTAGTCAGGTCTGTGAATGTCAGAGTTTTACAATGCTTCATGGCACATGTAGCTCCCCAACAGCTGGAGGGCCGTAGTTTGGAGATCCCTGCTCTAGAGAATAAAATGGCGGCGGTTGCAATATTTTATGTCACATTGTATTTGCTCAGCGGTCTTTCAAAGGCATTTTTTTGGGGGGGAAAAATACACTTTAATGAATAAAAAAAAAACACAACAGTTACCCCATTTTTATTTTTCTGTATAATGTGGAAGATGATGTTATGCCAAGTAAATAGATACCTAACATGCCACACTTTAAAATTGCGCACACTTGTGGAATGGCGACAAACTACAGCACATAAAAATCTCCATAGGCAAGGATTTAACATTTTTTTTACAGTTACAGAGAAGGTCCAGTGCTAAAATTATTGCTCTTGCTGCTCTAATGATCGCGGCGATACATCACATGTGTGGTTTACATATGTGTGCTCAACTTCTTTATGCATTCGCTTCTGCGCGTGAACACGGAGGGATGGGGCTCTTTATTTTTATTTTTTTCTTATTTATTTTACTTTTTATTTTTACACTGTCCCTTAATTTTTATTTATTTGTTATCACTTTTATTCCTAATACAAGGAATGTGAACATCCCTTGTACTAGAAATAAGGATGACAGGTCCTCTTTATGGAGAGATCTGCAAAAAGACCCCAAATCTCTTCTTTACCTTTAAAAGCAAAAGAAAAATTTTTTGACATGCACTTTTATTTTAGAAAAAAAAAAAAAGTTATTTTGGCCCGGGAACCGGAAGTAATGTCAGACGCCTCTCCGGTCCTCCAAGGACATAGAGATGAGTGGCAGCCATCTTGGCCTCACTTGATCTCCTGCCCAGCTAACGGCCGCATCGGATTGTTCCCTGGCTTTACCAATGGGTCACGTAAGCCCGGGAACGACTGGGAAGTGGCGGGAGGGGGGTGGGGAGGGCACTCATCCCGCAGCTTCTAAAAGTGATCCCGTGGCAAATTGGCAAATCAGCCCGCGGGACCACTTTTATCTGACACAGAACCGGCCATAGTAAAAATGATACCGGGGTAATGGCAGCTAGCTGCTGCCATAACTCCCGTATTTAATGTCAATTGTATGTTTGGGGAAAAAATACGGTACACTTTTTTTTTTTTTGATTCTAATGCAAAAAACACATTATATAACCCAATATTTTTTTTTATATATAAAATATAAAAGATGATATGCTATGCCGAGTAAATACCAAACATGTCAAACATGTCACGCTTTAAAATTGCGCAAGCCCGTGCAACGGCGACAATCGATGTAAATTTTATTCATAGGAGACTCTTTAAAAGCCTTTACAGGTTACCACTTTAGACTTACAGAGGGAGTCTGGTGCTAGAATTACCGATCTGACGTTCGCGGTGATACCTCACATGTGTGGGACGATCGCTGTTTGCGTGCATGACCAATGAGTTTGACTTTGCGCGGGAACACAGGGGGGCAGGGGGGGGCTAACATTTTTTTTTATTATGAGTTTATTTAATTTTTTTAAATTTTTACATTGTTGCTTTAAAACATTTTGTTGATTACTCTTATTGCTGTCACAAGAAATGTAAATATCTCTTGTGACAGCAATAGACATGTGACAGGTCCTCTTTATGGAGAGATCTGGAGTCTATAAGACCCCAAATCTCTCCTCTACACTTAAAAGCATTCAAAACACCAAAATCTGTGTTTATGAATGCTTTCGATTTTTTTTTTTAATGGTGCCATTGACATCTGGGTAACCTGGAAGTGTTGTCAGGTCATCGCTTCCGGGTTACCATAGCGGAGAGCCGATCAAACCTGATCCCGGCTTTATTCGGCTTTCCGATCAGCCGGTGGACATGACGGCTGGTTGTTTGGGTTTCCAAGTGGAACGGCAGAAACCGAGCAAGCTGTGGAAGGTGGCAGAAGGGGGGGGGGTCCCCATCTGCTGCTTGTAAAAGCAGTCTAGCGGCTAGTTGGCTGCTGGGATTGCTTTTACAAGAGAGCGGACCACCGGCTCTAAAGAACGGTACTGAGGTGATGCCTGCTGCTGCTGGCATCATCCTGGTATAGCTAGTCACACGTACGTGGGTTGTCCGGAAGTGCATACAGAGCCTCCATGATTGAAAGGCTGAAGGCCAATGAATGTAAAGGGTGGGCCAGGGACAGTCAGGCTAGGGAGGAAAGATCTAGATGATGATGATGGATGTCCTCCACCGTTGCACTACCATTCATTTATAGCAGCATCTCAACATACTTGTGCAGTAGCCGTCAATGTACCAGGAGTAGAGTGCACCATAGCGTGCTGCTTGTACTGAATGAATCGGTCGTGACACTGTGTACCGTCCGTGTTGCGATAACACACATACGTGGGCCCTCACCTGTTTTTTTTTTCTTTCCCGGCACAAAGAAGCCCTCCATGTGTTTATGGAGCTCCTAAAATTAAAAGCTTCCCAGTGAATTTTCTATACGGGACGCTTAAATATTTATGTGAGGAAATCAATTCCCCCTTTAATCACTTCTTCTCCGGGGTGAGAAACGCGTTCCATTTAATTAATCTCTCCTCATCACCGAGGTCCTCCGTGTCCCTTATTAATTTACTCTCCATTCTCCGCACCCTTTCAGTCCCAGAACGCCCAAAAACTCAGCAGTGTATATTCAACAAAGCTGATGGTTTTTTTATAGAGACAGAATCATGCTCCTTCCTCTCATACTTCCTCGACCAACCATTGTAACTACTTCAGACGCTAATTAGCTATCAAGCTGAACTCACTGCGCTCACGGTCTGGTCTATTGTAGAGGGTTCACCTCCTCAAGGTGCTGGTTTTTGTTTTATCTTCATGCTGTATAAGCAGACCACCAAACTACACCTATACTAGGCTACCAACTAGTACTCCCTACCTGCCAGTACCGTGTTATACAATCTGTGGTCTCTGGATAAGACCCAGTAAACCGTGCTTGCTAGTTTTTCCTGACATCTCCTATCTTGCGTCTGTTCAACGCATGAATTTCATGTTCTCCTGAGGAAGCGTGCTCCTACGCGCAACATGTCGAGCAACTAAAAGTTCATGCATACCCGGACTCACATCCTGACCCACAAGTCTGCTTGTTTACACCTCCAACAGAATCACCACTACGGGAATTTCAATTTCCATACTGCTGGTCACATTACCAGTTCTACGTATTGTAGGAAGCGGGTTTAAGGTCTTGTGCGGGATATACAATACTAATCTTTACTTGTATTTGTTGTGTGTACTATACGAATTTTGTACTTAATAAATCAACCTTACCATTTTTAGAAAGTCTACTTGTGTGCCTATAAAGTCCACTCCATAGTTTTTCCAGTATCTATCTTAACTACCAATTAGGAGTTGTATGAGCTTCCATCTGTGATGGATTAAACCTGCCATTCTCAGCCAGGGTTCCTCCAGAGGTTTCTTGAGCTGTGGTTGACCACTTACCTCATGGTGTCTAAAGCCTATTTGTTTTTCTATAAGGTCGGCATCCTGATCACCAATGTAAGGGGCATTCGTTCCACTAACCATCTATCTAAGGAGCATTCTTCTCACTGACCACCAATGTAAGTAGCATTCTTCAATGTCAATGTCTCTGACCTCATATGGCCATGTGGCCATATGAGGTCAATGATGTCACAAGCATCCCATTCGCTTTGTTTTGGTGCAACTATGGGGAATCCCCTGCCTGCAAATCATTGGCCTGGTACAGAATGTCACTGACCTCATATGGCCATGTGGCCACATAAGGGCAATGATGTCACAAGCATCCCAGTCCCTTAGTGCTGGTGCAACTATGGGGAATCCCCTGGCTGCAAATTACTGGCCTGGTACTGAATGTCATTGACCTCATATGGCCATGTGGCCACATGAGGTCAATGAAGTTACAAACATCTCAGTCCCTTTGAGTTTGTGCAGCCACAGGGAACGTTCTGACCACAGCTCATTGGCCCAACACAGGTGGCTTCCTTTCAGGCTTGGACTGCTCCCAGTTTAGACCAAACCCAAGCTCATCCCTACTGGGTATATACAGTACTGACCACCTATCTACAGAGCATTCTTCCCACTGACCACCAATGAAAGGGGCATTCTTCCCAAAGCCCAACAATGTAAGGAACATTCTTCCCGCTGATCACCAATGTAAGGAGCATTCTTCCCGCTGAAGACCAATGTAAAGATCATTTTTCCCACTGACCACCAATGTAAGGAGCATTCTTCCCACTGACCACCAAGGTAAAGAGCCTTCTTCTCACTGACCACTAATGTAAGGAACATTCTTCTCACTGACCTCTCATGTAAGGAGCATTCTTCTCACTGACCTCTAATGTACGGAGCATTCTTCCTACTGACCACCAATGTAAGGTGCATTCTTTCCACTAACCACTAATGTAAGGATAATTTTTCTCATTTATTTTGGGGTTCCCCCAGACCTGAACATTATTTCAAGGGATCCTCTGACGTAATAAAGACAAAGGATGGACCAAATGGTCAGTCCACACGTAAGTGATATTTTAGTGGTTGAAGGATGCTGCAGGGGTAATAGTATCTTATATCCCCTGGGCTTTGGTGGTGAGATCTCGGAATCACCAGTTCACAGGTCTGCAAACCAGCCAGGTCTATTATCAGAAGGTCCTACTCTCTCTGTTAGATTTTTAAAGGGAAACGTTATTTAGGGAGATAAGTACAGATTTGGGGGCCCATAGCAAATGTTTGATGGGGACCCGCCAGGAGACCTCCCTACTGTCATTGATCTTTGCAAAAAGCATGTCTACATCAAAGACAGGTAGCTTTAGAACTGTCAGCATGAGCATAGTCAATACTAGGGATGAGCTTGGGTTAGTCTGAGATGGCTTCCTTATGAACCCAGAATTGGCTGTCAGTACCGTGCCAATGATCTGTGGGCAGGGGATTTCACACTCCGCAACTGCACGTACACAAAGGGTAGGGATGCTCGTGACATCATTGACCTTATATGGCCATATTAGGTCAATGATGTCACAAGCATCTGCAGCCCCAGGGAGTCCTCTGCTCACAGGTCATTGGCCCAGCACTTTTTGGGTTTGAACTGCACCCAGTTTAGACTGAACCCAAGCTCATCCATAGTCAGTGCCTAGAGGGTGGAATGCTTGTGACATCATTGACCCTATGTGGCCACATGGTCATTATTATTTCAATGTAATATGGTCATGTGGTCATATGAGGTCATAAGCATTTCAGCCCCTTTGAGTTGGTGCAGTCATGGTGAATCCCATGCACACAGCTCATAGGCTCTGCATTGACAGCTCCTAATTTAGACTGAACCCAAGCTCATCCCTAGTCAGTACATAGAGAGGTGGGGATGCTTGTGACATCATTGATCTTACATGGCCAAATTAGGTCAATGCCATTGACCTCATATGGCCATATGAGGTCAATGAGGTCACAAGTATCTCAGCCCCTTTGAGTACATACAATGCTGTCCACAGAAGTTGTCAGGGAATAGCAAGGCATCATTGACCTTATATGGCTACATAAGTCAAAGTCATCGACCTCTTATGGCCATGTGGCTATATTATGTCACAGAGGTCACACGCATCTCAGCACCTTTCGGTTGGTGCATCCGTGGGAGATCCACTGTCCACCACGCACTGGCCCAGCCCTGACAGCTTCCTTTTGGGCTTGGACTGCTCCCAGTTTAGACTGAACCTAAGCTCATCCCTAGTCAGTACATGGCGGAGTGGGGATGCTCATGATATCATTGACCTTATATGGCCACATGGCCATATGAGGTCAATGTCTCTGACCTCATATGGCCATGTGGTCATATGAGGTCAATGATGTCACAAGCATCTCAATCCCTTTGAGTTTGTGCAACCACAGGGAACGTTCTGCCCATGGCTCATTTGCCCAGCACAGATGGCTTCCTTTCGGGCTTGGACTGCTCCCAGTTTAGAGCAAACCCAAGCTCATCCCTACTCGATATATTCAGTACTGGGGTCCAGGCTGTGCACAGAAGTTACCAGGGAATAGCGGAATATCAGTGCAAGGAACTAGCTTTAATGTTTCAATATTTCTTTTATTGATTTTTATGAAGGAGCATTATCTGAAGGAGCGTTATCTTCCAACAGTGTTCCTATAGTAATCCATGGGTCAGAAGCCCAACAAAGACAGGATTAAATCTAAACTAAACACCTTGACTCTATATCTAGTTTGTGTTCTGTTTGCTCTTTCCACAGCCATTTCCATTAGCAAAACCTAGTCATGAAGAAGATTGTGATGTGTCAGAACAACCTTAATAAAAATTAAACAGATAATAAGGGTACTGTATAAATGAGGAATAAACACTTCTACAGCAGACTAAAGCTCATATTTGGCGAAGTTGCCTAGATGTCTACCAAACAAACTCATCCAAACAAAAGAGGATAACAAGCGACTACTTGCAATTCTATTGTAATATGAAATGAAGAGGACCTGATCTTTACTAGAAATGGGGAATATCTGTTTCAACTCAACACTTACGCAGGCCATTGACCATCGAAACAAAAAATCAATATACAAGAATAGAGAAAATGGGAAGAAGGAGAGAAAAGAAAGGAGAAGGAGACGAGAGTCAGAGATCTCCGTCACGAGTGTCTGAATATATAGATTACTCTATGTAATTATTGATTAGTATTAGATCCAGGGTTACCAGGTTAGTCGGAAGGGAATTAACCTTTAACATTAATTTTCCAGCTACCTGCTCTGTCCTCAGTAGCTCACCAGCCCATTTCATTATATTAGACCTTGGGGTTCTGGTGTAAGATCCAAGTCCTCCGACCCCTTCCACCATGGCAGCAAACAAGTGCTAAAACAGGTGGTGTAGTGGGTGGTTTGTTTGTTCTTATGGGAGACACTGAACCGCATGCTACTATGGCCTGTTTAAATATATGGAGCCTATATAGTTATACTGACTGTGGGCAGGTATAGGAGAGTTCGATATATCCAGTTTGGAAGGAATATATATCGGTCCATATGGATTATTGTTGAAGCCCCTGTTACTGTGGACTGAAAACAGGTGAAAGGGTGTTTGTTCTACCCTTCTCCTCTCTATTACTCTCCCCCTTGAATTATCGTTATACTTATGGTGTATCTCCTTCCTCCCTGGTGAACCATATGTTTATATTCATATCTTTATATCTTTACGCCATCAGCCCCGTACACGGTCGCTGGTATTAGTAAGAAACTGCCTCCTGCTTTACACAGTGATTCCTGGGTGATCATTTGGGAGCTCTCCGTGTGGAGATACTTCTATGCTGACAAGCGAGACCTGTTCCTTCCAACTACCCCTAAGTGTGTCCTGACGAAGCAAAACTGCGAAACGCGTTGATGCACAGGGGCTCACTGCTGTTTATTTGGTGTCAACTCTCTTGTTTACGCTAGATACTCATTACTATCATATGCCTATCGTATGTTTTTAATTATTTTTTACTTGACCTGTTTGATATGACTTATTGTTAATAAAATATATTTTTGTACTAGATCATTGTCCATCTTGCCTGTAAAGTCCGAATTAGGGCCCTGTGGCCCTTTACCCTTTCTCTCTACCAATCAAGTTTATGCAGATGTGGCTTTAGGAGTGTTATTTCAATTTTTGCGAGGTGGTGTAGTAGTCAATAAAAAGAAAAGAAAAAAAGAGTTGCAGTAACAACAATATAGAGCATCCTATAGCACTCTGGGGTTTTGTACAGCCTGAGGAATACTGAATTAGGCCTACAGGGTTATTTTTAGTGCTTGCCGGGATGACAAGAAGCTCTGAGGGCAATACATTTATGCCATTAAGACCGCTAAACAAATTCCCCTTACTGATATGTCTGTAAAGGTGGATTTGGGACTTCTGAAATCTCCTGTATGACTGATTTCCAGCACTTCCTGATAAGGAATGTCATAGGAGGTACGGATTAGTGTGATTATCATCCCCTGCCAACCCTAATTCTACAGTACTAGATAATTATTATCCTCACATGTATACACATTTTCTATGCTTAATTTGCCTCAACCCTTCAGGGTCTCAATTTGCTCTCTTCCCCTCCAGGCCCCATAGAAGCTGTGTGGGCTGCTATGTCCATTGTTAAACCGCTGGCTATAACGGTTTTGAGCCAATTACATTTTGACTGATTTTTTAGAGTACATGTGTTTTTAAACTGATGTTTTATATATGCTTTCTTTACAATTTCTGCAAAATCATATTTTACAAACATATAAAAGAGGGTGCACACATGATTCATAGAGCACAGTGGGTTTTCAAAGAAGAAAACTCAGGAGGAGCTGTTTGCCTTCAGACTGTCTCTCTGATTGAAACTCTGTACCAGCCACATTTAAATGGGGCAGGTAGTAAGAGGGGTGAGTGGAATCAGTTATTGGTCTGACCAATTCAGCCATCCCAATGGAGGCTAAAGAGGCCATGCCCTATGAACATTACACAGACATGGCCCACTGTTAAAAAGCAAAGAGAGCCAGCTACACTCCAGTGACGTCAGTTGTTGTAAAGCTTTATTGTTCCTAACAACACAAGCAGAAGGTCCTTCCTGACCCTTAGTTGTAGAGGACCTGTATGACTAAGCCAACTGTCCTGGATTTCCTGGGGCAATCTCTCATCTTGGTCCTCAGTCCTAATGATGCCATCCCTGGAGATAGTCTGGGATTAGCCTGGGATTACAGAGTCCTATTTACTTGAGTTACTTACTGCACATGTACAGTAACTAGCATTCATTATGGTGATTGAATGCCATAAGTAGGTGGTTCCCTCATAACTAGAAACATGGCTTGGGTGGGCAACTTCGGTAAGTGGGTGGGGTGACACTGGACAGGCCTGAGGCTGACTGTGGGCAGGGTTAACTGTGTCCCAGGGATCAGGACTTAAATGTTGGTACGTATGCAACAGTACCTTATTTAAATAAATTAAAATAAAAAAAAATTCCCAAAGCAATATTTCATATTCTTCTGAAAACATAAATTTAGAAATGTTATTTTTCAGTCCTGAACAAAATAAACAGGACACTATACATTACATTTTGTGCAATTTATACTATGGGGAATACAACAGGAGGAACAGGAAGACCCCAAGGTCAATGGGAATAGAGCCAGAAACTAAGTCATGTAGGTCTAGACCAGGGGTCTCCAAACCTTCTAAACATAGGGCTGGTTTACTGTCCTTCAGACTTTAAAAGGGTCAGACTCTGGCCAGTTAGAGAAGAAAATGTCTTGGCTTCAGGGAGAGTAAACAAGGCCCCACCTTTATTAGGGGGAGGAATGGAACCCCAATATTGATGTCAGTGGGAGAAATAGTACCCCATCATTGATGTCAGTGCAAGGAATACTGCCCCATCATTGGCATCAGTGCGAGGAATATTGCCCAATCATTGGTGTCAGTGGGAGGATTAATGGCCCATTGTTGGTGTCAATGGCAGAAATGATGCTCCATTGTTGGTGTCAGTGGAGGGGAATAGTGCCCCCAAGAGCCAAATAAAGATTAGCAAAGGGCCACATCTGGCTGCAGTTTGGAAACCACTGGTCTAAACACATACCATAAAAAAAAAATTAAAATGTCAGCCCAACACTGGCCTTAGATGGGATTGACCCTTTAACCACTTAATTTTTTTTTGGTAGAAATTTACTCAGAACGCCCAAACATTATAAATGTTTTTTTTTAGCAGAGACCCTATGGAATAAATTGGTGATCGTTGCAACTTTTTATGTCACATGGTATTTGCGCAGCAATTTTTCAAACGCTTCATGAATTAAAAAAAAGAAAAACACTAAAGTTAGCCTAATTTTTGATATAATGCGAAAGATGATGTTACGCTGAGTAAATAGATACCTAACATGTCACGCTTGAAAATTGCGCATGCTGGTGGATTGGCGACAAACTTCGGTACTCAAAAATCTACATAGGTAACGCTTTAAAAAAAATTACAGGTTACCTGTTTAGAGTTACAGAGGAGGTCTTAGTATAAAAGTATTGCTCTCACTCTAATGTTCGCGGCGATACCTCACATGTGTGAATTGAATGCCGTTTACATATAGGTGCGCAATATACTTATGCTTTCGCTTCTGTGTGCAAGCTCGCGGGAAAAGGAGCGCTTTAAAATGTCTTTTTTTTTTATTGTTTATTTTATTTTATTTTTTTTGATTTTTACACTTTCCCTTTAAATTTTTTTTTTTTGATCACTTTTATTCCTATTACAAGGAATGTAAACATCCCTTGTAATAGGAATAGTGTGTGACAGGTCCTCTTTATGGAGAGATGTGGGGTCAATAAGACCCCACATCTCTCCTCCAGGCTGGAAAGCCTAAAATAAAAAAAATAAATAAATAAAAAAACAGGACGATCTCGGCTTTCCAGCTTAGTATATGGTAGTACAGTGGAACCGTGGTTAATGAGTAACGCGGTTAACGAGCGTTTTGAAAGACGATTAACTTTTTTTTTTTTTTAATTCTGACTCGGTTTGCGAGTGTTGTCTCGCAAAACGAGCAGAATTCAAGCTAAGGGGGTGTGCAGTACCGCATTTGGCCAGAGGTGCGGGGGGCGCCGGGGACACTCGGAACGGTTCAGAGCCGTTCGGAAATACTCGGAAATACTCCGTTCTTGAGTGTGTCCGAGCCTTTCCGAGTTCAGCCGAGCTGTCCCCGAGTATTTTCGAGGCCCTCCAGTGCCCCCCACCTCTGGCCACATGCGGTATTGCATGTAATAGAAGTCAATGCTAACGAAATATCTTCATTTCCATTGACTTCTATGGGGAAACTCGCTTTGATATGCGAGTGCTTTGGATTACAAGCGTTCTCCTGGAACGGATTATGCTCGCAATCCAAGGTTCCACTGTATTTACAACTGCCAAGCCGGGCGTGACATCATAACGTCGCACCCGGGTCCTCGAGAGTCATAGAGATGAATGGGGACCATCTGTTCCCTGGAAATCTCTATGGTCAACTTCCAGCGCCGGGGGATTCCTTCCTTCGCCAATCGCACGGGCGAGCCAGTAGAAGCACCAGAGGGCGACGGGAGGGCGAGGGCGTCCCCTCCCGCCGCCTGTAAGAACAATCAAGTGGCTGAACTGCCACTATGATTGTTCTTACGTCGGCTGAAGAGAATGATACCGGATTAATGCCTGTAGGTGAAGGCATCATCCTGGTATAACCACTGAAACAGGAGGAGGTCCATGTAAGCCCTCCCGGCGGGAAGTGGTTAAATTACACTATGCTACCATGCACTGAGTTTATCCGTCTTATTGTACATGGCTGATACATTGATGTAGGGAATGTTTCCGTATAATAAGCTGCCATCATCTGCTCTATTTATAATCCAGTAAAAATCCTGACCTAATAATGATTTGTAGAAACAGTTGGTGGATCTCTAAGTGTTGATGGCAAGCAAGCTCCTGGCCTTCAGCACCGCTCCATGACTTATGTATAATGTACTGTATCCATTTACAGCCAAAGCTGTTATATTATGTATGTATGGGATACATCTCATTCATAATTAAAGCTACAGCACCGTCCTGCAAGAACACGGGCAAATGAATTGAAAAATTATGAATGGAAAATAGATAAAATATACAGCCCTAGAAGATGGCTATATTAATAGACAACACCTATAGATCGGTGGCGGCTGGTGCTCAAAATTTTTGGGGGGACGCAAACAAACTTTAAAATACTGAACCCCCCCCCCATCAATTGCAGCCTCACTGTGCCCATCAAATGCAACCATTGTGCCCATCAAACGCAGCCACTGTGCCCATCATATGCAGCCTCGTGTGCCCATCATATGCAGCCACCGTGCCCATCATATGCAGCCACTGTGCCCATCAAATGCAGCCATTGTGCCCATCAAATGCAGCCATTGTGTCCATCAAACGCAGCCACTGTGCCCATCATATGCAGCCTTGTGTGCCCATCATATGCAGCCACCGTGCCCATCATATGCAGCCACTGTGCCCATCAAATGCAGCCATTGTGCCCATCAAATGCAGCCATTGTGCCCATCAAACGCAGCCACTGTGCCCATTATATGCAGCCATTGTGCCCATCATATGAAGCCTTGTGTGCCCATCATATGAAGCCACTGTGCCCATCAAACGCAGCCACTTGTGCCCATCATATGCAGCCATGTGTGCCCATCATATGCAGCCACTGTGCCCATTAAACGCAGCCACTTGTGCCTATCATATGCAGCCACGTGTGCCCATCATATGCAGCCACTGTGCCCATCATATGCAGCCACTGTGCCCATTAAACGCAGCCACTTGTGCCCATTAAACGCAGCCACTTGGGCCCATCATATGCAGCCACTTGTGCTCATCATATGCAGCCACTTGTGCCCATCATATGCAGCCGCTTGTGCCCATCAAATGCAGCCACTGTGCCCACCGACCCCCCCCCCCCCACTTGCGGCTCTGGCAGCACCCGTCCCCAACCCTGCGCGGCTCTGACATTGTGGCACTTATCGCGACCTCCGCTCCAGCGTGTGTCTCCGAGTCCTCCGCTCCTCTTCCTAAGCGCCAGGCATCCATTAGAGTGGCCTGGCACTTTGGCCAATCAGGAAACAGGTCTGACACCCTGCCTCCTGATTGGCGGGGAGGAAGGCTAGTGTGAAAATTAATTTGCTATCGTCACACAATTGGGTGGGATCAGGGCGCACTCTCTGCTCCCCGAGTCCATCCTATTTTGAAGCCTATTAGAGCCTCTGACTCTAATCAGGTGCTTCAAAAAGTACCACCTCCTCCCGTCCCCGCCATAGGAATCCATGCGTCCTAAAAGGGGCCGGGCGCATAGATGGGGGGGGGGGCGGTTCCCGTGCGCCCACAGTGCACAGGCCACCACTGCTATGGATGTGGCACATAATTGTGAAGTGGAAGGAAAATGATGAATAGTTTTCAAATTTTTTACAAATAAATATGTGAAAAGTGTGGCAGCAATTTGTATTCAGCCCCCCTTTACTCTGATACCCCTAAGTAAAATCTAGTGGAACCAATTGCCTTCAGAAGTCACCTAATTAGCAAATAGATAATAATTTAATCTCAGTATAAATACAGCTGTTCTGTGAAGCCCTCAGGGGTTTGTTAGAGAACCTTAGTGAACAAACTGCATCATGAAGGCCAAGGAACACACCAGACAGGTCAGGGATAAAAGTGTGGAGAAATGTAACCGCTAACAGACCGAAAGATTTGGCTGCCCAATGACCAGGCCATTTTTTGCGATTCGGCACTGCGTCACTTTAACTGACATTTACGCGGTCGTGCGACGTTGTACCCAAACAAAATTGACGTCTTCTTTTTTCCCCACAAATAGAGTTTTCTTTTGATGGTATTTGATCACCTCTGCGGTTTTTATCTTTTGCACTATAAACAAAAAAAGCAACAATTTTGAAAAAAAATATATATTTTTTACATTTTGTTATAATAAATTTCCCCAAAAATGTTTTTTTGAAAACAAATTTTTTCCTCAGTTTAGGCCGATATGTATTCTTCTACATATTTTTGGTAAAAAAAAATTGCAATAAGCGTATATTGATTGGTTTGCGCAAAAGTTATAGCGTCTACAAACTATGAGAAAGATTTATGGCATTTTTATTATTTATTTTTTTTACTAGTAATGGTGGCGATCTGCGATTTTTAGAGGTACCGCGACATTGTGGCGGACAAATCACTTTTGACACGTTTTTGGGACCATTAATATTTATACAGCAATCAGAGCTATAAAAATGCACTGATTACTGTGTAAATGTCACTGGCAGGGAAGGGGTTAACACTAGGGGGCGATCAAGGGGTTAAAGTGGAGATCTGCTTAAAAAAAAAAATTAAAAGTCAGCAGCTACAGATACTGCAGCTGCTGACTTTTAATAGTCGGACACTTACCTGTCCCAGGGTCCAGCGATGCGGGGGAATGAAGCCCCGCTCGTCTCCCCCTCCTCTGCGGCGCCGGCATTTTAACTGTGGGCGCCCGGCTGTGGCTTCACAGCCGGGCACCCACTGCGCATGCGCGAGCCACACCACGTGCCGTGACTGGCCGGGCAATCATCTGGGACCTGTGACGTGTCCCAAATGATTGCCGAGAGGGAGGGGGGAGAGTTAATCTCCCTTCCGGTGCCACAGTGCGCCGGGACAAGGTGGGAGCTGGGACCCTCTAAAAAGAGGGTATTCGCTCCCCTCAAAAAAATGACATGCCAAATGGGGCATGTCAGGGGGTCACCTCCCTTAAAGCAGAAGTTCCATTTTTGGGTGGAACTCCGCTTTAAATGTGTTCCCTAGTTAGTGTTTTTAACTGTATAGGACTGACTGGGGGAGGAGACATATCGCTGTTCCTACTTAGTAGGAACAAACAATATGTCTCCTCCCCCCTTACAGAACAGAACCGTCCTAGCTCTCGTTCCCACAAACGCGGGTGGCCAGCGGTGATCGGCCCCGCCAGCCATGCGCATCGTGTCCCCCACCATGCCGCTTGCGCGCGAGGATCTGATGGCTCTTAAAGGGGACGACGTACCCGTACGCCGATTCACTGAAACGTGCCACTCTGCCGACGTATATCGGCGTGAGCCGGTCGGCAAGCGGTTAAAGCAGGGTTAGGTTATAAAAAAATATCCCAAGCTTTGAACATCTCTTGGAGCTCTGTTCAATCCATCATCCGAAAATGGAAAGAGTATGGGACAACTGCAAACCTACCAAGACATGGCCGTCCACCTAAACTGACAGGCCGGGCAAGGAGAACATTCATCAGAGAAGAGCCAAGAGGCCCATGGTAACTCTGGAGGAGCTGCAGAGATGCACAGCTCAGGTGGGAAAATCTGTCCACAGGACATCTATTAGTCGTGTTCTCCACAAATCTGCCCTTTATGGCAAAAAGAAAGTCATTGTTGAAAGAAAGCCATAAGAAATCCCATTTGAAGTTTGCAAGAAGCCATGTGGGGGACACAGCAAACATGTGGAAGAAGGTGCTCTGGTCAGATGAGACCAAAATCAAACTTTGTGGCCTAAAAGCAAAACGCTATGTGTGGTGGAAAACTAACACTGCACATCACCCTGAACACACCATCCCCACCGTGAAACATGGTGGTGGCAGCATCATGTTGTGGGGATGCTTTTCTTCAGCAGGGACAGGGAAGCTGGTCAGAGTTGATGGGAAGATGGATGGAGACAAATCCAGGGCAATCTTAGAAGAAAACCTGTTAGAGTCTGCAAAAGACTTGAGACTGGGGCAGAGGTTCACCTTCCAGCAGGACAACGACCCGAAACATACAGCCAGAGCTATAATGGAATGCTTTAGATCAAAGCATGAAAGAGCAAAAATAGATAATTGGACTTTAACGGTTGCCAACTATAATCCCAAGTGTAAAACAAAAAAAGGATTACTCATGTGTTTAAAAAAATGATAAAATAAATTTTATTTAACAAAATCTCATAAAAACAAATCGAAAATACGTGCAAGCAGTTAAGTGTAACATTCCCCCATTAATAGGATAGCTGAGGTGTACGCATATACAGGGAGACCTATCTGAATGACCCACTTCAAAAAGAATAAGGATGGGAATCAATCCTCCACATGTAGGGCCAGATGTAGGAATCAGTGTACCATAACCAATAGATATCGCTACGCGTTTCGCCAAAGGCTTCTTCGGGTAATCCTATTGGTACTGGGAGATGTATTAAAATTAGTATTCATATTTATATAATATTTGATACTATTATATTTGATACTATAATGGTACTATTAAATGCTCTGGCAAAAGACTTTTCTGGAATTCTGTACGAAAGTTTGAACTGGTGTATGGCCAGCTCAAAGTAGAACTAAACCCTCCTATCTTCCCACCTGTCAAAGACGGTACCATCTTAGCCTCTACTGTATCTACAGCTGCATTTGCAATGGAACAGCATATGGGATAAGCAATGACAACTGTCATTTGAGGGCTTGGGAGCTGACATAAGCAAACTGACAACTGTGACATAAAGCGGAACTAAACCCTCTAATCCTTTACACGCAAGGAAGTTGCCATCTCAGCCTCTGTTTGATCTGTAATTGCCATGGTGCCATGTGATTGGCTACGGCACCAGCCATTGAGGGCTTGTAAAGTTTGGTTTAGAGCTAACAAAAGCATACTGGCAATCTTGACAGTTTCTCCAGAGGAATGCCTTAAAGTGGTTATAAATCCTTACATATATCCAATGAAGTGACTGGCCACAGGTGATACACAGAGATTAAACAAATCCTCCTACATAACCTGTACCTGCTAATCTGCAGTTTTCTCTTCTCTACTTCAAAGTCCAGAATTTATAAAGCTTGTCTGAACTGTCAGGAAAAAAAAGGGGGCAGAGAGCTGAAATTACACACTGCAGAGCTCTAAGAGCTGATTGGTGGGAAGGGACACACCCTTCTTCAAACAGCAAACAGGAACAGATCTGAGACTGTCAATCTGCTGGAGGTCCCTCCCCTGTCACCTTTTTCCTCTTGGTGTCAGGAAAACTGGTCAGAAGTGACTCATCCTGATAGCAGAGGAAGGAGACAGCAGACAGAATTGACACTTAGTGCTCTGGATTAAGACAAGGACACACTATAGAGGGATTTTCTTTGTTCATATTTCATGTCTGAGGTTTACAACCACTTAAACTGTAATGCCGCGTACACACGATCGGATTTTCCAACAACAAATGTTGGATGTGAGCTTGTTGGTGAAAAGTTGGACCGTGTGTACGCTCCATGGAACATTTGTTGTCGGACTTTCCGCCAGCAAATGTTAGCTAGCAGGTTCTCAAATTTTCCACCAACAAATTTTTGTTGTCGGACTTTCCGATCACGTGTACACAAGTCCGTCGCACAAAAGTCCACGCATGCTCGGAATCAAGTGCGAGCCGGAAGCGATTGGTCTTGTAAAACTAGCGTTCGTAATGGAGATATCACATGACTATTGGGCTTCCTTTTTATCGGCTCGCCGTACGTCTTGTACGTCACCACGTTCGTAATTGTTGGCCAACATTTGTGTGACCGTGTGTATGCAAGACAAGTTGGAGCCAACAACCTTCGGTTTTGTTGTCGGAAAGTCCGATCGTGTGTACGGGGCATAAGTGTTTTGGGAAACAGTTAAAGGGGTTGTTTGTTGTTGTTAAAGGTAAAAGATTTTTCAGCTTAATGCATTCTATGCATTTAGGTAAAAAAACATCTGACAATACCAGCCCCCCCAGCCCCCCCCCGTTTTACTTAGCTGACCCCTCGAAAGTCCCGCGCTCGCTCCCGACATCCTCTTCGTTGCTCAGCCTGGCCGTTGATTGGTCACAGTGGATGGATTGAAAGCAGCGCAGCCATTGGCTCGCGCTGCTGTCAATCACATCCAATGACGCGGCGCGCCAGGGGGCGGGGCCGAGTGATACAGTGAGCGGCTATGGCCGCCGGCTGTATAACAGAAGCGCGCCTGCAAGCACTCAACACCGCGCGAGGGAGCTCGCGTTTAAAGTGTTGAGTCCTTGCGGGGGGGGAGTCGAGACAGCCGCCGAGGGACCCCAGAAGACGAGGTTCGGCCACTCTGGGTGAAACGCGCTGCACAGTGGAGGTAAGTATAACATGTTTGTTATTTAAAAAAAATAAATAAATAACTTCAGTGTTCCTTTAACTTGATGGGTTTAGTTCGACTTTAATGCTTTTCACTGCAAGGGAAGTGGGTGTGCCCCTCGGGAACCAATCCAGCTTCAACTGACATATTTTTTGTGCAGGTTAGAAGATGAAAGCTATAAGCCGATTGGTTGTTCTTGGCAGCAGGCCCGCTCTCCTAAGCATGTATTTTTATAACTCACTGCAAAGATCTAGCAGGTATTTTAGAACTCAAAAAGTTCCAAGATTGGACCGAATTAGCAGCAATCAAAAAAAGGGTAAAAAGGTGTAAATTAAAAATAAAAGTGTAAATGATGTCAACTTATAGGATCATATATATATATATATATATATATATATATATATATATATATATATATAAATAACTTTAATTTCATTCACAGTTAACCTGTGAATAAAAATAAACTTTAGCAAGAAAGGTGCTAACAGAGATGACAGAGACAAAATCAAGGGAGAGGAGTACTGTTCACTAGGGATGAGCCGAACACCCCCCCGGTTCGGTTCGCACCAGAACATACCGAACAGGCAAAAAATTTGGCAGAACACACGAATACCGTTAACGTCTATGAGACACGAACATGAATAATCAAAAGTGCTAATTTTAAAGGCTTATATGCAAGTTATTGTCATAAAAAGTGTTTGGGGACCTGGGTCCTGCCCCAGGGGACATGTATCAATGCAAAAACATTTTTTAAAAATTGATGTTTTTTCGGGGGCAGTGATTGCAGTGATTTTTTTTAATGCTTAAAGTGAAACAATAAAAATGAAATATTCCTTTAAATATCGTGCCTGGGGGGTTTCTATAGTATGCCTGTAAAGTAGCGCATTTTTCCCGTGTTTAGAACAGTACCACAGCAAGATAACATTTCTAAAGGAAAAATTGTCATTTAAAACTGATCGTGGCTGTAATGAATTGTCGGGTCTCGGCAATGTAGATAAAACTCATTAAAAAAAAGAGCATGGGATCCCCCCCCGGTCGATTACCAGGCCCTTTGGGTCTGGTATGAATTTTAAGGGAAACACCGAACCAAAATCTTTTTAAAAAATTGCGTGGGGGTCCCCCTAAAATCCATACCAAGCCCTTCGGGTCTGACATGGAAATTAAGGGGAACCCTGCTCCAAATTTTTTAAAAAAATGGTGTAGGGGTCCCCCCCAAATCCATACCAGACCCTTCAGGTCTGGTATGGATTTTAAGGGGAACCCTGCACCAAAATTTAAAAAAAAATATGGTGTAGGGGTCCCCCAAAATGCATACCAGACCCTTATCCAAGCACGCAACCTTGCAGGCCGCAGGAAAAGAGGGGGGGACGAGAGAGCAGCCACCCCCTCCACTTTTTTTGTAAAATGGTAGGGGGGAAGCTGGGATCTGGGGTCCCCTTGTTAAAGGGGGCTTCCAGATTCCGATAAGCCCCCCGCCCGCAGACCCCCACAATCACCGGGCAAGGGGTTGTGGAGATGAGGCCCTTGTCCCCATCCACATGGGGACAAGGTGCTTTAGGGGGCTACCCAAAGCACCCTCCCCATTTTGAGGGCATGTGGCCTGGTATGGTTCAGGAGGGGGGGCGCTCTCTCGTCCTCCCCCCTTTTCCTGCAGCCTGCCAGGTTGCGTGCTTGGATAAGAGTCTGGTATGGATTTTGGGGGGACCCCTACGCCATTTCTTTTATTTTGGTGCAGGGTTCCCCTTAAAATCAATACCAGACCTGAAGCGTCTGGTATGGATTTTGGGGGGGACCCCTACGCCATTTTTTTTTTAATTTGGTGCAGGGTTCCCCTTAATTTCCATATCAGACCTGAAGGGCCTGGTATGGATTTTAGGGGGACCCCCACGCAATTTTTAAAAAAAAACTTTGGTTCAGGGTTCCCCTTAATATTCATACCAGACCCAAAGGGCCTAGTAATCGACTGGGGGGGAACCCATGCTCTTTTTTCAATAAGTTTTATCCATATTGCCGAGACCCGACAATTCATTATAGCCGCGATCAGTTTTAAAGTGGTTGTATACCACTATACCACTTTTTTATTTACTTTTACCTACAGGTAAGCCTATAACAAGGCTTACCTGTAGGTAAAAAAAATATCTCCTAAACCTGTACGGTTTAGGAGATATTCCCCTCGCAATGAGCCGCTGACTGCAGCGGCGCATGCGCACAGGGGCTTCTCGGCTGACAGCCCGGCAAACTCCAGAGCTTGCCGGACAGAAGTCTCCCGCGCGCATGCGCGGGAGTGACAACATCGCGGCTCCGCCCACTCACAGCGCCGGAGCCGCGATACCCGGAAGACACGCCGAGGGGAAATGTCAGCTCCCTCGGCGTGGACCGTGTGAGATGCTGGCGCCTTGTTCTAAGGTAAGTATCTCATAATGAGCTAGTATGTGGTGCATACTAGCTCATTATGCTTTTTCCCTTGCAGGTGTAGAAAAAAAAAAACCCCAGCGGGTATACAACCGCTTTAAATGACAATTTTTCCTTTAGAAATGTCATTTTGCTGTGGTACTGTTCTAAACACGGGGAAAATGCACCACAAAAGGCATACTATAGACACCCCCCAGGCACGATATTAAAAGGAATATTTCATTTTTATTTTTTCACTTTAAGCATTAAAAAAATCACTGCTCCCAAAAAAACGGCCGTTTAAAAAAAAAAATGTTTTCATTGATACATGTCCCCTGGGGCAGGACCCAGGTCCCCAAACACTTTGTGACAACAACTTGCATATAAGCCTTTAAAATTAACACTTTTGATTTTTCATGTTAGCGTCCCATAGACCGCCCCATAGCTTTCGAATTTGCCCTGAACATTGCATATTGTTCGGTGTTCGCAGAACATCTGAACAACCAAAGTTCGGCCCGAACCTAGGCTTGGGCCGAACCGTTCGCCCATCCTTACTGATCACACGGGGGTGATAAAGAGAGGAGTACTGATCACAGGGGGATGATAAGGGAGAGGAGTACACTAAAAAATGCTACTAAAATACCACATGCGCTATTCTATGAAGTCACCTGGTATATTGGTAGTGAAAACCTGCGGCAATTTACCTTAACAAACATTGTAAATAGCTGGTTGTTAAGGAGTGGGCGGCCACTGGCATCCTTAACAACCAGTAAACAACCTGGTTGTTAAGGAGTGGGCAGCAGCCATGTCCTTAACAGCTGTTGAGTCATCAAGTTGCCAGCAGGGTCCCCCCCCCCTGATAGCTGAATGTAAAAAGAAATGCCGGCATTGAAAAATTAAGAAAAAAAAACGGCTTGGGGTCTTCCCCCCAGTCCATATGAGCCTTCGTCACAATGTAAAAAAAAAAATGGAGTGGGGTCCCCCCAAAATCCATACCAGGCCCTTATCTGAGGGTGCAGCCTGGCAGGTCAGGAAAAGGGGGGGTGAGCAAGCGCCCTCCTAAACCATACCCGGCCATGTCGGTGGCCGCCCGCTCCTTGACAACCAGTACACCTTCCTTAAATACGGCATTCCTTGATAACTACTTAATTACTGCATGCATTTAATTATTTACTGTATTTCCTTATGTGAATTGAATTTAATATTCTTACAGACCGGAAGATTTTCACCCTTAGACCCCCATACACACTATTAGATTTTCTGCAGATTTTTGTCTTCAGATTTACCAAAACCACGTAGTGCAAGGGCCTGCCTGATTGCATATAAATTGAAACTCTTAAGGTTTGACCTCATATTATACGGTTTTGGTAAATCTGAAGACAAAAATCTGCAGAAAATCTGACCAGGCCATTTTTTGCTATGCGGCACTGCGTCGTTATAACTGACAATTGCGCGGTCGTGCAGCGTTGTACCCAAGCAAAATTGATGTCCCTTTTTCCCCACAAATAGAGCTTTCTTTTAGTGGTATTTGATCACCTCTGCGGTTTTTATTTTTTGCGCTATAAACAAAAAAAAAGACCAACAATTAAAAAAAAAATATATATATATATATAAATAAATATATTACTTTTTGCTATAACAAATTTCTTCATCAGTTTAGGCCAATATGTATTCTTCGACATGTTTTTGGCAAAAAAAAAAAAATAAGCGTATATTGATTGGTTTGCACAAACGTTATAGCGTCTACAAAATAGGGGAAAGATTTATGGCATTTTTATTATTTATTTCTTTTTTACTAGTAATGGCGGCGATCTGTGATTTTTAGCGGGACTGCGACATTGTGGCGGACAGATCAGACCCTTTTGACACTTTTTTGGGACCATTCACATTTATACAGCGATCAGAGCTAAAAATAGCCACTGCTTACTGTATAAATGTCACTGGCAGGGAAGGGATAAACACTAGGGGGCGATCAAGGGGTTAAGTGTGTTCCCTAGGGAGGTGTTTCTAACTGCACGGGGGATGGGCTGACTGGAGTCGGAGAGAGATCGCTGTTCCTGATTACTAGGAACAGCAGATCTTTCTCTAACTCCCCTGTCAGAACGGGGATCTGTCTGTTTACAATGACAGGTCCCCATTCTGGCTCTCGTTCCCGCGGGCCATGCCAGGTCCCCCGACCGTACAGCGGGAGCGCCTGCTACGGCTCCTTAAAAGGAGCCGACGTACACCTACGGCGATTCGCGGGAACGCTTTCAGCATTTTGCTGTAAATACCACAGAATAGCACATACCACAGTATAGTGAATTGACAGTATCAGGATCGCATGCGGTATTTAGGAAAAATGTGTCTGGACACCTACATACCGCATGCGATCCGGTTTAGTGAATGGAGCCCATTGTTATAAACTGTATTTTGTGGCTTCCAGAGCTCTCCAATCAGCAGGGAGCATGAGGATTGACTCAGTAGAAGGTGTGTCAAGCCTCTGCAGAGAGACCACTACTTCCAAAAAGAGAACAGGGGTCCCACTCTGCTGGCAGGGGACTGGCTTTTCTACTCAGGCTATGGCTGCTTTTAAAAGAAAACCAACTGTAAGGCCCTTTCACACTGAGGCGCTTATAAACTGGCAGTAAAACACTGGGGCGGGTGGGTGTCGGTGGAAAAGCGGCGCTATTTTTAGCTCCGATTTACCGTCGTTTTAGCTGCGCTATTCGGCAGCTAGCGGGGCAGTTTTAGTCCCCGCTAGCGTCCGAAAAAGGGTTAAAACCACCCGCAAAGCGCCACTGCATCGGTGCTTTGCCGGCGCTGCAAAGATGCTGCTTGCAGGACTTTTTTGACCGTCCTGCAAGCGCACCGCTCCAGTGTGAAAGCCCTCGGGGGCTTTCACATTGGAGTGAATTGAGCGGCTCTTTCAGGGCGCTTTGCAGGCGCTATTTTTAGCACTATAGCACCTCAGTGTGAAAGTAGCCAAATGCCGCATACACACGGTTGGACTTTTCGACCGGACTGGTCCGACAGACTTTCCAGCGGACTTTCGACGGACTTTTGACGGACTTTTTAACGAACGGACTTGCTTACATACGATCACACCAAAGTCCGACGGATTCGTACGTGATGACGTACACCGGACTAAATAAGGAAGTTGATAGTCAGTAGCCAATAGCTGCCCTAGCGTCGGTTTTCGTCCGTCGGACTAGCACACAGACGAGCGGATTTCTGGGTCCGGCGGAGTTACGACGTAAAGATTTGAAGCAAGTTTCAAATCTAAAGTCCATCAGATTTGCGACTGGAAAAGTCCGCTGAAGGTCCGGTGAAGCCCACACACGATCGGATTGTCCGCCGGATTTGGTCCGTCAGACCAGTCCGGTCGAAAAGTCCGACCGTATGTACGCTGCATAAGACTTTGCACAGCTTTTGAGGTATCTGGAACGTATGTAGCCGATTTTAGGCCCCTTTCACACTGGGGCGGGGGCGGCTATATTTAGTGCCGCTTTACCGTCATCTTAGCAGCACTATTCGGCCATTTTTAACCCCCACTAGTGATGGGAAAAGGGTTCAAACTGCCCGCATAGCGCTGCTGCAGCAGCGCTATGCCAGCGGTATAGCCGCACTGCCCCATTGATTTCAATGGGCAGGAGCGGTGAAGGAGCGGTGTATACATCGCTCCTTCACCGCTCCGAAGATGCTGCTAGCAGGACTTTTTTCAGCGTCCTGCCAGCGCATCGCTCCAGTGTGAAAGCCCTCGGGGCAGCGACTTTTTCAGGACGCTTTGCAGGGCTATTTTTAGCTCTGTAGCGCCTGAAAAGCGACCCAGTGTGAAAGGGGTCTTAAAGTTATTGTTAGACCCCTTTCACACTGAGGCGCTTTTCAGGTGCTTTCACCCTACAAAAAGCGTCTGAAAAGCTCACGAAAACCTATTTCCATTAAAATCAATGAATGCTTTCACACTGGGGCAGTGCGCTAGCAGGGCGGTGAAAAAACGTCCCCCCTCCATTGAAATGAATGGAAAGCTCTTCAAAAGTACCTGAAAAACTCTTCAAAAGCGCTCAGTGTTTTACTGGCAGTTTAGAAGCGCCTCATTGTGAAAGGGGCCTAATGCCGTGTACACACGAGCGGACTTTCGACAGACTGAACTCCGAAGGACTTTTTGATGGACTTTTGACGGAGTTCCAACGCAACGGACTTGCCTACACACGATCACACCAAAGTCCGACGGATTCGAACGTGATGACGTACAAAGGGACTAGAATAAGGAAGTTGATAGCCAGTAGCCAATAGCTGTCCTAGCGTCCTTTTTGTCCGTCGGGCTAGCATACAGACGAACGGACTCAAGATTTGAAACATGTTCTATCTCTAAAGTCCATCTGATTTTTCGACAGGAAAAGCCCGATGAAGCCCACACGCGATCGAATTGTCCGGCGTATTCGTTCCGTCGGACCTTTGCTGTCGAAAAGTCCGCTCGTGTGTACGCGGCATTGGGGTTTTTTTTTTTTTTAAATAACAAACATATCACACTGTGCAGCTCGTTTTGCTCAGAGTGGCCCCGATCATCCTCTTCTGGGGTCCCCCGGCGGCTCTCTCACGGCTCCTCCCCACATCAGATAACCCCCGTAGGAGAAAAGCTCTCCCAAGGGGGTTACCTTGCGGGCGCGCTCCTGAATCCAGCATTCAGCGTCCATAGCCGCCGAATGTATGACTCGGCCCCGCCCCCCCCCCGGCGCCAGCGTCATTGGATTTGATTGACGGCAGCGGGAGCCAATGGCTGTGCTGCTATTAATCTATCCAATCAAGAGCCGAGAACCCCGGGCAGAGAGACAGCGCGTCCCCGTACGGGTCAAGTTCCAGGGCATAGGATGCATTAAGGTGAAAAAAAACACGAACCTTTACAACCCCTTTAACTAAAAAATTCAGTTGGGCTTTAAAACCAATTTAGCAATTGTAGATCCTTCATTACCCTCCTCACAAGTTCCCTTTAAGCATCATGATCATTCAAATACGCCTCCAATTTAGAATAAAACACACACTGCGTCCTCATCCAAGGGCATAAATAAAACATCACTGCCTACTGGGCACATCTACATAACAAAGCTAACTCTGACTGCCACCAGTAATAAGCATAAAAAACAAGTAATAAGCATTCAAGAGACAAATAACACAGAACACGCTGTCCAAAAAGAGCTTCAATGCTGGAATAAGCAAGTGAAGGATCCGTAAAGGGGACCTGTCATGATAAAAAAGACATGAGCTGTCCTTGTCATGTATGTATTCACATGTGTTCACAGGCTGATATTCCTATCTTCTGGCCTCATTGATATAGGGAGTCATTGAGCAGATACAAGTATGTGGGCAGTAAAAGGTAAAAGTCCTGACCCGAGTACTGGTTGGTGACTGAATAAAGTCTGGCAAAACTTGCCAACGACATTCCCTATATTACTATTATAACAAATTTTCTTTAACCGCTTCAATACCGGGCACTCCCCCCCCCCACCCCCTTCCTGCCCAGGACAATGTTCAGCTTTCAGCGCTGTCGCACTTTGAATGACAATTACGCGGTCATACAACACTGTACACAAACAACATTTTTATCATTTTCTTCCCACAAATAGAGCTTTCTTTTGGTGGTATTTGATCACCTCTGCGGTTTTTATTTTTTGCTAAACAAACTAAAAAAGACCTTAATTTCTGTTATAAAATTTTGTTTTCTCCTTCACTGATGGGCACTGATGAGGCTGAACTAACGGGCACTGATGAGGCAGCACTGATGGGCACTGATATGTAGAATTGATGGGCACTGATATGCAGCACTGATGAGGCGGCACTGATGAGGCTGAACTAATGGGCACTGATGAGGCGGCACTAATGGGCACTGATGAGGCAGCACTGATGGGCACTGATATGTAGAATTGATGGGCACTGATATGCAGCACTGATGAGGCGGCACTGATGGGCACTGATGGGCACTGATGAGGCTGAACTAATAGGCACTGATGAGGCGGCACTGATTGGCACTGATGAGACAGCACTGATGGGCACTGATATGTAGAATTTATGGGCACTGATATGCAGCACTGATGAGGCGGCACTGATGGGCACTGATGAGGTGGCACTGATATGTAGAATTTATGGGCACTGATAGGCTACACTGATATGCAGCACTGATGGGCACTGATATGCAGCACTGATGGGCACTGATAGGTGTCACTGATGGGTGGCACTAATGGGCACTGATGAGGAGGCACTAATGGGCACTGATAAGGTGGCACTGATGGGCACTGATGAGGAGGCACTGATATGTAGAATTGATGGGCACTGATATGCAGCACTGATGGGCACTGATGAGGAGGCACTGATAAGTAGAATTGATGGGCACCGATGAGGAGCTACTGACAGTCATTACTGACTGACATCTGAAGGGCACTGACAGGCATTACTGATGGGGCACTGATTGGCACATTTATGGGCACTGACAGGCATTACTGATGGGGCACAGACTGGCAGATGATGGGCACCTCTCATGGTGGCTGTGCTGATAATCAATGTGCTGATTATCAGCGCAGACCCCCCCCTCTGACAGGGAGAGCCGCCGATTGGCTTTCCCTGTCAGCTTGAACCGAGGAAAGTCGCTTACCAGGACTTCCTGGTTCATGCGATGATGAGCAAAGGCTCCATACAACAATCGAAGATGCAGTGTGTCAGTGTGACACACAGCACCGCCGATCGCCGCGTTGCGAACCCCTGTGGCCGTGTGCTGGCATGTTATCCCATACCTCCCAACTTGAGATGGGAACGAGGGACAACTATTAGCTAAAGTATGTAGGCATAGGACACACCCCTTGCCACGCCCCCTTAATGGAGAATTATATATATTTAAAAAAAATGATTAGTTAAACCCATTTAACTTTTATATTGGCTTGTGAAATTTACAATTACAGCAATTTAGAAATTGGATGAAGGTTTAGCGCTGGAAAACACTTTTTTGAAAGATTAAAAAGTGCATTTTATATACAATGATATAGATCAGACCAAAATGAGGGACAAATGAGGAGGAATGAGGGACATTGCTCCAAATCAGGGACAATCCCTCCAAATCAGGGACAGTTGGGAGCTCATATGACGTTCAGTCAGGATAACAGAACCACTGCCCGGGCGTCATTCTGCTACAGCCCGGGCAAGAAGTGGATAATGTGGTTGTAAACCTCAGACATGAAATATGAACAAAGCGTATCCATCTATAGCAGTGGTCTCCATACTGTAGCTCGGGAGCCAGAGGCGGCCCTTTGCTTGCTTTTATCTGGATCCTGGGGTGCTCTTTTATTCACTGACACCAACAATGGGGCCCAATGATGGAGCACAATTTCTCATAATGACACCAACAATGGGGCACCATTCCTCCCAATGACACCAACAATGGGGCCCAATGATGGAGCACAATTTCTCATAATGACACCAACAATGGGGCACCATTCCTCCCACTGACACCAACAATAGGGCCTAATGACACCAGTGATGAGGCACAATTCCTCCCACTGACACCAATGATGGGGGATTGTTTACTCCCACTGACGCTGGGACATTTTGTACTCCTGATGGCCACAGTTCAGCCCCCCTAAAGTCTAAAGAACAATAAACCGGCCCTTTGTTTAGAAAGTTTGGAGACCCCTACTCTATAGTGTGTACTTGTCTCAATTCAAAGCACTAAGTGTCATTTCTGTCTGCTCCCTCCTTCCTGTATGTGAGGGTTCACAACCACTTTTTTTTTTTTAATTTTGAATATGTGATGGGTTAAAACTTCCAACCTGTAATTTTGTACACAGCCTAATAAGCAAATATCCAAAAAATCAAAAACCAAATAATAATAAAATTGGTCTACAGGAAGATACATCTTCATGCCATGCAGGGTGTTCTACTTGCACACCATTAAAAGTTATCCCTGCTTACGATGCCCTGTTTAGAGTCCCAGCATTTGAAATCAGAGCCCCAAAACTGGTTAGATATTTTGTATTTCTCTTGCTGTGAACCAATTTCAGGCCTCGTTCACCTGGGACATATCAAAGCATACCCTGTCTGAGGGCTATGTTTCCCGGCACAGGGTTGTACAGGTGTATCCCCTTGCAAGCAGACCTATTGATGTCAGTTGGGATGCAGTGGCTGAATGAAAATGCCCTACAACGCATTGGATAGATGTCATATTGGGGGCAGCTGCTGTGTCCATGCAGCCACTGCATCCCAACTGACATTAATAGGACTGCCTGTATGGGGATACACAGAACACTTGCGCATCCAAATGGGGGTAAACACGGCCCTCGTGTTGGGTACGCATTGATACACCCATTGCTTCACAGCAAGAAAAATACAAAATAACCAACTCATTTTGGAGCGTTTCCATGTAGCCATTGCATCCCAATTGACATCAATAGGAATGCATGAAACACCTGTGCATCTCTGCACACGGCCCTCACACAGGGTACGCATTGATCGACCCCTTATGAACGAGGCATTTTTGTTAATAGATTTTAGAGTCATGGAAATTTGCTTCAGCCCCCCTTTTAGACTATTTACCCAAGTGATAGTGTATCCAGTGATAATTTGCCTCACCTACCAAAAACCTGAATCCAGTGCCTGCACTCTGTACACAGCTCATTCCAGAACCCTGCACTCTGTATATAGCTCATCTCAGAACCCTGCACTCTGTACATAGCTCATCCCAGAACGCTGCACTCTGTACATAGCTCATCCCAGAACCCTGCACTCTGTACAGAGCTCATCCCAGAACCCTGCACTCTGTACATAGCTCATCCCAGAACCCTGCACTCTGTACATAGCTCATCCCAGAACCCTGTACATAGCTCATCCCAGAACCCTGTACATAGCTCATCCCAGAACCCTGCACCCTGTACATAGCTCATCCCAGAACCATGCACCCTGTACATAGCTCATCCCAGAACGCTGCACTCTGTACATAGCTCATCCCAGAACCCTGCACTCTGTACAGAGCTCATCCCAGAACTCTGCACTCTGTACATAGCTCATCCCAGAACCCTGCACTCTGTACATAGCTCATCCCAGAACCCTGCACTCTGTACAGAGCTCATCCCAGAACCCTGCACTCTGTACATAGCTCATCCCAGAACCCTGCACTCTGTACATAGCTCATCCCAGAACCCTGTACATAGCTCATCCCAGAACCCTGTACATAGCTCATCCCAGAACCCTGCACCCTGTACATAGCTCATCCCAGAACCATGCACCCTGTACATAGCTCATCCCAGAACGCTGCACTCTGTACATAGCTCATCCCAGAACCCTGCACTCTGTACAGAGCTCATCCCAGAACTCTGCACTCTGTACATAGCTCATCCCAGAACCCTGCACTCTGTACATAGCTCATCCCAGAACCCTGTACATAGCTCATCCCAGAACCCTGTACATAGCTCATCCCAGAACCCTGCACCCTGTACATAGCTCATCCCAGAACCATGCACCCTGTACATAGCTCATCCCAGAACGCTGCACTCTGTACATAGCTCATCCCAGAACGCTGCACTCTGTACATAGCTCATCCCAGAACGTTGCACTCTGTACATAGCTCATCCCAGAACACTGCACTCTGTACATAGCTCATCCCAGAACCCTGCACTCTGTACATAGCTCATCCCAGAACCCTGCACTCTGTACATAGCTCATCTCAAAACCCTGCACTCTGTACATAGCTCATCCCAGAACCCTGCACTCTGTACATAGCTCATCTCAAAACCCTGCACCCTGTACATAGCTCATCCCAGAACCCTGCACATAGCTCATTCCAGAACCCTGCACTCTTCAGGCTTGATATCCTGAAAGGCACCATATGACGTCCAGTCAGGATATCGCAACAACTTTGCCGACATCATTTTGTTATATGGCGGGCAGCAAGTGGTTAATCACCACTGTTTTTTTTCTAAAAATACAGAATTGTATTTTTTTTTAAATGCATTTTTCTTAGTCTCTGTTATAACATTTTGCAAATTAGTAATTTTTCTTCATAAACTTTGACCATCATTGAAAATTGATCAAAACTGATGTACTGCCTATCTCATTCCCTGAGACACAAAGGGCCAGTTCCCACTTCTGCGATTGCAGACATCGCATGTGATTCACATCGCATATGAACCAAACTCATACTGGACCCTTTTTTTGCTACACACCAGAATCGGTTTACATTGGGTGTTCACACCCATGCGATCCGATTCCTGAATAAATTGCCAGTTTGTCATACAATATGCGAACCGATCTGGGGGTGTCATTAAGTTTGTTTTGACACTCCCAGCGGTTTACATAGGCCAGTGTGAACTGCCTGCGGGACCCTGTACTGGATTCGCAGGGTTCCTGCATCGCTGCAGTGTGAACTGAGCCTAACAAGCCAGGACAGAACATATTCTCCCAAATGACCTCTTTTTGGAAAGTAGACAGTCCAACGTATTTATGTGGGAACCAGCGCGATTCCAGTGCCGGTTCCCGCATCGCATAGAACATCGCACAAGTGTGAACCGGCACTAATAGGCATTGCAAGTTTTTTTAAGTTGTAATTTTTTCCCCCAATTCTTTGGAAAATGAAGAAATTATTTTAAATTTTTTAACAAACTTGTCATATTAAAAAGTTATTTTTCACACACGGCATAGGCATACTTGCAACTATACCCCAAAACACATTCTGCTACTCCTCCTGAATATGGCGATACCACATGTGTGAGACTTTTTCACAGCCTGGCCACATAGAGAGGCCCAACATCCAAGGAGTACTTCAGGCATTATCTACTTTAAGACCAGGCCTTCTTCCGATACTTTTTGTTTACAGGTAAAAATCTGTATTTTCACTAGAAAATTACTTAGAACCCCCCAAACATTATATATTTTTGTAGCAGAGGCCCTAGAGAATAAAACTGTGGGTTTTGCAAATTTTTATGCCGGGGGGGGCTTTAAATTTTTTATCTATTTATTGGTGGGACACTGGTACACTGACAGATGTTTTTGTGCACTTGTACACTATAACAGATGTTGATCGTCCACCGGCAGACACCAACAGATGTTTATGTCACAAAGGAACACTATTGCACTATTGCAGATGTTTTGTGCACTTGTACAGATGTGATGGGGCACTGTGACAGATGTTGATGGGGCACTGTGACAGATGTTTGGGGCACTGTGACAGATGTGATGGGGCACTGTGACAGATGTTTTGTACACTGGTACAGATGTTGATGGGACACTGTGACAGATGTTTTGTACACTGGTACAGATGTTGATGGGACACTGTGACAGATGTTTTGTGCACTGGTACAGATGTGATGGGGCACTGTGACAGATGTTGATGGGGCACTGTGACAGATGTTAATGGGACACTGTGACAGATGTTTTGTGCACTGGTACAGATGTTGATGGGGCACTGTGACAGATGTTGATGGGGCACTGTGACAGATGTTTTGTACACTGGTACAGATGTTGATGGGACACTGTGACAGATATTTTGTGCACTGGTACAGATGTGATGGGGCACTGTGACAGATGTTGATGGGGCACTGTGACAGATGTTTTGTGCACTGGTATAGATTTGATGGGACATTGTGACAGATGTTTTGTACACTGGTACAGATATGATGGGGCACCGTGACAGATGTTTTGAAAAACTGGTACAGATGTGATGGGGCACTGTGACAGATGTTTTGTACACTGGTACAGATATGATGGGGCACTGTGACAGATGTTTTGAAAAACTGGTACAGATGTGATGGGACACTGTGCACTGGTACAGATGTATAATGGGGCACGGTTACAGATGTTGATGGGGCACTGTGACAGATGTTGATGGGGCACTGTGACAGATGTTTTGTACACTGACAGATGTGATGGGGCACTGTGACAGATGCTTTGAAAAACTGGTACAGATGTGATGGGGCACTGTGATAGATGTTTTGTGCACTGGTACAGATGTTCATGGGACAGTGGTGACAGTGGTGCTTGGTGTACTGTGTGGGGATGGCTGCACTCTGTGTGATCTATGACAGCTCTCTGTGTAAAAGCAGCTCCCCCCCCCCCTCTGTACTGAGCTCAGCGGGGAGAACTGTCACAGAGACACGTGTCTCTGTTTACACTGTGAAGGCTGTGATTGGACACTGCCATCACGTGATCGGGAGGGCCAATCACAGCGCCCATATCCCGATCTGTCCTTGGCTGTGTCCTGTGATCACAGCCATCACAGGATCGCGCCAGAACGGCAAAGCTCCCACCCCGATGTTTATGTACAGTGGGCGGGGGTGGAAGCGGTTAAACAAAGGAAAATGGCACAAAAAGACAAAATTAGGTGCTGTTCAGGTAAAGAGGTAAAGTCCAACTAGACCCCATAATTAAGCTCCAACGGGTGGAGCGAAATGCATTGGAGGTGTGGCCTGGCTGGAGTCCGGGCTGAGGCTGCTCTTCATCTCACTTCTTGCACATGGGTCTGCTTATGGGTCTTTTACTTTGGCAAAGGAAAATGGCACTCCCTTGCAATAGAATCCCTCTTATACTTAACTCTCTGATGGCCATGTCTTTTAACTTCCCTCCATTCCAGAGCTCCAACAGTCTCTTTGTCATTTAACACTTTCACACCTTTGAGGAGGTCAGATACCTGCATCCCACAACCAGCACTATGGCTCCATCGCAAAAACCCTTTCCTCTCTGCTGTGTCCTGTAGTATTGTAGGGGTTTGAGGATGGGACCACCGTCTACAGTGGGGGACAAACAGGCATTTGGGAATCCCGCAGTGACCGATGGAGGTTATAGCGCTGGGTCGGAGGGAAGGTAAGTGACATGGGCCACCAGAAAGACGGAATCAAAATTCGGACAACATTTTCATTACCTCGAGATTCAGAATTTATCTGAATTTATTTATTCAGATATCCAAATTTCAAATTGCAAAACATGTAAATTCAGCAAAAAAGCAGCGCTACTGTAAATCATATCCTAAATGAATTAAACTTGTGTGAACAATCCTCAAATAAAGTGAAAACATTATACAGTAGAAATATATAAGGAACTTTTTCAGTCCATGTGTTAATAGAATGTGAAGAATTATAAAAAAACTTAAGAAAAAGTCCAAAAGGATGTGAAAAATCATACAGGAGCAAAATAAAAATCTTTTCACAGTCCATATGACTGTCCAGTCCGTATCCGAATTTCTGAATCACAATAGTAAAGAATTTCAACAAATCCAAAATAAATCATAACAAAACAAATTATTCGAATTGGATTTCGAAAATTCATTTGAATTTGAAAATGATTTCAAATTCAAAAATGAGTTTGAATTTGAAATGGAAACATATTGCCATAAATACAGTAAAGTATAAAAGTGAAATAAAATGATGATTCCTACTTGGGCTGCTTAATAGAATGGAATAAAACAGAACAGAATAGAAAGGAATATAATAGAAAATAAGGGAATAGAATATAAATAATAGAATAAAATAGAAAATAAAGGAAAAGAATAGAATAGAGGATAAAAAAACATAAAAAAAAGTCCAAAAAGGATGTGAAAAATCATACAGGATCAAAATAAAATCCTTTCACGGTCCATATGACTGTCCAGTCCAGTCCGTATCCGAATTTCCGAATCAAAATAGTAAAGAATTTCAACAAATCCAAAATAAATCATAACAAAACAAATTATTTCAATTGGAATTCGAAAATGCATTTGAATTTGAAAATGATTTCAAATTCAAAAATGAGTTTGAATTTGAAATGGAAACATATTGCCATAAATACAGTAAAAAATAATTGCGAAATAAGATGATGATTCCTACTTGGGCTGCTTAATAGAATAGGGTAAAACAGAATAGAATAGAAAGGATATAATAGAAAATAAGGGAATATAATATAATATAAATAATAGAATAGAATAGAAAATAAAATAAAGGAAAACAATAGAATAGTGAATACAATATTAGAATAGAATAATTAAATAAAGGAAAAGAATAGAATAGTGAATAAAATAATAGAATAGAATAATAAAAGAATAGCGTAGAATAGAATAGTAAAGAATAAAGTAAAATAGAAAAAATAAAATAGAATAAAATAGAGCCATCTTCCAAAATTCAAATTTAGAATATCAAATTTCAAATTTTGAATGTCAAAATTCGAATTTGGACACTCGAATTTTGAAATAACCAATACACAAATCAAATCCCAATATACAAAATTCATTCCGAAAATGAATCATTCTAACAATCTGAATAACCTGAAAACTAAACAATACAAATGTTTCCGCCAGGCACATCTCTAGTTTAATTACAACAGCATGTAGATGCAAGAGGCCACCAAAACATCAATGTGATTCACAAGTCAATACATTGTCAGAGGTCAAGCCAAAAACCAAAGAAGAATATCTGTCTGCCCAGCAAGTGCCTCCAAACACATAAGAAAACCAGACAATGGTATAAAACAATCCATGCATTGTATCCTCTAATGATCTTTGCTCTTTTTTGGACCTTTGCTATTCCCAGTTGAATCCATTGTCTTGGAGGCCAAAAACGAAAGAAAGACAGGAAGGGCCTCCAAACACAAACGGGATTCCATGATTTCCATCAAACGATTATAATAACGCTTCCCAGCTTACCTTCCTCCTCTCCTTCTTGTCGTCTTTCTTGGTGAACGCCGTATGGATCCACCAGATTTTGGTAAACATACTGCCGTAGGCCAAGCTGAAGCCAAGTCCCAGAAGCCAGAGGCGAGCCTGGACGATGTGGCCAAACCAGCGATCGACAGGAGGGCGGAGCATAAAGAGAAGAGAAGAGGCATAAGGAGCAAAATAATAGAAATCTCTTCTTTCTGAAAGTCTTCTGCAGGCCTGTATTAGCTCACCTGGCACACCAGGGGGAAGTGCCATGTCTCTATGTGATGCCCATCCAGACCAAGTGGGAAGACGGCAGCGAGAGCCAGTATGCATCCTGCCGCCGTAACATCGTTCAGGTGAGGCTGTGAGTTTTGGATGTACCTGAAGAAAAAAAAGGCGGAGTCGGTGTTTAGTGATCTTGTAACTTCACCTAGACCTGCCTATCCTGCTTAAGGGTCATGGACATGGCTGCATGAAAAAAAAAGCAGTAAGTTGTTTCTTTTTTTTTTTTTCTTTTTTACAGATCTGTGCACAGATGTATTGTTTTCTATGGACCCAAGTACATAGCAGCATAGACTTGCACACCATAAAAAAATATATATATAAATAAGAAGTCTGCATCAGCGGTCTAGCATATAGACCATATTTTATGTTGTACCGATGCAAACATTTGTGCTAACATTTGTACTAATGTTTACATACCTAAAACATTCAGTGCAAATATACTCTATTGGAAGGCAAGGGATGTCTATGTCCTAGCAACAGAAGACGCTTGTGTCCTGGTAACAGAGGACACTAGGTGGCTTCTCTGAGCAGCTGCCTGCATGCTAGCAACAGAGGACACTAGGCAGCAAAAGCTGCCGGAGTCCTAGCAACACAAGATGCTAGGTCACTTCCTTGACAAGCCGCTTTCTTGGCAAGCCGCCTGCATCCTAGCAATGGAAGAATGCTAGACTGCTTTCTTGATAAGCCACATGCGCCCTAGCAATGGAAGGATGCTAGACTGATTTCTTATCAAGCTACCTGCACCCTAGCAATGAAAGGATGCTAGACTGCATTCTTGACAAACCGCCTGCGCCCTAGAAATGGAAGGATGATAGACTGCTTTCTTAACAAGCTGCCTGCGCCCTAGCTATGGAAAAATGCTAGACTGCTTTCTTGACAAACCGCCTGCGCCCCAGCAATGGAAGCTTGATAGACTGCTTTTTTAACAAGCTGCCTGCGCCCCCAGCAGTGGGAGGATGCTTCCTTGACAAGCTGCCTGTACCCTAGCAATGGAAAAATGTTTCCTTGACAAGCCGCCTGCGCCCTAGCAATGGAAAGATGTTTCCTTGACAAGCTGCCTGCACCCTAGCAATGGAAGGATGATAGACTGCTTTTTTAACAAGCTGCCTGCGCCCCAACAGTGGAAGGATGCTAGAATGCTTCCTTGACAAGCCGCCTGTACCCTAGCAATGGAAAAATGCTAGACTGCTTTTCCAACAAGCTACCTGCACCCTAGCAATTGAAGGATGCTAGGCCACTTCATTGACAAGCCGCCTGCACCCTAGCAATGAAAGGATGCTAGACTAATTTCTTGACAAGCCGCCTGCGCCCTAGCAATGGAAAAATGCTAGACTGCTTTCTTAGCAAGCTACCTGCACCCTAGCAATTGAAGGATGCTATGCTGCTTTCTTGACATGCCACCTGCGCCCTAGTAATGGAAGAATGCTAGACTGCTTTCTTGACAAGCCGCCTGCCCCCTAGCAACGAAAAAGGATGCTAGACTGCTTTCCCAACAAGCTACCTGCATCCTAGCTGCATGCTAGGGTGCTTTCTTGAGAAGCTGCCTGCGTCTTAGCAACAAGGTCATTAGATATACGCATGCAAATGTTGCTCAAACATTACATATGTAAAGTGTACAGAGCTTCTGTCCACAAATTTATGCGTACTAATTGGAGTCAGGGGCATAACTAACTAACTAACTGTAATTCAGCAAAAGTTTTATGAAGCCCCACATCGTCATCCCACCATACATTCTGGCAGTGTCAGTTTTGCAAATCAGTGGTTGTTAACTTATGAGCTATAGAGAGCCTCAAGTGTGACCCCTGACATTACCAATGGCCCGCACCTCATGTTCGATATATGTAATGCTTAAGAGGACTGTCAGAGACAGCAGACCTAATGGATAAAATGAGGGTCAGAGAGTGAGAACAGGATACATTGTTGGGTGGGGATATGCTGCAGAAGACAATAGGAAACTGGGAAGATATTACATGAGGCTTGTAGAGATCAATACTATTACCCTAATCAATGTTCCTACCACAGACTGCTGAGGTCTGAGGGCCACACATCATATACTAAAGCATGCAGCCCCCTTCTAGGCCCCTCCACTTTGCACAGAGCCGAGTCATGCAGAAGATAGCCAATAGCATAAGAGCTGCAATGTACTCAGGATCTCTGGCTACCAATCACAAGCATCCTATTGTTCTCAATTCGCATCAATATTAAAAAATCAAGAGGGTTACCTTTGTGTATATAAATAATGATAAATTATGCATAGAATACAGAATCTTTTAGTACACGCTTCACTGAAGTACCATAAGGTCTCTACTCTTACCGTGCCAGCATCCCCCCCTCCCCCATCCAATCTGCTGCCGGAGAACCCGGGATTTATACTTTCCAGATCAGAACATTAAAAGAAAATAGAAATCGAAACGTTTTTATAAGACACCCCTACCCCTGCAAGACAGCGTGACCCAGCCAATCGACCACTCAAACACCAAATTCTGAATTGTGGAAGGCAACAATAGGGGAACACATGCCGGTAACATCAGAAACTGTCTGGTGCCTATAATACAGTCTGACAGCTATTGAAAGTGGAACTGACATCAGATATCTTTTCATTTGAAGGAGATGCATGCTAAGTAATGTGTCTGTGAAACACTTTCAGGTGTTTATTAACTCAGAGATCACAGGACTCCCCCGACAATGCTTACAGTATCTCACAAAAGTCAGTACACCCCTCACATTTTTGTAAATATTTTATTCTATCTTTTCATGTGACAACACTGAAGAAATGACACTTTGCTACAATGTAAAGTAGTGAGTGTACAGCTTGTATAACAGTGTAAATTTGCTGTCCCCTCAAAATAACTCAACACACAGCCATTAATGTCTAAACCGCTGGCAACAAAAGTGAGTACACCCCTAAGTGAAAATGTCCAAATTGGGCCCAAAGTGTCAATATTTTGTGTGGCCACCATTATTTTCCAGCACTGCCTTAACCCTCTTGGGCATGGAGGTCACCAGAGCTTCACAGGTTGCCACTGGACTCCTCTTCCACTCCTCCATGATGACACCACAGAGCTGGTGGAAGTTGGAGACCTTGCGCTCCTCCACCTTCCGTTTGAGGATGCCCCACAGATGCTCAATAGGGTTTAGGTCTGGAGACATGCTTGGCCAGTCCATCACCTTTACCCTCAGCTTCTTTAGCAAGGCAGTGGTGGTCTTGGAGGTGTGTTTGGGGTTGTTATCATGTTGGAATACTGCCCTGCGGCCCAGTCTCTGAAGGGAAGGGGATCATGCTCTGCTTCAGTATGTCACAGTACATGTTGGCATTCATGGTTCCCTCAATGAACTGTAGCTCCCCAGTGCTGGCAGCACTCATGCAGCCCCAGACCCCAACACTCCCACCACCATGCTTGACTGTAGGCAAGACACACTTGTCTTTGTACTCCTCACCTGGTTGCCGCCACACACACTTTACACCATTTGAACCAAATAAGTTTATCTTGGTCTCATCAGACCACAGGACATGATTCCAGTAATCCATGTCCTTAGTCTGCTTGTCTTCTGCAAACTGTTTGTGGGCTTTCTTGTGCATCATCTTTAGAAGAGGCTTCCTTCTGGGACAACATGCAGACCAATTTGATGCAGTGTGCGGCGTATGGTCTGAGCACTGACAGGCTGACCCCCCACCCCTTCAACCTCTGCAATGCAATGCTGGCAGCACTCATACGTCTATTTCCTAAAGACAACCTCTGGATATGTTGCTGAGCACGTGACCTCAACTTCTTTGGTCGACCATGGTGAGGCCTGTTCTGAGTGGAACCTGTCCTGGTAAACTGCTGTACAGTCTTGGCCACCGTGCTGCAGCTCATTTTCAGGGTCTTGGCAATCTTCTTATAGCCTAGGCCATCTTTATGTAGAGCAACAATTCTTTTTTTCAGATCCTCAGAGAGTTCTTTGCCATAAGGTGCCATATTGAACTTCCAGTGACCAGTATGAGAGAGTGATAACACCAAATGTAACACACCTGCTCCCCATTCACACCTGAGACCTTGTAACACTAACGAGTCACATGACACCGGGGAGGTAAAATGGCTAATTGGGCCCAATTTGGACATTTTCACTCAGGGGTGTACTCACTTTTGTTGCCAGCGGTTTAGACATTAATGGCTGTGTGTTGAGTTATTTTGAGGGGACAGCAAATTTACACTGTTATACAAGCTGTACACTCACTACTTTACATTGTAGCAAAGTGTTATTTCTTCAGTGTTGTCACATGAAAAGATAGAATGAAATATTTACAAAAATGTGAGGGGTGTACTCACTTTTGCGAGATACTGTATATCCACTCTTCTCTGTAGAAGGATGGCACCATCTTTGTTTAGGCATCATCCAGGGTCACCTCTACTTCCTGGTGTGAGATACTTACTCAGAGATGGCACAATCATGTACATTTTGGGGTCTTTGCAGTTCTTGGCTGTGTTCACACATGTCTGCCACAGATCAGCCTCTGCTGCAGCCCCCAATGTGTGACTTCCTATAATGTTACAGTGTACAGTCTGCTTACTGGGGTGGGGAGAGGAGACTGAGGTAATGCTTCCTCCTGCCTGCAGCAAACTGATGACATCAGACTCTGTAGAATCACTGGACTGGGGTTGAACACCTTGGAGCCAGTGCCTCCTGGCCCTTTAAGGGGTTTCAGATGCCGGGAGGCAGGGCGGGGTTCACGATCATGTGACCACTGTGATTGGCTTTCCGTTAGCTGCCGGTAACTGTGTCGGGAGTGTGCAGGGCGCGCTCTCTTGGCACAGCTGTATCTGCAAATTGGTACGCAAATATGTGGCCTCTCGACACCAAGGCCCATCTGCCGAGAAGCCACATATTAAGAAACGATATTAAAAAATGATGTTGTACAGTATATTGGGACATGTCAATAATTTTGTCATGCATATCCTACTTTAAAGTGATTGTAAACCATCACATATACACAGTGAAGTGACTGGCCTGAGACGATACACAGAAATGAAACAATTCTTCCTACATAAGTTGTACCTGCTTGTCTGAAGCCCTCACTTCTCCAGAACCATTCAGAATTTGCACAGAATTTCTGAGCTCCAGCAGACAGGGGAGCAGAGATCTGACATCACACACTGCATAGCATAGAGCAGGGGAGCTGAGTGTAATCTGAGACCTAAGTGGAAGGAATGAACACCCCCCCCCCCCCTATACACTGTTTTAAAGGAAAACATGCACGGCTGAGGCTGTCAATCATCTGCTGTGTGCTGGAGGTGGGATGGACCCTCTCTCAGGATCACTTGTTGTTGCCATAAACTGTCCGAGGTGACTCATGCAGACGGCAGAGAAAGGAGTCAGCAGCAAGTACACACTATAGAGGGATCTGCTTTGTTCATTTTTCATTTCAGGTTTACAACCACTTTAAATTGTGCTTTAAGTGAACCCGTAGTAAGCAAAGATTTAATTCAAGATCTGCAGTAAGTCAGTGAGTCGGTAAAGTGAACCATGACACAAGGCAGGAAGAAGAACCTAACATGAGCTTCATAGACCCTCAGAGGTCCCCGAGGTGTTTTTCCACTATTCAGTTGCTAATGCTTTAGTCAAGTGGTGGAAACCACAGCTGTAATTGTGCTGATCTAAGCTGTATTTATTCTTCACTACATTTATACATTTATTACCCCATATACTATTCACCCTTACCTTCCCCTCCTCCACTCTTCCACCCCCACCCAAACTTATACAACACATTGTACATGCATCCTTCTCACCTCACGTGGCTATTGTAGATGTTAAAAGACAGACAGACGAAACCCAGGAGTATGCCGAGTCCGGCCAGAACCGAGACGGAAATGAAGAGCTTCTGAGAGACGTAGCGGAAAGTGATGATCACCTTGGTGTGGTCGGCAGGAGGAGAACCCCCTAATTAAGTTGGAAAGAGACCGGAAAGGTGCAGTCAGGGTACAATCGAAAAATGATTGGGTTATACAATGTTATATTGGGGAGGGTGGATGGAGTAGTCACTGGATGCGAGTAAGAAGCTTCAAGAATCGGTCAAGTGGTGAAGAAGTGGTGAAGAAGTGAGAGCACCAACAAGGTTTAATAGGTCCTGTTGATCTTTATTTACCAAAATGAGAGTCAAAGAAGTATACAACACATTTCGGGGCTCGCTTGTCCCCCTTCATCGGGGGCTTGTAGGTGCAGAATAAAAGACTAGGTAGCACATTGGATCGGGACGAAGTAGTTAAAAAGAATCATGGTGGTCAGGGAAAGGTTGGTGATCAGACTGTCTGACCACCCTGAATGAGTCCTCCTACACATATTTCTAGATTCTTTTTGAAGTGAAGCTAAACTTTGTCAATCAACATGAACTATTTTTAATCCCTATCATTAGCAAATATATAGGAATATATTATATTTACTTGTTTTAAACTTTTTTTTTTTTTGTACATTTCTTTAGTCACCTTCTGGTTTCTGTCCTAGCCCAAAATGATGTCATAAATCCTAAGAGTTCTCCTGGACATTTTTTTTTCTTTCTTCTGGAGGAGGGAATTTCTCAGCTAAGCACACCCTCCTGCCTGCATGCCTGAGCTAAAGGCGGATGGATTCCAGGAAGTAAATTCTACATGAATTATCTGCCCTTACTTAAAATGCCGACGTTATAAATGCTAGTGGGGGGGGGGGGTCAAAGTGACTTTTCAACATAATAAATCAAAAAAGACATGGATGGATGGCCAAGTTTGCTCTGAATATTAAAATAAAATTAAATAACATTTTCAGTTTGTGGTGCTCAGATGCAGTTGTGTTTTGCTTTAACAACTTCATCCTGGCCAAGTGTGCTATCTAGGGTTTTATTCTGCAATTCGTGGCGCAGAGAGAATGGTGAGCCCCAAAAAGACATGTGCATTTCGTTTCGTTACCATGCATTTTTTTGTAGAAAATTTCATTTTCGGAGATTCAGATGTATGTGAAACTCCGAATGGACATAGTAATGAATGTCAACGAATCTGCAAAAAAGTTATGTTAAAATGAACAAATGTATTTGTTGCATTTGGATGATGTCATATGATAGTAGTTCGGGCCTATGGGGATATGAAGTCAATTTTCAAATTTGTTCGATAATTCAGATTTTGGATAACAAATGGATCCAAATTTCATTCCATTCGTTAATTCGAATGCACATAAAGCCAATCGATATTGTCCAATCAGCTCATGCCATTTCTCTTGGTGGGTTGGACTACCATTCGATAATATCAAATCCTTCCGATTCAAATCCGTCTGATTCGATAATATTTCCAATCTATAGCAATCTTCTGGAAAAATCTCAAAATGTTTCGAATCCACCCGGACCAACGAATATACAAAACAAATGTCAAAGATATGAGACGAACTCCGAAAATGAATCGGTTTAAACATAACGAATATGACGAAAGAAAATTCTTCAATCAGGGAATGCACCCGAAATGAAAAAGTCTGGCGCGCACATGTCTAGCCCCAAAACCAGTTGGATACTCCTGCTACTTTCACTTTGGCATAAAAAAAATAACTTTAAAAAAAAAAATTATGAGCCCACAGTGTGCAAAAACTAAACATCATGTGAACCAAAAAAAGTGCACAGGTTGTGTCAATGGTCTCCTGAGAAAAGAGAAGACCTGACCACCCCCCCATACAGTACTCCAAGGTGCAAGACTCCGGGTGGGGCAAGGCCTCTTCTCATGGGTAGCCAAAGCCAACCACCGAGTACTAGGTAAGGTGCTCTCCTGAAGAAAGACCCCCCCCCCCCCCATTCCCCAGGCAGGAGAGTAGGGAACCTACACATCCTCCCCCTAGACATCAGCACAGGTCCGAAGACCTGCACCCTACCATCCTTAGTGAGTGAAAGTGCAGCAACAAACGTGAGAGAAAAGATACATACAAAGTGACAGTACATAGTACAATGGCTAGGTCAACTGCACCTAATAAACTAAGTTGATCCTCTCACTTTTTCATCATCTTTTTTTGCATCACTGGAGTATTGGCCTCTGTTGGGTTCCCCCGTTCTAGAGAGCTGCCCTTACTACACACCTGCACAATATTCTTTACATTAGTACTTTAATCTCTAAAGCAGCCTTTCTCAACCTTCTCAACATAGAGGAACCCTTGAGTTAACTTTCCAGTCTCAGGGAATTACATTTACAACTCATGATACATTAATGTGGTGGTCAGTGGTAAGAATGCTCCTTACACTTGTGGACATTGGGAAGAACTACCCCCAACCATAACAAAAATGATCAATGGTGTGAGTGGGAACTTATCTGAGAGGCAGAAATTGCTCATTGTTCAATACCCCTAGCAACCGCTGGAGGAACCCTAGCATTCCATGGAACCCTGGTTGAGAAACCTGCTCTAGGGTAATCAACGAAGGAAGGAGGAGGAGTGCAGGCATTCAAGGTAGACCAACACTACTGGGAAAAGACACATGCAAGAACATGGAAGGTAGATAACAAGGGAGAGTTGGATACAGAAGACAATATATGTGGCCAATGGCCATATATCACACTCACCGATCCACTTATCGTTGTTATACCAAGAGAGGTTGTCCTTGGTACTGTCGTAATACCCAATCTTCTTGTAGAGACCACCTTTCCAAAAGGAAACAATGTCCAATTAAACAAAGTACTAAAGAAGCAAATCAGTCATGTGACGTGCAAGGAACAGCAATCAATACTGACCGATTCCACTGTACTGCCATCAGTTAGAAACAGACGATTTTATGCATTTCTAAAAAGTTGCCACAAGTAATTGCATTTTATATTGCTGCACATTACAGGGACCTAATGTATTATAGTAAAAGTAGGAAATGAACAGAGTGTTCTACGGAGTGAAACATAACCAAGTCTGTACAGAGACACCAAATGTTCACATTTAATGAGGACCTGTCATAATCAGCAGGGCTCAGACCAGAGGAAGACAAGTTTTTCAGAGACATAAATGGGAAGAGATCTGTTTAATGTGGACAAAACCTGTTTATTTTCTTTTTCTAGTTTGGCTAGAATAGGCAGTTTTAAATTCCATTTGCACCGTCAATTTAAATCAGCTTAATACATTCCAGATGCATCAAAGTAAAAGGTTCATAATGTCTTCTAGTTGGTTTTCTTTCTAAAGCAGCTACACCCTGAGTAGAAAAACCTGTCACTTTCCAGCAGCTATCGAATGTGACCTTTGGGTTTTTATGTCTCTCTTTTATGATCTGACACACCCCCCTATGGAGGAAACATTAGCTCAACAATCAGCAAAGTTCCCTATTCCCTGTTGAGTTTGTAGGCAGGTGTAGTCTATTTCCTCCACTGTAGGTGGCACTCAACATCATTGTAGTTGGATGGGAAGTCAAGAGGAAGAAGGTTCCTCTATGGTTTTCTGGGTCACTGGGGAAGCTATCCAATTGGATGCTGTTGCCCCATGTGACTCTGGTGGCCATCTTAGGTCATGCAGAGCTTATTTAAGACCCAGGCTTCCAGGCTTGGTACGCATGTTCACGTATGGATAAGGTAGGGAGAGGTCACCAGTCTGACAGGGATTAGAGGCAGGAAGAGGTTCCAGATGGGTAGGAAAAGGATACGGACATGCCTTCCTTCCTGGAGACCTCTTCATTTGGGAACAGACCAGCCAGGCTGCATTTCACCAAGATAGATGCTATTGGCACACCCGAAACCTGTTCTTCTGTACATTCTGTGAGTGTTCCTTGTTGGGTGCCTTCCTGCCGGAATTGTTGTGAATTTCCAAACTATAATACAAATTCTGTTCCCGCAACTCTGAGTGTTTACTGCCACTGCACCACGTTGTACCTCCCCACACTTTGATTGGAGAGCTCTGTCCCGACTTAGCAGGGGGTGTGTTCAACTTCTACAGGAAGACTACTGCTTCCCCACAGGGGGCAAGGGTCCCACTCTGAGGTGATGCTGGCACAGGACAGGCTTTTCTACTCAAGCTGTGGCTGCATTAGAAAGAAAAACACACTGTAATGCCCCATACACACGGTCGGACTTTGTTCGGACATTCCGACAACAAAATTCTAGGATTTTTTCCGACGGATGTTGGCTCAAACTTGTCTTGCATACACACGGTCACACAAAGTTGTCGGAAAATCCAATCGTTCTAAACGCGGTGACGTAAAACACGTACGTCGGGACTATAAACGGGGCAGTGGCCAATAGCTTTCATCTCTTTATTCTGAGCATGCGTGGCACTTTGTCCGTCAGATTTGTGTACACACGATCGGAATTTCCGACAACGGATTTTGTTGTCGGAAAATTTTATAGCCTGCTCTCAAACTTTGTGTGTCGGAAAATCCGATGGAAAATGTGTGATGGAGCCTACACACGGTCGGAATTTCCGACAACAAGGTCTTATCACACATTTTCCATTGGAAAATCCGATCGTGTGTACGGGGCATAAGGCTTCAAACACCTTTTGCTTTTAAACACCTCAATTGTATTCAGTTTTATTAACCCAAAGGTTCAATTGGACTTTAAAGTTATCAATTTGTTTTACTTTCTGTGTCCACAAAGTAAAAGGAAATCTTGACAAACTGGGAGGAAATCCTTCCTCTAATGGTCATTACTGAAACAGGTGTCCCAATGGAAGTTTTTCACTCATCTCTTAATCAGGTAACAATTTGAATCTTTTAGATTTCCATTCCCCATTCTGTTGTCACTTGGACAGAAAGAGATAGTGAATCTCCAGTATGAAGACACAGAAAGTAAAAAAGACCCAAAAGAGGCTCTAACTGCTCGATTTCAAACTAGAATGATAGGTTTCTCTGATATTTTACTTTAATCTGCAGAGATGAATAGAAAATCATTTAAAACATTCCGACCCTCCTTATCCAGGTCTGAACAGCTGGCACCAATCTGTCAACAGTCCTTTACTCCATACATCAACAAAGGAATCATTCAGACCACTCAATAATTTACTTGTGGGTGTCTAAAGTGGACGAGGCTTGTCATGTTGCATTTTAGCATTTATAGCATCTGAGGGGGTGAATTTTGAGGAGAATGTGTCAGGCTTTTCTTTGAAGACATTGAAGTCATGCTGGTCTTCTACAGCCTGACATTAAGGATAAAAGCAAATGCCCAAAGTCAAGCAATCTACCCTGCAATAAAACTGAAGAGATGAAACACACAAGGAGTTGCGGCACAGGTCATCCTGTGCAAAATACAGGGTGGGGGGTGGGGAGAAAAGGTGCTGCATTGGGCTTTTCATCGGGAGGGAGGCATAAAAAAGGCAAGATCTACAACTTATGGTGTTGATAAAGCAAAGCCCTGCTCCTATACCGAGACAACCACCTCCACACAGAGACACAGAGCAGAGCATGGCATGGTAAGTCAGTCATGGGAAAAACCATCAGCTGCTGGGAGGCAATGTCTGTCAATCATTTTTGCAGCTCTTCGCAGGTTCACTGGGAGCGTAGTTCCTGAAAATTGCATTGTGTAACTTTTTTTCTCTCAACTTCTGGTACTGTATAACTGATCACATTCAAACTTCTTTGTACAGACATTTTAGTTACATCTACATGTAACTAAATTTAGTCTGTCTACATGTGAGAAACAGCAAGGAGCCTTCAGGGTGTGTGATTAGGAACAGCGCTTCTGTATTTAAAGTAGGTGTTCTCAGATCACCAAACTAGTGTAGTATAGCAATCCATGGGTTCAAACACTTCAGAATGATGGTTATTCTACCTAAATGCACCTCAGATTTAATTTTTAATTTAGAGCGTATAGTAGTGTACATTTAATGGTAATGAACCTCTGTCAGGTCTCTAAGGCCCCTTTCACGTGGTGGCCATCTGGTACGTTCAGCAGGGGGCCCTGAATGAATCCCCTACTGATTTGGAGAAGAATGGAATGGATGTCACTTTTGTGACATCCATGTTCTCTCAGTGCATTCAAACACCAGTGCTTTCCAGACCCATATTATCTCTATGGGTACAATCCACCATGCTCAGGTCCAGAAAACTGGAACAGAAGGTAGACCTTTTCTTTTTTTTTTTCCCCCAGATCTGGATGTCTCAGAGCTTACATGGAGCTTCTGATCAGGTCCACCTGTATGTGTGGCCCAGGTTCACTGCCTGCAGCGGAAGAGAACTCAGACGGAGGCCAGTTGATGCGGTAAAGTGTATCAACGTAATAAGTAAAGATACAGGATCTGCAGACATGGCCACACCAGACCGAAGCACTTACAATGAACTAAACAAGGATCCCTGTAGCCAGACCCTTTTGTCCAATGGAGGCCTCAGAGGAGCCTGAGTTCCCCACTTGTCCTTCGCCCTCTCTGCACGGTGTCCGCCAATCACCACCACCCTTGCAGGGAGGTCTAACTACACATGCCTACACACCTGAGAAACAGTTAGGTAGACCTGATTGGAAAGCCAATGTAAAAGGGGCTTAAAAGTTTAAATGCAGCAATTCCTGGGCAATAAAAGAAGGAAATACTCAGCACTCTGGCAGTCTGTTCCAGTTCTGCAGCCTCAGAAAGCCTCTTCAGCATTTGACACTTCCGGGAGTATTGGTTGCTTGTGTCTCCCGCCATGCCTTGGTTCCTTTTTCCAAAGGAATTGGAGGAAGGAACCAGTGCATGGTGGGGAAGGTCACAGGTAGCTGACACTCTTGGAAGAGTCAGATGTCAAAGAGGCTTCCCAAAGTTGCAGGGCTGGAACAGAGGAGACGTAAAAGAAACAGGCCACTGGAGAGAAGAGTATACGCTGTCTATGATTGCATGGGTTTGCTGCATTTAACCTTCAGAAATGTGGCTGGGCTTCTTTAAAAGGTGTCAATGGCGCTAATATAATATTATTGTATTCTTCTACAAACATTGGATAGAATATTCAACAACTCCAGAACACCTACCTTGTAACTGCTCGATAAGTGTCCAGGCCATACGGGACCCACTGGCATCAAACACCACGTGACCCTAAGGAATTGAAGGACAAAGATCAGTCCTCTGTTCAAGAAGGTAGCCCCATCATCAGGATGGGTTATTGACAGTTATGTCAATTTGAACACAATGGGAACACGGAGGTAAAAACGATAAAATCAGCACACAGAGCATTAATGAAAAGACAGAAATTAACTAATGACAATGCCTGCAGTACATTTGCCTATTAGGTCGTTTGTTCGGAGTGTCTGCACGGCTCTTTTACTGATTATTCAATAACCCAAAAGATCTATAACGTTCCCTTTTAAACCAAGAACATTATTATTAAGGATCTTATCACATAAAAAAAAAAAATGCATAGCTATTCATCCAGCAAAATTTCAAGTACATTACTTTTACTGTGACTTAAACAGAATTTGCTCATTAGTTTTAGGGGCAAATTGGCAAATCTTTTAGTCTATTTTTTTTTAGGTTTGAATGTTTTCAGGGTATTTTATTTTCTGGTCAAATGTTCTTAAGCTATTTTCTCTTCTGTTGGAATGTTCTGAACCAGTTAATGACTGCCCCATAGCAGATTTACTGCTACAGGGCGGCTGTTCTGTGCAGAATCACTTACAGTGCCTTGAAAAAGTATTCATACCCCTTGAAATTTTCCACATATTTGGGTCCTAGCTGAAGCTAAACACAGAATGAATAGGGCTCTTATTTATGCTAAAAAGTCTACCGTTCTGGTAATCCTCTCCCCCTCTAGACTTGTTCCCCCCCCCTTCTTAGTCTGACCCTTTGGGGCGGGCGCCAGAGCCGTAGCTTGAAGCTTGTGGGCCCCGATGCAAAATTTGACCTGCCCCCCCCCCCCACACACACACTACCACCCCCCACTAACACCCATCACTTCCACCGTGTGTGCAGATGCATCCACCACACGCCAAGATACTCAAACTGGCTTAAGAGTTTAGAGTTCTCAGAGTTCCTCCTTACATTGGAGGACAGGGGTCACCCTTGGAGAACCAAAGGACAGTGACCCCTGGCAGGTCATTTGGCAGAGCTCCTTTCCCATTCCAGCACTGTAAACAGCTCCCCCCCATCCCCCACAATACACAGGGCTGAAATCACATTCCTTTACACACAGTCTATCAGCCTTCACAGGGTGTATGTGGCTTTTATGTTGCCGTTCTGACCGGTGAAATCCCCTGGTCTGAACGGCAGTGTAGTTGCAGTAGGCAGATACACCCTGTGCAGATCGCGGCTCACTGGCTGTGTTGTAAAGGAATGTGATTTCAGCCCTGCGGAGGAGGACAGTACAGTGTCATACCTCACCAGTGACATCGGTTGCATCGTGGCTACAGGATGGCACTCTCCTCCTCTTAACTCGCTGAGCTTGGTTACCATTCCATGTTGCCAGCACACAGCACAGACACTTCCCCATCCTGGGCTGTTCTCACCCTGTGCTAGAGGTGGTGATTTAGGAGGATTTGTGTTTCGGGGGGGGGGGGGCAGGGTAAGAGGATTTGTGCTTGGAGGGGGAATTTGAGGGGCTTGTGATAGAAGAGATTATATGGTAGAGGGGGGAGGGGACATATGTTTTTTTTTTGGGGGGGGGGGGATTTGTGCAAGTAGGGATGATTGGGAGGTATTTGTGCTAGGAGGGAAAATGGGGGGTAGGATTTGTGGTAGGAGAGGGGATTTGGAATGTGGGGGAGAGGATGTATACTCGGAGGGGAAATTTGAGGGGTAAAAGATTTGACCTAGGAAGGGTGATTTTGTTTTTGTTTTTTTGTTTTTTTTGGGGGGGGGGTGATGTGCTGACGGGGGAGCAAAGATTTATGCTAGGAGAGGGGATTTCAGCAAGGGGGCTTATTTGTACTGGGAGGAGAGGGGAGTTATGCTTAGGGCGTAAGCATGCAGATTAGTGCTCAATTTTTTTTGGGAGGGGGGGTTGCTGACACATCATTTTTTACGGTGGGCGCAGTTTGCCATGTTGGTCCTGGGCGCTACATGACCTTGGCCCGACACTGACTGCAAAGCTCAGACTGGGGGAAGGAGAAACAGCACACGGGGCCAATCAGATGTGCTGCAGTGCAAGGAACATGCTCATTAGAGGAGAAAGCAGAGTGATAGACAGGGGAGCTCATCAGTGTGCTGCTTCTCGTTTCACTGTCTAGTTACAGGGTGGGAGTGGGAAGGGGACCTGTAAGTGAAAATGAAACTGAAGCAGAGAAATATCAAGTCCCTTCCTCTGCCAGAAAAAAAAAACGATGCTGTATGGTGGAGCTATGTTAACCCCAGGGCTGAATGGACAGAAATACTAATCCTTTGGTAACTATCATCTGTGTATTTAGCTGTTTGCCTGGAGTTCAGCTTTGAACAATTTACACAATATCGTGAAAGGCAGATTTCCCATCGTTCTTCGTAATGCTGGGCCATTACAGAGGCTATCATACGAGTAAATCTGTAATAATCTCGCAAACCCTTTTCTTGAGCTCTAATAACATTTCCGAAAAAATGGAAACACTGATGCGTTCCACAAGATGAGGACATTTTTCTTGTGCTGGCTCCGAGAGATGAGTCAGATATAACAACATGATGAAACAAAAGCGATAAGCAGCGAGGAGGAAAGTTGGTGATAGAAAAGTGACACTGCCAAATAAATCAGGAAGCCGATGATGCATGGAGGGGACTCACCGAGACGCCATCGAAGGAAGAGGAATTCATGGCTTTGTAGATCTCCCGGCTGATGTTATCGTTGTTATAGTTGAAGTCTTCAAGACGCAATCCTCTTTTGGACAGCTCATAAGAGGTCTTATTGAGTGCCAGCGCGAGAGCCCAGATGGCATCGTAGGCCAGGGGTGCTTCTTGTAGTCCTCCGACTCCTTCTGGATCTTTACCAAGACGTTTTTGAAGCTTATCCATGAACTCTTGAGATGTCTATTAGAGAGTCAAAGAGATACACATCAGGTATGGTTGAAGCTTAACGGCAAAATAGAGATCTAAAAGGAAAAAAGTGAAGGTGAGTATACAAGTCATCGCCTACCATGTTGGAGATACTGCGGGTATTTTCTGGGTTCAGCATGACAATCTCTGTGGTTACATGACCCTCAACAGCCCGAGTCATCTCTTCCACCGTACAGTTGATGGCTGGATCTGGTGTCTTGAACCAGTTGTCCGCGTACCAACCAATCAAAAACCAGACATACTTCTTACCAAAAAGACGTTCCTTGTAGACCTGGAGAACAGAATGGAATCTACTATTATTGAACAATGTGAGTGGAATTTGTGTGAGTAAAACAGCCACAAGTAGGGCTAAAGCTAAGGGAAAATTCAGTTGATGGTAAAAAAACAAAAACAAATATGTGGATGGAGGGAGAGCAACAGAGAGATAAGAGAGAGAGAGAGAAAGAGAGGGAGTGTGAGAGAGAGAGAAGAGAAGAGAAGAGAAGAGAAGAGAAGAGAAGAGAAGAGAAGAGAAGAGAAGAGAAGAGAAGAGAAGAGAAATAGAAATAGAGAGAGTGGAGAAAAGTGTGAGAGGGAAGAAAAAAAAGAGAGGGAGAGAGGGAAAGAGAGAAAGAGAGAGATACAGAGAAAGACAGGAGGCAGGAGGAAAGAGAGGGGAGAGATATAGGGGTCAGAAAGAGAGGGAGAGAGAGGAGCGAGAGAGAAAGAAAGTTGAGAGAGAGAGAGAGAGAGAAAATAGAAGAGAGGAGAGGGAAAGAGAGAGAGTTGAAAAGAGAGAGAGAGAGAGAGAAAGAGAGAGAGAGAAGGAAAAAGAGGGGGGGAGACAGTAAAAGAAAGAGGGAGAGATAGAGATAAAGAAAAAAGAGAGATAGAGGGGGAGAGATAGGAGACAGAGAGAGAAAGAGAGAGAGAGAGAGAGAGAGAGAGAGAGAGAGAGAGAGAGAGAGAGAGAGAGAGAGAGAGAGAGAAGGTGGGGGGGGGGGGCAAAAAAGAAGAAATAGAAAAGAGAAGGGAAGAGAAAGATTTGAGAAAAGCGTGAGAGAGAAGAGAAAAAAAGAGGAAGAGAGGAGAGAGACATTGAAAGAGAAGGAGAGGGATACAGAGAAAGAGAGGCAGAAAGAGGAGAGAGAGAGAGAGAGAGAGATAGGGGACAGAGAGAGAGAGATGAGAGAGATAAAGAAAGATGGGGGGAGAGAAAGAGAGAACTAGACAAAAGAGGGAGGGATGAAGCGAGAGAGAGGGGGAGAGAGAGAGAGAGGAGAGGGAGAGAGAGAAAGAGAGGGGGGAGAGAGAGGGGGGAGAGAGATAGAGGGAAGAAAGAGGAGAGATAGGAGACATAGAGAGAGAGTGAGGGAGAGAGATATGGGTCAGAGAGAGAGAGAAAGAAAAATGGGGGGGGGGAAGATAGAAGAGAGGGGAGGGAACGAGAATAATATAAGAGAGGGAAACAGAGAGAGTTGAGAAAAGAGCAAGAGAGAAAAGAAAAAAGAGGGGGGGGATAGAGGGGAAGAAAGAGGAGAGATAGAGGGGGAGAAAGAAGAGTGATAGAGGAGGAGAGATAGGAGACATAAAGAGAGTGAGGGGGATAGAGAGAGAGATAAAGAGAGGGAGAGAGTGAGAGTGAGAGAAAGAGATGGGGGTTGAAAGAGACTGAAAAAGAGAAGAGAGGGGAAGAGAAAGAGTTGAGAAAAAAAACGAGAGAGAAGACAAAAAAGATAGGGGTTAGGAGAGAGAGTCATTGAAAGAAAGAGAAGGAGAGGGATACAGAAAAAGAGAGGAAGAAAGAGGAGAGAGAAGGGGAGAGATATAGGGGAGAGAGAGAGGAGAGAGGGATATTGAAAGAAAGAGAAAAGAAAGAGAAGGAGAGAGATACAGAGAAAGAGACGAAGAAAGAGGAGAGAGGGGGAGATATAGGGGACAGAGAGAGAGAGGAGAGAGAAAAAGAAAGATGGGGGGAGAGAGAGAAAGAACTAGAGAAATAAGGGAGGGAGTGAGAGAGAGGGGGGGCAGAATGAAATAGGGGAGAATAACAGACAGAGAAAAGAGAAAGAAAGAGAAGAAGAAAGAGGAGAAAGAGAGAAGAGAGGGAAATATAAAGAGTTGAGAAAAAAAGTGAGAGAGCAGAAAACAAAAGAAAGGGGGGAGGAGAGAGAGACAGTGAAAGGAAGAGATGGAGAGAGATAGAGAGGAAGGAAGAGAAGAGATATGGGGCAGAGAGAGAGAGAGAGAGCGAGAGAGAGAGAGAGAGAGAGAGAGAGAGAGAGAGAGAGAGAGAGAGAGAGAGAGAGAGAGAGAGAGAGAGAGAGAGAGAGATGGGGGAAGGGGAGGGAAAGAGAGAAGAAAGTGTTGGATAAAGAGCAAGAGAGAAGAGAAAAAAGAGAGGGGGAGAGGAGAGAGAGACAGAAAGAGAAGGAGAGGGATACAGAGAAAGAGGAAAAAAGAGGAGAGAGCGAGAGAGATAGGGGACAGAGAGAGGGAGAGAGAAGAGAGATAAAGAAAGATAGGGGGAGAGAGAGAAAGAGAAAAGAGGGAAAGAGAGAGGGGGTTGAGAAGAGAGTGAGAGAGAAGAGAAAAAAAGAGGGGGGGCAGTGAAAGAAAGAAAGGGAGTGAGAGAAAGAGCAGAGAAAAGAGAGAGAGAGAGAGAGAGAGAGAGAGAGAGAGAGAGAGAGAGAGAGAGAGAGAGGGGGGGGGCAGAGAGAAAGTAGATAGAGAAAGACAGAGGGGGTAAAGAGGATACTTTAAGTAAGAAAAAAAAAACTTGAAAGATAAGAAGGAATAGGGTAAGAGAAAGGAAAAGAGGGAAAGATTAAAAGAAGGAGGGAAAGATGAAAAGAAAAATAAAGAGGGGAAGAAAAGGGAAACAGAAAGAGGTAGGGATGAGGAGAAATTGAAAGAGATAAATGGAAATAGGGAAAGATAGAAGAGAAATGTAACCTGAGAAAGCCAGAGGAGGGGGGGAGAAATTAAGAGAAATGAAAAGAGGGAAAGGTAAAGAGAAATAGCAAGAGAAAAATATAAAAAAGAAAAAAAAAGAGTAAAGGAAAGAAAAAGGTAAGTAGGAATGGAAAGAATTAAAGATGAAAGAGAAAGGGAAAGACAGAAGGGATGATGGAAGGATAAATAAAAAAGTAAAGAAAAAAAGATAAAAAGAATACAAACAAAGTGGAAAAGATAAAGAAGAAAAGATACAAAGAAACTAAAAAAGGGAAAGATAAACATAAAGAAGCACATCTAAAGATAAGAGTAAAGAGGAAAAGAAAAAATAAAGAGTATAAGATCAAAAGGACAAGAAAGAGCAGAAAGCATCAAAAACAAGTTTTAAGAGAAAGGTCTGAATCACAAATTTACAAATTCTAGATGTGCGAGCCGACAGTAATATCATTCTTTAAAAAAAGGAGGACGAAAAGGGCACGCTAAAAGAGAGACTCTTCCTCTGAGAAAGCAGTAACAGCAATTTCACTTTACCTCACAAAAGACCTTCCGTGCTTCGGTCTCATAGAATAAGCCGACTATTATTCTTGCATCCTGTCTCTGAAAGGCAGAGATAAAAAGCGGTGAGAGAAAGAGGCCGGGTAGCGGAGATGGCAAGATAGAGAATTGGGTATCTGAACGGAAAAGATAAGGAAAATGAAGAGAAGGAAAGAACAAGGAGGAACGGTGACAAAGGAGGAAAAAGACACAAGAATGAAAAGAAGACTCCTGAAAGAAATCAGGTTGAGTGAAGGCAATTAGCGAGCTTTATTAACCCCATGGAGAGTCAATTCTCAAGGAGCGGTCCAAGCCATTGACTCAAGGAGAGTCTCATGGGAAGGAGAGGAGCACTTCTGTGAATTGTAATCTATAACAATTCTGGGTTACCTTGGGACACCCAAGATATGAGTACACACCTTAAGATTTTTCACAGGAACGGTCGGGTCAGAGAAAAAACTCTGTCGGAAGGTAATCTCAATGCCCGCTTCTTTTACTCGCTCCTCTAGATCATCGAGAGTCTGGGAAAAAAAAAAAAGAAGATCATTAATAAAGAGCTTTCCTGAAAGGTGAGATACGTAGTCTAATTATGGAGACCTGTGGGATTTTTTTGTGAAGATGAGGGCTCTGGTTATTAAGATAATAATGAGTTGTGTGATATTACTGCCTCTCTAATATCTTCTCACCTGTTTTAGAAAAGCCTCAGAGATCTGAGGAGATTTAAATCAGGCCTAGGAAAATGGAGTCAATGTTTCTGATTCAAGAAAGGAAGTGACACTGCCAAATAAATCAGGAAGCCAATGATGCATGGAGGGGACTCACCGAGAAGCCTTCGAAGGAAGAGGAATAAGAGGTCTTATTGAAGGACCGCCTCAGAAGACACTTCATTGTTTTTTAAAGTCAAATCCAATGCTTCGTATTATGTATTTAAAGTCACAAAGAGACCTTCTAGGCCTAAACTTTATAAGTGTCTAAACTCTTTTTTTTGGGGGGCGGAGGGGGGGGACGGGTATTGGTGGTCCTTTGGCTTAAAGTAACTTTTTGTAGTTTCCCCAAAAGCTTGACCAAAGCAGTTTCCTGCTCATCTCTCTGATGGCCTATATCTCCTACCTTCTCTACGTAAAAGCTCAAAGGCATTTGACACTTCCGAGCCTAAAGCAACTTTGTTGTTTCTCCAAAAACTTGGTCAAAAGCAGTTTCCTGCTCATCATTCTGGTGGCCTATATCTCCTACCTTCTCTACGTAAAAGCTCAAAGGCATTTAACGCTTCCGGGCCTAAAGCAACTTTGTTGTTTCCCAAAAAAACTTGGCCAAAGCAGTTACACTCTGTCACACCTGAAATATCAGGGTGTATATCTTACCCCCTCTGCTCCCAGCTTTATATTAGTAATTATGCCCGCTACTCTCCACTATAAAATCAGACTTAAACAGGTGGGACAGGGAGACCTTCTCATGGATGGGCTGAGTCAGTGTGTTAAAGATGAATGTGTTACCTCACATTCTGTTTTATCTACAAATGGTGCCTATCTATTTACCCAGGTCTTTCTTTTCAATCCTAACAGTACGTTTCTAAAATACATCTGGCAGGGGCGAGGCCCTCGGTTGGCTCTTCGCACCTTACAGAGACCTAAGAGGCTGGGAGGCCTGGGCGTCCCAGATATACGCAAATATTATGAGGTGATCACCCTGAAGCGGATATTGGACTGGCAGCATGGGGTGTCCACTAAGGCGTGGGTATCTTTTGAGAAATTTCTGGCTGGCCGCAACTTATTCCATGCCCCATGGCTACCCCAGGCACATAGAGGTCTGTCGGCATTTGTTTCTCCAGTGACTGCTCACACTTTGAAGCTATGGGATACCCTACACAGGTCAGGACAGCTTGCCCCCTGGTTCTCCCCACTGGCCTTCATAGGAGGTTTCCCCTGGTTTGCCCCAGGGGAACACCCGTCTTTCTTCCATACTTGGACGGCAGATGGCGAGGTGAGGTGTGGTAGGTTCTTCCAAGACCAGGGACTAATCCCATTGGGGGAACTTAGAGCTCAATACGGTAGATTGCCCTTAGATGATTGGAGACATGGACAGCTTCAACATTTCGCGCGTGGTTTACCTCAAGCCATACGCTCCCCCACCTCCTCCACCCCTTTTGAGAAGCTGTGCATGTCTGCCAATCCAATCCCGCACTCTATATCTGTCCTGTATGCTACTAGGGCAAGGACCCAAGGGGAAACCAATATAGATTCGAGAATGGGAAAGAGACCTGCAACATGAGTTTACTGAGCTGCAACTTGACCATCTATACCGCCTTACTCACTCTAGTTCAGTTGACACGAAAATGTGGGAGAATGGGTTCAAAGTAATGACTAAATGGTATAGGGTCCCTACCAAAGTCGCTAAAATATACCCAACCTCCTCAGATGCTTGATGGAGGGACTGTGGCCATAGGGGTTCATTTCTGCACATTTGGTGGGATTGCCCTAAGTTACAACCTTACTGGCAGGACATTAGAACCCAAATAAACCTCATATTGAACATAGACCTCCCTGACTCTCCAATGGGCTTCCTCCTGCATGTCCCCACCATCTCTCTCAGCCTTTATCGAAAGTCGGTACTGCCTAAAGGAGGCCAGGAGATTGATCCCCATCTACTGGAAAAGCAGACAAGTTCCAAACCGCGGGGAATGGATCAGTCTTGTGAACGATATTAGGGCTGCAGAGGAATGGATAGCGAAATGTAAGGACAGACATGATAAATGGTATGGAATTTGGGCCACTTAGACTCATTATGTAGACGAGGCCCGTACAAACACACAACCAACGGACAACGTGTAGTAGGAGTGTAAATGTGAGAAATGCTATAGACTCGACTTGATCATCCGAGAGATTTGATTCATAACTGCTAGCATAATCTATTAGAGTGCATTCTTTCTTTTTCTTTTTTTGTTGTTGTTTGATTTCAATGTTTTATGCTTCCTTTATCTGTTTGCCATCTGGCTTTATTTTTTTTTTATTTTTTTCCCTGCCCAAATCAGTGGTGTCTGTTCATTAATGCCGCTAAAGTTTGGTAGCAGGGCTAGAGACAAATTATTAGTGATATGGCTCATATGTTCTTATGACCATGAAGTAGACGCCTCCATCGCTAACACCATCTATGGTGGATGGCCAACCGGGCCTTATATTATGTACTCTATTCAAATACCGTGTGGGCTGCTTTGTCCTTTTCCCTTTCTTGGCTGTTATTTGGTCGTTATTGTTTTGTTTGTTTTTTGACAGAATTGTGAATATAAATAAAGAGTATATATTAAAAAAAAGGGGGGTTAAATTACAAATGTCAGACACTGGTACTAGGTACTAGGTACTGTTTAAAACAACTGCAGTTACATATCATGCCTGTGGTTGATAGCTATATCCCAAGTTGGTCATAGAGAAGGATCTCATGTAATCATCTCCAGAAACGCCAGAAACTGGGAAGCAGACTTAACATAGAAGTCTCAACTTGTTCCTTCTTGTGAGGATTTGTAGGAAAGGTGCCATAGAGGTCTTTACATTTATCCCAGGAAAGAACTGTGTTGGAAATGTTATCTGATGGTCATGTTGAGCATGCATTGGTGGATTACCAAGGACAAGCTGGCCATACACACATCTAAATAGTCCACCAGAAGCAGGCTATCAAAAGACCTGCTTCTGGTGGACTATTTTCCACCTGGCTCTTTTGATATTTCAGTGGGGGAATGTTAGACGGGAGGGTGCCTACAGCGCCACCCACAGAACAAATTTCCTGATGAACCGGACAAAATTTACTCCATGTATGACCAGCTTTAGGTTTGAAGCGTGGACAATTCTTTTAAAAAGGTATGTAAACCCAACACTGAACTTCTCTCCCTTGGTCTGTTAAAACCATTGAAAGCATTTTGTTATACCGGTTTGAAAAGTGCAGGTAAATACCTGTTGATCCTGCCAGAAATCTTGTCAGCTGTGCTTTTTTTGCCTGAGCTTTATTCTTATCAGCTATTGTATGTTGGTAGGCTACAGAACCTCAACCCTCTATGTTATGAAGAAGAGGAAAGGAGGAGGTTTCTGTTTTCCTGTCCTGTTTCTGTTGTCCTGATACAATAGAAAAAGTGGGCATTGTCACCCTAGGAAAGGAAGTGTGGAACTGTCAGAATCACCAGTTTTTTAAGGGATTAGATACAGTATAAGCATAGTGGGCAACAGAGGTCAATACAACCCTTCCCTTAGATGCCTCTGCTGGTGGCTTTGCTTTCTATCATGGCCCTTTGCTGGAGAGTAACTCTGTGTTTTAGAATTGGTGCACATTATAAGTGTTGTTGCATGGGTGTTAGTCTCTATTCAAAACTTTTCTCAAACCTTTTTCTCAAGAATAGTGGTCTCCAAGCTGCAGCCTGGTGCCGGATGTGGCCCTTTGCTTGCCTTTATCCAACCCTTGGGTCACTTTTCCTTCCACTGATACGAGACACTATTCCTCCCACTGACACCAACAATGGGGCTCTATTCCTCCCACTAATACGAGACACTATTCTTCCCACTGACACCGACAATGAGGCTCTATTCCTTCCACTAATACGAGACACTATTCTTCCCCTAATACCAAAGATGGGGCACTATTCCTTGCACTGATACGAGACAATATTCCTTCCACTGACACCAACAATGGGGCACTATTCTTTCCACTAATACGATAAAATACTTCTCCCACTGACACCAACAATGGGGCACTATTCTTTCCACTGATACGATACAATACTTCTCCCACTGACACCAACAATGGGGCACTATTCTTTCCACTGATACGATACAATACTTCTACCACTGACACCAACAATGGGGCACTATTCCACCCGTTGATACGAGACGTTATTCCTTCCCCTGACACCAACAATGGGGAACCATTCCTCCCACTGATAGGAGACACTATTCTTCCTACTAATACCAAGGGTGGGGCACGCTTTACTCCCAATGACCCCACTGTCCACAGTGCAGCCCCCTAAATTCTGAAGGACAGAACACTGGCCCTTTGTTTAGAACGTTTTGAAACTCCTGCTCTAGAGGAACCCTTGAAATCATTTTAAGACGCCAGGGAACCCCTGCTGAAAACAATTCTTTGGGGGTTAGTGAGAAAAATGTCTCCATACAGCGGTGATCACCATGGCTCCCTTACAAACAGCGTATTAGTGTCCTGTCTCTTTCAAGTGGCACTTGGCCAGCAACTATGCAGGCACCATCAAATGGGAGGAAAATCAGACGTAGTTCAAGGAACCCCAAGCAACCACTTGAGGAACCCTAGGGTATCATGGAACCTGGTTGAGAATAGCTGGTCTATTGTCTCATTTATCTTTAAAAAATCACTGAATCTGATTGGTTGCTGTACAGAAGAGCTCCTCTTTTCTGAGTTCCGGTCTTCTAAAGTAGGCCAACATTTTATAAGAACCAAGACTCCTATCTGCCGGGTGCCAGACGTTTTGTCTAACCATTTGTTCACTTCCAAACACTCACAGATGTGAAGACCTCAGTCGTCTGCTGTATGGTAGCGATCTTCGTCCATCCCCACTTTTTGAAAAGCTGGACCCTGGTGGGGTTGTGCAAGGTAGCTGAGGGGTGCGTGCGGAAGAAGGTTGGAAACCTCTGGCGGTTGGACAACGCAGGTGAGCTTGAACCATAAGAAAGCTGAAAGGTAAAGACAGCAATGGTGTGAGACCAAGGCAAAGATTTAGGCTGGGTTCACACTGTTCTGAATTAGATGTGGGTTTTCCCCGCATCCAATTCGCATAGCAGGAGATTGTGACCGGCTCTCTATGGAGCCGGGTTCACACATTTCCGGAACGGCTCCGGTGTGAATTGCAAAAGGAGCCCTGTGCGTCTTCTGGTCCATTTCAGGTCTGAATTCAGCCAAAAATTTGGGCTGAAATCGGACCTGAAATGGTGAATGGAGACGCACCGGACTCCTGCTGTGAGCCGCTCCGTGCTGCAGTGCAGTGCTCTCCTGTGTTTTTTAAACATTTTTAGAAATGCATTGAAACTCTTGATTTGAGTGTTTTTGAGCTTTTAATTTTGTTTTTCTTTTCTTTTTTTTTCTTTTTTTTTTTGCAGTTTTTGAGCGTTTTTCTGCTCAAATGCAATCATTTAATGAAAATAAATAATAACTAAATAAATAAATAATACAATTTTTTAAAAAATTTATAAAAATAATTCAATAAAAAAAAAACCCTAACCCTAATATTAAACCCAAACCTAATCCTAAACCCTAACCCTAATAATAAACCTTAACCTTAGCCCCTAACCTAACAAAATAAATTAATAATAAAATAATAAATAAATTACTGTGTTGTGTATATATATATATAATATATATATATATATATATATATATATATATATATATATATATATATATATATACACGATATGCAATCCTAGATTGACTGATTATGATATACACATGTATTTGTGTTTTTGTTTTCTTTGATAGAAGGCTTGTACTCCAAAACTGGACGGCCTCCCCTGAAGAAGCCCGACATATGGGCGAAACATGTTGGGAGGTCTACCTTATATGCTGCCCTGTTAACATTGTGTTACATTGCACTTGCTAATTACTATATCTTCCAACTCAATTATTATTTCTATTTTGGGTTTCAAAATAAGAACTTTTAACATTATATTTGATATTTTTGCAATGTGTTCTGCACCTAAAAAATCCCATATATCCTTTTTTGTTCATCAACCCTAACCCTAATATTAACCCCAACCCTAATCCTAAACCCTAACCCTAATATTAACCCCAACCCTAATCCTAAACCCTAACCCTAATATTAACCCCAACCCTAATCCTAAACCCTAACCCTAATATTAACCCCAACCCTAATCCTAAACCCTAACCCTAATATTAAACCCTAACCTTAGCCCCTAACCTAACAAAAGAAATAAATAAATCATAATAAATAAATAAATTGACCCCTAACCTTTAAACTCTAACCCTTAACCCCTTACACAAAAAAGTAAATGAATAATAATAATAAATAAATAAATAATAAAAAGCGAATGAAAAAGCTGAAGAGGCTGAAACACCTGATATTTTTCTCTATTGGCTAATTAAAAAATGTCAAAGTGCAAAAACGCTGTGCACAAACGCTTAAGAATGTGCATACAAACGCTCAAAAAACGCAACGCTCAGGTGTGAACGCAGCCTGAAGGAGCATCAGCAGATTGATGATGTCATCTCCCTGTTCACTCTGCTCTCTCCTCCTATCAGCAGGTGTCGTGTCAAAGCAGCCGATTGATTCGCAGCCCTGTCCCCCCTCTCCTGAGTGCTGCTGTGCAGAGAACTGCAAGAGGCTGACACCAGGTCAAAATCAGGCATTTACCGTACATCTATTGTACTTAAAGTGGCTGTAAACCTCTGAAATAAAAAATGAACAAAGCATATCCTTCTACAGTGTGTACTTGCCTCTATCCAAGGCAAGGCAAACCAAGTGTGATTTCTGTCTCCTCTCTCATTCCTCTGCTATCTGCATGAGTCGCTTCTGACAGTCTATTTCGGCCTTTTTAACAGCCCCTTGAACCCTTGAACAGCCCCTTGAAAACCTGATTGGGTCTCAGGGAAATAGACTATATCTTCAACTCATGACACATTAGTGTGATGGTCAGTGGGAAGAATGCTCCTTATCATGTGGTCGTTGGAAAAAGAAATGACCCCCTTTCAGATAGATAAATGGTAAGGGGAACTTATCTGAGAGTCAGAAATTGCTGATTGCTCAAGGAACCCCCAGCAACCTCTGGTGGGACCCTGGTGGAAAAACCCACACTAGACAACCCTGGCACCAGTACAATTCAAAGTACAGAATTTTCACAGCATTTCTCAGCTCCAGAAGGCAGGGGGGGCGAGGATTTGATGTCACACGTTGCGCGTCATTGAGCAGGGAACTGAGTGTAATCTGAGACCTGAGTAGAAGGGATGGTCACACCCCCTCTACATAATCTCATAAGGAAACTTGCACAGCTGAGGCTGTCAATCACCTGCTGTGCACTGGTACCAGGAGGTGATTGACAGCCTCAGCTGTGCATGTTTCCCTATAAGACTTAGTAAAGGGGGTGTGACCATCCCTTCCACTCAGGTCTCAGATTACACTCAGTTCCCTGCTCAATGCCGCGCAAAGTGTGACATCAAATCCTCGCCCCCCCTGCCTTCTGGGGCTGAGAAATGCTGTGAAAATTCTGTACTTTTAATGTAGAGGTAGGGTTGCCACATCATCCCTTTAATCCAAGACACACATTCATTACACAGGTTCTGTGGCTGATGAAGGTGATAATTAAACTCATTTGGTGCCTTATCTGCATTAAATCAGCCTCAGAACCTGTGAAATTCAAAGGTGTCCTGGATTAAAGGGATGATGTGGCAACCCTATGTAGAGGGGGGTGTGACCATCCCTTCCACTCAGGTCTCAGATTACACTCAGTTCCCTGCTTTAACATGTGACATCAAATCCTCGCCCCCCCCCCCCTGCCTTCTGGGGCTGAGAAATGCTGTGAAAATTCTGTACTTTGAATGAATGTAGAGGACAGAGGCCAGTCACTTCACTGGGTATATGTAAGGGTTTACAACCACTTTAATAAAAAAAAACATGTAATGATTTATTAATGAATGCAGAGCTGCACTAATGTGTTCATTTTCTATCTGCCTGGGGTTCGGCTTTAAAGGGATTTAGTGCCATTTACCTTTATGCAAGTGGGACCATTGGCTTTACATGAATTCTACTTACTGTAAGTACATTAGAAAGCACATTTCAGGTCTGCTGTAAGCAATATATTACAGAAGCCCCATGACTGCAAATCATACTGATGTGACCTAATAAGCTGGAAACAGCTGTATACAGGTTTGATAAATGGCTCCGCGTTTATGTGTTAATTTAAGCCAGAAGCTTTAATTGCACAGTTGGTTAAGGGAGTCTAAAGGTACCATCTGCAAGTTTCTGCCCACGTTTTCTTATGGAGAAGAAAAATCCCTTTATTCATTTATTTTTAACATAAAGACATTTTTAATTGGATAACCATCATGCAGCGCAGTGGCCAAGTGGTTAGTGCTTCCGCCTAGCAGCACCACACCTGCCTGGAGTTTGCATGTTCTCCTTGTGCCTGTGTGGGTTTCCTCCCACCCCCCCAAAGACATGCGGGTAAGCTAATGGCTCCTGACTACAATTGACCCTAGTATACACTATATTGTCAAAAGTATTGGGACACCTACCTTTACACGCACATGAGCTTTAATGGCATCCCAGTCTTAGTCCGTAGGGTTCAATATTGAGTTGGCCCACCCTTTGCAGCTACAACATCTTCAACTCTTCTGGGAAGGCTGTCCACAAGGTTTAGGAGTGTGTCTATGGGAATGTTTGACCGTTCTTCCAGAAGCGCATTTGTGAGGTCGCTCTAATTTAACCCAAAAGTGTTCTATCAGGTTGAGGTCAGGCCAGTCAAGTTCCTCCACCCACAAACTCGCTCATCCATGTCTTTATGGACCTTGCTTTGTGTACTGGTCCAAATCATTTGGTGGAGGGGGGGATTATGGTGAGGGGTTGTTTTTTACGGGTTGGTCTTGGCCCCTTAGTTCCAGTGAAGGGAACTCTTCATACCAAGACATTTTGGACAATTTCATGCTCCCAACTTTGTGGGAACAGTTTGGGGATGACCCCTTCCTCTTCCAACAAGACTGCACACCAGTGCACAAAGCAAGGTCCATAAAGACATGGATGAGCGAGTTTGGGGTGGAGGAACTTGACTGGCCTGTACAGAGTCCTGACCTCAACCCAAAAGAACACCTTTGGGATGAATTAGAGTGGAGACTGTGAGCCAGGCCTTCTCGTCCAACATCAGTGCCTGACCTCACAAATGCGTTTCTAGAAGAATGGTCAAACATTCCCATAGACACACTCCTAAACCTTGTGGACGGCCTTCCCAGAAGAGTTGAAGCTGTTATAGCTGCAAAGGGTGGGCCAACTCAATATTGAACCCTACGGACTAAGACTGGGATGCCATTAAAGTTCATGTGCATGTAAAGGCAGGCGTCCCAATGTTTTTGACAATGTAGTGTATGTATAAATGTGAGTTAGGGACCCTAGATTGTAAGCTCCTTGAGGGCAGGGACTGATGGGACTGTACAATAATATAGTTACAATAATAAATATGTAACTTGATGGTGCTATATATCTATAATAACTGGTGTAACCCCAAAATTGCCTCTTATAGAAATACTATAGGTTGATACTTTGGGAGCCTGCCTCTTACGGGAAACCAGAACATCACAGGTGAACATGACAGCTAACAATGTCAAAAAACAAGAATAGACTCCAAAACCAATTGCAATACTATTTATTTAGAGGTTCCTTTTAACAATCTTGGTGTATCTAAAGTACTTTACAACACATTTAATATACCTTCCTTCCTGATACATTTCAGGAAGATGTTTGTGCTAATGAAAGGAAAAAAGCAGAAGAAGGAGGAAAAATGAATATGGAAGATTAGTTGACCATTAGGTGCGTGGGGGCATCTGAGACTAATTAATGCAAGAAATCTAAAATCTAAGACTAACAGAAGAAAATTAGAAGAGAGAAGGAGAGGAGGAAGAACAAAGGAAACAGGAGGAAGAGTGGAGCAGAGAAACATCTGAGAATATAGCAGGAAGAGAAAAGTGGAGGAAAAACAGAAATGCAGGATGAACAGAAAAGTGAAATAGGAGGAGAGAATACAGAAGGAAAAGATGAATGAAGAGGAAAGAAAAAATGCAGAAGGAAGAGGGAAATAAAGAAAGAAGGGGACATGCAGGAATGAGAGAGAATGCAGGTGAAAAGGAGAAGACGGCTGGAAGAGACAGGCAGAGTAAGAACAGAGAGAAAAGGAAAGGAGCCAGAGTAGTGTCAAAGAATAATAAAAGAGAACTTGGGTGGGAGAAAAGTGAGTAGGAAGCATACATAATGCAGGAGTGTCGAGGAAGTACAGAAAAGCAGGAGGAAGAGAAGAGATGAGGAAGAACAGGCACTGCAGGAGGAAGAGAAGAGATGAGGAAGAACAGAGACTGCAGGAGGAAGAGAAGAGATGAAGAACAGAGAATGCAAGAGTGTTGAGGAAGTACAGAAAAGCAGGAGGAAGAGAAGAGGTGAGGAAGAACAGGCACTGCAGGAGGAAGAGAAGAGATGAGGAAGAACAGAGACTGCAGGAGGAAGAGAAGAGTTGAAGAACAGAGAATGCAAGAGTGTCGAGGAAGTACAGAAAAGCAGGAGGAAGAGCAGAGGTGAGGAAGTACAGAAAAGCAGGAGGAGGAGAAGAGGTGAGGACGAACTAACACTGCAGGAGGAAGAAGAGGTGAGGAAGAACAGACACTGTAGGAGGAAGAGAAGAGATGAAAGAGCAGAGAATGAAGGCGTGTTGAGGAAGTGCAGAAAAGCAGGAGAAAGAGAAGAGGTGAGGAAGAACAGAGACTGCAGGAGGAAGAGGTGAAAAAGAACAGAGACTGCAGGAGGAAGAGAAGAGGTGAGGAAGAACAGAGACTGCAGGAGGAAGAGGTGAAAAAGAACAGAGACTGCAGGAGGAAGAGAAGAGGTGCTTTTCTTTACTTCCTCGAAACGCCTGCATTCTCTGTTCTTCAACTCTTCTCTTCCTCCTGCAGTGTCTGTTCTTCCTCACCTCTTCTCTTCCTCCTGCTTTTCTGTACTTCCTCGACACTCCTGCATTATGTATGCTTTCTACTCTTTTCTCCCATCCGAGTTCTCTTTTATTATTCTTGCTTTCTCTGTTCTTCTTTGGCACTACTCTGCCTCCTTTCCTTTTCCTTCTGTTCTTACTCTATTTGTCTCTTCCAGCCATCTTCTCCAGAGGCTGCAGGAGGAAGAGAAGAAGTGAGGAAGAACAGAGACTGCAGGAGGAAGAGAAGAGGAATTCTGGAGAAAGAGAAAAGACAAAAATGAAGGAAGAAGGGAAGAGAAGAAGATGAAAGAATACAAGAGAAAGAGAAGAGGCCAGGAAGAATAGAAAATTCAGAAGGATGAGATCAGGACGAAGACAGAATGCAGGAGAGTCGAGAAAGCACAGAAAAGCAGGAGGAAGAGAAGAGGTGGGGAAGAACAGAGAATGAAGGCGGAAGATAAGAGATGATGAAGAACAGAGAATACAGGAGTAACAAAGAGGTGAGGAACAACAGGGAATATAGGAGGAAGAGATGAGGAAGAAGGAATTAATGAAAAAGAGACAAGACAAAAATGAAGGAAGAATGCAAGAGGAAGAGGTAAGGTGAAGAAAAAAAGGGCATGCAGGAGGAGAAGAAGTGGAATTCTGGAGAAAGAGAAAAGACAAAAATGAAGGCAGAATGAAGGAAGAAGAGAAGAAGATGAAAGATTACAAGAGAAAGAGAAGAAGAAGAATAGAAAATTCAGAAGGATGAGATCAGGAAGAAGACAGAATGCAGGAAAGTCAAGGAAGCACTGAAAAGCAGGAGGAAGAGAAGAGGTGAGGAAGAACAGAGAATACAGGAGGAAGAGATGAAGGAGGAATTCAGCAGAAAGACAAAAGATGAAAATGAAGGCAGAATGCAAGAAGAAAAAAAGAGAAGATAAAAGAATACAAGAGAAAGAGAAGAGGCGAAGAAGAATAGAAGATTCAGAAGGAAGAGATCAGGGAGAAGAAAATAGGATGCAGCATAGTCAAGGAAGTACAGAAAAGCAGGAGGAAGAGAAGAGGTGAGGAAGAACAGAGAATGAAGGAGGAAGATAAGAGATGAGGAAGAACAGAGAATACAGGAGTAACAAAGAAATGAGGAAGAACATAGAATATAGGAGGAAGAGATGAGGAAGAAGGGAGGCATTCATGAAAAAGAGAAAAGACAAAAAAGAAGGAAGAATGCAGGAGGAAGAGGTAAGGTGAGGATGGGGAGAAAATGCAGAAGGAAAAAAAGAGGGGAGGAAGAACAGGTAATGCAGAAGAAAAAGAAGAAGCAAGGAAGACAAGAGAATGAAGGAAGAACAGAGGAGGTGAAGAAGAACAGAGCATGCAGGAGGAGAAGAAGAGATTTTAAGAGAAGAACAGGCAAAACTGGAGAAAGATAAGAGAAGTACTGAGAATGCAGGAGGAAGAGAAGAGAAGAAGATAAAAGAATAGGAAGAGAAGAAGTGAGGAAAAATAGTAAAATTCAGGACAAGATCGGGAAGAAGAGAGAATGCAGGAGGAGGAGAATTAGCGAGAAAGTAGAGAGAACACAGGAGGAAAAAAGGAAGCAAGGAAGAGAAGCGATGATATAGAACAGAGAATGGTGGGGCGAGGGATAGGAGAGAATACAGGAGGAAAAGTAGAAGTAGGGAAGAAAAAGAGAATGCAGGGGGAAGAGAAGAAGCAAGGGACAAAAGGGAATGCAGGAGAAAGAGAAGAGGGGAGGAAGAAAGGAGAATGCGGGAAAAAGAGAAGAGGGGAGAAAGAACGGAGAATGCGGGAGAAAGAGAAGAGGGGAGAAAAAACGGAGAATGCGGGAGAAAGAGAAGAGGGGAGAAAGAACGGAGAATGCAGGAGAATGAGAAGAGGGGAGGAAGAACAGAGGAGAAAGAGAAGAGGGAACAGAGAATAGAGGAGAAAGAGAAGAGGGGAGGAAGAAGAAGGAATGCAGGTGTAAGAGAAGAGGGTGTAAAGGGAGGAAGGCTATATGTGAGGATACAGAGAACACAGGAGGAAAAAAAATGGTAAGTGAAGAAAGGAAGAGAGGAGTACATGAAGAAGAAAACGATTAAAGAAATTATCAGAGGTAGGGAATACAGAAAAGAAGTTGCCATGGATGTAAGAATTACGGAAACCATAATGTGAGAAAGTCAAAGAAAAACAAGTAGCACATAATAAGAAGACAGGAGGAAGAAGAAAACAATGCATGAGAAATGCAGGTAATAAATGAAAACTAGGGGGAGGACAGTAGACAGGTAGGTGGTGTTGTATAAGTCTATAGTTGGGAAAGTGACTATAACACAAGAAATAATGATGAAGTGACCAGTAGACAAACTAGTGACTATAAAAGCAGATTTCTCACATACCAGGAAAACAGGAAACGGAAGGTGGAATAAAAGGAAGGAGTTAAAGTGGGGTAAAGCAGAAAGAACTTGAGGCAAACATAGCTGGCCAGAGGCTCCCGCTTACCACTATGAGGTTCCACATGCGCGCCGCTTCCGCCACGAGCGTGGACACACTGCTGCACCCTGGCATCAACATGATCTTAATAGGGTCATTGTACAGCAGCTCGTACAGGTGTCGTGTGGCCTGCCCGGGGTCACACTGTGGAGGGTGGGAAGGAGAAATTAGGACAGAAGGAACAAGCCACAGTCATACACACATATGCATTTTATTTTTCTGTGGATAGATAATGACCCCCTCTAGTCATCGCTATCCATCTTCCATCACATGTTTTCCTCTCTCTCCCCATCTGTCTCTCCTCTCCCCCCTCTCTGCCCATTCCTCTCTCTCCGTCTATCTCTTCTCAGGAATATTTTACCCTTCCCTCCGTTGCCGTGGTAACAGTGAGAGAGCTGAGAGGAATAATGAGAGCGCAGGGGGTAATCCTGTGAGAGAGAGCCTTGATGCACCCCCCAGCGCTCTCCCCCCCATCAGAGTGGGTCTAAATAAAGGTCACTCATGAGGTCTCTATGCCCCCCTGCCTTGGTGGTCTCTCTCCACCACTTCTCCTCCAGCTGTCTCTTGCTTCTCTCATGTTATCTCAGCTCCTGTAACTTTCCCCATTCCCCTCCCCCTCCCTCTCCGTCAGGTTTAGTCTCTTTCCCTGTCCTCTGAACTTCGTTAATCTCCTCTCCTAAAATTGATCTTGCCAATCGTTGTTGGGGGAATCTATAGCCTAACTTCTTTAATCCCCTCTACCAAAACTGATCTTGCTGATCATAGTCAGGGATCTTGAGTGTACAGTCCAACTTCTTTAATCTCCTCCACCAAAATTGATCTCACCGATTGTAGTCGAGAAACTCAAGTCTATAGCCTAACTTCTTTAATCCCCTCTACCAAAACTGATCTTGCTGATCATAGTCAGGGATCTTGAGTGTACAGTCCAACTTCTTTAATCTCCTCCACCAAAATTGATCTCACCGATTGTAGTCGAGAAACTCAAGTCTATAGCCTAACTTCTTTAATCCCCTCTACCAAAACTGATCTTGCTGATCATAGTCAGGGATCTTGAGTGTACAGTCCAACTTCTTTAATCTCTTCCACCAAAATTGATCTCACCGATTGTAGTCGGGAAACTCAAGTCTATAGCCTAACTTTTTTAATCTCTTCTAACAAAATTGTTCTCAACAATCATAGTCTTGGGTCTTGAGTCTATAGCCAAACTTCTTTCATCTCATGTACCAAAACTGATCTCACTGATCATAGTCAGGGGACTCGGGTCTATAGCCCAACTTCTTTAATCTCATCTATCAAAATTGATATCACTGACATAGTCAGGGTTCTTGAGTCTGTAGCCCAACTTCTTTAGTCTCCTCTACCAAAATTGTTCTTGCCAATTGTAGTCAGGGGACTTGAGTCTATAGCCCAACTTCTTTAATCTCATCTATCAAGATTGATATCACTGACATAGTCAGGGGTCTCGAGTCTACAACCCAATTTCTTTAATCTTCTCAACCAAAATTGATCTCACTAACTGTAAGTCGTGGGACTTGAGTCTATAGTCCAACTTCTTTAAACTCATCTATCAAAACTGATATCACCGACAAAGTCTGGGGTCTCAAGTCCACAGCCCAACTTCTTTAGTCTCCTCTACCAAAATTGTTTCTGCCAATTGTATTTAGGGGGTATGAGTCTAAAGACCAACTTCTTTAAAGTCCTTCCCCCACATTGATCTCACTGAACGTAAATGAGGGGACTTGAGTCTACAGCCCAACTTCTTTAATCTCATCTATCAAAATTGATATCACTGACATAGTCAGAGTTCTCGAGTCTATAGCCCAACTTCTTTAGTCTCCTCTACCAAAATTGTTCTTGCCAATTGTAGTCAGGGGACTTGAGTCTATAGCCCAACTTCTTTAATCTCATCTATCAAGATTGATATCACTGACATAGTCAGGGGTCTCGAGTCTACAACCCAATTTCTTTAACCTTCTCAACCAAAATTGATCTCACCGGTCGTAGTCAGGGCACTTGAGTCTATGACCCAACTTTTTTAAAGTCCCTTACCAAAATGTATCTCACTGATATTAGTCGGGGGTCTTGAATCTATAGCCTAATTTCTTTAAACTGTTCTACCAAAATGTATCTCACTGATCATAGTCGGGGGTCTTGAGTCTATAGCCCAACTTCTTTAATCTCCTCTACCAAAATTGATCTCACCAATCATAGTCAGGGGTCTTAAATCTATAATCCAACTTCTTTAATCTCCCCTACCAAAATTGGTCTCATTGATCATGGTCAGGGTTCTTGAGTCTATAGTCCAATTTCTTTCATCTCGCCTACCAAAATTCATCTTACTAATAGTAGTCAGGGGTCATGAGTCTACAGTCCAACTTTTTTAATATCCACTACCAAAATTGATCTCACCGATCATAGTAAGGGATCTTAAGTCTACAGCCCAACTTTAATCTCCAATTCCAAAATTGATCTTACTAATAGTAGTCAGGGGACTTGCACCCTTTATGGCTTTATTCATAACATACAGGAGGTGTTACAGGGGATAGAAAATTGTAAAAATCTTGGACTTGGACTTTCTGCTGCTAAGCTGGTGTGTCTAAACTCATCACATGCACTGCTGCCTTGGAAAACTACAGAACACTCTAAAAACATACATGACTAATTTATCATATTGGAAAACAAATCATTTTTCATTTTTAAACCCTGGTCTCGAATGAGGGTTTGTCTTGAGAGCCCCCAAAAATATCAGCAGCAGTCAAAGATTGCTATGGTGCAGTTGGTTAGCATGGCCAACCAGGGACACTTCCAAGGACAAACCTTCCAAATTACGGGACCGGGGATATCAGGACATTTTTTTTTTTGACTAATAAAAATAAACTTTAAAAATATTTGATGAGAACTGAATCTAATCATCAGAAAATTTGGAATTTGTTGTACAGTTGGTGGTGGATATGGGAACCTGCAGATCTTTCCAATCTCGGGGAATCGGTTACAATTACGATGGACAATTTCCATGGTTCCACCTGTCTTTTTATTTGTGTAACTTATATCCAAAACCAGCCTCATCTTGATGGTATATCACCACTTAGATGCCCCCACCAGCACCCCAAGCACCTGCTCTCACCTGGCTGTCGTGGTGTATCAGCCTGAGCTCGTACTCCGGTAAAATGTCCCTCCGGTTGTTGACGTCCTCCAGGGCCATCTGTGCGGCTGGGTGACAGGCCTGTCCCCCGGGCCAGCCCCCGCTCATGGGGAAGAGGGCGCCCACGTGCAGGGCTTTCTTACCTGAGACCGCACCACATAGCATGAGAGTCAAGACAGGCACAAACAGTGACACCGACATGACCAAACAAGGGGGCATCATTGGGGGTGAGAGCAGACGGACAGCCAGCCGGAGGGACAGGGGATGGGGCGAAGCATTGTAGACGCACACCAAAAAAAAAAAAAGTGCAAGAGGGTTAAAAGGTGTGACGGGTGGAGGAACAAAAGCTAAACAGACCTTCCAAAAAAATTTTTAAAAAATTAAAAAATTTGGCAAAGCAGATGGGATATAGACTGCGATCAACAGGAGAGAGAAAGATCGAGACTGACGGAGAAAAACAAATAGACAGCAAAAAAGAGACGACAAGCAAACAGCGACAGAGGAAGAGATGCAAGATGAATGATTAATAAAAAAAAATAAAATAAAATAAAAGGAAATACAGATATATGTGTCTTAGATATAAGAGCAGCAGCAATCCAGGGGCTGCCTCAGACGGGCAGGGACAGCGGAGCGAGACAGCCCGCGGCAGAGGCAAGAGGGACCAGCAGCATCTGCATGATTCCACGGTTGGATTCTGCAGTGTAGAGAGAGCGACAGAGGGATGGAGAGAAGGGAGCGAGAGAGGGAGAGAGTGAGGGAGCAAAAGGGGGGAGGAGACACATTGATGTCACCCACGCCGAAGGGAGCGAGGGATTACAAAGAGAATGGGAAATGAGGAAATAAGAGAGGGGGAGAGAGGAGGGGGGCGAGCGAAGGGGGGGGTGGTGGTGGTGGTGGGAAGGGATACAAGGGGGGGGGGGGCACAGGTAATAGACACTCTGCCTGACACATGCCAGCATGGATGAACAGGCACGCTGACAGGTGCAACGGGGAGGCATGAAATCACTCAGGACGGGGAGCGGAGGACAAAAAAAAAAGGAAAGGATGGAAGGGGTTAACGCTGACACTTGTTCCAGATAATCACGACATGTACTGGCTTATTTAATAAAGGCAGGGCAAAGAGCAACGAGGGGGCGCAAAGGGCCGTAACCCATGGCAACCGCTGGCTGATTTCCTTCCGCTTCGCGCAAATGACGACTCGTTTCTGATTCGTTGGCCGTGGCAACCGGGCTAATTCCTGGTCCTGTTTTAACGTGCGGTGAAAGGTTGGACTGATAAAATCATCAAAATATTTAGGCTAAGTTCATATAGGCTGCGAAATTTTAATGCCGGCTCAGGCTGCGCCAAACAAGCTATGTTTTTCTTTTTTTTTAATCATCCAGCGCAGTGATCTCCAAACTGTGGCCCGGGAGCCAGATGCGGCCCTTTGCTTGCGTCTATCCGGCCCTTGGGACACTTTTCCTCCATCTGACACCAATTATGGGACACCATTGCCCGGACTGACACCATCAATGGGGCACTATTCCTCCCAATGATACCAACAATTAGCTACTAGTCCTCCCACTACAACCAATGATGGGGCTGGCATCAATGATGGGACACTATTCCTCCCACTGATACCAATGATGGGGCACTATTCCTCCCACTGACACCATCGATGGGGCACTATTCCTCCCACTGACACCAATGATGAGGCACTATTCCTCCCACTGATACCAATGATGGGCACTATTCCTCCCACTGACATCAATGATGAGGCACTATTCCTCTCACTGACACCATCGATGGGGCACTATTCCTCCCACTGACATCAATGATGGGCACTATTCTCCCCACTGACATCAATGATGGGCACTATTCTTCCCACTGACATCAATGATGGGCACTATTCTTCCCACTGACATCAATGATGAGGCACTATTCCTCCCACTGACACCAATGATGGGCACTATTCTTCCCACTGACATCAATGATGAGGCACTATTCCTCCCACTGACACCAATGATGGGCACTATTCTTCCCACTGACACCAATGATGGGCACTATTCTTCCAACTGACACCAATGATGGGCACTATTCTTCCCACTGACATCAATGATGAGGCACTATTCCTCCCACTGACACCAATGATGGGCACTATTCTTCCCACTGACACCAATGATGGGCACTATTCTTCCAACTGACACCAATGATGGGCACTATTCTTCCCACTGACATCAATGATGAGGCACTATTCCTCCCACTGACACCAATGATGGGCACTATTCTTCCAACTGACAACAATGATGGGCACTATTCTTCCCACTGACATCAATGATGGGCACTATTCTTCCAACTGACAACAATGATGGGCACTATTCTTCCCACTGACATCAATGATGAGGCACTATTCCTCCCACTGACACCAATGATGGGCACTATTCTTCCAACTGACAACAATGATGGGCACTATTCTTCCCACTGACATCAATGATGGGCACTATTCTTCCAAATGACAACAATGATGGGCACTATTCTTCCCACTGACATCATTGACGGGCACTATTCTTCCCACTGACATCATTGACGGGCACTATTCTTCCCACTGACACCAATGATGGGCACTATTCCTCCCACTGACATCAATGATGGGCACTATTCTCCCCACTGACATCAATGATGGGCACTATTCTTCCCACTGACACCAATGATGGGCACTATTCTTCCCACTGACATCAATGATGGGCACTATTCTCCCCACTGACATCAATGATGAGGCACTATTCCTCCCACTGACACCAATGATGGGCACTATTCTTCCCACTGACACCAATGATGGGCACTATTCTTCCCACTGACATCAATGATGAGGCACTATTCCTCCCACTGACACCAATGATGGGCACTATTCTTCCCACTGACACCAATGATGGGCACTATTCTTCCAACTGACACCAATGATGGGCACTATTCTTCCCACTGACATCAATGATGAGGCACTATTCCTCCCACTGACACCAATGATGGGCACTATTCTTCCAACTGACAACAATGATGGGCACTATTCTTCCCACTGACATCAATGATGGGCACTATTCTTCCAACTGACAACAATGATGGGCACTATTCTTCCCACTGACATCAATGATGAGGCACTATTCCTCCCACTGACACCAATGATGGGCACTATTCTTCCAACTGACAACAATGATGGGCACTATTCTTCCCACTGACATCAATGATGGGCACTATTCTTCCAAATGACAACAATGATGGGCACTATTCTTCCCACTGACATCATTGACGGGCACTATTCTTCCCACTGACACCAATGATGGGCACTATTCCTCCCACTGACATCAATGATGGGCACTATTCTCCCCACTGACATCAATGATGGGCACTATTCTTCCCACTGACACCAATGATGGGCACTATTCTTCCCACTGACACCAATGATGGGCACTATTCTTCCCACTGACATCAATGATGGGCACTATTCTTCCCAATGACACGAATGATGGGGTATTATTTCTCCCACTGATACAAACAATTAGTTACTATTCCTCCACTAAAACCAATGATGGGTCTGAAACCAATGATGGGCACTATTCTTCCAACTGGCATCAATGATGGGGCACTATTCTTCCCACTGACATGAATGATGAGGCACTATTCCTCCCACTGACACCAACAATTAGCTACTATTCCTCCCACTAAAACCAATGATGGGGCTGACATCAATGATGGGCACTATTTTTTTTTTTTTTTTTTACAAAAAACAACAAAAAATGACATTTCTTTTTATTTATTTATTTATTGCATTTTAGTGTAAATGTTAGATCTGAGGTCTTTTTGACCCCAAATCTCACATTTAAGAGGTCCTGTCATGCTTTTTTTCTAGTGCAAGAGATGTTTACATTGCTTGTAATAGGAATATTTTTTTTTTTTTAAAAAGGCAGTGTAAAAAAAAAAAAAAAGTAAAATAAATAAGAAAAAAAAAAAATTTAAAGCGCGCCATCCTGCCGAGCTCGCACGCAGATGCGAACGCATACGTAAGTCGCGCCCGCATATGAAAACGGTGTTCAAGCCACACATGTGAGGTATCGCCGCGATCGTTAGACCGAGAACAATAATTCTAGCAGTAGACCCCCTCTGTAACTCTAAACATGTAACCTGTAGAAATTTTTAAATGTCACCTACGGAGATTTTTAAGGGCAAAAGTTTGTCGCCATTCCAGCAGGTGCAATTTTGAAGCGTGACATGTTGGGTATCAATTTACTCGGCGCAACATTATCTTTCACAATATAAAAAAAAAAATTGGGCTAACTTTACTGTTGTCTTATTTTTTAATTTAAAAAAGTGTATTATTTTCCAAAAACATTGCGCTTGTAAGACCGCTGCGCAAATACGGTGTGACATTAAGACATTAACGACAGCCATTTTATTCTCTAGAGCGGTGATGGTGAACCTTGGCACTCCAGATGTTTTGGAACTACGTTTCTCATGATGCTCAACTACACTGCAGAGTGCATGAGCAACATGGGAAATGTAGTTCCAAAACATCTGGGGTGCCAAGGTTCACCATCACTGACCTAGGGGTGTCTGCAAAAATATATATATATAATATTTGGGGGTTCTAAGTCATTTTCTAACAAAAAAAAAGATTTTAACTTGTAAACATCAAGTCTGAAAAATAGGCCCGGTCCTTAGGTAGTGAATGAAAGGGGCTGTAAGCGTTTTTTAAGGAGCGCTACAATAGAGGTCGATGGGATTGGATGCAAGGCTTCAATGCCTGTTGAATTTTGCAGGTAGTGTTTTTTTTTGTTTACGACGCAATGCAAGGCAACTCAAAGGCCTGTACATTATGTGTTTACCACTATATCTGCTCCCCATTTTAAAACCGAACGAAACGCACTGTAAGCGCTTTTAAGGTGCGCTACAAGCAGGGGCGGACTGACCATTCGGGCACTCGGGCACTTCCCGAGGGCCCCAATGCCACTAAGGGGCCCCATCAGGGTTGTCAGCCTCAATAAAACCAGGGACAGTATGTAAAAATCGGTGTTTTTTAAAAAATCCCAAGATTATAGCTGCCCCGCCTCTCCAGTACCTTTTCAGTGTGTGTATGTGTATTCTGTGTCTGTATACTGTATGTGTGTGTATACTGTGTGTGTGTATACTGTGTGTGTATACTGCATGTGTGTGTGTTTATACTGTGTGTGTATATTATGTGTCTGGGTGTGTATATTGTGTGGCCCCATAATCTATTGCCTGGGGGCCCCATGATCTCCTATTGCCCGGGGGCCCCATAATCTCTTATTGCCTGGGGGCCCCATGAGTTGTCAGTCCTCCCCTGGCTCCAAGAGAAGTCAATGGGAATGGTTTCAAGGCTTTAATGCCAGCTGAATTCTGCAGACAACATTATTTTTGTTGCGCCGCAATGCAAAGCACATAAAGACTGTTGCCAGGTGGTCGGGGGAGCAAATAGCCTAACCGCCTGCTTTTGCCATCTGTATAATTGAGGCCCTAGGGCCCCAATTACATTTTTAGGGTGCACTAGAGGGGGGGGGGGGATTTACCAAAACTGGTGCACACAGAAGCTGGTACAGCTCTGCATAGTAACCAATCAGCTTCCAGGTTTTATTGTCAAAGCTTCAAGAGGAGTTCCACCCAGGGGGAGGGCATTAAAAAAAAAAAAAATTAAAAGTCAGCAGCTACAAATACTGCAGCTGCTGACTTTTAATTGGACACTCATCTGTCCTGGGTCCAGTGATGCGGGGGATTGAAGCCCCGCTCGTCTCCCCCTCCATTCAGCGGCGCCGGCATTGTAACTGTGGGCGCCGGGCTGTGGCTTCACAGCCTGGCACCCACTGCGCATGCGCGAGCGGCGCTGCTCGCCGTGGTTGGCCGCTCAGTCACCTGGGACCTGTAATGGGTCCCAGATGATTGACAGGAGGGAGGGAGCAGAGCGGAGCCCTTCCTGTGCTGAGGAGGAAGTGATGTCACCAGCCCAGGCAAAGGAAGAGGCAGACTACGAGGGATCACCTAGCAACAGGCATTTAGAGGTAAGTTAAAAAAAAAAAAATATCCAAATGTTTTTTTGTTTTATTTTTTTAGGATTTTTTATGTATATTTGTTTTTTTGGGTGGAACCCCACTTTAATTGAACAAGCCGAAGTTAGAAGCCGATTGGCTACCGTGCACAGCTGCGCCAGATTTTGTGAGCTCCTGTCTTAGTAAATCTCTTATGTCATGTGTTAACATAAGTAAGGCACGGTAACCACTGGCTGATCTCTTGATATCTGCTTGTTTTTTTATTTTTTCGATGCATAGGTGCCTAGCTTTGCACAAATTATCACTTGTTCTGCAGAGCAGAACTGAGCCGTTGCCCATAGCAACCAGTTAAATCCCCAATTTTACCTAAAAATAGGTAAATACGATTGCAACGATAAAATCAACACAACATTTACATCTATGAGGCATGATAACGTAAATGTTGTGCGGTGCTTTAAGGCAACCACTGGCTGATCTCTTGAAATCTGCTTGATTTCGTTTTTTTTTTTATTGCATTTCACCCACTTTACGCAAATGGCTGAGCGGAGCTGTTACTCACGGCAACCAGGCACGCATGTTAAAGTGCAATATGTCCCGTGTAAATGTGCGTTGCGTTTACAGTTGCCACTTCAATCCCTTTAAAACCGAACACATATTAATTACACAGGTTCTGTGGCTGATTAAGGTGGTAATTAAACTCACTTGGTGCCTTATCTGCATTAAATCAGCCTCAGAACCCGTGTAATTCAAAGGCATTCAGCTTTAATGGGAGGAGGTGGCAACTCTAGTTGCGTTATAGAAGCCCATTGAAAATAATGGCCTTCCCAACGCACCAAAACATCCCAAAAAAGTGAACCTGTCACAAGAATTGTAAAGAATCCCAATGCACTACATGCATGCTGCAAGGGATGTTCATTGCCTTAGTGCAGGGGTCTCCAAACTGTGGCCTGGGGGACCAGATGCGGCCCTTTGCTTTCTTTTATCCGGCCCTTGGGGCACATTTCATTCACGGACACCAACAATAATTCCCACCCACTGACCCGAATGAAAGGGCACAATTCCCTCCATTGACACCAACAATGGGGCATGATACCGCTCAATGACACCAATGATAGGGCACAATTCCATCCAATGATGCCAACAATAGGGCACAATACCTCTCAATGACACCAATGATGGGCACAATTTTTTCCAACTGATACCAATGATGGGGTACTATTCCTCCCACTGACACTAATGATGGGGCACAATTCTTCCCACTGACACCAATGATGGGGCACTATTCCTCCCACTGACACCAATGATGTGGCACTATTCCTCCCATTGACACCAATGATGGGACACTATTCCTCCCACTGACACCAATGATGGGGCACTATTCTTCCCACTGATACCAATGATGGGGCACTCTTCCTCCCACTGATACCAATGATGGGGCACTATTCCTCCCACTGACACCAATGATGGGCACAATTCTTCCCACTGATACCAATGATGGGGCACTATTCCTCCCACTGACACCAATGATGGGGCACTATTCCTCCCACTGACACCAATGATGGGGCACTATTCCTCCCACTGATACCAATGATGGGGCACTATTCCTCCACTGATACCAATGATGGGGCACTATTCCTCCCACTGACACCAATGATGGGGCACTATTCCTCCCACTGACACCAATGATGGGGCACTATTCTTCCCACTGATACCAATGATGGGGCACTATTCCTCCCACTGACACCAATGATGGGGCACTATTCCTCCCACTGATACCAATGATGGGGCACTATTCCTCCCACTGACACCAATAATGGGGCACTATTCCTCCCACTGACACCAATGATGGGGCACTATTCCTCCCACTGACACCAATGATGGGGCATCGAGGTCTCATTAAAAATAAAATGAAGCAACGTATGTAACATGCATGGCCGCACAATACTGCATTGCAATAGTATAAATGGGCCCATTCTGTCCCTTGCATACATTACCGCACTTGTGTTATATGGAACATTTTGCATTAGGACATCTAAATCCTTTGATCAAACTACCAAAGCATCACAACGCACAGAAAATGGGACATGCACCATTCTTTTATGACACAACACATGGCTATGCATTACTATGCATTGTGGTGCACTGCAATGCAGATGCTTCGGGGGGGGTGGGGGTTGCATTAGTGTGTCGGGGTGCCATTCAGAACCCAGTGGTATGTGCATTGCCGTGTGTTGTGGTAATGCTCAGAAAAATGCTAAAACGCAACACGTAGATGTAAATATGGCTATGATGAAATGTAACAACGGGCGTATTAAAAAGCAGAAACACTTTCATTGAAATAATATTCCTCAATAGCCACAAAGGATATAAATCTACTTTGTGTTCCCCAAATGTCTGTTCAAACCCAGATTTTACCTTGTAAATGTAGCAGTGACATCATCACTGTACTGGACATGGCCTGTGCAGAGCAGGCCCCACCCACTACAGCTACAGGAGGGGGGCGGAGACAAGACCAGTCCCCCTGCACAAGGAGAGAGTCAGAGCTGTGGGAGGGGCCCAATAGGCTCCACCCACTACAGCCTGCAGAAAACTGCAGGAGGGGGCGGAGACAAGAGCAGTCCCCCAGTACAAGGAGAGAGTCAGAGAGAGAAGAGCTGTAGGAGTGGCCCAATAGGCTCCACCCACTACAGCCTGCACAAAACTAAAGGAGGGGCTGGAAACAAGACCAGCCCCACTGCACAAGGAGAGAGTCAGAGCTGCGGGAGGGGCCCAGTAGGCTCCACCCACTACAGCCTGCACAAAACTACAGGAGGGGGCGGAGATAAGACCAGTCCCCTGCACAAGGAGAGAGTCAGAGAGAGAAGAGCTGTAGGAGGGGCCCAATAGGCTCCACCTACTGCAGCCTGCACAAAACTACAGGAGGGGGGGGGAAACAAGACCGGTCACCCTGCACAAGGAGAGAGCAGAGCTGTGGGAGGGGCCCGGCAGGCCCCACCCACTACAGGCTGCCTGCAGAAAACTACAGCAGGGGGCGGAGACAAGACCAGTCACTCTGCAGAAGGAGAGAGAGCAGCAGTGAGCGGTCTTTATTACAGGAAAAGTCTCACACTAGATTACTGCACAGATCTGGAGCAAAATACCCAAAGCACTCCGAGATTCAACAAGAATACACATGATGAATGGATTTAGACAATATTTGCTTATCAAGTTCAGTTGAATGAGTTCCAAATGTTATTAAACAATTTACTATGCACCTAAATGGTTTGCACACTTTCAGCCAGGGCCGGGACAAGGGGTGGGCAGGAGGGACAGCTGCCCTGGGCACTGTGGTATCATGTGAGATGGAGGGGCACAAGGAGTTGGGGGGGGGGGATTTGTGTTGGGTGGGTGAATTTGGGAGGCAGTAGAAGGTAAGAAGTGTATTAGGAGGGGAAATCTGGGGGTGTGTGCTAGGAAAGGTGTTATGGTGGGGGATTTGTGTTGGGAGGGGGTTGGGGAAGGATTTGTGCTAGGAGGGGGGTATTTGTGCTAGAAGAGGTGATATGGTAGGGGTGTGCTAAAGGAGGATTTTTTTTGGGGAGGGGTTGTGCAAGTAGAGATGATTGGGAGAGTATTTGTGCTAGGTGGGGAAATTGGGGGGGGGGGTTGTGATGGGAGGGGGGATTTGGAGTGGGGGGGTTTGTGATGGGAGGGGGGATTTGGATGGGGGGGTTTGTGATGGGAGGGGGGATTTGGAGTGGGGGGGTTTGTGATGGGAGGGGGGATTTGGAGTGGGGGGGGGGATGTACTGGGGTCCTCGGATGAATTCCAACCAAGGATACTATCTGCTACTGATTTATGTTTTTCCTGTGTTTTGAACAGGTTTCCTTCTATAATCCAAAAAACATACATCAAGTTAACTGGCCTCCGACCAAACTGACCACACCCAAATGTGACCATCTCTATCCTCCAATGGGTAATCACAAGGCCATCAGTCTTATTGATTTTCCAGCCAGATGTAAAATATTAATACACGGATAAGGCAGATAAGGATCACTCCCTTCCTCCATGATAAATGTCATTCAGGTGCCTCCTGGAGGCCGAAAGCTGTTCAGAAAACTCAAACGCAGTTACCAACAAAATCTTTATTTCGGTCGCCGACTTACCGTCCAGCATGCTGGAAACTTTCTGTTGTTTCAGTAAAGATTTGTTTTCAAAAGAAGAAAATTGATCAATCCTCTGCCTATGTGTGTAAGTTTGGTGGGCATTAGACTCTGAGTGGATACAATGGATTGCTGCACCTTGCTCCTTGTATTGGATACAATGGGTTGCTGCACCTTGCATCTTGTACTGGATACAATGGGTTGCTGCACCTTGTACTGGATACAATGGGTTGCTGCATCTTGTACCTTGCACCTTGTACTAGATACAATGGATTGCTGCACCTTGTACTAGATACAATGGATTGCTGCACCTTGTACTAGATACAATGGATTGATGCACCTTGCTCCTAGTACTGGATACAATGGGTTGCTGCACCTTGTATTGGATACAATGGATTGCTGCACCTTGCTCCTAGTACTGGATAAAATGGGTTGCTGCACCAGCCGTCTGCCCTCTCAGCCTTCAGCTTAGTAAACTGTGAGGAGCAGAGGGGGGGGGGGGGCAGGGGGACCAAAACAATAAAAATTTACACCAAAATATATTATTATTTTGAGTAAAAAAATCCACGGCTCCTGAGTTCTGCCACGTGACCAAAAGCCTAGGCAGCTGAGATTACACGGTTCCTGGCTGCAGGAGCATTGTGGCTGTTTGATGTCATTAGAGACTGAAGGAAGTCTGTTGTTTACAATCAGGCAAATCCTGTAGAACTTCAATAGAAAAAAAACATTCATTTGATTTTCTAATCGTTAGTGAGATCAAATCGACATTCATATTTTTTACCAGAATATTCCAAGGAGCAGGATGGAAAATTCGTTCTCAAACAAAAGAGTAGGACAGAATGCCCCCCCCCCCCCCCCCACATAGTACCAGTGTCCCTAATCTCCCCCACGGAGTACAAGTGCCCTCCCTCTCCTTCCACAGAGTACCGAAACCTTCACACCCCCCCCCCCCTATTGCTCCACAGAGCTTCACGGGCTCCCCTCTCACTCCAGTGCCCTTTTCTTCCCCCCACACAGTACTGGAACCCCCCTTTTCTACCCACAGGACACTAAAGCCCACCTCTCCCCCCCCCCACTGAGCACCAATGCCCCAATTTTCCCCCACTGAGCACCAGTATCCCCTCCTCCCCTCCCCCCACTGAATACTAATGCCCCCCCTCCTCCCACTAAGCACCAATGCCCCTCTCCCCCCACTGACTACCAGTACTCATATTCCCCTCCTCCCCCCACTGACTACCAGTGCCCCCATCTCCCCCCACTGATTATCAGGGCCCCCATTCCCCCCCCCCCCCACTGACTACCAGTACTCATATTCCCCTCCTCCCGAGCACCGGAACGCCCTCTTTCCCCCATTGAGCACCAATGACCTATTCCCCCCCCCGACTACCAGCGCCCCCATCTCCCTCCACTGACTACCAGTGCCCCCATCTCTCCCCACTGACTACCAGTGCCCCCATCTCCCCCCACTGACTACCAGTGCCCCCATCTCCCCCCACTGACTACCAGTGCCCCCATTTCCCCCACTGACTACCAGTGCCCCCATCTCCCCCCACTGACTACCAGTGCCCCCATCTCCCTCCACTGACTACCAATGCCCCCATCTCCCTCCACTGACTACCAGTGCACCCATCTCCCTAAACTGACTACCAGTGCCCCCATCTCCCCCCATTGACTACCAGTGCCCCCCTCTCCCTCCACTGACTACCATGGCCCCATCTCCCCCCACTGACTACCAGTGCCCCCATCTCCCCCCACTGACTACCAGTGCCCCCATCTCCCCCCACTGACTACCAATGCCCCCATCTCTCCCCATTGACTACTAGTGCACCTATCTCCCTAAACTGACTACCAGTGCCCCCATCTCCCCCCACTGACTACCAATGCCCCCATCTCCCCCCATTGACTACCAGTGCCCCCATCTCCCCCCACTGACTACCAGTGCCCCCATCTCCCTCCACTGACTACCAATGCCCCCATCTCCCTCCACTGACTACCAGTGCCCCCATCTCCCTCCACTGACTACCAGTGCCCCCATCTCCCTCCACTGACTACCAGTGCCCCCATCTCCCTCCACTGACTACCAGTGCCCCCATCTCCCTCCACTGACTACCAGTGCCCCCATCTCCCTCCACTGACTACCAATGCCCCCATCTCCCTCCACTGACTACCAGTGCCCCCATCTCCCTCCACTGACTACCAGTGCCCCCATTTCTCCCCACTCACTACAAGTGCCCCCATTTCCCCCCACTGACTACCAGTGCCCCCATCTCCCCCCACTGACTACCAATGCCCCCATCTCTCCCCATTGACTACTAGTGCACCTATCTCCCAAAACTGACTACCAGTGCCCCCATCTCCCCCCACTGACTACCAATGCCCCCATCTCCCCCCATTGACTACCAGTGCCCCCATCTCCCCCACTGACTACCAGTGCCCCCATCTCCCTCCACTGACTACCAATGCCCCCATCTCCCTCCACTGACTACCAGTGCCCCCATCTCCCTCCACTGACTACCAGTGCCCCCATCTCCCTCCACTGACTACCAGTGCCCCCATCTCCCTCCACTGACTACCAGTGCCCCCATCTCCCTCCACTGACTACCAGTGCCCCCATCTCCCTCCACTGACTACCAGCGCCCCCATCTCCCTCCACTGACTACCAGTGCCCCCATCTCTCCCCACTGACTACCAGTGCCCCCATCTCCCCCCACTGACTACCAGTGCCCCCATCTCCCCCCACTGACTACCAGTGCCCCCATCTCCCTCCACTGACTACCAGTGCCCCCATCTCTCCCCACTGACTACAAGTGCCCCCATTTCCCCCACTGACTACCAGTGCACCCATCTCCCTAAACTGACTACCAGTGCCCCCATCTCCCCCCATTGACTACCAGTGCCCCCCTCTCCCTCCACTGACTACCATGGCCCCATCTCACCCCACTGACTACCAGTGCCCCCATCTCCCCCCACTGACTACCAGTGCCCCCATCTCCCCCCACTGACTACCAATGCCCCCATCTCTCCCCATTGACTACTAGTGCACCTATCTCCCTAAACTGACTACCAGTGCCCCCATCTCCCCCCACTGACTACCAATGCCCCCATCTCTCCCCATTGACTACTAGTGCACCTATCTCCCTAAACTGACTACCAGTGCCCCCATCTCCCCCCACTGACTACCAGTGCCCCCATCTCCCCCCACTGACTACCAGTGCCCCCATCTCCCTCCACTGACTACCAATGCCCCCATCTCCCTCCACTGACTACCAGTGCCCCCATCTCCCTCCACTGACTACCAGTGCCCCCATCTCCCTCCACTGACTACCAGTGCCCCCATCTCCCTCCACTGACTACCAGTGCCCCCATCTCCTTCCACTGACTACCAGTGCCCCCATCTCCCTCCACTGACTACCAATGCCCCCATCTCCCTCCACTGACTACCAGTGCCCCCATCTCCCTCCACTGACTACCAGTGCCCCCATTTCTCCCCACTCACTACAAGTGCCCCCATTTCCCCCCACTGACTACCAGTGCCCCCATCTCCCCCCACTGACTACCAATGCCCCCATCTCTCCCCATTGACTACTAGTGCACCTATCTCCCAAAACTGACTACCAGTGCCCCCATCTCCCCCCACTGACTACCAATGCCCCCATCTCCCCCCATTGACTACCAGTGCCCCCATCTCCCTCCACTGACTACCAGTGCCCCCATCTCCCTCCACTGACTACCAGTGCCCCCATCTCCCTCCACTGACTACCAATGCCCCCATCTCCCTCCACTGACTACCAGTGCCCCCATCTCCCTCCACTGACTACCAGTGCCCCCATTTCTCCCCACTCACTACAAGTGCCCCCATTTCCCCCCACTGACTACCAGTGCCCCCATCTCCCCCCACTGACTACCAATGCCCCCATCTCTCCCCATTGACTACTAGTGCACCTATCTCCCAAAACTGACTACCAGTGCCCCCATCTCCCCCCACTGACTACCAATGCCCCCATCTCCCCCCATTGACTACCAGTGCCCCCATCTCCCTCCACTGACTACCAGTGCCCCCATCTCCCTCCACTGACTACCAATGCCCCCATCTCCCTCCACTGACTACCAATGCCCCCATCTCCCTCCACTGACTACCAGTGCCCCCATTTCCCTCCACTGACTACCAGTGCCCCCATCTCCCTCCACTGACTACCAATGCCCCCATCTCCCCCCATTGACTACCAGTGCCCCCCAGTGACCCAAACTCGCTCATCCATGTCTTTATGGACCATGCTTTGTGCACTAGTCCAAATCATTTGGTGGAGGGGGGATTATGGTGTGGGGTTGTTTTTCAGGGGTTGGGCTTGGCCCCTTAGTTCCAGTGATGGGAACTCTTAAGGAGTCAGCATACCAAGACATTTTGGACAATTTCATGCTCCCAACTTTGTAGGAACAGTTTGGGGATGGCCCCTTCCTGTTCAAACATGACTGCGCACCAGTGCACAAAGCAAGGTCCATAAAGACATGGATGAGCGAGTTTTGGGGTGGAACTTGACTGGCCTGCACAGAGTCCTGACCTCAACCCGATAAAACACCTTTGGGATAAATTACAGCAGAGACTAGGGATGCCACATCATCCCTTTGATCCAGGACACACATTAATTACACAGGTTCTGTGGCTAATTAAGGTGGTAATTAAACTCACTTGGTGCCTTATCTGCATTTAATTAGCCTCAGAACCTGTGTAATTCATATATGTCCTGGATTAAAGGGATGATGTGGCAACCCTAGCGGAGACTGTGAGCCAGGCCTTCTCGTCCAACATCAGTGCTTGATCTCACAAATGCTCTTCTGGAAGAATGGTCAAACATTCCCATAGACACACTCCTAAACCTTATGGACGGCCTTCCCAGAAGAGTTGAAGCTGTTATAGCTGCAAAGGGTGGGCCAACTCAATATTGAACCCTACGGACTAAGACTGGGATGTCATTAAAGTTCATGTGCGTGTAAAGGCAGGCGTCCCAATACTTTTGACAATATAGTGTACTGCTGACCACTACACCCCGTATTGTACACAACAAAGTGCTTACAGTTGTACATGACATCCTCCTGACCAAAGTGTTTCTTGTCTCCACATTGTCTCTTTCTCAAACTTCTGATGTTGGGAGGTATGCCGCTGTGCGGGGAACCGCGGGAGGCTAATATAAAGACCGACTGCGCTACTATTTAAAAATACATGTAAGGATTTTTTTTTTCGTTAATGACTCCATAACTGGGTTAGATGGGGGTGTTTTATCTACCCACACTTCTGCTTTAAGATTTCACTTTATAGTCACGGCTTCAGCCTGCAGGATCGAAAAAAAAAAAAAAAAAAATCTGGCTTCTCGGCTGCCTAATAAGCTTCTAGTGCGGTGAGAAGCCTTTTTTTTTTTTTTTTACATAGCAGAGAGAATGAGAAGGGGAAGGCAGGCGCGCCGCGGACGCGGTAACCCAGTTCTTCCGTTACGGATCACGGCACATGGATTTACTGACGGTGCCACTACTGCATCGCTGTGATAACAGGCAGGAGCACACCGGCCACGTCTCGTGACGTCAGCCTTCGGGCGGGAATAAGCAAGATTCGCTTTGTGCTCATTTATTTAAATTAAAGTGTATGGTATATGTTTGGGGCAAAATAAAAAATAAAAAACATATGCCGAACATTGCTGTAAAAAAAAAAAACCATTTCCTCGCTTTACCCCTTTGTTGGTCTCGGAAGTGCAGAAAAATACCAGTTGACCTACCAGAAACAGACCCTCATCAAGGATAGGGATTTTAAGGGAGGCCCCTATGATTTTTTTTTTTATTATTAAGTGTTCTTGCATAGCAAGACCACTTACTGTTATCTCACATATATATTATTATTATTATTATTATTATTATTATTATAGCCAAATTTACCACCCTAACTCCTCCCACAGCTTTTAAACTACATAGACAGTAATATACCGAAGGTGTGGATTGTTCCCGATTGGTGTGCTATTACTTTGTGGAACGTTTCGCCGAATGGTTCACGAAATATCGTTGTATTTGCGGCGAAATTGGTCCCATAGGAATGAATGGCGAAATGTTCAATGTCATTTAATTGGTGTGCTATTACCTTGTGGAACTTTGTGAAAAGCTGAAAAAATACCAGTGTGAATCCAGGGCCTCAATGTCATTTAATTGGTGTGCTATTACTTTGTGGAACGTTTCGCCGAATGGTACACGAAATATCGTCTTTTTTGCGGCGAAATTGGTCCCATAGGAATGAATGGGGAAATGTTCAAAACTAGAGTGGGAGGTGACAAAAGCTGACAACCCCATGATCAGCCAAAACATTATGACCACCCCATGATCAGCCAAAACATTATGACCGCCCCATGGAAAAAAAAATCATTTTTGAAAAAAAAAAAAATACATTAATTTTTGAAAAAAAAATAATTAATTTTTGAAAAAAAAAAAATCATTTTTTGAAAAAAAAAAATCATTTTTGAAAAAAAAAAAAAATCATTTTTGAAAAAAAAAAAAATCATTTTTGAAAAAAAAAAATCATTTTTGAAAAAATAATTAATTTTTGAAAAAAAAAATTATTTTTGAAAAAAAAAAATTATTTTCGAAAAAAAAAATTCTTTTGAAAAAAAAAAAAAATCATTTTTGAAAAAAAAATGAATTTTTGAAAAAAAATTTATTAATTTTTGAAAAAAAAAAATTATTTTTGAAAAAAAAAATTATTTTTGAAAAAAAAAATTATTTTTGAAAAAAAAAAAATCATTTTTGAAAAAAAAAAAAAATCATTTTTGAAAAAAAAAATCATTTTTGAAAAAAAAAATGAATTTTTGAAAAAAAATTTATTAATTTTTGAAAAAAAAAAATTATTTTTGAAAAAAAAAATTCATTTTTGAAAAAAAAAATCATAATTTTTGAATAAAAAATCATAATTTTTGAATAAAAAAATCATAATTTTTGAATAAAAAAAAATAATTTTTGAAAAAAATGTTCAGCTCTTTCAGCTAATAATGGGATTTCGTCAACTTTTTTACTACTATTTATACTTTTTAAAATATTAAGCTTTTTAACACTTTTCACAGGAGCTCCAGCCACTCCAACCACACAACAGTTACTCAAGCCACTCCCCCCAGTTACTCCGCCCACTCCAGTTGTAAAGGTAAGAACACTTTTCACAATTTCCCCAGAAATTGTAGCTTTTCTAGTTATTATTATTATTATTCTTGTTGTAGGATGTACTACAACAAAAGTGAAAGATAAAAAAAAATACCTTTGCTGATAAATATTTCCTTGCCGGCTTCTTTTTTTGCAAAAAAAAAATGGCATGGGGACCCCCCCAGTATACATCGTAGAGGTGCACCACTTCACAGGCAGGTATTGGGGCATCCTCAAAGTATGTTGTTAAAAGAAAAAAAAGTTTTACAATGCAGAGGGGCTGTGCCAGCACTGCATGACTGCTTATTTTTTTCCGGGGGGCAGGGGTCTCCAAACTTTAAAACCAAAGGGCCAGTTTACCATCCTTCAGATTTTAGAGGGGCAGGACTGTGGGAGTAAGAATGCCCCATCGTTGGTGTCTGTCAGAGGAATAGCGTAGATATTTGCCAGCACACCAAGGATCGGCAAAAAGTGGCGTCTAAATGGTTAGTTTATTGCATGATCACAACACAAGAAAGGTGCAACGTCACGCAGGACCCCTTCGTCAGGCATGGGAAGGGGTCCTGACTCCGAAACGTTGCACCTTTCTTGTGTTGTGATCATGCAATAAACTAACCATTTGGACGCCACTTTGTGCTGATCCTTGGTGTACTGGCAAATGTCTACGATGTGACTTGAACCAGTATCCAGCTGGTTGTTGCTGCAGCACCCAAACCTTAAGAGCTTATACCAGGAACGTGTGCGATGGGAATATGAGCTACGACTAAGGCTATTGCCGAAACGCGTCAGTTTATTGTTTTATTGTCACTCTGATGTACCAATAAATGTCACTTCAAGGATTACAGTTTTGCCGGCTCTCCTTATTACCGATGGGAATATGGAGTATTACTTGTGAGAGGAATACTGCCCCATTGTTGGTGTGGGTGATAGGATTAGTGTCCCATCATTGGTGTCTGTGAGAGAAATAGTGCCCCATCATTGGTGTCTGTCAGAGGAATAGTGCCCCATCCATGATATCAGTGGAAGAAATAGTGCCCCATCATAGGTGTCAGTGGGAGGAATAGTGCCCCATCATTGGTATCAGTGGAAGAAATATTGCCCCATCATTAGTATCAGTGGGAGGAATAGTGCCACATTATCGGTGTCCGTGAGAGTAATAGCGCCCCATTATTGGTGTGGGTGAGAGGAATAGTGCCTCATTGTTGGTGTCTGTGAGAGGGATAGTACCTAACCGTTGGTGTCTATGAGAGGACGAGTGCCCTATCATTGGTGTCAGTGGGAGGAATAATGGTCCATACTTGGTGTCAGTGGGAGTAATAGTACCCATCATTGGTGTCAGTGAGAGGAAGAGTGCCTCATTATTGGTGTCAGTGGGAGGAATAGTGCCCCAAAGGCCAGATAAAGGCAAGCAAAGGGCCGCATTCGCCCCCCCCCCCCCCTGGGCCGCAACTTGGAGTTCACCGGTCTGAGTGATTGGAGAACGGAGATATACTTATCTAATTCTCCCATCCTCCCCCGTACAAGACCAGACCCTGTGTCTCCTGCCGAACAGTCCACCGCTGGACCGTGGGGGACTGCCGTTTGCCAGTGGGGAGGAGGATTGGGCGAGCATACAGTTTTCTCCTCTCCTATGGAAAAAACGAGCAGTTGACCTGTGCAGTGTGGGCACATGCATAGGAAAAACATTTTTGCCCAGAGTTGGGCTTTAAAGAATTTGGCGATTTTTAATTTTTCACCTTAGGCATTTATAAAAGCACTGCTTCCCGCCAAACGGAATAAAAAAACAAACATTTTTACTTTAGTACATGTTCCCCATAGCAGTGTCAAGCCCCCCCATGCCATTTGTTAGACAGTCCTTTGCGTATTAGCCCTGAAAACAGAACTAATTTTAAGGATTCGGCTCCCATTAACTCCAATGGGGTTTGGATTAACATCCAAGTACAGTTTGGAGAACCTTCCGTTAACCCAAGTATATTCGGCTTATCCCTAGTAGGCACCTTTGATCTTGGCATGGTCTGCAGAAGATAGAGTCCATCAACCCTCCTGTCCCTTCCACCAACAGCACCACATTTTCTTATGTTTTACCCTTTTATAGATGCAGAAAATGCAGAAAAATCCTGGTTGATCTACCAGAAACAGACCCTCATCAAGGATAGGGGTCTTGCTGCGCTACAGCAAAAGTGAAAAATAAATTCCCCATGCTGATAAATGATATTTCCCTGCCAGATTCCTGTGCACAGTTTGAAGAACTTCCCGTGAACCCAAATATATTCAGCTTATCCCTAGTAGGCACCTTTGGTCTTAGCAAGGTCTGGGGAAGACGAGATCCATCAACCTTCCTGTCCCTTCCACCAACAAGAGCACATCTTACAAGGGAGGGTTTGGAGATGTCTCGAGACTACCTTGCACTTGTCCACAGGCCACCATAGTGGCCCTAAAACCTAACTATCAGTAAGCATTTTAGTAACATCACTTGGAAATTAGTCCAACCCACCGGCCACTATGGAAAGAAGCAAAGTGCAGAAGTAGAAGGAGGAAGTATAAGTGAGACTGGAGAAATTAAAGTAAAGATCAGGTTGGTTGTGTAGGGGAAAAAGGGTTTGAAAGAAATTCCTGTGCCAATAATCTATACTTCATTTTTTTTTTGTAAAAAAAATTAAAAATTACATGGGGATTGAAAATACATTGAAATACATTGTATAGGTGCGCCACTTCGCAGGCAGTTTCCCCTAGCATGGTATTTGAGGGATTTGGCTCCCAATGACTTCAGCGGGGTTCGAAGTTAATGTTAATGTTAATGTTAATGTTCAGAACTTCAGCACAGTCCAGAGAACCTTTTGTAAATCCAAGTACATTCGGCTTATCCCTAGTAGGCACCTTTGATCTTTAAGGTTTGGCAAAGATATAATGTCCATCAAGTTCAAAAGCAGTCTACAAAAAAAGCAGTTTGGTTGTCCGATCGGCAGAGGAGCCCATTGTCACATGATTCTGACCTATTCTTAGACATGACAACGGGCACCTTTGCTGATTGGACCACCACTCATTTTGAACCTACTGATTTTACACACCCACCTGAGAACACCACAAAGGACTCAGAAGTGGGACCCCCATGGCATCGAGCGCAACCACCTTCATCCTGCTTGGAGATAGGAATGGCGAGCTTTGCCTTAGGAGGGGATTCCAGGTGACCCTGAGTATCCGAAACGAGGAGCTTGAGACGATCCGGGAATTTCTGATAATCAGCCGGCTGAGGTAAGCCTTTTGCTTACATTTGAGTTATCAGACTTCCTTGATCGGTAAGGCATTTTCGGGACAAAGGGTACCTATTTTACTCCCCTTAATCGAACTGTATTGATTGGTGGTTATATGTTATGTTGTCCCTGTCTACTGTCCATCGGAGTGTTATAGATAAGAAAGGGAAGAATAGTGCTGTTCACAGGTATATGTAGTACATCTGCTAGATAAAGTAGTTTAGAGGCAAGAGGGTATAGGCACAAGTAGAGAAGAGAGAAGACTGGCCAGTCATTATGGGCATTGAATTAAGTAAGGGAATGAAGGGTAAGAGACCCTCAAAAATGCCCAGCGCAAGAGGAGCGCTACATATGAACCGCAGGGACTAAGAATCATGCAGAGTAAACAGCTAGAGAAACAGCTATCTATGTGAGCAGGATGGATCAAGGGTGACATTAACACTAGACAGAAAAGGGACATTTTCATGTTAAGTTGTGGGATGAATTTGGAGTCAGGCACTATAACTATTATGCCGCGTACACACGGTCGGACTTTCTAGAAAGCTAGGTCCGACGTACTTGCCGCCAGACTTCCGGCGGACTACCGCCGGACTTTCTGAACGGCCGGACTTGCCTACACACGGCCGGACTTTCCGGAATCCGGTCTTCCCGACGGATTTCCGCCGGACTTTCAGAACGAATGGACTTTCCCACACACGGACAAGTCCGTTCACTTTGAACCTAACTTTGGTACGACGGGACTAGAAAAGGAATTCAATCTCGCCGCTTTTTTTGGCGAGATTGAAACCTTGCGAGCCCCGTCGCAGGCCCTTAGGTCTGGTATGGATTATAAAGGGGAACCCCTACGCCGAAAAAACGGCGTGGGGTCCCCCTAAAATCCATACCAGACCCCGATCCGAGCACGCAGCCTGGCCGGTCAGGAAAGGGGGTGGGGACGAGCGAGCGCCCCCCCCCTCCTGAACCGTACCAGGCCGCATGCCCTCAACATGGGGGGTGGGTGCTTTGGGGGAGGGGCCCTGCGCCCCCCCCCCCAAAGCACCTTGTCCCCATGTTGATGAGGACAAGGGCCTCTTCCCGACAACCCTGGCCGTTGGTTGTCGGGGTCTGCGGGCGGGGGCTTATCGGAATCTGGGAGCCCCCTTTAATAAGGGGGCCCCCAGATCCCGGCCCCCCACCCTATGTAAATGAGTATGGGGTACAAGGGACCCCCGAAGATGGAAGAAGACCCCCCCGAAGCTGTTTAATAAATTATTTTAAAAACCTGTGTTGTGTTTTATTACTGACACTTTTTACCTAGGTAAATGGGTAGGGGTACCATGTACCCCATACTCATTTACATAGGGTGGGGGGCCGGGATCTGGGGGCCCCCTTATTAAAGGGGGCTCCCAGATTCCGATAAGCCCCCGCCCGCAGACCCCGACAACCAACGGCCAGGGTTGTCGGGAAGAGGCCCTTGTCCTCATCAACATGGGGACAAGGTGCTTTGGGGGGGGGGGGCGCAGCACCCACCCCCATGTTGAGGGCATGCGGCCTGGTACGGTTCAGGAGGGGGGGGGCGCTCGCTCGTCCCCACCCCCTTTCCTGACCGGCCAGGCTGCGTGCTCGGATCGGGGTCTGGTATGGATTTTAGGGGGACCCCACGCCGTTTTTTCGGCGTAGGGGTTCCCCTTTATAATCCATACCAGACCTAAGGGCCTGTTATGCCCCGCGATCGCCGCAATAGGAAGATTTGTTTTTCCTATTGCAGCGAGCGCGAGATGCAGTAACCTGCTCCTCCGTCGTATCTGGTCCTTCGGACTAGCATACAGACGAACGGGCTTTCCGTCAGGAACTGAGTCCGGCGGAGGTACGACGTAAAGATTTGAAGCAGGCTTCAAATCTAAAGTACGTCGGATTTCCGCAAAAACCTGACCGAAACGGTCCGTCGGAAGTCCGATGGAGACCACACACGGTCGGACTTTCCGCCGGACTTTGTCCGGCGGCGTCTGTCGGACTTTTGCAGGTGAAAAGTCCGACCGTGTGTACGCGGCATTAGAGTCAGAAACAGAGAAATGAGAGGTAAAACAGAATACTTTATATGTTGTCAGAGAGAGAAGATGGGATGAGTACTCTGGCTGACCGTCTGATCATAAAAGCTAGATATAAAAGTTATCTGAACAAAAATAAAGAAAGTAGAATTTAGACAGGAAAATATTAATGAGAGTTAAAAGAAAGTGAGAGAATGATATGCATGTGTTGTGCACAAATGGGAAAAATGTAAGCGATTTTAGAGAGATATTGGTGTATGTGTGTGCGAATGCTGGGACCTTTAGTTCTATTGCTTGTGTGTGTCATGTATGCAGATGTGACCCCCTCCTTTGTGCTCTCCTGAAAGAAATGTGGCTGGGATGAGAGGTTAGTGATAAGCTGGAAGGACACCATTGCCAATTTCTGTTTTTTTTTAGACAAAACATTTATAACAAAATGTGCCGGGTTAACAAATCTAATGGTAAACAATGTGATCACAATTATTTTGAATCTGTTTTCCAAACATGGTAAAATGAAGGTTACATTTAACCGTGTATTACACAAATTGAATATCCTTTGATAGTGGAAACAGTGCATTTAAAAAAGGGAAATTAAGTAAAATTAAGTAGTAATGAGTATTAATTTCTAATATGAGTTTAACAATTTTATTAATAATATAGATATATTGAAACTGGTTTAGACAACCTTTGGTTGGAAATGAAATCCAGGTTAATGGGGAAATTTGTAATGAATGAGATTAGTTTAGATTAAGATAACAATTTTGTAATTTTACATTTATACAATAAGCTCTTATTGAGAGAAAAAAAAGATTAAGATGAGGTTGTTATTTTGAATAAAGCTGCCATAATATTTAACAAAGCCAAGATGGATGGAATACATAAGAAGTTCTTCTATAAAAATGAAATTTTAAGGTTTTTGATAATAACTTGATGTGCGGTCCATGATGTGAGAGTAATAATAAATAGAATTTAAATATAACAGACCCATCACATCAAGTCCACACACCCTGTTAGGATAGATGTCACCTGCAGCCAGTTGTTTTATAGTTTTTGATGCTTTCTGGTCCATCATACAGATTGTTGGTCCTTTTGTTTTTATTTATTTTTATTTTTGAAATCCAAAGCAGAATGTGTGGATTGTGAAATGATGTGCCCCTTTTTCTTGTAAGTGCAGTGGTATAAGCAGAACAGTAATTTGGAAAGATGCTGAGCGTATCTTTTGTGTCTGTTCCCTACTGCAGTAGTTATTATTAATTTGGAACCACTAATCAATATGAGGATAGGAGTTGCCTATCATCAATTCAACCGAGTCACGTACTTGGAAGGTTGCATGTTACCACCCCATGGAGTGGAGTGACCACCTCAACAGTTGGAAGTCATTTTTTTTTCCCATTGTGGAACGCTTTTGAGCAAATAATCCTTTTTGAACCAACTAACTACACTATAAGGACTCTCCAACCTTCCTTTTTTTTCCGTTGGACACCCTAAGCTGAAGCAGAAACAACTGGCCAGTCCTCCGGGACTAAACCCCTCGGACCTGAGTTGACCACCACATCCTAGATCATAAATATCCATCAACCCGCCATTCCTGGCCCCTTCACTAACACAAGCACATCCTAAAACAAAAGGTTAGAAGTCTTAGGACCACCTAATGATTTCATACACACACCTGAGAGCCCCCGCAGAGGACTCAGGATTGGGACCCCCGTGGCATCAAGAGCTACCACATTGAGAGAAACAGGTTTTTATCTACCTGGGTATTTGGAAGGTTGCATGTTCCCACCTCTTAAGGTGACCACAACCTCAACAGTTATTTGTAATTTTCTTTTTCCCCATTGTGGGAATGCTTTTGATCAAATTATCCTTTCTGAACCAACTAACTACACTATAAGGGCTCTTCAGACTTCCTTTTTTTTCTGTTGGACACCCTAAGCTGAACCAGGGACCAATGGCCAGTCCTCCAGGACCATGACCACCACATCCTAGGTCATTATATCCATTAATCTGCCTTTCTGTCCTTCCACCAGCACAAACACATCCTACAACAAAGGGTGAGGAGAAGTCTTAGGACCACTTAAAAACCCCAGAGGACAAAAGATTGTGACCCCCGTGGCATCAAGAGCAACCACTTTCATCCCAAGTGGAGACATTTTTTTTTCTCTACCTGCGTACCTGGAAAGTTGTGCTTGTGTTGGGGAAAGGGACAGGAAGGCAGGTTGTTGGATATTATGATCTAGGTAGAATGTGGTGGTCAACTCAGGTCCACACACATGCCACCATAGTTTGAAAACCACCAATACCTAACCCTCAGTTAGCAGATTAGTAACATCACTTTATGTGTCCCTGGAAACCAGTCCAACCCATTGGCCACTATGGAAGGAAGCAAGCTGCAGAAGTAGAAGGAGGAAGTACAAGTGAGCCCGCAGAAATGAAAGAGAAGATCGGATTGGTTGCGGAGGAGAAGGGGATTGTGCCTGTCCCCTCCCTCTCAGCACACAAGTGTTCCCGCTTCTCATCACTCTCCTTCATTCACTCTGTATTTAGGTCAAAGGGATTTCTGACGGATCTTTTACAATCTTCGAACACACACAGAGTAACTGACACAGAAAGTGAAAGGAGAGATACATGGATGGTCTGGCCTGGCAACCGTATAGAACTACAAGTCTTAGTATTGTCCATGTTGACGCAGATTCATGACGAAATAGGCACCAACTTAAAGAAAACAAACAAAACAGGTCCTTACCATATTGCGTGCGTGCGTTGTGGTAAGGCAACCAATTTATTTTAAATGGGCTACCAACACACCACAAGGCAGGTTCTAAATGGACCTGAAGCTTTTTTTCTTTTTACATCACAAAACACAACAGAGCAGTGGTGGTTCACATCTGAGCTTTGTGGTGCGCTGGCGAGGTACATTGGGCTGGCATTCAAAATGAATGACACTGCCCTTCATTACATGTGTTATCGCACATTGCGGTGGTGTGTGGTGGAGTGATTGTTCTATCGCAGGTTACCGCAATGCAATAGTGTGAATTGAAAGCGACACACATGGCTGAACACTGAAATACATAGGCCCTAACTGTCTTATCTGCTGAGCAATGTCTAGTTCTGGTCAGCCAGTTGTCTAATCCAGACACCCCTATCAGATACCATACAAAACCCAACACAGTTTGGCCTCATTCACACAGGCGTACTGACCCCATACATCAATGTGAAGAGCCGTCTTCCCCCTCCCGGGGTGCACAGGTGGAGGCGGCCTGCTCAAATCAATGACAGGTGGCCAGCTGCAGGGAACGGCATGAATCTCTGAGCGCATCAGACCCTCACGGATCAGGACATGGACAGACTGTAGAAATCCCTAAGCCCTCGTTCACACATTTGGTCTCCGGGGAGCGATACGCATTCGGATCGCTCTTCAGAGAGCACTTGACAGGCAGTGAGGAGACTTTGTATTGCTCGCTTTAACCCCCTGGACCCCACAGCAGTGTGGCACAGCCACATGCATTGCACACAGTTGTAGGGTGCTTGCAGAGGAGTCCCATTCACTTAAATGGGTTGCGATCAGCAGGCGGTAGAACCCCACCCCAAAAGCAACGGGATATAATTCCTGTTGTGGTTGCAAAGAATCATAGCTGCAGCATGTGTATTTTGGATTTGGATTTTGCAAAAGCATTTGGCACAGTTCCCCATAAACATTTACTGTACAAAATAAGGTCCGTTGGCATGGACCATAGGGTGAGTACATGGATTGAAAACTGGCTACAAGGGCGAGTTCAGAGGGTGGTGATAAATGGGGAGTACTCAGAATTGTCAGGGGTGGGTAGTGGGGTCCCCCAGGGTTCTGTGCTGGGACCAATCCTATTTAATTTGTTCATAAACGACCTGGGGGATGGAATAAACAGTTCAATCTCTGTATTTGCAGACAATACTAAGCTAAGCAGGGCAATAACTTCTCCGCAGGATGTGGAAACCTTGCAAAAAGATCTGAACAAATTAATGGGGTGGGCAACTACATGGCAGATGAGGTTCAATGTAGAAAAATGTAAAATAATGCATTTGGGTGGCAAAAATATGAATGCAATCTATACACTGGGGGGGGGGGAATCTAGGATGGAAAATGACCTGGGGGTCCTAGTAGATGATAGGCTCAGCAATGGCATGCAATGCCAAGCTGCTGCTAATAAAGCAAACAGAATATTGGCATTAAAAGGGGGATCAACTCCAGAGATAAAACGATAATTCTCCCGCTCTACAAGACTCTGGTCCGGCCGCACCTGGAGTATGCTGTCCAGTTCTGGGCACCAGTCCTCAGGAGGGATGTACTGGAAATGGAGCGAGTACAAAGAAGGGCAACAAAGATAACAAAGGGTCTGGAGGATCTTAGTTATGAGGAAAGGTTGCGAGCTCTGAACTTATTCTCTCTGGAGAAGAGACGCTTGAGAGGGGATATGATTTCAATATACAAATACTGTACTGGTGACCCCACAATAGGGATAAAACATTTTAGCAGAAGAGAGTTTAATAAGACTCGTGGCCACTCATTAAAATTAGAAGAAAAGAGGTTTAACCTTAAACTACGTAGAGGGTTCTTTACTGTAAGAGCGGCAAGGATGTGGAATTCCCTTCCACAGGCGGTGGTCTCAGCGGGGAGCATTGATAGCTTCAAGAGACTATTAGATAATCACCTGAATGACTGCAACATACAGGGATATGTAATGTAATACTGACATATAATCACACACATAGGTTGGACTTGATGGACTTGTCTTTTTTCCACCTCACCTACTATGTAACTATTTGTACGCCCCCAAGGGCGTAAAACCGTGGACTTTTACCACCCCCCCTCCAATCTCACATATAAATAAGCCCATCAAACTTGCCCATTGAAGCAAATGGACTTGCACTGCAACCACAAGCCAAATACGGCATTTCAATACAAGATCCAGCTTCGGCTGGAAAAAAAAGACACCACATGCATCCAGGAGGCGACAGAACTACCTCTTGCTTTTCAGAGGGGCAGTAGCAGTGGCGGCCGGTCCATAAGGCGCGGAGGGGCGCCGCCCCCCGCCCCCAGTTTGCATGCCTGAGGCTCTAATTGGCTTGAAAAAGGCTGTCCTGGGGGGGGGGGGGCGGAATGGGCTCGAACCCTCCCACTTGTAATACTAGCTTATTAATATCCGCTATCGGTTTTCGGGCTTCTCCTCCTGGCCAACCAGGACAGGAGGCGGATCTAAAGAAGACCGGGTTAGCTGGGAGCAGAAGCCTAGGGAAGCCGCGGCCCCGTGACTGCTGGAGGGTTGAGTGCGGACCTGGGGGGGTTGTTTGCCGCCCCCCTCAAAAATGTTTAGCACCAGCCGCCAATGGGAATTAGAGACTGCCTCCCATGTAAATAAGGCCTAATAGAGGTTCCTTCCCTTTCCTGTTCTAATTTGGCCATTAAATGGTGGCCTCTGATATTTCTGGGTCTTTTACCATAATAACGCTCTAATCCTTTAAACCTACATTTTCACACACAACCATCTCTCGGGTTTACAAAGCATGGTCCGAAAAAGAGAAAATATCCAGTGAGTGGCAGTTGTGTGGAGGAAAATGCCTTGTTGAGGTCAGAGGAGAATGGGCAGATGATAGAAAGGCAACAGCAACTCAAATAACCACTCGTTACAACCAAAGTATGCAGAATACCATCTCTTAACGCACAACACATCAAAGCTTGAAGCAGATGGGCTACAGCAGAAGAAGACCACACCGTGGGCCACTCCTGTCATCTAAGAACAGGAAACTGAGACTATTGCCCCGTACACACTATAGGATTTTCCCACAACAAATGTTCAATGGAAGCTTGTTGTTGGAAATTCCGACCGTGTGTAGGCTCCACCGGAATTTCCCACAAACAAAATTTAAGATCTGCATCTCAAATTTTCCGACAACAAAATCTGTTGGCAATAGAAGATTGGAAAACTGTTGCCTGGTCTGATGAGTCTGGATTTCAGCTCCGACATTCAGATGGTCGGGTCAGAATTTGGTGTAAACACCATGAAAGCATGGACCCATCCTGCCTTGTATCACCGGTTAAGGCTGGTGGTGGTGGTGTAATGGTGGGGGGGATATTTTCTTGGCAAATTTTGGGCCCCTTAGTACCAGTTGATCATGGTTTAAACACCACGACCTACCTGAGTATTGTTGATGACCATGTCCATCCCTTTATGACTACAGTGTCCCCATCTTCTGATGGCTTCTTCAAGCAGGATAATGCACCATGTCACAAAGCTCCAATCATCTCACCACTGGACAATGAGGTCCCTGTCCTCCAATGGCCTCCACACTCACCACATCTCATCCAATAGAGGACCTTTGGGATGTGGCTAAAACTGGAGATTCCCATCATGAATGTGCAGCCGACAAATCTGCAGCAACTGTGTGATGTTATCATGTCACTATGGAGCAAAATCTCTGAGGAACGTTTTCAACACCTTGTTGAATCTTTGCCACCAAGAATGAAGGCAAAAGGGGGTCCAACCCGGTACTAGCAAGGTGTACCTAATAAAATGGCCGGTGAGTGTATATTCCTCACTAGCCTTAAAGGATATAAAAATGTCCTTCGGCTGCTCCAAATGCCTTTACAAGCCCAAATATTACCTTGTAAATGTAGCAGTCACATCATCACTGTGCTGTACATATCCTCTGCAGAGAACAGAGCTGTGGGAGGGGCCCAGCAGGCCCCACCCACTACAGGCTGCCTGCAGAAAACTACAGAAGGGGGCGGAGACAAGACCAGTCACCCTGCACAAGGAGAGAGAGCAGAGCTGTGGGAGGGACCTGACAGGCCCCACCCACTACAGGCTGCCTGCAGAAAACTACAGGAGGGGGCGGAGACAAGACCGGTCACTCTGCAAAGGAGAGAGAGCAGAGCTGTGGGAGGGACCCAGCAGGCCCCACCCACTACAGGCTGCCTGCAGAAAACTACAGGAGGGGGCGGAGACAAGACTGGTCACCCTGCAAAGGAGAGAGAGCAGAGCTGTGGGAGGGACCCAGCAGGCCCCACCCACTACAGGCTGCCTGCAGAAAACTACAGGAGGGGGGTGGAGACAAGACCAGTCACCCTGCACAAGGAGAGAGAGCAGAGCTGTGGGAGGGACCCAGCAGGCCCCACCCACTACAGGCTGCCTGCAGAAAACTACAGGAGGGGGGTGGAGACAAGACCAGTCACCCTGCACAAGGAGAGAGAGCAGAGCTGTGGGAGGGACCCAGCAGGCCCCACCCACTACAGGCTGCCTGCAGAAAACTACAGGAGGGGGGTGGAGACAACACCTTGTTGAATCTTTGCCACCAAGAATGAAGGCAAAAGGGGGTCCAACCCGGTACTAGCAAGGTGTACCTAATAAAATGGCCGGTGAGTGTATATTCCTCACTAGCCTTAAAGGATATAAAAATGTCCTTCGGCTGCTCCAAATGCCTTTACAAGCCCAAATATTACCTTGTAAATGTAGCAGTCACATCATCACTGTGCTGTACATATCCTCTGCAGAGAACAGAGCTGTGGGAGGGGCCCAGCAGGCCCCACCCACTACAGGCTGCCTGCAGAAAACTACAGAAGGGGGCGGAGACAAGACCAGTCACCCTGCACAAGGAGAGAGAGCAGAGCTGTGGGAGGGACCTGACAGGCCCCACCCACTACAGGCTGCCTGCAGAAAACTACAGGAGGGGGCGGAGACAAGACCGGTCACTCTGCAAAGGAGAGAGAGCAGAGCTGTGGGAGGGACCCAGCAGGCCCCACCCACTACAGGTTGCCTGCAGAAAACTACAGGAGGGGGCAAAGACAAGACCGGTCACTCTGCACAAAGAGAGAGAGCAGCAGTGAGAGGTCTTTATTACAGGAAGTCTGCACAGATCTGGAAGAAATACACAAAGCACACTGAGATTCAAGGAAGAATACACAAGGAATAGATTTGGACTATATTTTGCTTATCCCGGAGTTGACCTTTAACCTGTTATGGAACGCCCTGTGGCAGGGCGGCCCCCCTGCCTGAAATCACGTACCTGTACGTGGTTTCGTGCACTGGGTCTGGGGCGCACGATCGGCTCCCACTGTGATTGGACACAGCGGGAGCCAATCAGCGGGTCCGGTGGACATCACAACAATCGTTCTCAGGAGAGGCAGAACGGCGGTCTGTGAGAGAGGAAGATGGAGATCTTGTGTTCCTGCTAAACAGGAACACGGATCTCTGTCTTCCCCCAGTCAGAGCAGCCCCCCCCCCCCCGCCACACAGTTAGAATGCACTCTCAGGGAACCCACCTTTAACCCTTTGATTGCCCCTTCCCTGCCAGTGTCATAAGTACAGTGACAGTGCATATATTTTTTTTTTAGCACTGATTAATGATTTCGTGTCACTGGTCCCCAAAAAAGTGTCGCTTAGTGTCAGATTTGTCTGCCACAATGTCGCACTCCCGCTAAAAAAAAAAAAAAAAATCGCTGATCGACGCCATTACTAGTAAAAAAAATAAATAAATAAAAATTCAATAAATATATCCCATAGTTTGTAGACGCGATAACTTTTGCGTAAACCAATCAATATACGATTATTGGGATTTTTTTTAACCAAAAAACATGTAGCAGAATACAAAAAAAAATAAAATTGAATTTTTTCAACTATCTATATTGCACTTCATTGGCTGCTTTAAAGCCCCGATAGGGGGTTCTCGTATTTCTTCTATGCATGTAGCAGAATACATTTTGGCCTAAATTGATGAAGAAATTAGATTTTTTACATTTTTTTTTATTGGGTGTGTTTTATAGCATAAAGTAAAAAAATATATATATATTTTTTTTTTTTTCAAAATTTACGCTTTTTTTTTTTTTGTATCTAGCGCAAAAAATAAAAACCGCAGAACAAATACCACCAAAGAAAACATTATTTAATATATTTATTTGTTTAGTATATTTATTATAGCAAAAAGTAAAACTTTTAAAAAATTTTTTGTCTTTTTTTGTTTAATAGAGCAACCACGGCGGTAAACAAATACCACCAAAAGAAAGCTCTATTTGTGGGGAAAAAAGGATATCAATTTTATTTGTGTACAGCGTCGCACGACCGCGCAATTGTCAGTTAAAGTAACGCAGTACCGTATCGCAAAAAAAACGGCCTGGTCATGAAGGGGGGCTGAAGTGGTTAAAGAAATAGAATTTGGACTGAAAAGGAGAGGAAGGAGGGAGTCCCTGTGTGGGCCCTAAAAATGTTGGGAGACAAGACACAGCGCCTACATGTGGCCTAACGGGGAATCTCTACCTGAAGCGGGATGAGAAGAGTTGGTTGGAAATGGAGCTGGGACGGATCCTTTAAGCCGGGGACTGGCCCGGTATGACAGACGGGGGGTATCACAGGTAAGCTTCCATTTAAAAAAATATCATATTTTTCTTGGGCCAGCTAAACAAGAGCCCGAAATTTCTGATGTCGTGCAAATGATCGCAGCAGCAGCAGTTGTAATAAACATATCTCCATAGTGTGATGTTTTTCTGCTTGTTGCCATGGCAATGACCCTAGCAACCACAACTGAGACAATCGATGCTTAAACCCGGTTTCCAGGGTCAGCAAGTGATAGCGTGAAGGTACTGAGAGCTGATCAAGGTGCTTCAGCTCGTGATTCCAAGTTGTAATGAAAGGAGTAAACAAAACAAGAGGAAGCTTTGTGTAGTATTCTGTATATTTCGTTTTTGTTTTTTGTTTTTTTTTTTAGTCATTTTCCGCATGCCTTTTCAATAAGGTAAAATGTTAAAATAAAATGTTTAATAGGGTAAAATAAGGTAAAAAGGTCAAATGAAAATGTTGCATGAGAATATTTCTTTGTTAACACTGCCAGCCTATAAAACGGAGCAGAATAGCAGGGAGATCAGACTACACGAGCTGCAGGAAGACTCAAAAATATCTCCTAAAACCCGTATGGAGAGAAATACGGAGGCCACCATGGCTGTCCTGCTTGTGAATGCTAGTTTCCTGGCTGTCTTTTGATTTCAAGGCTTTGGGTAATTCATTGACTCGGCACAAGCATGCAGCCAGTGAAGTTAGAGCACCTGATTGCCATACCTGCCTGAGACTGTGACTCAAAGTTTTTGAAGCTGTTGGATCACTTAGTGTCACTTAGGTGCTTAGATTTTAAAGGAGGGCTCTGATTGAGCAACAAACGTCCAGCCAGATCCCCGTGAAATTGATTTGAATAGCAGGGAGATCAGACTACACATGCTGCAGGTAGACTCAGAAACGAAGGACACATCCCTCTGCCTCTCTCTTTCCTTTAAACCTATATGGAGAGACATATGGAGGTGTACATTGCTGTCCTACTTTGAAATGCAGGTTTCCTGGCTGAGTATGGGTTTCAATTCCTTCTAAGCCTCAGAATCAGGACAAGAATGCAGCAAATTAAATGTTTGATGGTCCTTTGCCTGGAGAAAATATCATTTTGTATGGTCCTTTGACCTCAGACTTAAAGTGGAGAGGATGTAGTTTGGATGTTTTTTTACCTCCCGAGCTTTGCCTGACAAGAATGTAATGTGGAATGGTCCTTTTGCCTATCAGGTTTTGCCTGGCGAGAATATATTGTTGGATGGTCCTTTGCCTGAAGAAGGTGTAGTGTTGAATGGTCCTTTACCTTCTAGGCTTTGCCCAGGGAAGATGTAGTGTTGGATTGTTCTTAGCCTCCCAGGCTTTCAGGCCAAGATAGGATGTAGCGTTGGATAGCCCTTTACCTCCTAGGTTTTGCCCAGAGAAAATGCAATGTTGGATGGTTCTTTACCTCCCAGGTTTTTACCTGGAGAGAACGTAGCATTGGATGGTCCTATACCTCCCTGGCTTTCAGACCTAGAGAAGATGCAGCATTGGATGGTCCTTTACCTCATAGGCTTTACCTGGAGAAGATGTAGCGTTGGATGGCCTATTACCTCCCAGGCTTTGCCTAGAGAAGATGTAGTGTTGGATGGTCCTTTACCTCGCAGGCTTTGCTTAGAGAAATTTAAATGTTGGATGGCCCTTTACTTCCCAGACTTTGCCTGGAGAGATTGTAGGGTTGGATGGTACTTTGCCCCCTAGTCTTTGCCTGGAGAATATGTAATGTGAATGGTCCTTGGGCTTCCAGGCCTAGAGAGGATGGAGCGTTGGATAGTCCTTTACCTCCTAGGTTTTGCCCAGAGAAAATGCAATGATGGATGGTTCTTTAACTCCCAGGTTTTTACCTGGAGAGAACGTAGCACTGGATGGTCCTATGCCTCCCAGGCTTTCAGACCTAGAGAAGATGCAGTGTTTGATGGTCCTTTACCTCATAGTCTTTACCTGGAGAAGATGTAATGTTGGATGGTCCATTACCTCCTGGGCTTTGCCCAGAAAAGATGTAGTGTTGGATGGTACTTTACCTCCCAGGCTTTACCTGGAGAAGGTGTAATGTTGGATGGTCCTCTACCTCCCAAGCTTTGCTTGGAGAAAATGAAATGTTGGATGGTCCTTTACTTGCCAGACTTTGCCTGAAGAGAATGTAGCGTTGGATGGTACTTTTCCCCCTAGGCTTTGCCTGAAGAATATGTATTGTTGAATGGCCCTTTACCTCTCAGATTTTGCTTGGAGAAGATACAGTATAGTGTTGAATGGTCCTTTACCTCCTAGGCTTTACCTGGAGAAGATGTAGTGTTGAATGGTCCTTTACCTCATAGGCTTTACCTGGAAAAGATATAGTGCTGGATGGTACTTTGCCTCCCAGGCTTTCAGGCCTATAGAGGATGTAGCGTTAAATGGTCTTTGCCACCTAGGCTTTACCTGGTGAAGATGTAATGTTGGATGATGCTTTTTCTCCTAGGCTTTGCCTGGAGAAAGTATAATGTTGGATGGTTCTTTGCCTCCCTGACCTGTTGCCTGAGGAGGAAATCCTTCCAGAGTCTATTCCCAAGGATAGGGAATGGGCCTATGCTAGACACTGAGGGACAAGAAGGTGACTATTAAAGATCACCTTCAGAAAAAAACATTACTTAGTAAATTGCTGGTTTTAGCTTACCGGGCATACAATTGAAATTTAAATTTGTCAGTCTCAACTTAAAGACATGCCAATAGCTTCTTTTGAACAGAACAAATACTATGCTGCATTTTTGAGTAACCTGTAATCCTTAACACTATCTCCCCTGGACATTGAGTAAATAAAAGCCTGAGATTGACTGAGTTCATGTCAGTCACTAGGTCAAAGCATGGTGGGCCAACAGTAAGTCAATGTACCTACAGTAAGACTTGTAGGGACCCAACTTTCCAGGGGCTTCTTACAGGACTACATTATCATTTGTCTTTTATATGTTTGGGGAGGGAGGTATGAAAAGGGGAATATATTTCTGGAAAAAAAAATGCTGGCTCACTTTATTTTTGCTGCACTAATTCATTTTTAACAATAGCATTTTTTTTTCAGTTCTTGATTATTTTTTTACAAAATATGCTTCCGAAATTAATCAGATATTTCTAAGATTTTACCGCTGATGGAAAACTCTATTTGTCTCACATAAAAACCAATCTCAAATTCAGATGGATGGCTTACAGAATAGGGGAAGAAAAAAAGTTATTAGCACTTGAACTAATGCAGCAGTGAAAAGCCAAAATTGCTGCGGTCCTGGAGCCGTATGAAGACGGCGTTGCTTCATATAAAAATCCACCCAGATTTCAAAAAGTGTTTTCACAGCTGGGTGATTCAGACCTGAAATGATTCTCAGCAGCGTGATAAGCAGCTCTGTTTCATTGGCTTGCCTGCGTCATCTGATACTGCAGCAGAGAGCTCGCAAGTAGTTAGGTTACTGCATTACACGGAGGTGTGAGAGCAAGTCTAATGACATTAGGACGGTCATTATTTAACCCCCCTCTTCCTAGAACGTTTGGCGGCCCAATATGCCCCCCCAATTTCAACCGTAATAACGGTTTTGCCATGAAGATTTTTCATTCTGAGACAGTAACTGATGTCCCCGCATTATATAAACTGCTGCAGGGGGTGCCTGGACCATAGTAGCACTGGGTTAAAGAAATTTAGTTTAGATGTGCCTGAGCGTATGAATTGGCTCAGGTGAGTTCCGCAGTGCTCTCCAGTTACAGACGGGAATAAGATTGGCCACTTACATTAAATAAAAGAATATCATGGCTACAAGTGTTTACATAGCATTCTGCGACACAGGGACTATCATGAAGGTGCGATATAAAACAGCGTCATCTAATACAACATTCCCATGTCAAACATGCAGTTAGATCTGACCATAGTAAAAAAAAAAAGCTTTATTATTAGATTATATAAAATATTTGATATTTATACATTATATGTTATATAATTTTATATATATATATATATATATATATATATATATATATATATATATATATAATATATATATATATATAATATATATATACACATATACACGATATACTGTGTATGTATATATATATATATATATATATATATATATATATATATATATATTTACATATACATATACAGTATCTCATAAAAGTGAGCACACCCGACATTTTAAATATTTTATTTTATCTTTTCATGTGACAACACTGAAGAAATGACACTTTGCTACAATGTAAAGTAGTGAAGTAGTGATTGTACAGCTTGTATAACAGTGTAAATTTGCTGTCCCCTCAAAATAACTCAACACACAGCCATTAATGTCTAAACCACTGGCAACAAAAGTGAGTACACCCCTAAGTGAAAATGTCCAAATTGCGCCCAAAGTGTCAATATTTTGTGTGGCCACCATTATTTTCCAGCACTGCCTTAACCCTCTTGGGCATGGAGTTCACCAGAGCTTCACAGGTTGCCATTGGAATCCTCTTCCACTCCTCCATGACGACATCACGGAGCTGGTGGATGTTAGAGACCTTGCGCTACTCCACTTTGAGGATGCCCCATAGATTCTCAATAGGGTTTAGGTCTGGAGACATGCTTGGCCAGTCCATCACCTTTACCCTCAGCTTCTTTTGCAAGGCAGTGATGTGTTTGGGGTTGTTATCATGTTGGAATACTGCCCTGCGGCCCAGTCTCCGAAGGGAGGGGATCATGCTCTGCTTCAGTATGTCACAGTACATGTTGGCATTCATGGTTCCCTCAATAATCTGTAGCTCCCCAGTGCTGGCCGCACTCATGCAGCCCCAGGCCATGACACTCCCACCACCATGCTTCACTGTAGGCAGGACACACTTGTCTTTGTACTTCTCACCTGGTTGCCGCCACACACGCTTGACACCATCTGAACCAAATAAGTTTATCTTGGTCTCATCAGACCACAGGGCATGGTTCTAGTAATCCATGTCCTTAGTCTGCTTGTCTTCTGCAAACTGTTTGCGGGCTTTCTTGTGCATCATCTTTAGAAGAGGCTTCCTTCTGAGACGACATCCATGCAGACCAATTTGATGCAGTGTGCGGTGTATGGTCTGAGCACTGACAGACTGAGCCCCCAACCCTTCAACCACTGCATCATTGCTGGCAGCACTAATACGTCTAGTTCCCAAAGACAACCTTTGGATATGATGCTGAACTCTCTGAGGATCTGAAAAAAAGAATTATTGCTCTACATAAAGATGTCCTAGGCTATAGGAAGATTGCCAAAACCCTGAAACTGAGCTGCAGCATGGTGGCCAGAACCATACAGCGGTTTAACAGGACAGGTTCCACTCAGAATAGACCTCGCCATGGTCGACCAAAGAAGTTGAGTGCATGTGCTCAGCGTCATATCCAGAGGTTGTCTTTGGGAAATAGATGTATGAGTGCTGCCAGCATTGGTGCAGAGGTTGAAGGGATGGGGGGTCAGCCTGTCAGTGCTCAGACCATACGCAGCACACTGCATAAATTTGGTCTGCATGGCTGTTGTCCAGAAGGAAGCCCAGAAGTTTGCTGAAGACAAGCGGACTAAGGACATGGATTACTGGAACCATGTCCTGTGGTCTGATGAGACCAAGATAAACTTATTTGGTTCAGATGGTGTCAAGCTTTTGTGGTGGCAACCAGGTGATGAGTACAAAGACAAGTGTGTCTTGCCTACAGTCAAGCATGGTGGTGGGAGTGTCATGGTCTGGGGCTACATGAGTGTTTCCGGCATTGGGGAGCTACAGTTCACTGAGGGAATCAGTGAATGAATGCCAACATGTACTGTGACATACTGAAGCAGAGCATGATCCCCTCCCTTCGGAGACTGGGCCGCAGGGCAGTATTCCAACATAACGACCCCAAACACACCTCCAAGATGACCACTGCCTTGCTAAAGAAGCTGAGGGTAAAGGTGATGGACTGGCCAAGCATGTCTCCAGACCTAAACCGTATTGAGCATCTGTGGGGCATCCTCAAATAGAAGGTGGAGGAGCGCAAGGTCTCTAACATTAACCAGCTCCGTGATGTCGTCATGGAGGAGTGGAAGAGGACTCCAGTGGCAACCTGTGAAGCTCTGGTGACCTCCATGCCCAAGAGGGTTAAGGCAGTGCTGGAAAATAATGGTGGCCACACAAAATATTGACACTTTGTTCCCGATTTGGACGTTTTCACTTAGGGGTGTACTCACTTTTGTTGCCAGCGGTTTAGACATTAATGGCTGTGTGTTGAGTTATTTTGAGGGGGCAGCAAATTTACACTGTTATACAAGCTGTACACTCACTACTTTACGTTGTAGCAAAGTGTCATTTCTTCAGTGTTGTCACATTAAAAGATAGAATAAAATATTTCCAAAAATCTGAGGGGTGTACTCACTTTCATGAGATACTGTAGGTACCTTCTTAGGTACCTATGGATATTATACTATTCGTTTATACATTTTTTTTTCTTTTTAAAATATTTCAAAAAATCTGAGGGGTGTACTCACTTTTGTGTACACATACACACACACTGTATATATATATATATATATATATATATATATATAATGTATAAAAATACATATACAGTATTTATATTTAATATAAAAATATACATTACATAAATATTATTTGGTGTTATAGAGTTGTTATATTATTACTAATTATCATATTTGTTCTACAAATACTTTTCTTTTGTTCTTCTCTGCCCTTACGGGCAAATTCCTGCCAGGACGGAGCTGAGAGTGAACTGAACTGTGCTGCACTGTGGGCATTAATGCCGGCAGACTTGGCACAGCTGCTGCTGGCTGGTGTTTATATGCACAGAAGTGCGCTGATGGCTTCTGCGTTAATTAAAGGTTAGCGTCCTCGGAATGTTTTATATCGACTGCAGGTTCTGCTCTTACCACCACTCTTGCGAAATTAAGAAGAGTCTAATTTGTGGTCCCTGAGTTTTGCGCATGCAGGAAAAAGCAATGGACTGGCATGAATGCCCCATACCCTGTTGCCGCACATAAATTTCTTTTGTTCCTGCTCCTTCTTTCAGCTGATCAGAAAAGACGATAGTAACTTATACTTGCAGGTATTGAGGAACATGGGACAGCGTTGATGCTCACCCATTGGGCCAGATATGTCACATGAGGGCTAGGAGAGTCTTTAAACCCTGTATAGGCTCTGACTGATATGACTTGGAGGTTACACGGGGCTGCAGATGAACGAAGCAGCAGATGACTTAAAGAAAATAGGATTTTCATAACAGCTTACCTGTAAAAATCCTTTTCTTGGAGTACATCACGGGACACAGAGCCACAGTAGTTACTATGTGGGTTATACGCCACCTTCAGGTGATGGACACTGGCACGCCCTAAGACAGGAAGTCCACTCCCTATATAACCCCTCCCACTACTGGGAGTACCGCCGTTTTTGTAGCAAAGCAATATAAGTGTATTAGAAGAGGGGAGGGACCTCTGTGTCCCGTGATGTACTCCGAGAAAAGGATTTTACAGGTAAGCTGTTATAAAAATCCTATTTTCTTTATCGTACATCACGGGACACAGAGCCATAGTAGTTACTATGTGGGATGTCCCAAGAGCAATGCCAACTGAAGGGAGGGATTCACAACAAAAGTAGGGCACCAAGCGACTAAAGGACTTATACTGCTGCCTGCAGCACACTACGCCCAAAGGCGATATCCTCATGACCTTTTTACATCAATCTGCCAGAATCTGGTAAATGTATGGACTGAAGACCAAGTTGGGGCCTTGCAGATTTGAGCCATGGAGGCCTGGTGATGCACCGCCCAAGAGGCACAAACAGCCCTAGTGGAGTGCGCTTTGATTTGAGAGGGTGGAATCTTCCCCTTCAAACCATAAGCTTGAACAATTACTTGCCAAATCCATTTAGAAATAGTAGATTTCGACGCTGCCTGTCCTTTTATATATATATATATATATATATATATATATATATATATATATATATATATATATAAATAAAATATGTTTTTAAAAAACCCAGTATACATACCATTGTTTGTAGATGCTATAACTTTTACCATTAATATTTGCTTATTGGGATTTGTTATTATAAATCCAACACTTTTGTGTTTGCCCCTATTTATCATGAGCTGAGCTCAAAGATCTACGAATTTTTCTATGTACACAAAAGGCCGATTTCTCTCAAATATTGTTCACAAATCTGTCTAAATCTGTGTTGGTGAGCACTTCTCCTTTGCCGAGATAATCCATCCACCTCACAGGTGTGGGATATCAAGATGCTGATTAGACAGCATGATTATTGCACAGGTGTGCCTTAGGCTGGCCACCATAAAAGGCCGCTCTAAAATGTGAAGTTTTATCACACAGCACAATGCCACAGATGTCGCAAGTTTTGAGGTTGCATGCGATTGGCAGGCTGACTGCAGGAATGTCCACCAGAGCTGTTGCCCTTGAATTAAATGTTAATTTCTCTACCATAAGCCGTTCCAGAGAATTTGGCAGTACATCCAAAGGGCCTCACAACCGCAGACCACATGTAACCACACCAGCCCAGGACCTTCACATCCAGCATCTTCACCTCCAAGATGGTCTGAGACCAGCCACCCGGACAGCTGCTGCAACAATCGGTTTGCATAATCAAAGAATTTCTGCATAAACTATCAGAAGCCTTCTCAGGGAAGCTCATCTGCTCGTCGTCCTCATCGGGGTCTCGGCCTGACTGCAGTTCGTCATCGTAACCGACTTGAGTGGGCAAATGTTCACATTCGATGGTGTCTGGCACTTTGGAGAGGTGTTCTCTTGATGGATGAATCCCGGATTTCACTGTTCAGTGCAGATGGCAGACAGCGTGTATGGCGTTGTGTGGGTGAGCCGTTTGCTGATGTCAACATCGTGGATGGAGTGGCCCATGGTGGCGGTGGGGTTATTGTATGGGCAGGCTTATGCTATGGACAATGAACACAGGTGCATTTTATTGATGGCATTTTGAATGCACAGAGATACCGTGACGAGATCCTGAGGCCCATTGTTGTGCCATTCATCCACCACCATCACCTCATGTTGCAGCATGATAATGATAATGCACGGCCCCATGGTGCAAGGATCTGTACACAATTCCTGGAAGCTGAAAACATCCCAGTTCTCACATGGCCAGCATACTCACCGGACATGTCACCCATTGAGCATGTTTGGGATGCTCTGGATCGGCGTATACAACAGCGTGTTCCAGTTCCTGCCAATATCCAGCAACTCCGCACAGCCATTGCAGAGGAATGGACCAACATGCCAAGGAGATGTGCTGCACTGTGTGAGGCAAATGGTGGTCACACCAGATACCGACTGGTTTTCGGACCTCCCCTGACCCCCCCAATACATTAAAACTGCACACTGTAGAGTTGCCTTTTATTGTGGCCAGCCTAAGGCACACCTGTGCAATAATCATGCTGTCTAATCAGCATCTTGATATGCCACACCTGTGAGGTGGATGGATTATCTCGGCAAAGGAGAAGTGCTCACCAACACAGATTTAGACAGATTTGTGAAGAATATTTGAGAGAAATAGACCTTTGTGTACATAGAAAAAGTCGTAGATCTTTAACCACTTCCGGACCGCCGCACGCCGATATATGTCCTAAATTTAAAGTGGAATATCGTTGTTATAGTAGCTAGCTGCCATAACCCCAGTATCCTCTTCTTTGTCCGACGGTCCACTTTCCGATAATAGTGGTCTCTGCGGTTGATTCGCCGCAAGATCACTTTTATCGGTGGCGGGAGAGGGGCCCTCCCCATCGGATCCTCATTCAGTGGCATGGGGACGAGTGAGGGGGAAGATGGCCCCCACCCGTCTCAATACCATTGCAGGGCGGAAGCGACGTCAAAACGTCACTTTCGCCCATAGCTCTTAAAGGCCCTTTTTTTTTTTTATAAATGACAATTTTTAAATTTTTTTTATTGCATTTTAGTGTAAATAAGAGATTTGAGGTCTTTTGACCCCCAGATTTCATATTTAAGAGGACCTGTTATGCTTTTTTTCTATTACAAGTGATGTTTATATTCCTTGTAATAGGAATAAAAGTGACACATTTTTTTTTTTAAATGAACAGTGTAAAAATAAAAATAAAAGGTAAAATAAATAAGAAAAAAAAATTTTTTAAACACGCTCCATCCCGCCGAGCTTGCGTGCAGAAGTGAACACAGACGCGAGTAGCGCCCGCATATAAAAACGGTGGTCAAACTACACATGTGAGGTATCGCCGCGATCGGTAGAGCGAGAGCAATAATTCTAGCCCTAGACCTCCTCTGTAACTCAAAACATGCAACCAGTAGAATTTTTTAAACGTCGCCTATGGAGATTTTTAAGGGTAAAAGTTTGTCGCCATTCCACGAGCTGGGCACAATTTTGAAGCGTGCCATGTTGGGGATCAATTTACTCGGCGTAACATTTTTCATCTTTCACAATATGAAAAAAAAAATTGGGCTAACTTTACCGATGTCTTCATTTTTTATTCAAAAAAGTGTATTTTAATTCCAAAAAAAGTGCGCTTGTAAGACCGCTGCGCAAATACGGTATGACAGAACGACCGCCATTTTATTCTCTAGGGTGTTAGAAAAAAAAATGTATAATGTTTGGGGGTTATAAGTAATTTTCTAGCAAAAATAAAAACAGTTTTTATCTTGTAAACTACAGATCTCAAAAAGAGGCTCGGTCCTTAAGTGGTTAAGTTCAGCTCATGATAAATAGGGGCGTTTATAATTTCGCTCAGTAGTGTATATATATACTCGAGTATAAGTCGAATTTTTCAGCACATTTTTTTATGCTGAAAGTGCCCCTCTCGACTTATACTTGAGTCAAGCACTTTTCTGCAGCAAAAAAATGTCATTTTCCGAACCGACTTTGGGGCCCCGTATCTCAGGGCCACTTGATGCTAGGAACCCCAAATTTGGTGTGCAAACCCAGTGGAACTGGTACCACAACATATCCAAAGAAGTTCCTAGCTCTAAGTGGCCCCGAGATACGGGGCCCCAAAATCGGTTCGGAAAATGTCATTCTCTGCTGCAGAAAAGTGCTTGACATTTTCTGAACCGAATTTGGGGCCCCATATCTCAGGGCCACTTGGTGCTAGGAAGGAACCCCAAATTTGGTGTGTACACCCAGTGGAACTTGTACCATAACATATCCAAAGCTGAAGTTCCTAGCTCCAAGTGGCCCTGAGATACGGGGCCCCAAAACCGGTTCGGAAAATGTCATTCTCTGCTGCAGAAAAGTGCTTGACATTTTCTAAACTGATTTTTGGGGCCCTGTATCTCGGGGCCACTTGGTACTAGAAACCCCAGCTTTGGAAATATTATGCTGCTAGTTCCACTGGGTTTGCACACCAAATTTGGGGTTCTTAGCACTAAGTGGCCCCGAGATATGGGGCCCCAAATTTGGTCAACTGTGTCCATCTGCAGCAATGTCATTTCGGGACCCTTTGGGTTCAGAGACCCCAAATTTTTGCTGCAGCTAGGGGGCATCTAGGAACCCTTAACTACCGAGTTTGAAGTTCGGGGGACCTATGGCTGCAAATGGGCACAGTGATGCTGCAAATGGGCATTGTTGACCCTCTTTTCCACTTACAGTAGCTGTGCATTTCTCACCCTCGTCTTATACTCGGGTCAATACGTTTTTCCCATTTTTTTGTGGTAAATTAGGGCCTCGACTTATACTCGGAACGACTTATACTCGGAACGACTTATACTCGAGTATACACGGTTTATATATATATATATATATATATATATATATATAATAAATCGGATATCATGCAGCCTTATTTACAAGGTTCAGTTGTTATTTGACCAGACATCAGTACGGGGAGGACGTGTGATCTAAGGGACTTTGTGAACTGTCGGTGCCAGACGTTTCTCATGCATTTCAGTCTCTGGAGTTTACAGCGGATGGTGTGAATAACAAAAAACCTTCCAGTGGGCGTCAGTTCTCTGGGAAATAAAAACGCTCAGCTAACGAGAGCGGTCTCGGAAGAGAATGGCTACCTGTCTCAGCTGTCAAATAACATCTGACAGCAGCAGAAGACCATGCTGGGTTTTCCTCCTGCCCACTAAGACCAGAAAAAAAAAGAGAATATGGTGGGCACAGGATCACTTGGATGAATTTTAGAGAACATGACTGATCGAATGAATCCTAGTTTCTGCGTCTGCATGCAGATGGAAGCTCAGAATTTGATATTCTTGGATCCTGTGTCAATAGTTTAGGCTGGTGGTGCCAGTATAATGGTGTGGGGGGTGTTTTTGTATCGAGACCCTTGATACCAATTAAGTATCATTGGAACACTACCATGTACCTGGCCAGGGCTGTTGTTAGAAATCATGCTGCCCACGTACAGCCTACCTGACCCCCCCCCCCCCCCAACCAACCCCGAAAATATCAAAACAGTATTTTTGATAAAAATACACATTTTTTATATATATTACACTAAAATCATTATTAGTTAACACAAACACAACATAACATACACAACATTCATGCTAAATCTAAAAGCAAGGCTAGCAAGGCTTTATGTGAATGAGGTCCTGGGGCTCATTCACAGGGGTGCTGTGACCTGTACAGTATGTGGCCGGAGATGCGTATAGGCAGCCTATGTTACCCTATGAGGATGCATCTGTGAATTTGGGGGCCAGGTTCTGTCAAATTAGGACCAGTGGCTGTGTTCATAAAGCTGCTGCGCCCCCCATAGAGTAACAGCGGTTTAACAAGACAGGCTCCACTCAGAACAGGCCTCGCCAATGTCAACCAAAGAAGTTGCGGTCACGTGCTCAGCGTCATATCCAGAGGTTGTCTTTGGGAAATAGACGTATGAGTGCTGCCAGCAGTGCTCAGACCATACGCCACACACTGCATCAAATTGGTCTGCTGTCATCACAGAAGGAAGCCTCTTCTAAAGATGATGCACAAGAAAGCCCGCAGTTTGCTGAAGACATTCAGACTAAGGACATGGATTACTGGAACCATGTCCTGTGGTCTGATGAGACCAAGATAAATGTATTTGGTTCAGATGGTGCCAAGCGTGTGTGGGGGCAACCAGGTGAGGAGTACAAAGACAAGTGTGTCTTGCCTACAGTCAAGCATGGTGGTGGGAGTGTCATGGTCTGGGGCCGCATGAGTGCTGCCGACACTGGGGGGCTACAGATCATTGAGGGAACCATGAATGCCAACATGTACTGTGACATACTGAAGCAGAACATGATCCCCTCCCTTCAGAGACTGGGCCGCAGGGCAGTATTCTAACATGATAACGACCCCAAACACACCTCCAAGATGACCACTGCCTTGCTAAAGAAGCTGAGGGTAAAGGTGATGGACTGGCCAAGCATGTCTCCAGACCTAAATCCTATTGATCATCTGTGGGGCATCCTCAAACGGAAGATGGAGGAGCGCAAGATCTCTAACATCCACCAGCTCTGTGATGTCGTCATGGAGGAGTGGAAGAGGACTCCAGTGGCAACCTGTGAAGCTCTGGTGACCTCCATGCCCAAGAGGGTTAAGGCAGTGCTGGAAAATAACAGTGGCCGCACAAAATATTGACACTTTGGGCCCAATTTGGACATTTTCACTTAGGGGTGTACTCACTTTTGTTGCCAGCGGTTTAGACATTAATGGCTGTGTGTTGAGTTATTTTGAGGGGACAGCAAATTTACACTGTTATACAAGCTGTACACTCACTACTTTACATTGTAGCAAAGTGTCATTTCTTCAGTGTTGTCACATGAAAAGATAGAAGAAAATATTTACAAAAATCTGAGGGGTGTACTCACTTTTGTGAGATACTGAAGGTACCTTCTTATCTACTTGTGGATATTATACTATTCATTTATACATTTTTTTTTCTTTTTAAGCAGCTGCTGAACACAGTAGTATTTGTTATTTATGTTTATGTAGCTTGTTTTTAACTTTCTACGAGCTTTACAGCTTTTTTTGTTTTTTTTTTTCACAATATTACAAATCTACTGGCAGGCAAAACCGCAACTATCTACGGTATATATTTCAGCTGCATCTAAAGCCATATGTCTGGAGCCGCCTTTAAAATACAGACCGAGCCACAAAAAATGTAAACGCCGATTCCCAGCCGTTGCTTCGCTTTATCTGTAGATTATTAATCGTAGCTGAATTCCCATTTATTATATTGGTGTGGAAGTCTGTGTCTTGACGGAATTTAAGATCATAGGTTTTCTTTCTTAATTAGCTGGCAGCGAGCAATTTCCTTCTGTACCATGCGGCGCCGCTCGGCACTTGTTAGAGAAATTAACCCAATGCGGGAAATGGATAAATTGTATGCGGGATCACACACAGCCCTGCGCTCGGAGTCAGCGCCCTGCGCTCAATTAGTGAGGGGGCACCGTATAAACTTTCCCCCGACTCCCCCCACACACTCCTATTCTGTTGTCTGGGAGATAATAGATATCAAATATATAGCAAAGAAAAAAAAAACATAATATTAATAGAAAAATAATTTTCTGTGACTTTTTTTTTTCAAATTAGTTCACAAGAACAAAAATATCATATATTGCAGCTTACTAGTCCTCAGGTATTACCTTTTTTTTTTTACTTTTTTTTTTTTTTCATTTTTACCTGGTGATCCTGCCAATAAACACATTTCCTGTCTCGGGCTCCATTCACATCAGTGCCTTTTTTCATGCTTTTTTTCAGAAACATTTTTTTTTTTCTAACAAGGGTTCCTATGGGACATGTTCACATTGATGCATTTTTGTGCCTCTGCGTTTTTTTTAAAAGGGTCAGGGACTTTTTTTAAATGCAAAACATTGCTTTTTTGCTTTTTTTTTTTTGGTTCAATAGACTTCAATGGAGAAGCTGCAGAAAAGAATGTAGTGCGTTTTTACCATGATTTCGCCGCCATTTGCCTTTTCAAATCTGACCAACAACAAATAAAAAAAACAAAAAAAACAAAAAGCATAACAAAAACGCGACAAGTAAAAGGTGGAAAGACCACCGCGCTGTATAAATACACACAATTAACACAATCAAGTAATAAAGTGACAAACAATTAAAAAGAAAAGCAGCCGCTAAAGGTGAGATACACACACTAAACACTAACAAAAACGCAAAGTGCGACAAATCGCGGTGAAAAAAAGAACGGGGAAAGCGCAGCAAAAAGCACTGCAGAAATGCTCAAAAGCAACATGCATAGATGTGAATTGAGCCTAATGCTGCGTACACACGGTCGGACTTTCCGACGTAAAATGTGCGATGGGAGCTTGTTGTCGGAAATTCCGACCGTGGGTAAGCTCCATCGGACACTTTCCATCGGAATTTCCGCCGCACGAAATTTGAGATCTGGTTCTCAAATTTCCCGACAACAAAATCCGTTGTCGTAAATTCCGATCGTGTGTACGCAATTCCGACGCACAAAGTTCCACGCATGCTGGGAATCAAGCAGAAGAGCCGCACTGGCTATTGAACTTAATTTTTCTCGGCTCGTTGTACATGTTGTACGTCACCGCGCTCTTGGCGATCGGAATTTCCGACAAGATTTATGTGACCGTGTGTATGCAAGACAAGTTTGAGCCAACATCTGTCGGGAAAAAAAACATGGATTTTGTTGTTGGAATGTGCGATCGTGTGTACGCTGCATTAGAGTGTAACTAAAGCCCCATTCGCACTTGTGCAAATTGGGACTGCAAAGTCGCATGACAAGTCATACCCCATGATTTCCACTGAGTTCCATTCATATCTGTGCGACTTCAAAGTAGTCCCTGCAATACTTTGGTCCGGCTTTGATGCGACTTGAGGTCCACAGACCTCAAGAATACACAGGCATTGCTTCAAGTCACTAGCTCTGAGGAAGGGGGTGCGCCCCCAAAACGCGTTAGCTGTACCCTGTGTTCTGCGCATGTCCATGCACTGTGTTTATGGCCTTTGGTCAGTTGCATTTTGTGAGTACATGTACCCACTTTTATATAAAAAATTCTTATTATTAAATTATCTCTGGTAATGCACCAGGTGTGCGCTCCTTCCATTTCTGTTTTTCTTGTAATTGCTTCAAGTCACGTCCAAGTCGTGCGACTTTTAGGTCGCACGAGCGTGAATGGGGGCTAAACCCAGGCGCCTGCATTTGCTATATCTGGTCTCCCTCGGCACACAGAACATGTAAATGTAATTATTTTAATAAACATAAACTGCTAAATACCTTTTCTCATCAGCAGTATATCGCAGTCTTGTGACGTCTATCAGTGTCTTGGTAAAACTTGTAGGAGTTTTCATTCTGCTCTGACTGTCCTTTGAGGCTGCATGACCCCTGACTTTCTGTCTGGACAGTGCTGATTGGCCCTGTGCTGATCATATGCACCCTTCCCCCCAAAAAAACTCTCTAGCAATACACACCAAACTGAGCATGTGCAGAGTGCCCCCAAGGCTCTGCTCTATCAGGAGATGGATTGGGGATAGTGGAAGAAGGGGAGGATCAAAGGAGACAGGATCAAACAGCCTTATTGCATGTGGATTATTAACCCTTTAGGCTCCACAGTGAGTATAACAAGCATGCGTTACTGCATATACAGACTGATTTCACTGTTGTTGGTTTAGTAACACTTTAAGGTGACAACGCTTTAGGAGCAGTGTTGTCACGGCTAGGCTGCTCTCCTGATTTGGAATCCAACCCCTTCCCTCTCTCGTTATCTCCAAAACATAGCAGGGAGGTGTTCTGTCGCTCTCAAAAGAAAACACTGTTTGGGATATCAGTTCAATGCACAGGAAGTTACTGGAACACTGAAATTCTGGCAGGATCATTCACTGAAGGACACAGTGAGGATCTCAATTATCGGACCATTGGGGTTAGGCGCCATCTTCAGGAGTAGGACACTAGTCACAAAAAACAAAAGGTGGCCACCGGATGGTCGCCAAAGCCCCCAAACTGCTAGGGGCAGCTCGTTTTGTTTTGTGTAGCATCCAGGAATAAGGACCTAAGCATCCCACTTCTCAGTTTAAATGAAGAAAACCAAGGCAGTCACCACATCCAAGCACTGGTCATTTGTAATATAGATGTAGCACCCTCCTAGTTAGGTGCTAGCTTGGTTAGGGAAATTTAGTTCTTTAGCTCCTCTGTAATCAGTAGAGCAGCTTGTGATTGCTCTGGCCTGCTCTGAGTTTCACAGGCTGTGGATTTGACTGCTTCTCCCTATCTTTTTGGATGGTTCTGGAAAGTAGAGGCCTAGGAGAGTCTAATTCTACAAACTGAATATTTATGTGGTCCCAGCCAATCCCTAGTGGAGGGTACCCAGTAGGTGGCTGGGAGGGAGCAAAAATAGTCTGAGGCCTGGAGCAGAGGGGGTTTTTGTCCAGGAGGAGAACTTCCCAGCCTGAAGGGGTAGTCCAGCTGTGCTTCATTTGCTCATTGAGGTCCCAGCCTTATTAGCTGGGGGGGCTTAATCTATTGAATTTTGCTGGAGCCAAGGGAGTTATCTGGGGGTCTGGTCTGAAGAGCCCACAGGAGACATGTCTGACTGATATTGGAAGGAGGCATCAAGCACATTTGTGAGTACAGACCGCTGCGTGAGATCACAGTGACTTTGTGCTGCAAAGGTGCTGAAAGATGGACATTCCTCATGGTGTCCCTGTGCAGTTCAGCCCATTATTTGCTGCTGCAAGGACTAAGCTAGGAATCTTTGAGAAAGAAACAAGGGTCCTCAAGTTACAACTTTGCCCTACAGGAGTATCCCACAGTTCCCCCGCACCCATCCACGTTCAAGTTTAATAAAGCTTTATAAAAAGGACACCCCTAGACTAATCGTTGAGCCAGAAGAGTAACTGGGACTGTGTGCCTGGATGTGAAAACACTAGCTTGGAAAAGAACCTTGGGACCAATCAACGGGCCCTTTTCGGGGGTGAGTGCTGGATATGAACACTTAACCACTTGCTTACTGGGCACTTATACCCCCTTCCTGCCCAGGCCAATTTTAATTTTTCAGCGCTGATACACTTTGAATGACAATTGTGCGGTCATGCAACTCTATACCCAAATAAAATTTGTATCATTCTTTTGAGACAGATAGAGCTTTCTTTTGGTGGTATTTAATTACCACTAGGTTTTTTCTTTTTTGCTAAAGAAACTAAAAAAGACAGAAAATTTTGGGGAAAAAAAAACTTTCTTTAGTTTCTGTTATGAAATTTTGCAAATAAGTAGTTTTTATCCTTCATTGATGTGCACTGATGAGGCTGCACTAATATGCAGCACTAATAGTCTTGATAGGCAGAACTGATGAGGAGGCACTGATTGGCACTGATAATCAGGGCACTGATTACCTGCTCTCCTCACACTGTGACAACACATGAGGAGAGGAATGCCGATAACCAGCAATTCTGTTTACACTGTGATTGGACACAGCTGATCACGTGGTAAAGGGCCTCCGTGATTGGCCCTTTACCACGATCTGTGATTGGCTATGTCCAAAGGAAACAGCAATCACAGAGTGCACCGAATGCTTGCCCCAGTGGGCGAGTGAGGGGCGTGGTTCCAGGAGGACCACTGCTGGGACAAGGTTATCTAGAGCCCAGGGCAAACATGTCAAATTGCGCCCCCCCCCCATTATGTATGAGCATTATGTGTCAGCAAAAATCCCCCCCCCCAAAAAAATTGATCGCTAATCTGCATGATTACCCCTCAACCACCCAGCTCAAATCCTCTCTCTCCCCATATGCCCCCAGACAAATCTCCTTTCCCCCGAAAAATGAATATTCCCCCTCCTAGCACAAATCCTCTACCTCTCAACTTTCCCCTCCAAACACCCCCCCCCCACTCTAAACCCCCCTTTCCAGCACAAATTGCTCTCCCCCAATCCCCTATCCTAGCACAAATCTCCCCCAACAAACTTCCCCCCAAATACCCCCCAATCACTCCTACTAGCACCTCCCCCCCAAAAAAAAAATCCCCTCAAGCATATTACTTCTATAGCACCCCCCAAATCCCCCCTCTAAGCACAAATCCTCTTCCCCATCCCCCCTCCCAACACAAATCCCACCAATTTAGCATTCCTAGTACATCTCCCCAAATCTGCCCTTCTAGAACAATTCTTAACCCCTACCACCCCCCTAAATTCCCCCACCCAACACAAATCCAATCTCCCCAATCTCCTTGTGGTGCCCCCCTACCCCACATAACACCACAGTGCCCAGGGCAGTCGCCCCTCCTGCCCACCCCTTGTCCCAGCCCTGAGGAGGACATCCACGATGCCCTACCGGAACAGAGCTCTTTTTCAGCTATGGCATGGTTAGAAAGTGGTTAAAGTGGACCTTGCATGGAAATTCAAGATCTGCTCGTTTTGGAGGCCTCTACCCCTTGATTCTAAAAAGCTCAGTAAAAGCCATAAAAACATAAATGATGATGTCACCTCATCATTGGGTCCCAGGAAAGCAGGGGATCCCAAATCCCACTGTACAGCATGGGAGTGCCTTCTTGCAGGATTTGGGATCCTCAGCTTTCCCAACATCCTGTGGTGAGGACCAGTAAGGTCATTCTTGCACCAGAAGGGGATAAATACTGTGAGCATTTTTTTATCCATTTTTTTTATTTTTCTTTAATGGCTTTTACTGTGTTTTTTTTTAACCAGGGGAGAAAGGCTTGCTTCGGTGAACTGGGGTGGGGGACTCTGACACCATCTGTCTTCCACATATAATGCCATTTTGCTGCCTACCATGGAGATTGGACAACATTTCACACCTGCAGTCATGTAACTGCCAACTGGAATAATTAGCACCTATGCAGACACCTTGACACGAGGATGGGATTATGTAATTAGAACAAGGTGGTTCCACAATTTATACACCTTCCATCATGTTCTTGGACAATGAACATCATCTGTCTTGGCACATTTCATGGTGATTGGATTAAGGTGTCTGTTCTACCTGCCTGGATATAAATGTTGGTGTACCTTCCTGACACTCATTAGAACTGAAGAAGACAAGGTATGAAAATGTCTTCAACATTACAGAACAAGCCCAGCTCAACCTGACTAACTACTTCTAGATACACCATGGCTTGGCTAAATGAGAACCTTCACAGACATACAGGGGGGTAGAAGACTCAAATATAAATTGACCTTGGATTCAAGGTCCACTAATATTGCTGAAAGCCTCTATTTCTCATAAATCTGAATTTTATCTCACACCACCACCAACAGCTCCTTTTCTGCTCTCCTCTTCTGAATCTGTAAGAAGCTCACAGATAAGTAACCCCTTCCTTTGGCAATGTGTTCAGAAATTGCTGCCAACCATTCACTATATTAATTTTGTACAACAAGTCCCTGGTGTACAATCGGTGAACAGAAACTCTGCTTCAGCCTGTCCAAGGAAGGTGTGTGATAGCGCTGGACTGATGAGAGCGGAGATTGATTCTAATGAATAAAGTATAAAGTGTGTTTTCCCACCTGAGGTTCCTTTTATGGTGAAAGTAGGTTGTGTATGGTTCTGCTTCTGAGCCCGGGCTTCTGCCACTGTGATCATGATAGGCCAATCTCTCAACGGACAAACAAATGTAAGTGTGGTTTGGAGTGTCTTCTACAAACTTTCATCTCAATGAAATTCATTTCAAATACCGTATATACTTGTTAGAGAAGTCTTTCTCAACCTTTTCAGCAAAGAGGAACCCTTGAAAAAAACTTTCCAGTCTCAGGGGACCCCTGGTAAATATTACTATATCTACAACTCATGATACATTAGTGTGATGGTCAGTGGGAAGAAGTCTCCGTACACTTGTGGTCACTGGGAAGAATTACCCTCTTACAGATAGCTAAAAAGATCATTGGTGTCGGTGGGGGCTTTTCAGAGAGACAGAAATCATCCATAGCTTGAGGAATCCCTAGCAACCTCTGGAGGAACCCTAGGGTTCCATGGAACCCCAGTTGAGAAACCATGTGTTATAGCAGTAGATACAGCCAACACGTTCTAGAGCAGTGTTTCTCAACCTGAGGGTCGGGACCCCCTTGGGGGTCGAATGACAATTTGCTGGGGGGTCACCGAATCCTGGGCTGTTCCTGGAGCCTGCAGCCACCCACTCAGCCTCTTTGTAGCTGCCCATTCAGTTCATGGCATGGCTGGGGGGCAGAGACTAGAGGTCAGCTGACTGGTGAGGAATGTGAAGTGGGAGGGGCTGGAGGAGACCCTATCTCCTGATTTTGGCATAGGTGTCACTGCTACGAGACACCACAGAGCTGGAGACACAGTGAAGCCGGAGACACAGTGAGTGAGTAACACTACCTGTGATTATAGTTGCCATTAAAAGTCCCCACTACAGTTCTCAGATCAGCAGATGACCCTAATCAAACCTAAGTTGGCTGATCAGAACTCCCCCCAGCACACTGCCAATGATCCCATTCCCCCCACCCCCCACCAAGGTGTAAGTGAAGAAATAAAATAGAGACTACATGGAAGGGAGAGGAAAAGAGGGGGAGGAACAAAGGGAGAGAAAGAATAAGAGAAAGAAAAATAAAGACGGCTAGAGAGAGGGATGGGGGGGAAAAAATAAATAAATTAGGTTAGAGAGAGGTAAAAGGGAAAGAAAGGAGAACAAAGAGAAAGAGTGGTACATCCTAAAATATACCATACGGGGTTTTAATACTGTACGAGTGGAAGGGACTCAGGGAGCGCTAAATGTCCGCGGGTTAGGGGAGCATATTACTTGACTTGCCTTGGGTGCTGACAACCAACACTAAGAAAATAATTTTATTGTAGGGGTCCCCACAACTTGGGAAGTTTTATCAAGGGGTCACGGCACTAGAAAGGTTGAGAACCACTGTTCTAGAGGAAGGACTCCCCCTTCTTCAGGGCTCCAAACTCAAAAACCTTGAAATGAAGGTAGAGTGAGGCTAGCGTGTCCCATCGCCAATATATCGCCGGAAACAAACATCGATTCAGCCATACTAATGAAAAAAATTGAATGAACAGTCTTAAAGCTAAACATAAAATAAAAAAAAAATCTACTATTGTATAGTCAGCTTTGGGTAATTTATCCCCAGGTAACTCTCAAATCTATAAATATCACCCCCACAACTAGGATGCATAACAAAGCCCTCCAAATGAAAAATTGTTGCAAATTATGATACATATGTTAATATAATGGTGCCATTTTAGATACTCTGGGCTGATCTCTACACAAATATGTAAGATTCACAGTTTGCCATTTTGGTGATAGTGGCATTTTTGATTGCAGCACCATACTTCTATGCAACTTTCTGCTGAAATACACCAATATGATATTTTAGACCAGGCTGTCCCAACCAGGGTTTCTCTTGAGGTAACTAAGGGTTCCTTGAGCAATGACCAGTGGTGGACTGATCTTCTGCCCAATGGTGCCTGCATAGGTATGGCACTAGCCTCACTTGGCTGAGCCATCGTTGTAGGACCAGGAGATCTTTTTTTCTGCATCCTTTCAGGTTAGTAACTGATACTAATGATTTATTTAGCTCTCTGTAAGGGGACTCTTTTACCATTAAACACCATTTTAAGGGGGTTCTTCTCCTAGTGACCGCCAATGTCAGGGGACAATTTCTTGCTGACCTCCAATGTACAAATTACTGATCACATTCGTGTACTGTGAGTTGAAGATATAATTCAAACTGAATAAAAATGCTTGAGAAAGGGTGGTCCACAGCAGGGGTCTTCAAACTTTCTAAACAAATGGCCAGTTTACTGTCCTCCAGACTTTAGGGGGGGCAGACTGTGGCCATTGGAAGCAGAGAATGTCCCGGCATCAGTGGGAGTAAACAATGATGACAACTTTGGTGTCAGTGAGAGGAATTGTGCCTAATCATTGGCGTCATTTGGTGGGAAGAATCATGCCCCTATCATTGGTGTTAGTGGGAGGAACTGTGCCCCATCATTGGTGTCATTTGGAGGAACTGTCCCCCATTGTTGGGGTCATGGGGAGGAATTGTGCTCCTTCATTGGTGTCAGTGCGGAGGGGAATTACGCCCCAGTGCTGGTGTCAGAAGATAAAATATTGCCCAAAGGGCCAGATAAAAGCAAGAAAGGGCAGCAGTTTGGAAACCACTGGTCTACAGCATTTTCAAATATACAATTGATGTCCAAGTTGCTTTTTCAACTTTTACCAGCAACAGTATCTATACAGTGTTTTGTTGGAATATTTGATGTAAAGGCTCCAAGTGACGCCTGGATGGATTTTCAATAGCCCGAAGGGACTGATGTTTTATATTTGAGCAGTGACGTGGCGGTCTTTGTAAATTTGCTGCTATTGCTACATCCATCTATAATATTACCAACATTACCCAGCATTCAGTTGGTTCATATATGAAAAATGATGGAATTAGTCTCCTACGTCCATTGAAAAATTATTTTCAGTAACAGTAAGCCTCATATTTCTCTTTAACAATCCATTTGGATTGGAGGACTTTGTGATACATCCTAGTTATGGGCATGATAATTATGGTCTTAGGACTTATCTGAGGATGAATTATGTAAGGGTTGAAGCAAGAGTTGTCACATAAATCACATGATATATAAATTGTACAATTTTTTTTTTTGTGTTTTGTGTTTTTATGTGATTTGTATTTCTATAGCGATTTTTTTAAACTTTTACATTTTTAAACAAAATTGTATGTTGGACTCCTGATACTAATTAATAAAATATTACTATGGTTCTTTATCCATTGGGTACAAGTACTTAATCTGTTTTATATTATAATTATTATTTTTGTATACATTTATTAAATAAAGGTTTTTATATATATATATATTTTTTTGTTTTAATGAGCTTTTGATACTTTTTTGAAATGCGTTGATTGGCTGATTTAAATTAAAGAGGAGTTCCACCCGAGGTCCAGTCAAAAGAAAAAAAAAATTAAAAGTCAGCAGCTACAAATACTGCAGCTGCTGACTTTTAATTGGACACTTACCTGTCCAGGGTCCAGCGATGCGGGGGATCGAAGCCCCGCTCGTCTCCCCCTCCGTTCAGCGGCGCCGGCATTGCAACTGTGGGCGCCGGGCTGTGGCTTCACAGCCTGGCACCCACTGCGCATGCGCGAGCGGCGCCGTGCACCGTGATTGGCCGCTCAGTCACCTGGGACCTGTAATGGGTCCCAGATGATTGACAGGAGGGAGGGAGCAGAGCTGAGCCCTTCCTGTGCCGAGGGGGAAGTGATGTCACCAGCCCAGGCACTGGAAGAGGCAGACTACGAGGGAGCCCCTAGCAACAGGCATTTAGAGGTAAGTAAAAAAAAATAAAAATATCCAAATGTTTTTTTGTATTTTTTTTAGGATTTTTCATGTAGTTTTTTTTTTTTTTTTTGGGTGGAACCCCACTTTAAGCAATTTTTTTTTAGGTATAACCTTTGAACTATCTTTCTTTGTATTTTATGTATACCAGTAAACCAGTAGCTCCGAAAAAAGATAAATAAAATAAAATAAAATGGAAAAAATAAAATAAATGCCACTAGGAATCAATAGAAGATTCTGTTAACAAAAAAAAAAAAGAAAAAAAAAGCCTTTAGACTAGAAAGTCAGACTAGAACTTTTTCTCTCTAAAGGCAGTCACGCACATCAATGTAATTTTTTTTTTTTTTTTGATTTTTTGTAGCTCTTCAATATTGCAGCTAGGGAAATGTGCAAGTCGTATGAGACGGCCCAATGCGATCAATGAAAGCAGAAGCAGGCGAGGTGGAAAATCTCGTGGATAGGGCAGCGTTGGCATGATCGTTAAAATACAATCACATAAGCACAATGAATTAAAAGATAAACTATGCGATTGATTTTTGCCCAGTTTTGATTGGGCCGGAGCAGATATCACCGATAAAAAGTGCAGGGACGTGTGGCTTCTCAAATTAATTCCTTTTGCTGTAAATAGCCGATTAAAATTCCCTGCCCAATTGCTTAAAAAGTAATCGAACGCCCAAAATTGAATGCATGTTTGGACAGCATAAATCTTCCCCCAGCCTCCCTCCGCTGGGTGCTGTGCCTTTTCTCTTCATTGACACCCCCCTGCATGCTCCTCTCACTTAGAACTAATAGCTTGTAGCCATAGCAGAGCAGCCAGGTGAGAGAATACAACAGCAAGCATGCTTTCTGTTCCATAGAAGCCGTGGTTTTCATACACTGCAATGATGATTGCCAAATAGCCTGACACAGCTGTATGGAAAGAATGGCTCTGTAACAGTGGTCTTCAAACTGTGGCCCTTTGCGTGCCCTTATCCAGTCCTTGGATGAGGCATCATTCCTTCCACTGACACCAATGATGGGGCATCATTCCTTCCACTGACACAAATGATGGGGCATCATTCCTTCAACTGACACCAATGATGGGGCATCATTCCTTCCACTGACACCAATGATGGGGCACTATTTCTTCAACTGACACCAGTGATGACTCATTATTCCTTTCACTGACACCAATGATAGGGCACTATTCCTCCTAATGACTTCAATGATGGGACACTATTCCTCCCACTGACACCAATAATGAATCCTCATTTCTTCTACTGATGCCACTAATGGGGCACTATTTCTCCTACTGATACCAATGTTTGAACATTATTCCTTCCACCAACACCAATGATGGGGCACTATTCCTGCCATTGACACCAATGATGGGACACTATTCCTCCCACTGAAACCAATGATGAGACATCATTCCTTCTACTGACAGTGAAGCTAGAGCAGTATCCATTTCACTGAAACCAATGATGGGGCATTATTCCTTCCTCTGACACCAATGATGAGGCATTATTCCTTTCACTGATACCAATGATAGGGCACTATTCCTCCTACTGATACCAATGATGGGACACTATTCCTCCCTCTGACACCAATGATGGGGCACTATTCTTCCCACTGACACCAATAATGAATCATAATTCCTTCCACTGATGCCACTAATGGGGCACTATTTCTCGTACTGATACCAATGTTTGGACATTATTTCTTCCACCAACACCAATGCTGGGACACTATTCCTGCCATTGCCGCCAATGATGAGGCATCATTTCTTCTACTGACAGTGGTGCTAGAGCATTATCCATTTCACTGACACCAATGATTGGGCACTATTCCTTCCACTGACACCAATGATTGGGCACTATTCCTTCCACTGACACCAATGATCGGGCACTATTCCTTCCACAGACACCAATAATCGGGCACTATTCCTTCCACTGACACCAATGATGAGGGGCATCATTCCTTCTACTGACTGCGATGCTAGAGCAGTATCCGTTTCACTGACACCAATGATGAGGCATCATTTTTCCACTAACACCAATGGAGGGGCACTATTCCTCCCAGTGACACCAACAATGTGGTGCTGTTCCCTCCACTGATACAAATGATAGAGCTCTATTCCTCCTCCTATTGACCAACACACCCTATGTATTTTTTTTTTTACTCCCACTGATCAAGAACATTCTCTGACCTAATTGGCCCTTTGTTTAGAAAGTTTGTAGACTCCTGATCCATAATATCATGCTGTAAACCTGAGGTTCTGGATGTACACCTAGCTACAGGGGCATAAAGCAATAATTTGCATGGCTCCACCCACTACTCTAAAATGAGGACCTCCTTGTTTTTTCGATCTCTGATGGAAGATGTCCATGCAAATTATGTTTTAAGCAGGCTCTCCTGTGTTTAGCACCATCATAGCTAGCTATACCTGTTTTATCAGTCTTGCTGAAGCTTCTAATAACCCTCATTGGACTCCGCCCACAAGGTTTCGGTGCAGAAGACGTTGCAGGTAGAAGAAGAGGCTAGCAATGGATGGGGTATGCCTCAAGCAGTCAACATTTTCATATTCTGTGTCTACTACTGTATCTAGGCAGAGACTGGAAGTATTACAAGTAGACATTGGCAGCCTGTAATGCAGGGTGCATGGGCACCACCACCACCACCCCCTATCCATGCATGCGGCACCCTAATCTACATGCAGGGCACCGAACGCATGGATTCCAATCAGGGTTTTTTTTTTTGAAGCATGTGATTAGAGCTAGAGGCTCTAATTGGCTTCAAAAGAGGGTGAGCTCAGGGCGCAGAGAACTGTGCCCTGAGCATCCTTCAGCTCTGGTATGAATTTTAGGGATGTACAATACATTTTGGGACTTGGTTTTTATTAAAAGACTTCTCAAAAACGGTATCTTTCTGTTTTATTACACTTTATATTTTTTGTGAATGTTTTTTGACATTCTTTGTTTTCTCATTGTCTTCAATGGGGTTCAAACTTGGCACCTATTCACCTAACCCACTTAGGACCGCTCCCAGGTACGTTCGGCTCATCACTAGTTACAAGTGTGGCCATGGTATGAAGGAACAAACACTATATATACTATAATAGGGTTGCACCGATACCGTTTTTTTTTCCGGCAAGTATGAGTACTGGTACTTTCGGTCAAGTACTCGCCGATACCGAGTAGTAATACTTTGCGCTGCGATTTGTGTCAATACAAAAAAAAAAATTTACACAAACCGCACTGCAAACAATCATATGTGATTTGAACAGGATTGCGCTGAGTTGCCTGTCTGAATCGCATGCGATTTTCAGCACCGTGTGTATAGAAAGGGAAAAGTGCCATCTAGTGGGCAGTTTAAAAAAGACAGCTGTAGAGGCGGTCCGCCCCCAAGCTGACATAATTTGCGCCCTACACCCACAGGGTCCTGGAACTTCTCCTCCAGCCCTGTGAGCACCTCCAGCGGCCCTGATTTGCTATCATCAGCAGACCGGGACACCTATGTAGGGAAAATTTGAGGGGAAGAGGATTTGTGCTCAGAGGGGAAATTTGAGGGGCAGAGGATTTGTGCTCAGATGGGAGCCAGTAGGATGGACTCCCAAGCACATGAGGACTGTGACAACCAATCACAACGGTCACATGATCTGGAATCCGACATAACCCCTCTGGCGTTACGCTCTCTTAAAGGGCCGGCTCCCATCAGTGGGAAGAGGTTAGGGTGGGGAGATTTGACCATTTCAGGAGGAATTGGAACACATGGTGGGGAAGTGACCCCGTAAATGAGCCAGTGTCACACATAGAGTATGTAGAAACAGAGGGGAAGTTTAGACAATGTACAAAAGACAAGACAGCTGGATGAAAATCAGGCTGATCTGTAACATTTGAAGGAAAGAGAAGGCCAGTATCACCTATACCAACCAATCAGATGCAGTGTTCATTTTGTTAGCCCAGGTAACAAAAGGAAAGGATCACAAGAAAAGGTTAAGAGATCCCCAGGATTTTTTTTTTAAATATATTAATATAAAAAGGTATAATTTATTGTACAAATGTTCAAAATCAAACACAGGTTTTAAAATATGAGCTCTGGTTGTGGCTACATGCACTCCCATTTTTGCCCATGACAACACTAATACAGGCAGGTATACTTATGTACAAATCAAATTTTTGCAAAATTGATCTTGCCCCAACGCGTTTTGACCAAATAAGTCCTTCTTCTTCAAGGGGATTGTGTTGTCTCCAACGAATGGAAGACAGAGTTTGGAACCAGAGAATTTAGTAACATCCAAGATCCTTCTTAGAACATTCTAACCATCCACATGACAGGGCCCAACATAGCTGGCTTACAAGGAACAATGTGTAGGGGTGCTTGATGAAGACGGAATTAAGCACACCCTAAGAAGATAAGCCACTGATACTCCCCCAGGAATGGAATCCCATACAGGAGACAAGAAAGAATGGGCAAATCATTTGTAAATTGCTTCATTAGATGGTATGGGAAATAACTGGTGGCAGCACACAAGTTGAATAGCTGCAAATTGGTGGTCAATTGGATGGACAAAGGGCTTTTTGAGGACCCGCTGTCTGTGCTTTTCCCATACAATCTAATGAAGCAATTTACAAATGATTTGCTTATTCTTTCTTGTCTCCTGTATGGGATTCCATTCCTGGGGGCAGTGGTAGCTGGTGCTCAAAATTTTTGGGGGGCGCAAACGAACTGAAAAATTCGGAAAAATACTGAAATAAAAACATCTTATGCAGCCACTGTGCCCATAATATGCAGCCACCCGTGCCCATAATATGCAGCCAACTGTGCCCATAATATACAGCCACCCGTGCCCATCATATGCAGCCAACTGTGCCCATAATATGCAGCCACCTATGCCCATCATATGCAGCCACCTGTGTCCATCATATGCAGCCACCTGTGCCCATAATATGCAGCCACCTGTGCCCATGATATGCAGCCAACTGTGCCCATGATATGCAGCCAACTGTGCCCATCATATGCAGCCACCTGTGCCCATTATATGCAACCACTGTGCCCATCATATGCAGACACTGTGCCCATCATATGCAGCCAACTGCGCCCATAATATGCAACCTCTGTGCTCATCATATGCAGTCAACTGTGCCCATCATATGCAGCCACCTGTTCCCATGATATGCAGCCACCTGTGCCCATTATATCCAGCCACTCTGCCCATCATATGCAGACTCTGTGCCCATCATATGCAGCCAACTGTGCCCCATCATTTGCAGCCACTCTGCCGATCATATGCAGACTCTGTGCCCATAATATGCAGCCACTGTGCCCCACAAATGCAGCCAACTGTGCTCCATCAATTGCAGCCTTTGTGCCCATAATATGCAGCCACTGTGCCCCCCACCGTCCGTCTGCCCGGCACTTACCCCACCGTGGTGGCGTGTCAGGCAGCTGGTCAGGCAATGAGCTGTGGAATGGTAGCACGGCGATGGATGCTGTGTCCTCCGACTCCTCCATGCATGTCTTCTTCCTGTATTCCTTGGCGCCAATGGGATCACCTCTGCCTTCAGCCAATCAGGTGCCTGGTATTACATCCAGTCCTCCTGATTGCCTGAGAGGCGGTTCTGTGTTAGCAAAGCAAATATTCATTTGCCTTGCTAACACACCTAGGTGCACTGCGGGCGCAATGGTTTGCGCTTGCAGTGAACCTTTTTTGAAGCCTATTAGAGCCTATGGCTCTAATCGGGTGCTTCAAAAACACCCCCCCCTGTAATTCAGGCACCCGGTGGCTGAAAAGGGGCCAGATGCCTGAATTGGGGGTGTCTACAGGGGCTGTGGATAGATTCATGAATCTATCCATAGTGCACAGAGGGGGTGGCTGGAGAGAGGGGGGACAATCCCCTAATGGACACACCGCCACTGCCTGGGGAAGTATCAGTGGCTTATCTTCCTAAGGTGTGCCTATTTCCATCTTCCTCAAGCACCCCTACATATGGTTCCTTGTAAGCCAGATATGTTGGGCCCTGACATGTGGATGGTTAGAACGTTCCAAGAAGGAACTTGGAAGTTACTAAATTCTTTGGTTCCAAACGCTGTCTTCCATTTGTTGGAGACAACACAAATCCCCTTGAAGAAGGACTTATTTGGTCAAAACGCGTTGGTCACCCTTTAGGGCACCCTTAGGGGCAAGATCAATATTGCAAAAATTTGATTTGTACATAAGTATACCTGCCTATATTAGTGTTGTCATGGGCTAAAATGGGAGTGCATGTAGCCACAACCAGAGCTCAACAGTCCCCCCTAAAGAAAACTACGACTTATTTGGTCAAAACGCGTTGGGGCACCCTTTGGTGCTGGATTAATATTGCAAAAATTAGCTTTGTACCTGCCTGTATTATTGTTGTCATGGCCGATGGTCCAAAATGGGAGTGCATGTAACCAGAGCTCATATTTTAAAACCTTTGTTTGATTTTAACATTTGTATAATAAATTATACCTTTTTATATTGATATATTTTTTTTATATACTTTCTTCGCTGCTAAAAAAAAACAAAAAAAAACCTGGGGATTTCTTAACCTTTTCCTGCGGCACTTTTTTTGGGGTGTGCAGCATCTCTAGTTCTATGGGTCCCTTGTTTTTATACAAAATGAAAGGATCTTGTTCCTACAAACCCCGCAAAAAAATTTTCTCCGAATGGTGTCTTTAGCCTTTTGCTGGTCATGTCCACAGTGTGCGCCAACCCATGGCGCCCAATCAGAATTGACCCAATTGGCTTCTATGGGCTCTTTGCAATTTATCATTGCTCTTTACAATACATCATCAAATAAGCCATTAGATCCACTTGCAGCAAAAACATAAAAAAAATTAAAAAACATGGCGAATGACAAGGTGGGGAAAGGTATAAGCAATTCACTAAAACAAGACAGGAAGTTCGCAATACAGAAACGGAAAAAACGGGGCGGTGAGACAGGAGACAGCACAACACAACACACGCATGCAGACGGTATGGGGAGGACGCCGCCAGGCGACACATAGGCAGACTTACGTGATGAGTCCGGCCGACGGACTACGAGGAGAGACAGCAGCATGTCAGCGGGAAGAGCAAAGAGAATCCGGTTAGATGGGTGTATTAGTATGGTAGAAGATGAGTATTGTTGTGGTGCGGCTGGAAATGGTAATTTATTACTTTATTCAATAAGCAGCAATGGGATCTCAGGAACCAATCAGAATTCACTTTACTGAAGTCAGAACACCACATGGTTTTTGATTCTGATGTGCGTTGCTGCTTGCACTTTTTTTTTGATTGAATGAGCCCGTTACCGGCTAAGGACCCATTTACACATAAGCATTCCATTGCAGTGAATGAATGCGCATGCGGTAAGGCACACGTTAACGCGTTGCGTCAAGGCAGCCCATTCCTTATAAATGGGCTTCTGGTGCACCACAATGCAAGAAAAAAAACATACATGACCCTTTTTCAAAAATTTAGCGCACCACAACGCACGGTATATGTGAAATGGTGAGCTATGGTGGATTAGGCTTAACTGTACAATGCATTGGGGTGCCATTCACAATGAATGACACAATAAGGCACCTCGCATACCATGCATTTTTGCAATGTGCTTTTAGGGCACTGTTCCCATCTACACTATATTACCAAAAGTATTGGGACGCCTGCCTTTACACACACATGAACTTTAGTGGCATCCCAGTCTTAGTCCGTAGGGTTCAATATTGAGTTGGCCCACCCTTTGCAGCTATAACAGCTTCAACTCTTCTGGGAAGGCCGTCCACAAGGTTTAGGAGTGTGTCTATGGGAATGTTTTGGGGCGGTTTGGAAGAGCTGTATTTAGTGCTCCCAAAACGCCCCTGCCCATTGCAATAAATGGGCAGCGCTTCCAAAGCACCTTAAAAGCGCTTTCAAAGCGCCGCAAAATTTGAGTTTTTAACCCTCTTTTGGGATTAAACTAGCAGCCGAAAAGCACCGCTAAAATGAGTGGCCCTTTAGCGCGAACGGCGGGTGCTGTCAGTATGAAATGGGTCTAAGTCAAAACTTTTTGGAAAGAGTATGGAAGGGTTAAGGCTCCATTCACACTAGTGCGACTAGCGCAGCCCATGTGTTTCAATGGAAGCCGTTCAAATCTATGCAACCTAAAGTTGCAGCGACTTTAAAAAGTTTCCTGCACTACTTTGAAGCGGCTTTCATGTGACCTGAGCGCCATAAACTGCACTGTAAACTCTCAAAAGTCACATTTAAAGTCTCATCCTAAAGAGGAAGTAAACCCTGATGGGTTTTACTTCCTCTTTGTTTCCCTGCAAAGGTAAAGCATAATGGGCTACTATGCATCACATCGTAGCCCATTATGTGTCACTTACCTGACACAGGAGCCTGCGATGTCACCGCTGTCCCCTCTTCCACGAAGCATCCATCTTCCTTCCGGGTATCGCGGCTCCGGCGCTGTGATTGGCCGGAGCCGCGATGACGTCACTCCAGCGCACGAGCACGGGAGCCGCCACTAACGGCATGATCGCTGTTAGAAACGGCACGCTCAGTGCGCCTGTGCGCTGTTGTCTACGGACATCAGTGCCTGTCTTTTGCAAATATTTCCTAAACCGTGTAGGTTGAGATATTTCTTGCACCTACAGGTAAGCCTTAATCTAGGCTTACCTGTAGGCAAACGTGGTCTGTAAGGGTTTACAACCACTTTAATGTTCTCAATGCAACAGTCAAAGTCAGAAACCAAAGTCACACTCATCCCAAGTTGCATCAAAGTCACACTTTAAAGTTGCAATGGAAATCGCACAACTTTGGAGTTGCACATACTGGAATGAAGCCTAAAACATTTGTCAGTCTTTTTGCCATGTGTGCCGCAGTGGAGACGCCTCTCTTCACTTCCTATCCCATAGACACAACAGGAAGTGAGGGGAATTCTCTCTTAGGTGTCACAGGAACAGGTTTCCCAATTGGAAGATGATCCCCTCTTTTCCTGTTCTGCTGACAACCCAAAATGTTGGATTCCCATGACCTGCAGTTCAGTGACAGTGGTCACCAGGAGAAAAAGAGAGGGTTCTCCGAGCTGAGAAACCCTCCTGTACGGGGCCCAGGCCTCATAAGTTCAACAGGGGGGGGGGGCCCAGGGCAGCAGAAGTGGGTGCAATTACTGAGACCAATTATAGCAAAATGCGTGATTCAGCCCATGATTCCAAGTGGCAATCGCTTCACAGTGTGCAATATGAGTTTGGGTGCCATTATCATTGAATGACACCCCAAATGCGATGTGATTCTGCTGTCACTGTTTCACAACAGGATTGCGTGGAAATCGCAGCGTGATTCTGCGTGTCACATAGGGCCAGCCCATTTACTTTAATGCACATTTGTACCCAAAAAGAAGCCCTTGCTCTTTTTTTGGGTGATGAGCTCCGTGCGAGTTTTAAAGGCACGTTTTGCTGCGATTTCCACGCAATCCTGTTGTGAAACAGTGGGAGCAAAATCACATCGCATTTGGGGTGCCATTCAATGATAATGGCACCCAAACGCATATTGCACACTGTGAAGCGATTGCCACTTGGAATCATGGGCTGAATCACGCATTTTGCTATGATTGGTTCCAGTGAGTGCGCCCACTTCTGCTGCCCTAGCCCCCCCCCCCCCCCCCCCGTTGAACTTATGAGGCCTGGACCCCGTACAGGAGGGTAAGTATTACCCCCCTATCAGCGGCCCTGCCCTCTATTCTTGAATTCCCATGTTTCTCAGCTCGGAGAACCCTCTCTATTTCTCCTGGTGACCACTGTCACTGAACTGCAGGTCATGGGAAATCCAACATTTTGGGTTGTCAGCAGAACAGGAAAAGAGGGGATCATCTTCCAATTGGGAAACCTGTTCCTGAGACACCTAAGAGAGAATTCCCCTCACTTCCTGTTGTGTTTATGGGATAGGAAGTGAAGAGGGGGGTCTTCACTGCGGCACATATGGCAAAAAGACTGACAAGTGTTTTAGGCCCCATTCAAGTATGTGCAACTCCAAAGTTGTGTGATTTCCATTGCAACTTTAAAGTGCAACTTTGGATGGGTGCGACTTTGGCTTCTGACTTTGACTGTTGCATTGATAACCTTAATTTGAGACTTTAATTGCGACTTTTGAGAGTTTACAGTGCAGTTTAATAGCACTCAAGTCACATGAAAGCCGCATCAAAGTAGTGCAGGAACCTTTTTAAAGTCGCTGCAACTTTAAGTTGCATAGACCTGAACGGCTTCCATTGAAACACATGGGCTGCGCTAGTCGCACTTGTGTGAATGGAGCCTTAACCCTTCCATACTCTTTCCAAAAAGTTTTGACTTAGACCCATTTCACACTAACAGTGCCCGCCATTTGCGCTAAAGCGCCGCTCGTTTTAGCGGTTTTTTTCGGCTGCTAGTGGGGCGCTTTTAACCCCAAAAAGGGTTAAAAACTCCCATTTTGCGGTGCTTTGGAAGTGCTGCATATTCATTGCAATGGGCAGGGGCGTTTTGGGAGCGCTAAATACATCGCTTACCGAACCGCCTCAAAGATGCTGCTTGCAGGACTTTTCATAACGTCTCGCAAGCGCATCGCCCCAGTGTGAAAAGTCACACCGAAATTAATGAGAGGCGATTTTCAGGCGCTTAGCAGAGGCTATTTCTAGCGCTAAAACTCAAAAAAAAAAAAAAATGAAATAACATTTTTTAAAAAGATAAAAAGTGTGAATGTATTCTTTAGTTTTCTCCAGCCCAGGTTATTTTAAACTCTCCTTTGGCTGTCCAGTTTACTGCAACTAATAGCAGAATATACAAAAAACAGAAATAAGATACATTTTATCAACAAGAGATATACAGTATATATACAATGTATTCATTTTTTATTGTCTTGTACTTGCAAAATCAACATTGGAAGGACCAGGATGCAGCAAAACTAAGAATGGTCTGCAGCACCCCCTAGAGGCAGATATCAGGCAATTACTCAGCACAATGAAGTTGGCCATACTCCAGTAGAATTTCACTTGAATATTCATTCGTATGGAAATCCTGAAAAGTTTTTTCCCATCATTGACTCAACTAATTGCAATTTAAAGCCCTTAAACTTTAATCCAGGACTGCTACTTGAATAGAATAACAGATGTAATAAATAGAAAAATATTGTAATGCGTGTATGAAATCTAACAGAAACCACATTCACAGTTAGAATTTTGTTGGTTCATGAAATTTTTTCTATCTTGCGCCTTAGATTTTTTTTATCACTGTGGTCACTAACCATTAGGAAATGGAACAAACATTCCAAAATATATACATAAAAATATAAATATACACACAGTATACAGTATATAAAAACACGAATATAAAAAAATATTTTTTTTCTTTATTTGTTTTATATACATATTTGATATGATATGTGATATGTATAGATCTATCTATCTATCTATCTATCTATCTATCTATCTATCTATCTATCTATCTATCTATAGATATAGATATAGATATAGATATAGATATATATATCTATATATATATATATATATATATATAGATCTATATCTATATATATATATATATAGATATAGATCTATCTATATATATATATATATATATATATAGATCTATATATATATATATATATATATATATATATATATATATATATATATATATATATATATATATATATATATCTCTATCTATCTATCAAAAAATAAATATACACACACAGTATACAGTGTATAAAAACACATATATAAAAAATATTTTTTTTCTTTGTTTTATATACATATTTGATATGATATGTGATATATATAAATAAATATATATGGATATATCTATCTATCTATCTATCTATCTATCTATCTATCTATATATATATATATATATATATATATAGATAGATAGATATATATATAGATATATACGGATATATCTATATATATATATATATAGATAGATATATATATAGATATATATATCTATATATATATCTATATATACATACATACACACACACACATTTTTTTATATATTATATCATATATTAGATTTTATTATTATACAGGATTATTTATATAGCATGTTTAAATTAGATGAATATGTTTTTTTTTTTTCATAAAATTATTTTTGCTCACAGTAAAAATATATATATATTTTCAACCACTTCAGCCCCGGAAGATTTTCCCCCTTAATGACCAGGCCATTTTTTGCGATACGGCACTGCGCCACTTTAACTGACAATTGCGCGGTCGTGCGACGCTGTACACAAACAAAACTGACGTCCTTTTTTTCCCACAAATAGAGCTTTCTTTTGGTGGTATTTGATCACCTCTGCGGTTTTTATTTTTTACACTATAAACAAGAAAAGAGCGACAATTTTGAAAAAAATATATATATTTGTAAACTTTTTGCTATAATAAATATCCCCCCAAAAATATATATACAAAAAACAAATTTCGTCATCAGTTTAGGCCAATAAGTATTCTTCTACATATTTTTGGTAAAAAGAAAAACTGTAATAAGTGTATATTGATTGGTTTGCGCAAAAGTTATAGCGCCTACAAAATAGGGGGTAGATAGATTTATGGCATTTTTATTTTTTTTACTTTTTTTTTCACTAGTAATGGCGTTGATCTGTGATTTTTAGCGGGACTGCGACATTGCGGCGGACAGATTGGACACTTTTCACATTTTTTTGGGACCACTGGCATTTATACAGCGATCAGAGCTATAAAAATGCACTGATTAATGTGTAAATGTCACTGGCAGGGAAGGGGTTAACACTAGGGGGCGATCAAGGGGTTAAATGTGTTCGCTCAGTGTGTGTTCTAACTGTGGGGGGGGATGGGACTGTCTAGAGAGGAGGAGACCGTTCGCTGTTCCTAGTTACTACTACGATGTGTTTCTCCTCTCCTGGCAGAACAAGGATTGGTGTGTTTACATACACAGATCCCCGTTCTGGCTCTCGTGCCCGCGATCGCAGGTGACTGGTGGACATCGCAGCTGCCGGCCACACGGCATCGGGTCCCCCACCGCGCAGCAGCTCTTAAAGGAGCCGATGTACAGTTATGGCTATTGAGACGACCTTCCACCGTATAATGATGGAGGCTGGTCGGCAAGTGGTTAAACACTGATTGGATAAAATATCCAATGGTTGCCTCTGCACACATATCAGAGATAAAAAATGGGCGGAGTGTGCAGCAAAGACTGTATGTAGTACATATAATCCGAAAGAGAGCGCGGCACTCACGGGTCCTGAAAGGTGAACGCACAGTGAATATTTTATTTCAATGTTTCAATGAGGCACAAGCTGGTCCTCCTCACTTAGGTTCTGCGGAAGACAAGCTTGTTCCTTGTCAAAACGTCAAAATAATCTCTTTACTGTGCGTCTACCTTTCAAGACCTGCGAGTGCCGCGCTCTCTTTTGAATTATATATACACTTAATTACCATAAGTATTGGGACGCCTGCCTTTACACACACATGAACTTTAATGGCATCCCAGTCTTAGTCCGTAGGGTTCAATATTGAGTTGGCCCCCCCTTTGCAGCTATAACAGCTTCAACTCTTCTGGGAAGGCCGTCCACAAGGTTTAGGAGTGTGTCTATGGGAATGTTTGACCATTCTTCCAGAAGAGCATTTGTGAGGTCGGGCACTGATGTTGGATGAGAAGGCCTGGCTCACAGTCAACATTCTAATTCATCCCAAAGGTGTTCTATGGGGTTGAGGTCAGGACTCTGTGCAGGCCAGTCAAGTTCCTCCACCCCAAACTCGCTCATCCATGTCTTTATGGACCTTGCTTTGTGCACCGGTGCGCAGTCATGTTGGAACAGGAAGGGGCCATCCCCAAACTGTTCCCACAAAGTTGGGAGCATGAAATTGTCTTGGTATGCTGTCTTGGTATGTCTTGGTATGTCTTGGTATGCTGATGTCTTAAGAGTTCCCTTCACTGAAATTAAGGGGCCAACCCCAACCCCTGAAAAACAATAATCCATAATAAACCATAATCCCCCCTCCTCCACCAAATGATTTGGACCAGAGCACAAATCAAGGTCCATAAATACATGGATGAGCGAGTTTGGGGTGGAGGAACTTGACTGGCCTGAACAGAGTCCTGATCTCAACCCGATAGAACACCTTTGGGATGAATTAGAGCGGAGACTGCGAGCAAGGCCTTCTCATCAACATCAGTGCCTGACCTCACAAATGCTCTGGAAGAATGGTCAAACATTCCCATAGACACACTCCTAAACCTTGTGGACGGCCTACCCAGAATAGTTGAAGCTGTTATAGCTGCAAAGGGTGGGCCAACTCAATATTGAACCCTACGGACTAAGACTGGGATACCATTAAAGTTCATGTGAGTGTAAAGGCAGGCGTCCCAATACTTTTGGTAATATAGTGTATATATTTCTTTTTATCTGTCTATCTATCTGTCTATCTGTCTATCTATCTATCTACACAGGGGAACCTTGGATTACGGGCATAATCTGTTCCAGGAGAATGATTGTAATCCAAAGCATATCGCATATCAAAGCGAGTTTCCCCATAGAAGTCAATGGAAACGAAGATAATTCGTTCCACATTGACTTCTATTGCATGCAATATTGCATGTGTCCAGAGGAGGGGGGGCACCGGAGAGACTCGGAAATACTCGGAGACCGCTCGGCTGCACTCAGAAAGACTCAGGAACGGAGTATTTCTGAGTGCTTCCGAGTATTTCAGAGTGTCACCGGCGCCCCCCGCACCTCTGGCCAGATACGGTACTGCACACCACAGAGGCTTGAATCCAGCTCATTTTCCGAGACAACACTCGCAAACCGAGTCAGAATTTAAAAAAAAAAAAAATTGCTCGTATTGCGAAACGCTTGTTAACCGCGTTACTCGCAATCCGAGGTTCCACTGTATAACTGTATATATATATATATATATATATATATATATATATATAGATATATATAGATATGTGTGTATATATAGAGATAGATAGATAGATAGATAGATAGATAGATAGATAGATAGATAGATAGATAGATAGATAGATAGATAGATAGATAGATAGATAGATACACACATAGTATATATATATATATATATATATCTATATATCTATATATCTATATATCTATATAGATATATAGATATATATACTGTGTGTGTATGTGTGTATCTATATATATATATACAGTATATACAGTGGAACCTCAGATTGTGAGTAACGCGGTAAACGATTAATTATAATTTTATTAAATATTGCAATATATCTGTATTATATTTAAATATTTTGTATTTTCACAAAGTCATTTTTATCCACAGTAAAAATATTTTTTTTAAAACAGTATGTGCTGCATAAAAAATAAATATTTTTTTGCAAGACATTATTACCAAAGGAAACCTTGTTTATCCTAAAAAAATAAATTAAAAATAAAGAAAGGACGTATTACTTAGTTATTTTAAGTTTTGCTGAACTTTTTCACAATAGTTCATAGGGAATGTACCGTGAGAGTGCTAAAGTGGTTGAATAGATTGGATATATTATATCTCGCAAGAAGAAGTCACCCAACATTAATTAAAAAAAAAATGCCTCCCATGACTAAAAAGATTTTATTCTTGCTAGTCTGACTAGTAAGTCCCAAAGACAAGGCCTCTGATAGGCGGAATAGATTTACCATGGCAGCTGAAGTCTCACTAATACTACAGGCAAAATGAAGTGACATAAATGTCAGATCTCTCGGTTTCTATACAGGTGTCGGCTCATATTTGGGAATGCTGTAAGCGTCTTTCACATAAAGCAAAACTAAATAAATTCTCCCCCTAATCCACATCATTTATCAATCCCAGTTACTCCCTTTGTGGGAACCAAACATGCAGCTGATGTACTATTGATTTATGCATTGTTCATGAAATCCAATCCAGTTGACATAGTGCAATACTGTAATGAATACACGGCACAGACACAAAAGATTGCTGGAAAATATTATTTATTGCTGCAGAAATTGGCTGCTTCATCCTCGGTGCACTGTGGAGTAAAAACACAATTTTAAAAATGTAAAAAGTTGTGCAAGAGAGACCCCTGGTGGTGAAATAGGAACCCTGCAGGCTTTGTATTGGCGACTTGTTTGACTTCCACCTGAACTCTGCCATGCCTCTGAAAAACGATCCGCGTTCAGATCGCTTTTCACAGGCAGAAAGGAGGCGATGTGATGCCTCCTCACCGCCTGTTTTAACCCCAAAATGACTGCAGCACAGGGCCACAACCACATACATAGCATCCAGTTGCAGGACAATTGAGGCGTTTCCCCATTCACTTGAATGGGTTATGCATGGCGGGCTTACTGCAGTCTTTGCATGCATGTGAACAGCCCTATCTGCTGTTGTTGCAGCTTAAGAGAAGATGGGGGCGCTAAAAACGCGGCTGATACACAACTGGGCGTATTACCCCCACCCCCCCCCCCCCCCAAATATAAATGAGCCCTTAGTGGTGAGGGGTGCTGTCACATCTCAATATTAAACTTTATCTATTTGATGCAGCAGAATAACAGTTAGTGCCGGCTCACACCAGCGTGATTCCAGCGCTGGTTCCCGCATCGCATAGAACTCGCAGGCGGTTCACGCTGTCCTATGTGAGCCGCTGCGGATGTCAATAGAAAGTTAATGACACCCCCAGATCGGTTCACATTGCAGTGCGAGCTGTGAATTCAGACAGGAATCGGATCGCACCCAATGCGATCCGATTCTGGTGCGAACCAAAAAAAAAAGGGTTCTGCTCCATATTAGAGTTGCACGATTCTAGCCAAAATGAGAATCACAATTTTTTTTTTGCTTAGAATAAAGATCACAATTCTCGCGGCGTAAAATTTTTGACATGATACAAAAAAAATTGGGCTAACTTTACTGGTTAGTTGTTTTTTGTTTTTTTTTTAATTCATTAAAGTGTAATTTTTTCCTCAAAAAATTGCATTTGAACAACTGCTGCGCAAATACAGTGTGATAAAATATTGCAACAACCACCATTTTATTCTTTATTTATTCTCTATCTCTTTATTCTTTATTTAGGGTCTACTAAAAATATTTATATAATCTTTGGGGGTTCTAAGTAATTTTGAAGCAAAAAAAAAAAAAGCTTTTAACTTGAAACCAACAAATGTCAGAAAAAGATTTAGTGTTTAACCACTTCAATACCAGGCACTTAGACACCTTCCCGCCCAGACCAATTTTCAGCTTTCAGTGCTGTCACAATTTGAATGACAATTGCGCGGTCATGCTACACTGTACCCAAACAAATTTTTTATCATTTTGTTCCCACAAATAGAGCTTTCTTTTGGTAGTATTTGATCACCTTTGCGGTTTTTATTTTTTGCGCAACAAATAAAAAAAGACCGAAAATTATTTAAAAAAACAAGTTTTTCTTTGTTTCTGTTAAAACTTTTTGTAAATAAGTACGTTTTCTTCAATGACGGGCACTGATATGGCTGCACTGACGGGCACTGATACGGCGGCACTGATGGGCACCGATGAGGTGGCACCGATGAGGTGGCACTGACGGGCACTGATGATGGGCACTAATAGGCGGCACTGATGGGAACTGATAGGTGGCACTGATGGGCACTGATAGGTGGCACTGGTATGCGGCACTGATAGGCACTCATAGGTGGCACGGATGGGCACTTATAGGCGGCACTGATGGGCACTCATAGATGGCATTGATGGGCACTCGTAGGTGGCATTGATGGTTACTTATAGGTGGCACTGATAGTTGGCACAGATGGGCACGGATGGGCACTGATAGGTGGCATGAATGAACACTGATGGGTGGCACTCATGGCATTACTTGTTTGCAGTGATGCCCCTAAGGGTGGCATTGCTGGGCATCACTGCAACATAATTGTGCCAATCAGTGCCCATTTGTGGGCACTGATTGGCACAGATTTGGCACACTGGGCACATGTGGATGGCCATGGGGTACATACCTAGCCATCCACATGTTGCCCCTTCCCTGGTGGTCCTAGTGGCGATCCCTGGTGATCCAGTGTGGTGATCTGCGGGGGGGCTGCGCTGATAAACAATCAGCGCAGACCCCCCCTGCCAGGAGAGCAGCCAATCGGCTCTCCTCTACTCGCGTCTGTCAGACGCGAGTGAGGAAGAGCCGATCAACGGCTCTTCCTATTGACAGCGTGATCAGCCGTGATTGGACACGGCTGATCACGTGGTAAAGAGCCTCCGCCGGAGGCTTTTTACCAAGATCAGTGTAGCGGTGTGTCAGACTGACACACCGCTCCACCGATCGCCGCGATGAGCGCCCCCGGGGGCGCGCTGCGGCATGTTATCCTGCTGGACGTCATATGACGCCCAGTCAGGATAACAGAACCACTTCCCGGACATCAATCCGCTATAGGGCGGGCGGGAAGTGATTAAGTGGTTAAACTTCCCTCATTTTCACACCAAAGTGTATTCCTTTGATCTAAAAGACAAATGGTTACAACGTTTATACTTAAGTTCCACTTCTAAAGAATGTTGTGATTCTTGGCAGACTGCCCATTTTTTTTACTTACTTTTAACAGCTGTCGGCTTCAGCAGAGCAGAGAGAATTCTCTGCATAGAAAGAATCGGGAAATGCTTTGTCAAGATCGCAAGGGGGAAAAAAATTGTGATAATGATGTTTAATGATTAATCGTGCAGCTCTACACACTATGCATTTGTAAATGTGAATGTTTTCCCAGTTCAGTGCTGAATTTTAAAAGGGCTCAGGAACTTATTTCCTCACATTTCTTGGACCCCTTTCACACTGGGGCCGCGGCCACGTTCGCGTTAAAGCGGCGCTCGTTTTACCGCTGTTTAAGTGGCCCTTTTCAATGGCCCTGAATCAAGGCTGACCGCTTCTGGCTGTGAGTTTCAAACAGGAGCCAATAGAAATCCCTCCTTTGGTCTGTTGGCTGTGCTAATATACTTAAAGCCTCGTACACAAGATCTGATTTTCTGACGGGAAATGTGTGATGACAGGCTGTTGGCGGAAAATCTGACCGTGTGTACGCTCCATCGGACAATTGTTGTCGGATTTTCCGCAGACAAATGTTGGATGGAAGGCTTTAAAACTTTCCGCGGACAAGTGTCTGTTATCGGATTTTCCAAGCGTGTGTACACAAGTCCGTCAGACAAAAGTCCAAAGTACAAACACACATGATCGGAAGCAAGGACGAGCCAGAAGCGGTCGGTCTTGTAAACTAGCGTTTGTAATGGAGAATTAACATTCGTGACGCGGCAAATTATGAAATGTCGAAGTGCAGCGCACAATTCTCTTCTTCTTTAATGGGATAATAATGAAGCTGCTTTGCTGGTGATACTGATGGAGTTATTGCAAACACATTTTCAAAGGCTTTTTTTTTCTAGTGATATCAAGAATAATATTATTATGCTTGTTATTTTTTTTTTATTTGGACAAGTTACCACAAACACATAGCCAAGTATTATTCTCCACAATTTTTTTATTGTGTATTAAAAAAAGAAAACAAAATAAAAATAAGACATGCTATCTGCATAAGACATGCTATCTGCCAATAGAACTTAAAGAGGAGTTCCCATTTTTTAAAAAAAATTAAAAGTCAGCAGCTACAAATACTGCAGCTGCTGACTTTTAATAATTGGACACTTACCTGTCCCAAGGTCCAGAGATGCGGGGGATAGAAGCCCCGCTCGTCTCCCTCTCCCTTTGGCAGCGCCGGCATTGCAACTGTGGGCGCCGGGCTGTGGCTTCACAGCCGGGCACCCACTGCGCATGTGCGATTGGCCGCTCAGTCACCTGGGACCTGTAATGGGTCCCAGGTGATTGACAAGAGGGAGGGGGCAGAGCTGAGCCCTTCCTGCGCCGAGGGGAAGTGATGTCACCAGCCCAGGCACTGAAAGAGGCAGACTACGAGGGACCCCCAAGTATCAGGCATTTAGAGGCGAGTTAAAAAAAAAAAAATTCTATGCATCCAAAAATATAGATAATATAACAAATCAAATCATTATTATTCAAGCAAAAATAAAATAAAGGCCTCATGCATGTGTCCTGCTTCTTAATATAGGGGGTCACCAATGCCAAGAGTTGGTGAAAGCAGGGGTCCGTCATCCGGAGATAATTCCAAAAATCATCCGGATTATTCTCCGGGAGCTCCCGCAGCAAAGGCATATGACATAATTGGTCACGATTAATAAAGCAACCAATTTTTGGTCCAAGAAATCCTCCTTCTCCTGTTCCTGGACTGGACTTGGGTCAAAGTAATAACTCCAAGGCCAATAATAAATAACACGTTATCTCCTCCGATTCCACAACATGTCTGGTTGATGAATGGCCGTTCAGAAACGAACTGAAAAGCACAAAATGAAAAGTGCAAATCAACACTCACCAAACTTCTACTAACACGAAATTAGCAGGTGGTGCATGACAATTGAACTTCCTCTTTATCGGCTCGTAGTACATCACTACGTTCGTGTTTGTTGGCCGACAATTGTGTGGCATTTGCATGCAAGACAAGTTCCTGGCCAACGTCCTTCGGACAAAAGTCCGAGGCTTTGTCTGTGGAAAATCCGATCGTGTGTAAGAGGCTTAAAGCTCAGCCTATTCAGATGGGAGAAACAAAATGTTGGCTACATTACCCCCCTTTATGCTGTCTGGGGCCGGCAGTTTAAATGAACCTTGAGGCCCCAAGCTAGTAGGCAGAGCTCCCAAACTTGTACAATGCCGACTTCATCAACCTGCCTTCCAGATATCATTAGTCAGTTGATGGAAGCGGTCGCTCTGTGTTTTGAAATACGCCAAATTACCATTGCCTTTGATTACTTTTAGATAAATTATAGAAAGTAAGACTTTAATTGAAATTTGCTGTAGTAAAGTCCCCCTTTTTTTTTTTCCTTCTCCTTTTTTTCTCATCAGTGTTGTTTTACTTCTCAGGCACGTGACGTGTTTGCTAAAAGGAATGAATAGTGTCTCTAATGCTGTGTACACACGGGTGGACTTTCGACTGACTTTTTAATGAACGGACTTGCCTACACACGATCACACCAAAGTCCGATGGATTCGTACGTGATGACGCACACCGGACTAAAATAAGGAAGTTGATAGCCAGTAGCCAATAGCGTCGGTTTTCGTCCGTTGGACCAGCATACAGACGAGCGGATCTCTCGATAGGAACTGGGTCCGGTGGAGTTCCGACATAAAGATTTGAAGCATGTTCCAAATCTAAAGTCCGTCAGATTTTCGACCGAAAAAGTCCACTGGAGGTCCGATGAAGCCCACACACGTTCGGATTGTCCGCTGAACTCGGTCCGCCGAAAAGTCCGCTCGCGTGTACACGGCATTAGGTATCTGTTTTTCAGGCGCTTCAGAAGCGCTGCCCATTCATTTCAATGGGCAGGTCGTTTTTACAGCGCTCCCAAACCGCCCCAAAGATGCTGCTTGCAGGACTTTTTGGAACATCCCGCAAGCGCAATGCCCCCCAGTGTGAAAAGTTACACTTGAATTAACGTTTTCAGGCGCTTAGCAGAGGCTAATTCCAGCGCTAAAACGCCTGAAAACTGCCCCAGTGTGAAAGGGGACTTATGGGTAGGGCAGCCTTTTAAAATTATTTGGCTGTCCTACACGTAACACGTGGGAATGCATGTGAAATGCATGTGTGCACCTTTACTTGCAGTAGTGTGAATTATGCCTGAACCACTTCAGCTCCGGAAGTTTTTACCCCCTTAATGACCAGGCCATTTTTTGTGATACGGCACTAAGTTACTTTAACTGACAATTGCGCGGTCGTGCGACGCTGTGCCCAAATAGAATTGTCATTTTTTTTCTCACAAATAGAACTTTCTTTTGGTGGTATTGGAGCACCTCTGCGGTTTTTAGTTTTGCGCTATAAAGAAAAAAAGACCAACAATTTAAAAAAAAAACAATATTTTTTACTTTCTGCTATAAAACACATCCAATTAAAAAAAAAAAAAAAAATATTATATGTATTCTGCTACATGTTTTGGTTAAAAAAAATTATTATTATTATTATTATACACAATTTATACAAAATCTTTAAAATATATACCGGTGTGTATTTATATATATATATATATATATATATATATATATATATATATATATATATATATATATATATATATATATATATATATATATATATATATATATATATACACACCAATATAGATATCTCTATATATATATATATATATCTATCTATCTCTATCTATCTATATGTATATCTATATCTATATAGATATAGATATATATATATTATTATACATTTTATTTTTTATTTTTTTTAATATATATAAGTAAAATATATATAAAATCCCAAATCGATATATAAAAAAATCCCAATAAGCATATATTGATTGGTTTGCGCAAAAGTTATAGCGTCTACAAACTATGGGATATTTTTGGAAAGAGAAAAATATCCTGGACGGCCGCACACCATAGAAGACATCTTTATTGGCGCTTATTCATAGCTACGAATAAGCGCCATGATGGGGCGTGAAACATGTTAGCTATCTTTCCTGTTCCTCCCTGTACATGAGGTGACTGCATTTGGACTTTATTTCTTCATATCAATAAAGATGTCTTCTATGGTGTGCGGCCGTCCAGGATATTTTTCTCTTTCCACAAGCTTGTGCAGAGCCAGCACCTGTGAGTTCCATTAGGGCGGGTGTCTTGATACGGATTTGAGCGATTGGAGCGGCAATCTTTTGCTTATGGGATATTTTTATGACATTTTTATTTATTTATTTATTACTAGTAATGTCGGCGATCAGCGATTTTTAGCGGGACTGTGACATTGCATCGAGCACCTAAATGCCACTTTTTTTTGGGAACCAGTGACATTAATGCAGTGACCAGTGCTAAAAATATGCACTGTCACTGTACTAATGACACTGGCAGGGAAAGGGGTTAACATCAGGGGCAATCAAAGGGTTAAGTGTGTCCCTAGGGGGTTCTTACTAACTGTGTGGGGGGATGGACTGACTGGGGGAACACAGAGATCCGTGTGCCAGCTTATCAGGAACACAAGGTCTCTATCTTCTCCCCTGTCAGAACGGCGATTGTTTACATAGGAAGATCGCCGTTCTGCCACCCTGGGGAACGATCGGCGGATCCCGGTGGACATCGCTGATTGGCTCCCTCCACTGGCCAATTAGTGCACGCCCCCCACTATCTATTGCACGAAATGATGTACAGGTAATTCGCAATAGAGACGTCCTGCCGCAGTATATCTGGGTGGTCTTTAAGTAGGTAAAGAGTAACCTAAATCTGCCTCTAACCTTTCTCCCATTCCTACTTATCTGTTATTCTGGGTTTTTAAAACACACACTTACCTGTCCGGCCATCCAGCATTATCCTGCAGCAATGCACTTTGCAAATGTCTATGCCTGGAAAGGGTCCTGTGTGTCTTTGGCTCCGAAATAAGGTGCAAATTCAGGCAGAAATTCAGACCTGATTGACACCTGAATCGGGTCTGATAGAGAGTCGGTCACACTCTCCTGTCATACGAATTGGATGCGGAGGAAATCTGCATCCAATTCGTGTAGCCACTGTGCCCATCAAATGCAGCCACTGTGCCCATCAATTGCACCCACTGTGCCCATCAATTGCACCCAATGTGCCCATCACATGCTGCCACTGTGCCCATCACATGCTGCCACTGTGCACATCACATGCTGCCACTGTGCACATCACATGCTGCCACTGTGCCCATCACATGCTGCCACTGTGCCCATCACATGCTGCCACTGTGCCCATCACATGCTGCCACTGTGCTCCATCAAATGCTGCCACTGTGCCCATCACATGCTGCCACTGTGCTCCATCAAATGCTGCCACTGTGCCCATCACATGCTGCCACTCTGCTCCATCAAATGCTGCCACTGTGCCCTATTAAATGCCGCCACTGTGCCCATCAAAAGTTGCCACTGTGACCCCCCCACCCGCTCGCCGTCTGACCATCACTTACCCTATCTTGGTGGCGGGTCAGGCAGCGGATGACAGCGGCGAGCTGTGTGCTCATGTGTCTCCTCCCCTCCTCCTGATAGGCATCCAATAGGAGCGCCTGTCCTTTCAGCCAATCAGGTGACGGGTAACAGGCCCGCGCTTCCTGATTGGCGAAGAGGCTAGGTTCAGTGTTAGAAAAATGTTAATAAAACATATTCATTCGCTTTTCTAACACACCTGGGTGGACCCCGAGCGCAATACTCTGCGCTTCGAGTTCACATATTTTGAAGTCTATGGCTCTATTCAGGTGCTTTGAAAATACACCCCCCCGCCGCTGGAATTCAGGCACCCAGCGTCCGAAAAGGGGCCGGACGCCTGAATAGGGGGTTGCGGCGGTGGCCATGGATAGATTCACGCAATGCATGAATCTATCCCTTATTCATAGAGGGGGGTGGGTGGATAGAGGGGGCGGTTCCCATGTGTCCTTAATGGACGGGCCGCCCCTGATGCACATACGTTTTGCGTTTTTTTTTTTTTTCTGCCTCTAAACGCCCCTCCATGTTAGCCTATGGGGGAGATTTACTGAAACCGGTGCACACAGAATCTAGTGCAGCTGTGCATAGTAACCAATCAGCTTCTAGCTTCAGCTTGTTCAATCAGGCTTTGACAATTAGCCCCCGTTTACACTGAACACGACTTTGAAATCGTGCAACTTCACCTGAAATCGCACAATTTAAAAGCCGCGACTTCGGGGGGTGATTTGAAAGACCTCCGGGCGGCTTCATGCACAGATGTCTATTGAAATCGCACGCAAAATTGGCAAAAGTAGTGCAGGAACAACTTTTGCCAAACTTTTGCCATTTCTGGTAATAGGCGGTGACTTGTCATGCGTTTTGATCACTTGGGTGTGAACGAGGGATAACACCTGGAAGCTGGGTTCTATGCAGAGCTGCACCAGTTTTAGCAAATCTCCACTATGTGTCCATAAACAGAGGAGAGACGTTTAGAGGCAGAAAAAAAAGCGAATCCAGGTGCAGCTGCGTTTTGCCAGAAAACCCGCTTGATGCGTGTAAACGCACTCAAACACGCATTAACGCTAGGCGCATCAAGCACTTCAACGTTAGTTTGTTTCAATGGCCAGAATTACGACCAATTAAAGTAACGCCCAAGTGCTTGATGCTTCTAAACTCGATCACACACGTTTACGCGCACCAAGCTGACAAGAGGAAAGGTGATTGGGAGAGGCTCGCTAACACCCCTGTGTGTATTGGAGGGAAGGAGTACCTGTACTTGGATCATATTATCCAAAGTAACAAGTTCCCTTAACCACCTGCATACCGGCACGTTCACCCGCTTCCTACTCAGGACAGTTTTTCAGCTTTCAGCGCTGACACATGTTGAATGACAGATGAGACAGATGAGCTTTCCTTTGGTGGTATTTAATCACCACGGTGGGGTTTTTATTTTTTGCTGAACAAACTAAATTTTTTTGTAAATAAATAATTTTTCTCCTCTCCTGATGTGCACTGATGAGGCCGCACTTATATGCGGCACTGAAGGGCATCACTGATGGGCACTGACAGACATCACTGGTGGGCACTGATAGTTGGCACTGATGGCCACTGACAGGCATCACTGGTGGGCACTGATAGTTGGCACTGATGGCCACTGATAATCGGCACTGATGGGCACTGATAGGCAGCACTGACAGATATCACTGATGGGCACTGACAGATATTACTGATGGGCACTGACAGACATCACTGATGGGCACTGATAGTCGGCACTGATGGGCACTGACAGGCATCATTGACAGATATCACTGATGGGCAATGACAGACATCACTGATGGGCACTGATAGTCGGCACTGATGGGCACTGACAGACATCACTGATAGTCAGCACTGATGGGCACTGACAGACATCACTGATAGTCGGCACTGATGGGCACTGACAGACATCACTGATAGTCGGCACTGATGGGCACCAACAGGCATCACTGATGATCACTGAAAGGCAGACTTGATGGGCACTGATGGGGGGGATCTAGATGTCCTGTGTGGATTGACGCTTACTGACTCTTCTCTTCTCATGTGCTGTCAGCGTGAGGAAAGGAATGCCGATAACAGGCAAATCCTGTTTACACTGATTGGACACAGCTGATCACATGGTAAAGGGCCACCGTGATTGGCCCTTTACCCCAATCTGTTATCAGCTGTGTCCAAAGGCCATACATTTTATTTGGGAACAATGTTGCACGACCGCGCAATTGTCAGTTAAAGTAACGCAGTGCCGTATCGGAAAAAAGTGGCCTGGTCATGAAGGGGGGTAAATCTTCCGGAGCTGAAGTAGTTAGTAGACCAAAAGAGAGTAAATAGGCCGTTGTTAGGCCTCGTTCACACTGGGCAATAAAAGCAGTACTCTGAGGTGCGTTTTTACCGCTCCTTAAACTCTTAGTAAAGCGGAGTTGATAATACGGACGGCGCACAGTGCTCTTCACATTATCAACACATGAAGAGTTTGAGTCGTGGAGCTTCATGCGGTGTTTTGGAAGGAGTTGCAGCATCTCATTCAAGTCCATGGTAACACCCCATAAACACATGGGCATGGGTTTGCATTTGTTAGGCATTTGTAACAACAGCCCAAAAAAATTAGGCATTTGGGGTGTGCTGGAGGGTCTATTGATGTTGGCTGCTGGGGGGATCTATTGTCACTGGTGGGGATCTGGTTTTGTGTGAGGGTCTATTTTTGCTAGCGGGGGGGGGGGGTTTATAATGTTGCTGAGGGATCTTATGTTCCTGGTAGGGATCTATTGTTGCTGGCTGCTGGAGGTAGACATGTGCGGTTCGTTTCGTTCTGAATTAATATTCGGACAAAATTTTTGTTACTCTGAGATTCGGATATATTCGAATACATGAATTACAGTATGAACGAAGTTTACCGAGTGCTCTGAATGACGAAACAAAATTCAAATTCAAATTTTACATCAAATTCCATTCGAATTGTAAACATAATTCTGAAATCAAAGACGGTGTGTGTTATTAGTACCATTTTTGAAATAAAGCTGTTTTTGTAGAGCCAAAGGTGATTTAAACACTTCTCATCTGGGCCAATTCTGGCAGTTTGCTCCTACATTTTTTTTTCTAGAAAATTACTCAGAACCCCCAAACATTATATATATATACATATATATATATATATATATATATATATATATATATATATATATATATATATATACCCTGTTTCCCCAAAAATAAGCCCTACCCTGAAAATAAGACCTACACGGACTTTAACTAGGGCTTATTTGGAGGGTAGGGCTTATATTGCAGCCATCACCGACAATCACACTAAGTCTTATTTTCGGGGAAACAGGGTATATATATATATAAAAAAAAATATATATATATATATACATATATATATATATATATATTTATTTATTTATTTATTTATTTATTTTTAGCAGAGACTCTAGGAAATAAAATGGCGGTCTTTGCAACTTTTTATGTCACGCGGTATTTGCGCAGCGATTTTTAAAATGTGTTTTGTTTGAAAAAAAAAACAGTTTCAAGAATTAAATAAAAAAAACAGTAAAGTTAGCCCACTTTTTTTGTATACTAAGAAAGATGACGTTACGCCGAGTAAATAGATACCCAACATGTCACGCTTTAAAATTGCGCACACTCGTGGAATGGCGCCAAACTTTGGTACTTAAAAATCTCCATAGGCGACACTTTAAAAAAAAATTTACAGGTTACATGTTTAGAGGTTTATAAGACCCCCAAATCTCTCCTCCAGGCAGGAAAGACCAAGATCAAAAGGAAAAAAAAAAAAACGATCTCGGGCCTTTCCAGCCGAGTCCCCGGCAATGTTTACTGCCGCCAGGCCGAACGCGACGTCATAATGTTGCACCCGGGCCTCCAAAGGTAATAGAGATTGCCAGGGACCATCTGGTCCCTGGCAATCTCTATGCTCAACTGCCGGTGTCGGTGAATTCCTTCTCCTACTCGCCAATCGCACGGGAGAACCGTTGGAAACATTGGAGGGAGGCGGGAGGGGGGAGGACGTTCCCTCCCACCGCCTGTAAGAACGATCAAGCTGCTGGGAGATCTGTTGTAGCTGCTGGGAGGGTATTTTGTTGTGAGTAGTCCATTGTTGCTGCGGTGGGGGGGTCTATTGTTGTGTGGGGTCTTCTTGCTGGGGTGGGATCCATCGTTGCTGCATGGGGATCTATTGTTGCTGGGGGGGGGAGTGCATTGTTGCTGGGGGAGTCTATTGTTGAGTGGTGGATCTGTTGTTGCTGGGGAGGGGTCTATTGTTGCTGGGGGGATATATTGTTGCTGGCTGCAGGGGATCTATTTGACTGCTTTTCTTGTTATCATTAACAAATTCCATACACATTATTTAGCGCCACAAAATGATACTTGGTTCTGTATTCTCTAAAAGGGGTGGTGCTCAGAGGTGGGTAGGGGGTGGAACCAAGGAATGTTGCTCAGAGGTGGGTAGGCAGTAGAACCAAGGGACAGTGCTCAGAGGTGGGTAGGGGGTGGAACCAAGGGACGGTGCTTAGAGGTGGGTAGGGGGGTGGAACCAAGGGACAGTGCTCAGAGGTGGGTAGGGGGTAGAGCCAAGGGACGGTGCTCAGAAGTGGGTAGCTGGTGGAACCAAGGGACGGTGTTTAGAGGTGGGTAGGGGGTGGAACCAAGGGACAGTGCTCAGAAGTGGGTAGCTGGTGGAACCAAGGGACGGTGCTTAGAGGTGGGTAGGGGGTGGAACCAAGGGACGGTGCTCAGAGGTGGGTGGGGGGTGGAACCAAGGGACAGTGCTCAGAGGTGGGTGGGGGGTGGAACCAAAGGATGGTGCTCAGAGGTGGGTAGGGGGTGGAACCAAGGAATGTTGCTCAGAGGTGGGTAGGCGGTAGAACCAAGGGACAGTGCTCAGAGGTGGGTAGGGGGTGGAACCAAGGGACGGTGCTTAGAGGTGGGTAGGGGGTGGAAACAAGGGACAGTGCTCAGAGGTGGGTAGGGGGTAGAGCCAAGGGACGGTGCTCAGAAGTGGGTAGCTGGTGGAACCAAGGGACGGTGCTTAGAGGTGGGTAGGGGGTGGAACCAAGGGACGGTGCTCAGAGGTGGGTGGGGGGTGGAACCAAGGGACAGTGCTCAGAGGCGGGTGGGGGGTGGAACCAAGGGATGGTGCTCAGAGGTGGGTAGGGGGTGGAACCAAGGAATGTTGCTCAGAGGTGGGTAGGCGGTAGAACCAAGGGACAGTGCTCAGAGGTGGGTAGGGGGTGGAACCAAGGGACGGTGCTTAGAGGTGGGTAGGGGGTGGAAACAAGGGACAGTGCTCAGAGGTGGGTAGGGGGTAGAGCCAAGGGACGGTGCTCAGAAGTGGGTAGCTGGTGGAACCAAGGGACGGTGCTTAGAGGTGGGTAGGGGGTGGAACCAAGGGATGGTGCTCAGAGGTGGGTGGGGGGTGGAACCAAGGGATGGTGCTCAGAGGTGGGTAGGGGGTGGAGCCAAGGGACGGTGATCAGAAGTGGGTAGCGGGTGGAACCAAGGGACGGTGCTTAGAGGTGGGTAGGGGGTGGAACCAAGGGACGGTGCTCAGAGGTGGTTGGGGTGTGGAACCAAGGGACGGTGCTGAGAGGTGGGTAGGGGCTGGAACCAAAGGGCGGTGCTCAGAAGTGGGTAAGGGGGTGGAACCAAGGGTGGGTAGGGAAACAAGGGACGGTGCTCATAGGTGGGTAGGGGGTGGAGACAGAGGGTGACTCAGAATGGGGGAGTTCCTGCACCTACACTCTCCGAGAAAAAAAGGCCTGCCTTTATCAAACTCAACGAACAACTGGCATTAACACTATAGGCACGTTTGTTAAGCGTCAGTATTTTGAATGTGAACACGGCCATAAGGTTTCCATAAGCTGGTATTAGAATCATCGGAGTGCTGTAGAATCTTTTGCAATTGGGTAATTGACACAGCTCACCTCCTTGTGCCTCTGACACTTCTGATACATAGCACTGGAAAATTCCCAATATTTTACTAAAAAAACTAGAAGCAATCAAAAAGATTTTTGGTGAGAAGAATCCCGTTGCATTTCAGGTAATCTTTTTGATCTTACATATTTACATTATGCACCGTGATAGTAGCATCGGCATATATCCAGGAGATCTTATATTTTTCATGAGCAATTTTCTGCAATTACCTTCACTGTCTCCACTGGCTGGCTCAGCATCTGACCAAGAGGGGATGCAGGGGACAGGTTCCACCACTAGAGGGCAGCACACTACACCAGTCTGGGCCTACACACCAGTTGGCAGAGGACTATTTACTAAATGAGTAGAGCATGTTCACATTCAAGGTCAATTTTCATGTATTTTAGTGAATAAGGAGAAACAAAGTGAAAATGTACTTTGCAAAAAATACCCCCCCCCCCCAAAAAAAAAGTGTGTGTGTGTATATATAATATATAATTTCTTGCACATGATTTGATATTTAACATTTAACCACTTACATAATATATAAATATATATATATATATATATATAAATATTTATATTTAGCAGAGACCCTAGAGCAGTGATGGTGAACCTTGGCATCTCAGATGTTTTGGAACTACATTTCCCATGATGCTCCACTACACTGCAGAGTGCATGAGCATCATGGAAAATGTAGTTCCAAAACATCTGGGGTGCCAAGGTTCTCCATCACTGCCCTAGAGAATAAAACAACGATCGTTGCAAAATGTTATGTCACAGCAGTCTTTCAAACGCAACTTTTTTTGGAAAAAATACACTTTAATGAATTTAAAAAAAAAACCCAATATTTCCCCAAATTTTTATTGTATAATGTGAAAGATGCTGTTACGCCCAGTAAATAGATACCTAACATGTCATGCTTTAAAATTGCGCATGTTTGTGGAATGGCGACAAACTATGGTACTTATGGTACTCTCCATAGGCAACGCTTTAAATTTTTTTTACAGGTTACCTGTTTAGAGTTACAGAGGAGGTCCAGTGCTAGAATTATTTCTCTCGCTCTAATGATCGCGGCGATACTTCACATGTGTGGTTTGAACACCGTTTACATATGCGTTTGCTTCTGTGTGCAAGCACGGAGGGATGGGACGCTTTCCTTTTTTTTTTCATTCTCCCTTTATTTTTTTTATCACTTTTATTCCTATTATAAGGAATGTAAACATCCCTTGTAATAGAAATAAGCATGACAGGTCCTCTTTATTGAAAGATCTGGGGTCAAAAAGAAAAAAAATATATAAGATAAAAATTTTGACACTTTGACTTAAAAAAAAAAAAAATCTTTATGCCTGAGATCCAGAAGTGACATTAAAGGTCACTCCGGTCCTCCAAGGGCATAGAGATGAGTAATCACTTAACTTCTTGCTTAGCCATATACCGATGGCTCAGATAAACGCGAAAACAACCGGGAAGCGATGGGAGGGAGGGGCACCTCTCCCGCTGACTCCAAAAGTGATCCCGCGCCAAATATGCTGTTGGGATCACTTTTATCAGACGCTGAATTGTCCGCAGAAAAAAAAAATATACTGGGGTTATGCTGCTAGCTGCTGCCGTAACCCTGGTATTAAACGTCAAATTAATAACATATATATACTGTGGTCGGTCAGCAAGTATGTTGTCACCCCGTAACACATGTGTGTCAACAAAAGGGTGGACTTTAACGCCCACATGCATTACTGGGCAGCCAATGTTGCTGTGCTGAGTGCATATTCCCAGCACAGAGACCGATTCTGGGGAAAAACAGAAGGGACCTTTCATACTGCAGGTTCCTACAGGGGTAGAGCTACACTTGGGGGCTCATCCGGGATTGAGGACAGCTCTTGGTTCACCCTAACGTTCCGGGACCGGATTCCAATCATGTGACCACTTTGACAGCTAATCGCTGTAATCACATGATTACCAATCCTTCCTGCCCTCCCCCAGGTGTACAGACCCCAGTAAAGGGACACCAGGGCTGGGTGGGAAGGGATAATTGTCAGTTTGACATCACTTTATTCACTAAGCTAATGAATTTTCTCTTTGCCAAGTGAAATTTCACTTACCTTGGTGAAGGAGGTGAAGTTGGGCTAACTTCGACCAACCAAGTGAACATTTTCTACTCCTTTATTTAATTCATGTTTGCAAATATGAATTTGGGCTAATAAGAAAGCCCTGCACTAACTGCTCTTGTTGGCAGCTCCTGGACAGATATTATGTCTGCTAGCGGTGGGGAGGAGGGGAATAAATCTTTCTCATTCAACTTTATGGCGGGCATTGATAAAAATTTTGCACAGCTTTTCAGCTATCAAAACTGAATGCATATTTGTTGTGTGTTAATAAGGCAAAAACAAATGTTCTTAGGCTATATTCTCTCTACATCAAATGTCATTTTTTGCAAAAAAAAACAAAAAACTGCGTGAATGGGGAAAATACCGCATTACGGCCACTAGACGGAGCTGAGGAGCATACTTATTTTCTATTATATTCATTGCCATCTAGTGGCCATATTGCAGGATTTTCTTAATTCACACTGTTATTCTTTTTTTTTTTTTGAATGTCATCCACCAGGCTCCCTGTAGCACCAGATGTCCGCTTAGTTTGCTACCGACAACTAAACAAAGAAGTGACCCAGCAATCACTGAATCGCTGCATCACCTCCCAAATGCCATTTTAACAGAGCAGAAGCCCCACTTTTTATGTGTAGTGGTAACAATGAGCTGCTCCACCTGCCTACACATTGTTGTGAAAAATGGGCAAACTGACTCAAAACTTCCCATAACAAGAACAGCGACACATTTATTTTGACCTATTGTCTGGGTTGTGCCCTCTTCCATCACTGTAGAACTAAAAAAAGGAGCGCCAGGCCAAATCCAAAAAAGAGCCCAGGATCATTTTAATAGTTGGCTAAAAAAAGTCCTATAAAAACAGTCAACACGTTTTGAGAGCAACACCACTCCTCCTTCATCAGGGCTCAACACAGGATAAAACTCAGATGGTCTTGTGCTTCTTTTCGTATTTTCCCAGTCCAACCTGGCCTTCTGCTTTCCCCCCAAGAGGGAGTGGTCATCACCTCATGGGGGGGAGGGGGGGCTGATGAGACTACCCTGCCTAAAGCATGGTTGGGGTGTTCAGAATTTTTGGGTGACAACTAGTGGATGTCCAGAATGTGGGGTGACAAATGACATTAGTTACTGGTGACCTCTGCACTCTGTTACACACTACTTACCCCTGCACTTAGTATTACTTACTCCTGACCCCTACACTGTGTTACATAGTACTAACCCCTATACTCTTGTGTTACTTACTCCAAACCCTTACACTTTCTGAACTTTTTGCATTATTTACTACTGACCTCTGCATACTGCTTATTCCTGACCTCTACACTCTGTGTTACTTATTCTTAACCTCTGTACTTTGTGTGTTACCTACTCCTGACCCCTGCACATTGTGTGTCACTTACTCCTGAACCCTGCACATTGTGTGTCACTTACTCCTGAACCCTGCACATTGTGTGTCACTCACTCCTGACCCCTGCACATTGTGTGTTACTTACTCCTGACCCCTATACATTGTGAGTTACTTACTCCTAAACCCTACACATTGTGTGTTGCTTACTCCTGAACCCTGCACACTGCATTGTGCAGTCCTGACCCCCTTAGTCCTGACCCCCCTGTGTTATTTACTCCTACCTGCACTTTGTGTGTTACTTACTCCTGACCCCTGCAAACTGTGTTACTTACACCTGACCCTTACATTCTGTTTTACCTACTCCTGACCCCTGCACATTGTGTGTCACTTACTCCTGAGCCCTGCACATTGTGTGTTACCTACTCCTGAGCCCTGCACATTGTGTGTTACTTACTCCTGAACCCTGCACATTGTGTGTCACTTACTCCTGGCCCCTGCACATTGTGTGTCACTTACTCCTGACCCCTGCACATTGTGTGTTACTTACTCCTGACCCCTATACATTGTGAGTTAATTACTCCTAAACCCTACACATTGTGTGTTGCTTACTCCTGAACCCTGCACACTGCATTGTGCAGTCCTGACCCCCCTGTGTTATTTACTCCTACCTGCACTTTGTGTGTTACTTACTCCTGACCCCTGCAAACTGTGTTGCTTACACCTGACCTTTACATTCTGTGTTACTTACTCCTAACCTTTGTACTCTGTACGTTTCTTAATCCTGAACCCTGCACACTTACTTTTTCCTGAGCCCTACACTCTGTTTTACTTACTCCTAACCCCTGTATTCTGTGTGGTAATTACTCCTGGCCCCTGCACTGTGAGTTACTACAACATATATACTGGTATATTTTTTCAAACTTTGGTATGTCAGCTAAATAAACTATCTTATATTTTGAGAGAGCTGAACCACCCAGGCAAAAACGTGATCATCGCACCTCTGAGCACTTGCTTATTTATGCAGGGAGGTGGATCGGCCAAAGAATGCTGCTTTGCTTTTGCTCTGTCGGTTTGGCAGCACAGGAAGTAATATGGTAATCCGGTGACTGCACAATACCCTCCTTGTTTCCTTTCCAACAGTAAACAATAAGGTTAAATGACCGCCACCTACCACAGGTGTAAGAGGAAGCCCAGCATTGAACCAATATGTCCTCTGCTGTGGGCTCCAGGCGCCATCTTGGGGTAGCCTGTGTCTAGCAATAGAACAAGGTTCTCATGAAATTTGGGGAGCAAATTGTGGATGCAGAGGAGCTGTATATACAGTAGCTCCATTTGTGTCACTGAGGTGCACCCAGCAAGGAGGGAATTACTAGGCAGCATAGGCGTGAGCACAGGGTGTGCCGGGTGTGCCCAGGCACACCCTAATCACCCCATGCGCATTAGTGTTATCGCTCAGTGTAGCAGCAGGAACATGGGAAAAATCTCCCTCTTACTGGCTCTGCATAAGAGAAGTGTCTATGATCTTTTCCTTCACTGTTGCGGCAGGGAGATCAATGTGGTCGGGGCATATATATGTAGGCACATAAACATGCATGTGTGTTTGAGCTTAAGGGTGCACACCCTAATGCAATAGGCTGCGCACACCTATGCTAGGCAGGTATAGGAACCCGTCTATTGGTGGGTTTAGGTCTAAGGATAGGACATTATGGAGAAGAATACATGGTTGTTACTCTTAGGTATGCTTGAAAAGATGCAGCGTTGCCTGTTTCCTTTAAACCTCTGCCACACGGCATGCACCCCATACACACTGAGATTTCCCTGGTTCAGAAAGTTTGAACAGAAAGAAACACGATGTCTGTCCTACAGAAACCAAAATTTTGGGCAGAGTCCCAGGCGTATGTCTGTGGGTCCTTTAGAACATCCAGCATGGTCCCCCCCCATTATACCATCAATCAGCTTTACCTTCTTCTCATCTCACCTTGGCAGGTAGGTTTAGGGTGGTCCCACTTCCCCGCTTTGGTGCACATGCTGTGACTGGAGCCCACCAGCAGGAAGCCTGGGTCACATCGGAACCGGATGCTTGTGCCTTCCATTGGTACTCGGCCCATCGCGCTGACATCCACCTGCCCGTTCTCCAGCTTCAGGTGCATACGTGGGCAGGTGGGGACTACGAGAGAGGAGGAAAAAACAAGAGTCAGCACCAGTTTAATATAGAATGCCCCCTTTGGCTAGGCTAAAGCCCAATGTGGCTAATGTAGACCTAATATAGAACTCCAGCCCAAACCTTTTTCTAGCTTAAGGTAAGAAGAGTGTTAAAGTAATAGAACTGCTTTGATTGTTGTTTGCATTTTGACTGGTGATATTTTCTATCACTTCCTATCCCAAAAAACAGGAAGTAAGAGGAAATTTCTCTTAATTGAAGGAAAACCCCACCTTTGACAGCAGACACCAGAACAAGGGTCCCCATTGGGAGATTTCCCTTCTACTGCTGTTCTGGTGAAAGATGAAAAAATTTAGATTTTTCATCACTCACCACTTCCAATGGTCTCAGGACAGAAAAGTTTTAACTTTTCTCACTCCATTTGAAAGTAAAAAAAAAAAAAAGTGACTGGATTTCCAATTTAAGGCTGTCCTTAAAAGAGAAGTATGGGTTTTGCAGCTGTCTCTGCACTGAGACCCGAGCCACCGAACATCACCAATGGCTCGGTTCTCACTCTTCCCCGAGCAGAGCCATGCCGACTGTCAGTCACCATCGCTCCTTCTCAGCTCCTCCATGCTCATTGGAGTGCTGAGCTGTGGAGGGGCGGGGAGCGGCTATCTCAGCGTCTCAGCGGCTCGCTGAGACTGCCATCAGTCAAGGCAGCTGGTGGATCCAGACTTGGGAAGTTGGGATGACGCGGTGCCTCGACTGATAGCAGTGACGTCAGCGGAGAGCGGACTTCAGACCGCTCTCCGATGAAAATGGGTCACAGGAGTGCAAAACGAATTGTACTCCTGTCACCCTTAGCAGAAGCCCAGCCTAAAAAGTTCAGGCTGGACTTCTCCTTTTAACAGGGCAGGTTTCGCATCTCTAATGAGAACTGCACCATGTACGTTGTACACTGTTACCAAAAGTATTGGGACGCCTGCATTTACACGCACATGAACTTTAATGGCATCCCAGTCTTAGTCCGTAGGGTTCAATATTGAGTTGGCCCACCCTTTGCAGCTATAACAGTCACCATTAACAAGAGGTCCTAATCGCGTGCAGCCACTCCACCATGAAGTCCCAATAGGGTATCATCACTCTATATACGAATAAAAGAAAAGCGCCTCTAAGTGTAGTAAGACCAATAAATTATTACACCCAATGTAGGGCCACTCACATTTTCATAGCTAAAAAAACAGGCTCATTGGTATGTCAAGATGGAAGTTCGCCAAGAGATGGAAGCCAGGCCTCATGCCAGTCATTCACCGGAGATAGAAAGGAAGTCGGCCAGTGTCTCCCTGGATGTCTGTGAAGCGTAGCATTGAGTGCGGTGCAGGCGGGATGACCTCACCGAAGACCAAGCATTCTGGTCTTTGATGTCGTCCCATCGATGCCACGTTCCATTTCACAGACATCCCGGGAGACACTGGCCGACTTCCTCTCCATCTCCGGTGAATGACTGGTGTGAGACCCGGCTTCCATCGCTTAGCGAACTTCCATCCTTGCGTCCATGACATACCAATGAGCCTGTTTTTTTTTTAGCTATGAAAATGTGCGTGGCCCTACATTGGATGTAATAAATTATTGGTCTTACTACACTTAGAGGCGCTTTTCCTTTGTACCTACAGTGGCATCACTCTAAATCTATGCTAAACTTGAAATAGAGTGCCATTTCTCTACACTGAACATCACAATAGAGTGCAGTCACTTAGCAATGATGTCACAAAAAATGGTTAGTGAAAGAAACTGGGCAGCAATATTTAAGGCCATATACAGCTTAATTCTGGCCTTAATGAGCATTGACTGAGATGATTGAGGGAGGATTAGGCCATGTGGGTCTTCCTACATGAAGAAGTGACCATCAGATACACTTAAAAGAGAAGTATGGTGGGGGGGGGGTTCCCATTATGATTACCTAGGTAGAACCGAGCGATCGAACACCGCCAATGGCTCAGTTCTCACAGCTCCCCGATCAGAGAGCGGCTGACTGTCAGTCAGTTGCTCTCCGTTCTGCCCCCCGCTCTCACTGGAGAGCTGAGCTGTGGAGGGGGCGCTTGCTGAGATGGCCATCAGTCCAGGCACCTGACCGACCCCGACTTTATTGTCGTGATGACAGGACTGATTCCAATGACGTCAGCAAAGAGCGGACTTCAGTACGCTCTCTGTTGAAAACAGGTCACAGGAGTGCAAAACGAATTGCACTCCTGTGACCCATAAGAGAAGCCCAGCCAAACAAGCTCAGGCTGGACTTCTCCTTTAACACTTTGAACACTGCCACCGGGCACTGATATTTCACCCATCTGTAAAGTAAAGGGGTGTTAACGTTAGATGTATGTAAGTAGAATTCATCTATGGATAAGTTTATAGATGTTGAGAGCAGATGGTTGTGTATGTACTCTGTAGGTAGGGTCTGTGTGAATAGTTTTGAAATCTTTTAGTGGACGTGGCACTGCTCTGTATTTATTTGTGTGTTAAAGTAGTGGTGCTTGTGTGCAATGCTCACAATGTGCTCAAAAAAGTATATAAAACAATTCCTTCCAGTAAAGTGACAAGTGCTATTATTACTAGACAAGTACAATTACAAATAAACAGTCCTCTAATTAAATAGAAGCTAATAAAAGTCCTGGGTGACGAGAAGGCCTTCAAAAAATAAAAGGCTAAGGGATCATCATCATCATTACAACTTTACAAAGAATGCAACAAGAAATGTAAGGGTGCAATCAGGGCAGCTAAGATGGAACACAAAAGGCACAGTAAAAACAATTGCAAGAAATTCTTTAAGTATATTAACAGTAAGAAAGGGAGGCCAGATAATATTTGCCCCATAAAGAATGATGAAGGGAATCTGGTTTCTAAGGATGGAGAGGATGGAGAGATGGCGAAGGTTAGCCTAACATCAACTGTATGTAAGCTCTTGGAGGGGATGATAAGGGACTATATACAAGATTTTAGTCATTAAAATGATATCATTGGCAGTAATCAGCATGGATTCATGAAGAATCGTTCTTGCCAAACCAACCTGTTAACCTTCGATGAGGAGGTGAGTTGCCATCTAGATAAAGGAAGGCCCGTAGACGTGGTGTACCTAAATTTTGCAAAGGCATTTGATACAGTTCCCCATAAACTAAGGTCTGTCAGCATGGACCAAAGGGTGAGCACATGGATTGAAAACTGGCTAAAAGGGCGAGTTCAGAAGGTGGTGATAAATGGGGAGTACTCGTAATGGTCCAGTGTGGAAAGCAGGGTCCTCCAGGGTTCTGTCCTGGGACCGATCCTATTTAATTTATTCATAAATGATCTGGAGGATGGGAGAAACAGCTCAATCTCAGTATTTGCAGACAATACTATGCTAAGCAGGGCAATAATTTCTCTGTAGGATGTGGAAACCTTCCAAGAAGATCTGAACAAATTAATGTGGTGGGCAACTACATGGCAAAATGAGGTTCAATGTAGAAAAATGTAAAATAATGCATTTGGCTATGGAAATGCACTTACATTTTGTTTAAAAACAATGAGCAGTAAAAAACTGGGAAGTCCGGGATTCTCATGCGTTCCACTGACCAAACAGGAAGTGATGCAATGACGCTGAGGCCCCGCCCTATGCTTGATACAAAGGATCGATTTCCAATGAAGAAGCTGTGGGTGTGTCAGCTTCTTTATCGGAAATCGATCCTTTGTATCAAGGAGAGACAGTTACAACACAGTATATATTCTAGGAAGTGTAGCAAGATGGCGCTGCTCCCCATGACGTCGTGCTGACGAAACGCATAGGGTGGAGCCTCAGTGTCATTGCGTTACTTCCCGTTTGGTCCATGGAATGCATGGGAATCCCGTACTTCCCAGTGTTTTTACTGCTCATTGTTTTTAAACAAAATGTAAGTGCATTTCCATACATTTTAACATGTGATAAATCATCTCTTTGCATATACTGCATACTATTGAGATGAAGGGGCCAATCGCATAAGGAATAAGGATAACAACAGCGGAGCTCTGTGTCCTAATGTACAGCAGTTTTGGCTGTGAAGGGGTATTACCCCCTTGAAGGGAGAGCCCTCTGGTGAGTGCACTGGCATAGGGGAGCACTGAGTGGAGCACCTGCACTTCTATTTTTTACAAGCCCGGAAAAAAGTCACCTTGTTTTTGAAAGACGGTTTTTATTTAATATATATGGATTGATTATCAACACCAGGACTTGAATATAACAATGGGATTTTTACACTAATTACCTCCTTATTGTTTTGCATTTTTTATGATTCATGATCTGCACATGCTTATTTAATTAGAGGACTGTTTTTTTTGTAATTGTACTTGTCTAGTAATAATAGTACCTGCCACTTTACTGGAAGGAACTGTTTTATATACTTTTTTGAGCACATTGTGAGCATTGTGCAGAAGTTGTGTCACCGACGCAAACATTTTTTTTTTAAATAAATCTGTGTATTATTTCAGTGTGTATCTATAAATTTATGTGTCGGATCTGCTGCATTCCCCACCGTTGGTGTGGGATAGGCAATGGTTCAGCATTGCACACAAGCACCAGCATTTAACATGCATTTAACACATATATGAATATATAAATAAATAAAAGTAGAATGTTAACACGCATTTAACACATATATAAATAAATAAAAGTAGAATTTATCCATGGGCCAAGCTGCAATGCAAATTTGCACCTTCAAAGGCAGCCATGGAACAGAGGCCTCTCTATGGGTACCTAGAGACAAATAGAAAAGAAACTTACGACAGCGGCTTGGTTTGTCCATATCTGTCCAGGTCCCATCCAGCTGGCATTTGCGTACTTTTGGACCAGAAATCTCCCTTTCTCCGCGGCAAACAAATTCAATCTCGTAATCCACCGGAAGCATCTCAACCGCCTTTACCTGAGTAAGGGTGAGACCCCTGTAACGGATCCCCCCGTCTCTAGGAGGGTGTATGATCCGGCATCCTAAAATGGAGAGAAAGTGGACAGTGAAAGCACAGAGTATACATAACTGTGTCCACTCCATACAACATGGCTTGATAAGGACAAAGGCTGATATGGTTATAAATATAAGTACGGCTTGTAAAGTGTTTGTATCTGCCCTACTATGGCCCATTTCCTCTCTGCTTCCCCCTCTAGTCCTCTTTTACCTCCCGTCTCAATGTTTCTCCTCATCTTTGCCTCTTCTTTCCCCCCAAGCCCTCTCTCCTCTGTTACAAACCTTCTTGCCCTCTCTCCTCTTCCCCCGCTACCTCTGCCTCTTTTACAAGTCCATCTTCTCCTCCTAATAATCTCTCCTCAAAGGTTTCCTCTCTTTCCTACCCTCTATCTGAGTTCCTGCTTCCTATCTAGGCAGGTCTTCTCTTTTTCCCTTCCCTCAAATCTCTTTCCTCCCCGTCTTAACAGTTTCCTGCTACCTCCCAAGTTCTCTTTTCATTTTCTCTTTTCGCCCTCATTCCAGGTTCTCCAGATATTTCCCCTATCTATTCATCTCCCTATGCTGTATCTCTGCCCACTCTCCCTTTCTTTCTTTGCTTCTTTCTCTTCCTAAGCACTCTCCATATCAATCATTCTAAACGATTTCTCTCCCCAGATTACATCTCTGCCCTCTTTTACCCCACCCTCTCTTCCTCTTCCCAAGCAATCTCCATCTGTTTCTGTTCAAGCTGTATCTCTGCCCCTGTTCTCCACCAACACTCTTTCCGCACTCTGTCTCTTATTTTTCCGAATCTCTCTATCTCTTTCTCTCTAAACTAAACCTCTCCCTAGGCTGTATTTCTGCCTTTCTCTTCTCCCCACTCTCTCCTTCTTCCCAAGGGATCTCCATGTCCTCTTTGAGCTATTCCCCAGCTATTCCTCATCCTAATATCCACCAACTCTCTGTCCATACTCTGTCTCTTCCTCCTCCCAAGATTTCCCCACACCCTTCTCTTTGTGTCTTCCTCCTCCCAAGATTTCGCCACACCCTTCTCTTTGTGTCTTCCTCCCCCCAAGATTTCGCCATACCCTTCTATTTGAGCTTGTCCTCTCCCTATTCCAGTGATGGAGAACCTTGGCACCCCAGATGTTTTGGAACTACGTTTCCCATGATGCTCAACTACACTGCAGAGTGCATGAGCATCATGGGAAATGTAGCTCCAAAACATCTGGGGTGCCAAGGTTCGCCATCAGTGTGCCTAGGCTGTATCTCTGCCCCTTGCTTCACTCAACTCAACTTTTTCTTTACTCTGTCTTTTCCTAAGTGATCACCATCTACTTTCTGAGCTTTTCCTCTACCTAGGCTGTATCTCTGCCCCTGCCTTCCACAAACTCCCCTTTTGTACTCTGGCTCTCTTCCTTCTTAACAAGCTCTCTTCACTTCATTCTCTCTGAGCTATTTCTCTGCCTAGGCTGTAGCTCTGCCCCTGTTATTCACAACTCTCTTTCCATACTCTGTCTCTTCCTCTTCCCAAGCTTTGCATCCTTCTCTCTGAACTTTTCCCTCTTCACAGGATGTATCTCTGTCCCCTCTTCATCTAACTCTTTTTCCATACTCTGTCTCTTCCTAAGAGGTCTCCTTCTCATTTCTGAGCTTTCCCTCTACCTAGGCTGTATCTCTACCCGTCTTCCTTCAACTTCCTTTCTGTACTCTGTCTCTCTTTCCACGTCCTAGGCAATTTTCATCTCCTCTCTGTTTTTCCTCTGCCTGGGCTGTATCTTTGCCTCTATCTTCCACCAATTCTCTTTACACACTGTCTCATACTCTTCCCAAGCTCTCTACACCTCTCTCTCTGTCTGAGCCTTTCCTCTACCTGGGCAGTATCTCTGCCTCTGTCTTTTCAATCTGTTTTCCATAGTCTGTCTCATCCTCTTCCTAAGCAATCTTCATCTCCCTCTCTCTCAGCTTTTTCTTCTGCCCAGGCTGTATCTCTGCCCCTGTCCTCCACAAACTCGCTTTTCATACTCTCGTCCTCTTCCCAAGCTCTCTCTCTCTAGGATCTTTCTCTACCTAGGCTGTATTCCTTCTGTCTTCCCCAACTCCCTTTTCACACCGTGTCTCTTCATCTTCCTAAGCTCTCTTGATCTCCTTTGCTCTGAGACTTTCCTCTCCCTAGACTGTATTACTGACCCTCTCTTCCCCCAAAACTCTTTCCATATTCTGTCTCTACCTAAAGCTGGCTACACATGGATTGACTTTTGACTGATTCCTGCTGAATTTGACGAAATTCGTTATGCATGTGGCTCAACAAAAGTCAACTTCTCAAAGGATTTGTTGAACTTGCCGAGCAGAAAATTCTGAGCCAAACATGCCTGCATTTAATCAGTTGTGGGTACTGTTCAGGTATTTTGACAGTTGCAGGTGCCATCTGCCAGAATAAAATTGTTGGCAATGCAGATTTGTCCAACAATGTTGTTTATGTGTATGGCCAGCTTAAGCAATCTTGCCATCTCTTTCTCTGACATTTTCCTCTCTTTTGGCTGTATCTCTACCCCTCTCCTCACCCAACTCCCTTTCCACACTCTGTCTAGTCCTATTCTCACGACCTCTCTACCTTCCCTTCCTCTCTCTGAGATTTTCCTCTGACTAAACTGTATCTCTACCACTGTCATCCTTAAACCTTTTTTCATACTCTGTCTCTTCCTCTTCCCAAGCTCTCTCTTTGCATCCTTTTCTCTGAGCTTTTCCTAGGCTGTATCTCCCTCTATTCAATCATATGCAGGTACAGCTCAGGTATTTTGACAGCAGAAGGTGTCAGCTCTCAGAATACAAGGTGTGATAAATTCATTCCTGGAACTGTCTCTCCTCGACTCTCCCCCCTTGACTCTCCCACTCTCTCACCTTGACTCTCCCCACTCTCTCTCACCTTCACTCTCCCCACTCTCCTTGACTTTACCCACCTCTCTCTCATTGACTTTCCCCTAACTGTCTCTCCCTGACTCTCCCAACCTCTCACTTTGACTCTCCTCACTCACTCTCCTTGACTCTCCTCACTCACTCTCCTTGACTCTCCTCACTCACTCTCCTTGACTCTCCTCACTCATTCTCCTTGACTCTCCTCACTCTCTCTCTCCTTGACTCTCCTCACTCTCTCTCTCCTTGACTCTCCTCACTCTCTTCTTGACTCTCCTCACTCTCTCTCCTTGACTCTCCTCACTCTCTCTCCTTGACTCTCCCCAACTCTCTCTCCTCTCTCTCCTGTCTCTCTGTCATACTCCTCTCTCTGCCATCTTTCTTGCTTCTCTACGGACATCCAACAAAACCTCCATCTTCCCTCTTTCTTCCCGTCTTTCCTTTTGTTTTTTTAAATCTCCATCATAATCTTCTCCTGATCCATTTCTCTCCTCCAATCCTCCTTTCAATCTCTTTAACGGTCCGTTAATATGTGTGTCCCTGGAATGACGGCACATTCAGAATGACATGAGCTAATCTTCCCTTTAACAGAACGATATATTAGATAAAATTGTTTGCAGACTGTCTTTGCAAAGCGAGTAAGACCTGTGTGGGCACCTCCTGACCAAATCATCCCTCACCAGACACACACCATATGTTGTTCTCCCTTCACTCTCGCCTATAGCGTCTGTCATACCCCAGACTCATCTCTTACCTGTTGTGCTGTTGTTCGGTGTTCCATACACACGAGACAGCCAGAGCAAAACGAGAAGAGTGCAACTGTGCGTCCCTTTCCACACTCTGTCTATTCCTCTTCTCAAGACCTCTCTACCTTCCCTCCCTCTCTCTGAGCTTTTCTTCTTACTAAACTGTATCTCTGTCACTGTCATCCTTAACCCTTTTATCATACTATTTTTCTTCCTCTTCCCAAGCTCTCTCTCTTTGCATCCTTTTCTCTGAGCTGTTTCCTAGGCTGTATCTCCCTCTATTCAATCCTATGGAGGTACTGCTCAGGTATTTTGGCAGCAGCAGGTGTCAGCTCTCAGAATACAAGGTGTGACAAATTAATTCCTGGAACTGTCACTCCTGGACTCTCCCCACTCTCTCTCCTGAACTCTCCACACTCTCTCACCTGGACACTCCCCACTCTCTCACCTTGACTCCCCCCACTTTCTCTCCTGGACTCTCCCCACTCTCTCACCTGGACTCTCCACACTCTCTCACCTGGACTCTCCACACTCTCTCACCTGGACTCTCCACACTCTCTCACCTGGACTCTCCACACTCTCTCACCTGGACTCTCCACACTCTCTCACCTGGACTCTCCACACTCTCTCACCTGGACACTCCCCACTCTCTCACCTTGACTCCCCCCACTTTCTCTCCTGGACTCTCCCCACTCTCTCACCTGGACTCTCCACACTCTCTCACCTGGATTCTCCACACTCTCTCACCTGGACTCTCCACACTCTCTCACCTGGACACTCCCCACTCTCTCACCTTGACTCCCCCCACTTTCTCTCCTGGACTCTCCCCACTCTCTCACCTGGACTCTCCCCACTCTCTCACCTGGATTCTCCACACTCTCTCACCTGGACTCTCCACACTCTCTCACCTGGACACTCCCCACTCTCTCACCTTGACTCCCCCCACTTTCTCTCCTGGACTCTCCCCACTCTCTCGCCTGGACTCTCCACACTCTCTCTCCTGAACTCTCCACACTCTCTCACCTGGACACTCCCCACTCTCTCACCTTGACTCCCCCCACTTTCTCTCCTGGACTCTCCCCACTCTCTCACCTGGACTCTCCCCACTCTCTCACCTGGACTCTCCACACTCTCTCACCTGGACTCTCCACACTCTCTCACCTGGACTCTCCCCACTCTCTCACCTGGAATCTCTCACCTTGACTCTCCCCACTCTCTCACCTTGACTTTCCCCCAACTGTCTCTCCCTGACTCTCCCCACTCTCTCTCCTTGACTTTCCTCACTCTCTCTCCTTGACTCTCCCCAACTCTCTCTCCTGTCTCCGTGTCATACTCCCCTCTCTGCCATCTTTCTTGCTTCTCTACTGACATTCAACAAAACCTCCATCCATTTTTTTTTAAATCTCCATCATAATCTTCTCCTGATCCATTTCTCTCCTTCAATCCTCCTTCCAATCTCTTTAACGGTCCGTTAGTATGTGTGTCCCTGGAATGATGGCACATTCAGAATGACATGAACGATGTCTTGGATAAAATTGTTTGCAGACTGTCTTTGCGAAGCGAGTAAGACCTGTGTGGGCACCTCCTGACCACATCATCCCTCACCAGACACACACCATATGTTGTTCTCCCTCCACTCTCGCCTATAGCGTCTGTCATACCCCAGACTCATCTCTTACCTGTTGTGCTGTTGTTCGGTGTTCCATGCACACGAGACAGCCAGAGCAAAACGAGAAGAGTGCAACTGTGCGTCATCTGGAAACACAAGAATAAAAATAAAAATCATTGGAGGAGAGCCAATCACATGAATGTTTCTTTTTTTCCCGCAGAAAAACAGATTTTACAGAAGATGGAGCGTAATACCTATAGCTGGATTTAGTTCTAACTGCCTTTAAACATATCACATAAACAGGGATTTCTCAACTTTTGTAACATGGAGGAACCCATGAAATAGCTTTCCGGTTTCCTTCACTAATATTTATTCATTTCAGGTACTTCTATAGTGCTGTCAATTTACACACACACATATATATATATATCTATATATATATATATATATATATACACATATACACACACATTTAGCACATTCGCATCAGTACATGCCCTTTTACAAACTAGGAACCCTAACTCACACTCATACATAATAGGGCCAATTTAGACAGGAGCTAACAAACCTACCAGTATGTCTTTGGAGTGTGGGAGGAAACCAGAGGACCAAGGGGAAACCCACGCAGGTTGTGTCATGGTTGGGATTCAAACCAACAACCCTAGTGCCACCCGGTGGAAGTGCTGACCACTTAACTCAGGCCCGTCTTTAACGCAGGGCAAAAGGGGCAGATGCCTGGGGCCCCTGTCAAGGTCGGGGGGCCTGCCAAAGCAGCTGCCCCTTGAGCCCACGCTGCCCGCAAATTGGGGTCCCATGATAACCCCGCCGAGCGCAGAAATACGTCGCTGTATTCCCCGACCAGCAGGGTGGGGGGGGGGGGGGGCAGAAGCCCCACTGCAGCTCTGACCCCACCGAACGAAGCCTGTATGCTCGGAGCTGAGATCGGAGTAGGAGCGCTGAGAGCCCCGCCTCCAGACCTCTTGAAAACACGGCCCCAGACCTTTTCGAGTCCCACCCCCCAACCTTTGCAAGCCCTGCCTCCGGACCCCTAAAGGCCCTGCACCTGGACCTCTGAGAGCACCTTCCCTGAATCAATGAGAGTGGCTGGTGAGCCTGGCTGGCAAGGTAGGTCCTTCTCCCCATAGACTGCTTGTTGACTGTTTTCTTAAATGGTTACTTAGTTGATTACCTCCTGTACTCTGGTCTCTGGTTATCTCCTGTATTATATCCACAGTCTCTGATAATCTCCTGTATTAGATCCACAGTCTCTGGTCATCTCTTGTATTAGATTTACAGTCTCTGGTCATCCTCTGTATTAGATTTGCAGTCTCTGGTCATCTCCTGTATTAGATCCGCAGTCTCTGGTCATCTCCTGTATTAGATCCGCAGTCTCTGGTTATCTTCTGTATTAGATTTGCAGTCTCTGGTCATCTCCTGTATTAGATCCGCAGTCTCTGGTTATCTTCTGTATTAGATTTGCAGTCTCTGGTCATCTTCTGTATTAGATTTGCAGTCTCTGGTCATCTCCTGTATTAGATCCGCAGTCTCTGGTTATCTTCTGTATTAGATTTGCAGTCTCTGGTCATCTTCTGTATTAGATTTGCAGTCTCTGGTCATCTCCTGTATTAGATCCGCAGTCTCTGGTCATCTCCTGTATTAGATCCGCAGTCTCTGGTCATCTCCTGTATTAGATCCGCAGTCTCTGGTCATCTTCTGTATTAGATCCGCAGTCTCTGGTCATCTTCTGTATTAGATCCGCAGTCTCTGGTCATCTTCTGTATTAGATTTGCAGTCTCTGGTCATCTCCTGTATTAGATCCGCAGTCTCTGGTCATCTTTTGTATTAGATCCGCAGTCTCTGGTCATCTTCTGTATTAGATTTGCAGTCTCTGGTCATCTTCTCTATAGATTTGCAGTCTCTGGTCATCTTCTGTATTAGATCCGCAGTCTCTGGTCATCTCCTGCACTGGATTCACAGTCTCTGGTCATCTCCTGTTTCAGATTTGCAGTCTCTGGTCATCTCCGGTAGTACGTCTCTTAGTGAGCAGTAATGATTTGTAGCAACCTCTAGCAAAGTATGAGGAAGCAGAAATTACCGGTATGTGTTGTAACCTCTAACAACCAGTCAGTGATCGGTAATAATATGCTGTATCCTCTGGCAACCAATTGCAATTGCTGCCTGATCTGCTGCAGTAAACAGATTTTGAGTCTTACTGCTATTTGTTATATGTCTAAGAGCGGTTGGGGGGCCCAAGAAAATGTTTGCCCAGGGCCCAATCAATATTAACCACTTGACCACTGGGCACTTAAACCCCCTTCCTAACCAGACCAATTTTCAGCTTTCACACTTTGACAATTACTCAGTCATGCAACACTGTACCAATTTGAAATGTTTGTCCTTTTTTTCACACAAATAGAGCTTTCTTTTGGTGGTATTTAATCACCGCTGGGTTTTTTGCGCTATAAATCAAAAAAGACTGAAAATTTGGTAAAAAAAAAAAAAATTTCTGTTAAAATTTATTGCAGAGTATTGGCGAGTATTGGCGAGTATTGGCAGAGTATTGGCAGAGTATTGGCAGAGTATTGCATAGTATGGCAGAGTATGGGCACTGAGCAGCGCTGTGGGCTGGATCTGTAGTGCCCACAGCGCTGCAAACGATCTCTCCCTCTCTCCTCTCACACTGTACCGATCGGTACAGAGAGGGGAGGGAGGAACCGGCGTCATGACATGTTTACAAGTGATGCTCCGTCATTTGACGGAGCGATCACGTGGTAAACGGCCACTACCAGCGGCCATTTACCGCGATCCGCTGGGTCCACCGAACCCGGCGGTCACGGATGTTCCCGGGTGCGCACCCCAGGGGGGCGCACGGGAGCACGATTCTGTGAGGACGTCCATGGACGCCCACCCAGAATAAGCCGACCGCGCTGTAGCCGTCTTTTGGCTATGGCCCGGTCGGCATGTGGTTAAAGACGGCCCTGACTTAGCTACTGTGCTTAGCTATGTTCTGTGCTGTGGCTATATCTACAGCTCTTGGTACATTAACATGGTGATCAGTGGGAAGAATGCTCCTTACATTGGTAGTCAGGGGGAAAAATGCTTTTTGCATTGGTGGTAAATGGGAAGAATGATTCTTACATTGGGGGTCAGTGGGAAGAATGGGTCGTATACAGTGCCTTGAAAAAGTATTCATACCCCTTGAAATTTCCCACATTTTGTCAGGTTACAACCAAAAACGTAAATGTATTTTATTGGGATTTTATGTGATAGACCAACACAAAGTGGCACATAATGGTGCAATGGAAGAAAAATGAAATGATTTCCAAAATGTTTTACAAATAAATATGTGAAAAATGTGGGGGCATTTGTATAGCTCCCCCCTGAGTCAATACTAGAACCCCCTTTCACTGCAATTACAGTTGCAATTCTTTGCACATCTAGAGAGGGACATTTCTGCCCATTCTTCTTTGCAAAATATCTCAAGCTCTGTCAGATTGGATGGCGAGCGTCTGTGAACAGCAATTTTCAAGTCTTGCCACAGATTCTCAATTAGATTTAGGTCTGGACTGTGACTGGGCCATTCTAACACATGAATATGCTTTGATCTAAACCATTCCATTGTAGCTCTGGCTGTATATTTAGGGTCGTTGTCCTGCTGGAAGGTGAACCTCCACCCCAGTCTCAAGTCGTTTGCAGACTCTAACAGGTTTTTTTTTTTTTAGATTGCCCTGTATTTCCCTGTCCCTGCTGAAGAAAAGCATCCCCACAACATGATGCTGCCACCATCAGGTTTCACAGTGGGGATGGTGTGTTCAGGGTGATGTGCAGTGTTAGTTTTCCGCCACACATAGCATTTTTGGTTGTAACATGACAAAATGTAGAAAATGTCAAGGGGTATGAATACTGTATTGGTGGTGAGTGGGAAGAATGTTCTCCTTACATTGGTGGTGAGTGGGAAGAATGTTCTCCTTACATTGGTGGTCAGTGTGAAGAATGTTCTCCTTACATTGGTGGTCAGTGTGAAGAATGTTCTCCTTACATTGGTGGTGAGTGTGAAGAATGTTCTCCTTACATTGGTGGTCAGTGTGAAGAATGTTCTCCTTACATTGGTGATCAGTGTGAAGAATGTTCTCCTTACATTGGTGGCCAGTGTGAAGAATGTTCTCCTTACATTGGTGGTGAGTGGGAAGAATGTTCTCCTTACATTGGTGGTCAGTGTGAAGAATGTTCTCCTTACATTGGTGGTCAGTGTGAAGAATGTTCTCCTTACATTGGTGGTCAGTGTGAAGAATGTTCTCCTTACATTGGTGGTCAGTGTGACAAGGCCTTCATCTGCTTTTCTCTCCTGAAGGACAGAGCCATCCTTGTTCAGCCATCATCCAGGGTCATCATCTACTTCCTGGGCTAAGATGTCAGTTAAGAGTTGACAGAGCCATGTATATTCTCTCATGTGACCCTTGCTTGGTGCCCAACGAAGGGGTAAAAAAATGCAGGACGTAACAAACAAACCACCCACCTACCCTTCCTTACAAGCACAAATTCTGTGTTTTTACTTTCCTTGCATGTGATTGGCTATTCTTTGTGAAGTGAAGCTTTTTTTCTAATTTACTAAGCTCTGGAGCAACTGTTCTTGCAAAGTGCACAGTCTATTTGCTTTTAGTAAATCAACTCCAGTGTTTTAAATAGACTTTGTAAATGGAAAAACAAATTAAAAGCCAACTACATAACACCTCTTGGGAACGATAAAAGAAACTATTTTTTATTTGATGAAAAAGTTTTAATCCATATGAATAAAAGCTGGCTGTTGCTGACACTCCCATCAGTGCTGTTATATTGTTTTTCCCAACTGTAACTGCCACATATGCTGGACAGCTTGGTCTGTTACAGGATCTACTTTAGGCCTCATTCACATAGATGTACAGAGCTTTACAACATAGATCACAGGATTTTGCCAGAGGTGTTGAGGTTGTCCTACGTCGCATGCATGTAATGTTTGTGTAATGTTTACATGCGTAGAAGGGTAAAGCATTAATGCAGCCTATTGGTTGTTAGCACACTGGGGGCCATTGTTGCTTAGAATCCTAGGTTGCTAGGAGGAAGGCTATCCCCTCAAAATAACTCAACACACAGCCATTAATGTCTAAACCGCTGGCAACAAAAGTGAGTACACCCCTAAGTGAAAATGTCCAAATTGGTCCCAAAGTCTCAATATTTTGTGTGGCCACCATTATTTTCCAGCACTGCCTTAACCCCCTTGGGCATGGAGGTCACCAGAGCTTCACAGGTTGCCACTGGAGTCCTCTTCCACTCCTCCATGAAGTGAAAATGTCCAAAATAGGCCCAATTAGCCATTTTCCCTCCCCGGTGTCATGTGACTTGTTAGTGTTACAAGGTCTCAGGTGTGAATGGGGAGCAGGTGTGTTAAGTTTGGTGTTATCGCTCTCACTCTCTCATACTGGTCACTGGAAGTTCAACATGGCACCTCATGGCAAAGAACTCTCTGAGGATCTGAAAAAAAGAATTGTTGCTCTACATAAAGATGGCCTAGGCCAGGTATATGCAATTAGTGGACCTCCAGCTGTTGCAAAACTACAAGCCCCATCATGCCTCTGCCTCTGGGTGTCATGCTTGTGGCTGTCAAGAGTCTTGCTATGCCTCATGGGACTTGTAGTTCTGCAACAGCTGGAGGTCCGCTAATTGCATATTCCTGGCCTAGGCTATAAGAAGATTGCCAAGTCCCTGAAACTGAGCTGCAGCACGGTGGCCAAGACCATACAGCAGTTTAACAGGACAGATTACACTCAGAACAGGCCTGGCCATGGTCGACCAAAGAAGTTGAGTGCACATGCTCAGTGTCATATCCAGAGGTTGTTTTTGGGAAATAGATGTATGAGTGCTGCCAGCATTGCTGCAGAGGCTATAGGGGTGGGGGGGTCAGCCTGTCAGTGCTCAGACCATACGCCACACACTGCATCAAATTGGTCTGCATGGCTGTTATCCCAGAAGGAAGCCTCTTCTAAAGATGATGTACAAAAAAGCCTGCAAACAGTTTGCTGAAGACAAGCAGACTAAGGACATGGATTACTGGAACCATGTCCTGTGGTCTGATGAGACCAAGATAAACTTATTTGGTTCAGATGGTGACAAGCGTGTGTGGCGGCAACCAGGTGAGGAGTACAAAGACAAGTGTGTCTTGCCTACAGTCAAGCATGGTGGTGGGAGTGTCATGGTCTGGGGCTGCATGAGTGCTGCCGGCACTGGGGGGCTACAGATCATTGAGGGAACCATGAATGCCAACATGTACTGTGACATACTGAAGCAGAGCATGATCTCCCCCTTCAGAGACTGGGTCACAGGGCAGTATTCCAACATGATAATGACCCCAAACACACTTTCAAGATGACCACTGCCTTGCTAAAGAAGCTGAGTGTAAAGGTGATGGACTGGCCAAGCATGTCTCCAGGCCTAAACCCTTTTGATCATCTGTGGGACATCCTCAAACGGAAGGTGGAGGAGCGCAAGATCTCTAACATCCACCAGCTCCGTGATGTCATCATGGAGGAGTGGAAGAGGACTCCAGTGCCAACCTGTGAAGCTCTGGTGACCTCCATACCCAAGAGGGTTAAGGCAGTGCTGGAAAATAATGGTGGCCACACAAAATATTGACACTTTGGGCCCAATTTGGACATTTTCACTTAAGGGTGTACTCACTTTTGTTGCCAGCGGTTTAGACATTAATGGCTGTGTGTTGAGTTATTTTGAGGGGACAGCAAATTTACACTGTTATACAAGCTGTACACTCACTACTTTACATTGTAGCAAAGTGTCATTTCTTCAGTGTTGTCACATGAAAAGATAGAATAAAATATTTACAAAAAATGTGAGGGGTGTACTCACTTTTGTGAGCTACTGTAGCTCTTGTTGCCTAGCCACTTACATTGCTAGGATGCAGGTGGCTCCTCCGCCCTAGTGACTTTGGTTGCTAGGAGAAAGGCAGCTCCTTACTGCCTAGCACACTTGGTAGCTAGGATGCAGGCAGCCTGGCATCCTTGGATGCTAAGGTGTAGATGTCTCCTGCTGCCTATTGTCCTAGGTTGCTAGAGTGTAGGAGGCCCCTGTTTCTAGGATGCAGGTGGCTATTCAGTGTGTAATTAGTGACACAAGTGCTGCTGGCTACACAATGTTGATATCTACAGCTGGTGGCGGCCATGTACTGCATTAGTATTATACACTTTTACACATGTAAATGTTCGTGTACAGCAATAAATATGTCCCAAAAAATGGCCTTGGATGCACTCTGTCAATTTTTTAATGCTGCAGAACTCAGGGGTATATTACACTGCCCAGGAAGGCTGTGTAAATGGGCACATACATAGACTGCGAATAAAACTATATGCTGTGTGTATCTGTTTGAAGCTATTTTCATGCATGAGCAAATGAGGCCCAAAGCTCAATGACTGGAATAAGTCATATCCACTCACAGCCAAGCCCTGACTGTGACATCACGACCCGAGGGCGTAAATCTCCCCCCATTGGTCCCACAAAAGTAAACAACTGGCAGAGCCACCTAAAAATAAATAGAAGATTTGGATGGAATCACGCCTTCACTTCACAGCAACCAAAGGGAATCTCCCCCTCTAGTGGTCAGAGGTGGCAATAAACCAAATTTAAACATGCTTCTGATCAGCAATAATGTGTGATCCAGACAGAAGCATATTCACACTGCAACTATTTCTGGTCCTTGTCCAGTCTTTGGGAGTAATAAAGAAGCCGTCAGTCCCGGGTACAGTATATTGCCAAAAGTATTGGGACGCCTGCCTTTACACGCACATGAACTGTAATGGCATCCCAGTCTTAGTCTGTAGGGTTCAATATTGAGTTGGCCCACCCTTTGCAGCTATAACAGCTTCAACTCTTCTAGGAAGGCCGTCCACAAGGTTTAGGAGTGTGTCTATGGGCATGTTTGACCATTTTTCTAGAAGCGCATTTGTGAGGTCTGATGTAGGACGAGAAGACCTGGATCCCAGTCTCCGCTCTAATTCATCCCAGGTGAGGTCAGGGTGAGGTCAGGACAGTCAATATCCTCCACCCCAAACTCGCTCATCCATGTCTTTATGGACCTTAGGACAGAGCGCCTACGATTAAATAGTTAAGTTATCAAGTATAAAGTACCATCATCCCAACAATCTACTACAAAAGAAGGCAGGGAGTAGGTAGTGCCGCAGTTCGCTGCTTCTGTCGGCAGGTGTCCCAACCCCCCACACACAGGGAAAAACACAAGGGACTATTTCGGTACTAAAGGTAGTAGGGTATTAGTACAAGAAGGTGAAGAGAAGATAATAGGATAAAAACTATCTTTTTAATAGAAAACCATTTTAAAAGAATGTATATAACACAATAATGCAATAACATATACAGTTGCAATACAGAACAAGGCAATATATACAACCACATGAATTGCATCCAGTAATAACAGAGATTGTAACAATGACTTGGATTCTCGACCGGTTTCGCGGTATTCACCGCTTCCTCAGGAGAGTAAAGTCTAAAATGTAGCATAAAAAACAAATAAATATACAAAGATCCACAGATGCGTAAAAATTTTTTTTTGTAATGGTGGCAGCGAGGTCATTGAAAATACATTGAACAATAATATACAGGTTGAATAAAGAAAGGACAGGCTCACCCGCTCAGGTATTCTCTGTAGATATATGGGGCCCCATACAATTCCCCTGCGACGAACACAGGGGATAACAGAACAGCCTCTGGTGGGTAAAATATTTAGGTAATTGGTATATGTGTGGGTCACTGAACCACAACACAGAGTAAGGCGTGAAAAAGTAGAGGGGTACCCATAAATTACCTCTAAGTTTGGAACCTGGTGGCTGACCTCTCTCCTCGGTTTCTCTTCTTACCCATTCTGGACCTGGTGAATCATTACCCTTCCACACACAGTGGCTGCTCGCAGCACCTATGTGTGTCTCCATACTGATATGCTACCATCTCTTCTTCATGGGGGAATATATATATAACCTGTTACCTCTATACCTCTTGGTAACTGTTACTTACCCTCATTGCCTATGTTTTGACACCCTTTATTGAGCTACCGTTTATGTCGCTCTGTGTTGTGGGGACTGTCCTCCCCCCTCCTGTCATTGTGGAATGTAATTTACCTTACTTTATTACAGCTGCCATGGTCATTATTTCTTTTGTACATATCAGTGACTCCAGCTGTGTGGAGCTTTCATGAGCGCCTGGATCGTTTAAACTATTGTACCCCCCGATCCTTACCATTGTATACTCCCTTTTCATTGCATTCCACCGCCCTCGCTGATCACGTTGCAGGGGTAAGTTATGGTCCCTATTACCTGTGTGCTTTCCCTTTCCTTTCCTTCATCCTTGCCTAATTTTCACTTGGACCTAATCCCAGGCCCTGCTTACCACTCTATCCTCCTATCCTTCCTTTCCCTCTCCCCCCCCCCCTCCCCATTCGCCTACCTTTCCCTCCCCTTTCCCCCCTTTCCCCCCAACCCCCCCAACCCCACCCCCCCCCCTTTCCTCCCTCCCCCCGTTCCCGTCCCCCCCCTCTCCCCCCCCCCTCCCTTCCCGCCCCCCCCCCTTTCCCACTTCCCCCTCCCCCTCCTCCCCCCCCTCCCCCCCACCCCTTATCCCCCCCCCTCCCCCCTTCCCTGTCCCTCCCCTTCCTTCCCCCCCTCCCCCCCCCCTTTCCCCCCCCTTCTCCCCCCCCCCCCCATTTTCTCCCCCCCTCCTCTCCTTCCTATTACCTTCCTCCCTCCTTCTTTCTTTCTTTCTCTTTCTTTTTCCCTCAACTACTCGAATCTTAGTCTCTGTTCTTTGCACACTGGGTTCCAAACTTAGAGGTAATTTATGGGTACCCCTCTACTTTTTCACGCCTTACTCTGTGTTGTGGTTCAGTGACCCACACATATACCAATTACCTAAATATTTTACCCACCAGAGGCTGTTCTGTTATCCCCTGTGTTCGTCGCAGGGGAATTGTATGGGGCCCCATATATCTACAGAGAATACCTGAGCGGGTGAGCCTGTCCTTTCTTTATTCAACCTGTATATTATTGTTCAATGTATTTTCAATGACCTCGCTGCCACCATTACAAAAAAAAATTTTACGCATCTGTGGATCTTTGTATATTTATTTGTTTTTTATGCTACATTTTAGACTTTACTCTCCTGAGGAAGCGGTGAATACCGCGAAACCGGTCGAGAATCCAAGTCATTGTTACAATCTCTGTTATTACTGGATGCAATTCATGTGGTTGTATATATTGCCTTGTTCTGTATTGCAACTGTATATGTTATTGCATTATTGTGTTATATACATTCTTTTAAAATGGTTTTCTATTAAAAAGATAGTTTTTATCCTATTATCTTCTCTTCACCTTCTTGTACTAATACCCTACTACCTTTAGTACCGAAATAGTCCCTTGTGTTTTTCCCTGTGTGTGGGGGGTTGGGACACCTGCCGACAGAAGCAGCGAACTGCGGCACTCCCTACTCCCTGCCTTCTTTTGTAGTTCTTTATGGACCTTGCTTTGTGCACTGGTGGGCAGCCATGTTGGAACAGGAAGGGGCCATCCCCAAACTGTTCCCACAAAGTTGGGAGCTTAAAATTGTCCAAAATGTCTTGGTATGCTGACACCTTAAGAGTTCCCTTCACTGGAACTGAGGGGCCAACCCCAACCCCCGAAAAACAACCCCCACACCATATACCCCCCCTCCTCCACCAAACTTTACACTTGGCACAATGCAGTCAGACAAGTACCGTTCTCCTGGCAACCGCCAAACCCAGACACGTCCATCGGATTGTCAGAGAAGCGTGATTGGTCACTCCAGAGAACACGCCTCCAGGGCTCTAGAGTAAAGTGGCGGCGTGCTTTACACCACGGCATCCGACGCTTTGCATTGCACTTGGTGATGTAAGGCTTGGATGCAGCTTTTTGGCCATGGAAACCCATTCCATGAATTCCATGAAGCCCACTACGCACTGCTGTTATGCTAATCTGAAGGCCACACGAAGTTTGGAGGTCTGTAGATATTGACTCTGCAGACAGTTGGCGACTTCTGCGCACTGTGAGCTTCAGCATGAGCTGACCCCGCTTTGTCATTTTATGTGGCCTACCACTTCGTGGCTTGAGCTGCCTTTTAGTTGAGTTCCCAGTTAGTTCTACTTTGTTATAATACCACTAACAGTTGGCCGTGGAATATTTAGTAGCACGGATGGACTTATTGCACAGGTGGCAACCTATCACGGGTACCACGCTTGAATTCACTGAGCTCCTGAGAGTGACCCATTACTTCACAAATGTTTGTGGAAGCAATCTGCATGCCTGGTGATTGGAACACCTGAATCTAATGATTTGGAGGGGTGTCCCAGTTAGGCTCGGTTCACACTGGGGCGACTTGGGATCCGACTTGTACGCCCTCAAGTCGCCCCAAGTTGCCCCAGAAATAGTTTCGATGGGAGTGAACGCTAGCGTCTTAATAGAAGCTACTGAAGTCGCTCCGACTTCAGAGCGTACTCCCTGTACTACTTTGATCCGACTTGGTAGGCGACCTGTACCATAGAAATCGATGGAAGTCGCCTCCAAGTCGGATCTCTCTGTAAAGTCAAGAGACTTTGCAGGGAAAACCCCTCCCTCCCAGAGAGCTGATTGCCCCGTGATTGGCCACAGGCGAAGTTGCCTGTCATGGAGGCGCTTCAAGTCGCCTTGTAATTTGCTGAAGTCGCGCTGAAGTCGCGCTGAAGCCGCGTTGAAGTCGCGGTACAAAGTCGCGCTGAAGTCGTGTTGCCCCTGTGTGAACCTACCCTTAGGACTGGGGAAAAAAATCGATTTATATCTTGAATCGAGTTGAGAGGTCAAATCGATTCAAAATTTAAGCAAATCAATTTTTTTAGATTTTTTTTTTTCACCGCGCCGGTCCTGAGGAGCTGCGGGCAGGAGCTTTTAGGCGAGGCCGCGGCTTTGGCCCGTCTGCGTGTTTTTTAGGCGAGGCCACGGCTTTGGCCTAGTTCGCGGTGTCCAGCCTCGCGGACTAGGCCTAGTCCGCGGCTTCGCCAAAAAACTCCTGCCCGCAGCTCCTCAGGACCGGCACCGTGTCCAAAAAAAAAATAACTCGATTTGAATCGTAAATCACGTTTTAAAAAAATCCTGATTTTTTTTTTTTTGGAGAAAATTGCCCAGCTCTAGTCCCAATACTTCTGGCAATATAGTGTATCTGCTACCCAACCAGTGCTGGAGTGGAGTGTACCTTAGGCCCCCGTTAACATTAAGCAATTTGGAAATTGTGGGTAAAATTGCTGCAATTCTGCAGCACCCATAGAAATCAATGGCAAAATGCAGGAATTACCCCTATAAAATAACCACAATCAGAGAATAAACTTAAAGTAGAAGTTCAGTCAAATACTAATTATACTTAAAGCGGAGTTCCGGGGCACTTTCTTTTTTTTTTTTTTTTTTTATTGATCCGTGCATAATTCGTTCTTAAAGCGGAGTTCCACACAAAAATGGAACTTCCGCTTTTCGGAACCCTCCCCCCCTCCGGTGTCACATTTGGCACCTTTCAGGGGGGAGGGGGGGTGCAGATACCTGTCTAAGACAGGTATTTGCACTCACTTCCGGCATAGACTCCCACGGGAGTCTACGCCTCTTCCCGTCCCCACCGCGCTGTCTGCTGGGAAACACACAGCTCCCAGGAGAGAGCAGGGACCAGTTACGATGTGCAGCGTGACTCGCGCATGCGCAACCTTTCCCATAGTTTGTAGACGCTATAACATTTGCGCAAAACCAATCAATATACGCTTATTGCAATTTTTTTTCTACCAAAAATATGTAGAAGAATACAAATTGGCCTAAATTGATGAAGAAATTAGTTTTTTTTGTTTTTTAAATGTAGGGTATATTGATTATAGCAAAAAGTAAAAAATATTTTTTTTTTTCCAAAATTGTCACTCTTTTTTTTTTGTTTATAGCGCAAAAAATAAAAACCACAGAGATGATCAAATACCACCAAATGAAAGTTCTATTTGTGGGGAAAAAAGGACATCAATTTTGCACGACCGCGCAATTGTCAGTTAAAGCGACGCAGTGGCAAATTGTAAAAAGTGCTCTGGTCAGGAAGGGGGTAAATTCTTCCGGGGCTGATGTGGTTAAACATCAATACTGTATAACTGAAGAACAAGCATAGGGTAAGAGCACAGATGTCATGTAATTCCCCATTCTGGCCACCAGATGACAGCAGAATAAGTGGAATGGCTTAGGCTCAGGACCACTTGGATGAATAGGCAGCGTAGGAGCCTTAACCACTTGCTTACTGGGCACTTAAACCCCCCTCCTGCCCAGACCAATTTTCAGCTTTCAGCGCTGACGCACTTTGAATGACAATTGCGCGGTCATACAACACTGTACCCAAATGAAATTTTTATCATTTTTTTCCCACAAATAGAGCTTTCTTTTGGTGGTATTTAATCACAGCTGGGATTTTTATTTTTTGCTAAACAAACAAAAAAAGATGAAAAATTTTGAAAAAAAAAAAAATCATGCTTCATAGTTTGTTATAAAATTTTGCAAACAGGAAATTTTTCTCCTTCATTGATATGCGCTGATGAGGCGGCACTGGTGGGCACTGATAGGCTGCACTGATGGGCACGGATAGGCACAGTTAAGGCAGCACTGATAGGCACAGATAAGGCGGCACTGATGGGGAACAATAAGGCGGCACTGATGGCCACTGATGGGCGCTGATGGGTGGCACAGATGGGTGGCACTGATGGGCACCACTGATGGGGGCACTGATGGGCACTGGTAGGTGACACTGATGTGCAGCATTGTTGTTGTGGCACTGATTGTGGGCCCTGATGGGTGGCACTGATGGGTGAAGCTGGTGGGCACTGGTAGGCGGCACTGCTGCCTATTGCTAGGTGTCACTGGCAGGGGGCACAGATGATCGCCGTGATCGGGACTGATGTCCCCCTCACGGCCGCCGGTGATCGGCTTTTTTTTTCCTCTTCATGCTGTCAGCGCGAGGAGAAAAAATAGCTGATTACCGGCTCTGTTTACATCACATGATCAGCTGTCATTGGCTGACAGCTGATCATGTGGTAAGGGGTCGGGACCGACCCCTTACTCCAATCTGTGATCAGGCGAGTCTCATAGACTCGCTGATCACCGAGCGTGCTGCGCGCACCCTGCAGGGGGCGCGCAGGCCGCTCGTGCAGGGGACGACGTCAATAGACGTAGTCCCGGCAAAGCAGGTCTGCGCTGTTGCCGTCATTTGGCAATAGCACGGATCTGAACTGGTTAAAGCGGAACTTAACCCAAAAGGAGAAGTTCCCCTTTTCCTTCTCTCCCAAATTTTCAATGTTTTTTTTTTTTTGGGGGGGGGGGGGGAGCAGGTGCCTGTCAAAGCCCCGGCAATCCAAGCAGAAGTTCGGCCCCCCTCCTTCTAGGGTTACCACCGCATCCCTTTAAACCTGAACACATATTAATTACACAGGTTCTGTGGCTGATTAAGGTGGTAATTAAATTCACTTGGTGCCTTATCTGCATTAAATTAGCCTCAGAACCCGTGTAATTCATAAGTGTTTCGGGTTTAAATTAGGGATATACTGATACGTTGTTTTGTTTTCACTTCAGCTGTCAGCAATGGTACAAAGCATTGAAAAGTTATTTATAAAATTAAATTTTTGTTTTTTTGTTTTTTATTTTGCGCTTTTTCAATGTAAATGTGTAAATATATGTTAATATATATTTGTAAAAATAATCACTAACAAAGCAAACAAAAAAAGTTTTAATTGTTTTTCATTTATAAAAAAAGCAGGAAAATAATAATTACATGGAGTAAAATAGGGAGTTAATTAAGGCTGATTCGAGTAAATTAAGGGTTATTAAGGGGTTAAACAGAGGAACATTTGCTCATCCCTTTGATCTGCAGATGAAGAAACAGAAAGATACAAAAAGAAACAATGTTTCTTTTTATTTTAGTGTTTAAGCCTGAGCAATGTTGTTAATAAACATTGCCAGGTGCTTTTTTTTTTTTTTTTGACCGCTCCAATTACTGGACTTCTTTAACACTTCAGCTGTCAACAGAGGAGACCCCACTGACAGCTCAAAGAACCGAGCCTGAAAGTATCGGTTTCAGGTGTCGGTGCATTTGTACACAGATACTGATACTTGTATAAAATACTCGGTATCGGCACCGATACCGGAATTGGTGCAACCCTAGTTTAAAGGGATGAGGTGGCAACCCTACCTCCTTCCCCTGCAGCCTCTTGGGACACAGGTTCCAGGAGACTGCGGGACCATTCACAGGGCACAGTGAGGCATGCACATGCGCAGTGGGCTGCCAGCTGTGAAGCCGCAGTTAAGATACCGGATCCTCGACCCAAAGATCAGCAAAGAGCCGGGGTCGGGTGAGGACATCGCTGGATCTTGGGACAGGTAAGTGCGTGTTTTTTTAAAAGTCAGCACTTAGAGTATTTGTAGCTGCTGACTTTTAAGTTTTTTGTTTACAGGGTGAAGATCCTCATTAAGCTGGTCATACATGGACCGACATTAGAGCAGTTCAGCAAGGACTGGCCACATTTCAATCCATGTATAGGCAGGCTGGTTGTACACAAGTCAATCTATCCATTGACTTGTGTACAACCAGTCTGTCAGTTTTTTACCGAATGATCAGCGCCGCCGGCTGTATCCAGCAACACTGATGATTGTATTCTGACAGCAGAGAAGTCTCCCCACTGTCAGAATACAATAACACAGCGGGAAGGATTCCCCTATCAAAGTTAAGTCTTTTTTTTTTTTGGGTCAACCCACTGGTTGAACAAAAATATGATCAATTTATGGGTTGCCTTACGAACGACTAGAGATCCCCATATGTAGGGTGCAAGTATAGGCAGGAGGAACCTCTGCCAGCAGTGGGGGGTCCCGAGCAGTAGGCTTGCATATAGATAGTTGAGGCGAGGAGCCACCTCTTGCCGGGGTCATGGGAAGCACTGAGGTGCAAGCTGCTTCAAGATGTAGACTTCATTGATCGATCTCAGAGCAGGGCTGTAGATATTTATTCTTTTCCTAGGAGGAGGGGCAGCCTTGGGAACCTGAGTGCTGCAACATTACTGTACTAACAGTGGAAGGGGCTTAAACTTGAGTCTACATATTGTGTACATGTTAACAAATGGCACAGCTCCAAAAAAATATTCTTTAGTGTGTCAGAAGTAAGAGTCTAATAGGGGTCAGGAGTGCATAACGCACAGAACGCAGAGGTCAGGAGTGCATAAAACACAGAGCGCAGGGGTCAGAAGTGCATGACGCAAAGGGTACAGGGGTCAGGAGTGCATAACACACAGAGCCAAGGGGTTAGGAGTGCATAACGCACAGAACGCAGGGGTCAGGAGTGCATAACGCACAGAGCCCAGGGGTAAGGAGTGCTTAAAACCCAGAGCACAGGGGTCAGCAATGCATGACGCAAAGGGTACAGGGGTCAGCAGTGCATAAAGCACAGAGCGCAGGGGTCAGGAGTGCATGACGCAAAGGGTACAGGGGCCAGGAGTGCATGCATGATGCACAGTGTACAGGGGTCTGGAGTGCATAACAGACAGAGCCCAGGGGTCAGGAGTTCATAAAACCCAGAGCCCAGGGGCCAGGAGTGAATGACACAAAGGGTACACGGGTCAGGAGTGCATGCATGACACACAGTGTACAGGGGTCAGGAGTGCATAACGCACAGAGCCCAGGGGTCAGGAGTGCATAACGCACAGGGGTCAGGAGTTCATAAAACCCAGAGCGTAGGGGCCAGGAGTGCATGACGCAAAGGGTACAGGGGTCAGGAGTGCATAAAACCCAGAGCGTAGGGGCCAGGAGTGCATAAAACCCAGAGCGTAGGGGCCAGGAGTGCATAAAACCCAGAACGCAGGGGCCAGGAGTGCATAAAACCCAGAGCGTAGGGGCCAGGAGTGCATAAAACCCAGAGCGTAGGGGCCAGGAGTGCATAAAACCCAGAGCGTAGGGGCCAGGAGTGCATAAAACCCAGAGCGTAGGGGCCAGGAGTGCATAAAACCCAGAGCGTAGGGGCCAGGAGTGCATAAAACCCAGAGCGTAGGGGCCAGGAGTGCATAAAACCCAGAGCGTAGGGGCCAGGAGTGCATAAAACCCAGAATGCAGGGGACAGGAGTGCATAAAACCCAGAGCGTAGGGGCCAGGAGTGCATAAAACCCAGAGCGTAGGGGCCAGGAGTGCATAAAATCCAGAGCGTAGGGGCCAGGAGTGCATAAAATCCAGAGCGTAGGGGCCAGGAGTGCATGACGCAAAGGGTACAGGGTACAGGGGTGCATGCATGTCGCACAGTGTACAGGGGTCAAAAGTGCATAACACACAGCGCAGTGGTCAGGAGAGCATGATGCACAGATCAGTAGACAGATTACAACACAAACATCCCTTCCCAAGCTGAAATCCTCCCTCCAACCCTCAAACACTAGTAAGGATTCCCTACAAGTACAGATCTTCAGCTCAGTACAGCTCCCCCTCAGTACAAATCCTCCCTCCAGTTCAGATATCCCCTCAGTACAGCTACCTTCCACAGCACAGATCTCCCCCGCAGTACAGAACTCCCCCGCAGTACAGAACTCCCCCGCAGTACAGATCTCCCCCGCAGTACAGATCTCCCCCGCAGTACAGATCTCCCCCTCTGGTAAAGTTTTCCTACTCAGTACAGACTTTCCCACTAGTAGAGATCTCCACCCCCAGTACGAATCCCTCCAGGTTCAGATCTCCCCTAGTACATATTACCTATAGTACAGATCTCCCCTAGTACATATTACCTATAGTACAGATCTCCCCTAGTACATATTACCTATAGTACAGATCTCCTCTCCCTCTCAATACAGCTACCACCCAGTACAGACTCCCGTCTCCTCAGTACAGAACTCCCCCTCCGGTATAATTTTCCCCCTCAGTACAGACCGACCCACAGTACAGATCTTCCCTCCCAGTTCAGATCTCCCCTTCAGTAAATATCCCCCCATTATAGACCCCCCCCCCCTATACAGAACCCCTACCAGCAGGGGCGGACTGATAACTCATGGGGCCCCCGGGCAATAGGAGATTATGGGGCCCCCAGGCAATCAGAGATTATGGGGCCACACAGTATACACACACACAGTATACAATCACACAGTATACACATACATGTACACACAGTATACACAGACAGATGTAAAAAAAACACAGATTTATACATACTGTGCCTGGTTTTACTGAGGCTGGCAACCCCGATGGGGCCCCCTAGTGGCCCAGGGCCCTCGGGCAGTGCCCAAGTGGCTCAATGGTCAGTCCGCCCCTGCCTACCAGTACATATCTTCTTCCCAGTACAGATCCTCCTAGGATAGATCTCTCCCAAGTATGGCTTTCCCCCCTCCAAGAAATTCATACACCAGACCAGACCTTTCAGCATAGCTCCCAACTGTCCCTGATTTCGAGGGACTGTCCCTGATTTGGAGCAATGTCCCTCTGTCCCTCTTTCCTCCTCATTTGTCCCTCATTTTGGTCTGATCTATATAGTTGTATATAAAATGCACTTTTTATCTTTCAAAAAGTGTTTCCTAGCGATAAACCTTTCATCCAAATTCTAAATTGCTGCATTTTGAAATTTTAAAAGCAAATTTAAAGGAATAGGAGTGGTAAAAAAAAAACCCTTGTGGATTTAATTAACCTTTTTTTTGGTTAATTCTCCTTTAAGGGGGTGTGACAGGGGGGGGTGTCCTATGCGAACATACGTTTGCTAGTAGGTGTCCCTCATTCCCGTCTCAAAATGTTGGGAGGTATGCTTTTAGGGGAAGTCTTCCTTTGGCTATGTCATGAGACTGAAGCTGACGAGATCAGAAGTAACTGTGGTGCCGTGGACACACTGGACACGTCCTTGTCTCAGAGCTCCCACTTTTGGGGGAAGCAGTAAAAGGAGAGAAGTAGGACTTTGTGGACTATGTACAGTCCTGGCTAAGGGATGCAGAACTCTGGGTAACCCCTGTAAGGTACAGGCTATTTCTCAACACAAGTGTACATCCAGTATTCGCCAGCCCACCACGGATCAACAACTTCCGTCCAAAGGTTTCTTTTATTGAGAGAGATGACATCACAGTGATAAGTGCAACATTCCAACTATTCCACTAAATAGTTGAAAGGCTTTCTGCTTCTGGACTCTTCTTTCTCCTAACCCTAATGGCCCGTACACACGATCCGAATATCGTACGACAGATCGGTACAACCTTTTCCACTTAATAGTCGCAGGTAGAAATTGAATAGGTAAAAAAAGTCACGAAAATTCACAAAAGTGATGTCATGTGTTGTAATGTATTTGTACTGTATTTTCAGAAAAAAAGAAAATCTGACAGGGAGTACCATAGATGGATGTGCCACATCCCAATGAATCGTGGGAGAGGAGGGAATACCCCTATAGTGGGACTTTATAGACACTACCACGTGTGAGAAAATATAAATAAATGAGTGCAGAAAAATTGTATTAAAAAAAAACATCACAAAACATGAAATATACATGTCATATTGGGACACAGTAATACATAAATGTGGGTATGTTAAAAAAAAAACGCCAATGAAAGATCATGTAGTTTCCCTGAACCAGACGCGTTTCGGAAAATCTTTCCTTCATCAGGCGTTCACAAAGAGAAATTTACATATTATATTCATTGACACTGCACATAAATATCCACATGATTAAAAGAAAGGGAATTTCAGGGGTGCCGGGGGCATTCCTCTATTTCCTCCGTGCTCTCCACCAGACCGGTTTACCTAATAAGTTCACCTAACAGGAATGGAATATCCATTTTTATTTATTTTTTTTTGTCTCCAATTGTTATTAGCTTACTGTCATGAACTTGTCATTATCCAGGATTTAATGTTATTGAACCTTTAAAATAATTATTAAATTTATCGAATTGTATTCTATGTATTTCAAAAATACGCACGCATGTGGATGCAGGCGCACGGGCACGCGGCGCACTTACCCGACGCATGCGCGCCCAGCACACGTGGCCTCCGTGCGGGAGACATCCGCACAAGTGTATCTTTGCGGCATTGTTCTGAAACCATGTACAGTGGGAACATAAGGCACGAAAATCTGGCAATAAACATCTCATGTTAATCAGCAACATCAGCAATAATATTAAGTGCCGGTTCACGCAGGGGCGGCACGACTTGCAGGTCGCCTCGCCGAGGCGACCAGCACACGACTTCAGCGGCGACTTGCAAAACGACTTCTGTATTGAAGTCAATGCAAGTCGCCTGAAGTCGCCCCAAAAATACTACAGGAGCCTTTTTCTAAGTCGGAGCGACTTGCGTCGCTCCTATTACAAGGGTTCCGTAGTACAGAACGGGACGCGACTTGTCAGGCGGCTAGGTCGCCTGACAAGTCGCCCCTGTGTGAACCGGCATTTAGGCCTCCCGAGGGAGCACTCACCGATCCTCGCTGTAGGGCCTGATACAGGCCTAATCTTCCCCCCACCTTCAAGACACTGGCAAAAAAACTAAAGGTACTTCCTGTGTGGGAGGGGTTTTATGGGAGGATCCTTCTTACTATTGGTTGCCAGTGTCCAATCACCTAAAGGTAGCATATAACCCAGATAGTCATTATTATGGTGCTCTGTGTCCCGTGGTGTACGATAAAGAAGAAATGTTTTGAAAGGGAATTTCATGACCCCACCCTTGGCCCAACGGACGTGTCATCCACTGGCTGACCACGGAACACTATGCTTGACTAGAGAATCCCAAATGGTATTGAAAAAAACCACACCCCAAATTGGGGTAGGGTGCCTATGTGCGTGCTGGGGTCCAAAGGGTGAGGAACCTCAACCCAAACGGATGGTTCAGGGAAACGACATGATCTTTCATTGACGGTTTTTTAACATACCCACATTTATGTATTACTGTGTCCCAATATGACATGTATATTTCATGTTTTGTGATGTTTTTTTTTTTAATAAAATTTTCTATACTCATTTATTTTCTCATACGTGGTAGTGTCTCTAAAGTCCCACTATAGGGGTATTCCCTCCTCTCCCTTGTATTGTATTTTCGGACGACAACTATACTGACTAAACGAAAATCGTACGATCTGGAATCGTACGAGGAAAATTTTCGTGCATGTCAGATCGAATAATAAATCGGATGAACTGTCCTGATCGGCTGTCGAAAGTAGTGTACACAGGGTCCGAAAATCGTACGATTCTTCCTTGGACGACAGTTTTCACTACGATATTCGGATCGTATGTATGGGCCATAAGGCCTCATGCGCACTGGACGTTAAAATAACGTTAATAAAATGCCAGTAGCTTTGCACTGAGTTTTTCAACTTTTTTCAACGTTTTTGCAATAGCGTTTTTTTAGCGTTTATTAGGATTAAACGCTCACTAGCCACTTTATTCGGTACACCTAGCTAGTACCGGGTTGGACCCCCTTTTGCTTTAATTCTTCATGGCATAGATTCAACAAAGTGTTGGAAACATTCCTAAGATTTTAGTCCAGTTGCTGCAGATTTGTTGGCTGCACATCCATGATGCAAATCTCCTGTTATACCACATCCCAAAGGTCCTCCATTGGATGAGATGTGGTGAGTGTGGAGGCCATTGGAGTACAGGGACCTCATTGTCCAGTGGTGAGATGATTGGAGCTTTGTGACATGGTGCATTATCCTGCTGGAAGGAGCCATCAGAAGATGGGGACACTGTAGTCATAAATGGATGGACATGGTCAGCAACAATACTCAGGAAGGTCATGGCGTTTAAATGATGCTCAATTGGTACTAATGGGCCCAAAGTGAGCCAAGAAAATATCCCCCCACACCATTACCTAGAGAATTTGGCACCCGGGACGGATATCTTGCACCCCCCCCCCCTCAGGTGGGCGGACAGCGCACCACACGTCGACGTCAAGTGACGTTAGGGTAGTATACTGGCAGGTCAGGGTGGTATATAGAGCCAGGTTAGGGTGATATATAGAGCCAGGTTAGGTGGGTATATAGTGCCAGGTTAGGGTAGTATATAGTGTCAGGTCAGGGTGATATATAATGCCAGGTCAGGGTGGTATATAGAGCCAGGTCAGGGTGATATATAGAGCCAGGTCAGGGTGGTATATAGAGCCAGGTCAGGGTGATATATAGAGCCAGGTCAGGGTGATATATAGAGCCAGGTCGGGGTGATATATAGAGCCAGGTCAGGGTGGTATAAAGAGCCAGGTTAGGGTGATATATAGAGCCAGGTTAGGGTGATATATAGAGCCAGGTCAGGGTGGTATATAGAGCCAGGTCAGGGTGATATATAGAGCCAGGTCAGGGTGATATATAGAGCCAGGTCAGGGTGATATATAGAGCCAGGTCAGGGTGATATATAGAGCCAGGTCAGGGTGGTATAAAGAGCCAGGTTAGGGTGATATATAGAGCCAGGTTAGGGTAATATATAGAGCCAGGTTAGATGGGTATATAGTGCCAGGTTAGGGTAGTATATAGTGTCAGGTCAGGGTGATATATAATGCCAGGTCAGGGTGGTATATAGAGCCAGGTCAGGGTGGTATATAGAGCCAGGTCAGGGTGATATATAGAGCCAGGTCAGGGTGATATATAGAGCCAGGTCTGGGTGGTATATAGAGCCAGGTCAGGGAGATATATAGAGCCAGGTCAGGGTGATATATAGAGCCAGGTCAGGGTGGTATAAAGAGCCAGGTTAGGGTGATATATAGAGCCAGGTTAGGGTGATATATAGAGCCACGTTAGGTGGGTATATAGTGCCATGTTAGGGTGGTATATAGTGTCAGGCAGGCCCGGACTGGCCATAGGGCAGACCGGGCATTTGCCCGGTGGGCCGGGATTGTGTGGGCCGGGGCCGCCCACTCCATGGCTTGTTGATGTCCAGGCCACACAGCGGGAGGTACACGGCGACCGCGGCCTGAACAGGGTTAACACAGGCCGCGGCCGGCGCTCACCTACCGCTATGCGGCCATGCATGCCTTCTCCGGCGGAACTACAAGTGACGTTATCGGCTGTATGGGCTGAGCTGTGTGTGTCTCTCTCACACACAGCTCAGCCTCAGAGCGAACAGTTCCGCTCTCTGCTCTCCGCTCTCTCCTCGGACGGACTGCTCCTCCTCCTCCTGCCCCTCTACTTCTGTGTTTGCCCCGCCCAGGGAGATGTGAAGGAAGATTTATTGCTTCAGACAGCCTGTGCCTGAGCCTCCATCCTGGGGTGAGTAAGATCACCCTCTCTCCTGCCTCCCACCGTGTAAAACAAATTTAAGGGGTTCTCTGTGGACTCTGATGCAAGAGGGGGGCTTTGATGACCATAGTCCCCCTTACATCAGGGTTTCCCTTTGCACCAGAGTCCACAGCATTCCCCCTATAGGCTCGGTTCACACTTGTGTGATGCGGGAACCCTGCAAATCCACTGCGGGTTCCCGCATCGCACCCGAATCGCATGGCAGTTCACACACACTGCCCTATGCAAACTGCTGGGGAGTGTCATCCAATGTTAATGACACCCCCATTTCAGCTCGCATATCGCACTGCAAACTGTCAGTTCAGACATGAATCGGATCACATAGGTGTGAACACCCATGCGATCCAATTCTGGTGTTGACCAAAAAAAGAGTCCTGTGCGTATTTGGTCCGAATGCGATGCGATATCAGCCATACTATGTGTATGGCTGAAATCGCAACGCACGGACATTGCATGTGATTTGCACTGCAGTGCGGTGTAAATCACATGCGATATCGCACAGCGCACTAGTGTGAACCTGGCCTAAATCAGGGTTCTCAGAACACCACTTTACATGAGATCCCCCCTTAAATAAGGGTTCCCCTTTACATTAGAGTCCACAGAGCTCCCTCTTACAGTAAGTGGACATTCTGCAGACTCTAAGGGGGCTCTGATGTAAGGGGGGGTCTGTGCAGACTCTGATGTAAGGGGGGGGCCTCTGTGCAGACTCTGATGCAGGGGCGGATCCAGGGGGGGCAACGGGGCAATTGCCCCCTCCGAGAAATGCGGGTGAGTGAGCCGGCGGGCGGCTCCGTAAGTGAGAGAGCCGCCGGGCGGCTCCATAGGTGAAAGAGCCACCGGGCGGCTCCGCAGAGAGAGACAGCGGCAGTGGCGTTGTTAGGTGGGTGCGGGGGGGTGCGGTCCGCACCCGGGTGACACTCGCCAGAGGGGTGACACCCGTAGGTAGCGGCACGCACCGCTAACACTACCCGCTGACCTGATCTGCTCCTCAGGTCTTGCACTGTGTCCCTCAGCGCAGCGGACTGAAGCCGCCTCCACCTCCTCACTGTTTACATCCACACAGGAGGAGGAGGAGCCCAAGGGACACACACGGCTGTGTGTATCGTCCGCGCTGTTCTGAGGTCTTTAAAATTTATGTTGACATGTGCAGGGGGGATTCTATACTAATGGGGGGCTCTGCACTGAGGGGGGATTCTATGCTAATGGGAGCTCTGCACTGAGGGGGATTCTATACCAATGGGGGGCTCTGCACTGAGGGGGGATTCTATGCTAATGGGGGCTCTGCACTGAGGGGGGATTCTATACCAATGGGGGGATCTGCACTGAGGGGGGATTCTATACCAATGGGGGCTCTGCACTGAGGGGGGATTCTATACTAATGGGGGCTCTGCACTGAGGGGGGATTCTATACCAATGGGGGGCTCTGCACTGAGGAGGATTCTATACTAATGGGGGTTCTGCACCGAGGGGGATTCTATATTAATGGGGGGCTCTGCACTGAGGGGGATTCTATACTAATGGGGGTTCTGCACTAAGAGGGATTCTATACTAATGGGGGCTCTGCACTGAGGGGGGATTCTATACTAATAGGGGGCTCTGCACTGAGGGGGGATTCTATACCAATGGGGGGCTCTGCACTGAGGGGGATTCTATATTAATGGGGGTTCAGCACTGAGGGGGATTGTATACTAATGGGGGCTCTGCACTGAGGGGGGATTCTATGCTAATGGGGGATCTGCACTGAGGGGGGATTCTATACTAATGGGGGCTCTGCACTGAGGGGGGGATTCTATACTAATGGGGGGTCTGCACCGAGGGGGGATTCTATACTAATGGGGGCTCTGCACTGAGGGGGATTCTATACTAATGGGGGCTCTGCACTGAGGAGGGATTCTATACTAATGGGGGCTCTGCACTGAGGGGGGATTCTATACTAATGGGGGCTCTGCACTGAGGAGTCGTTGTAAACTAATAGGGGCTCTGCACTGAGGGGGGATTCTATACCAAGGGGGGGCTCTGCACTGAGGGGGATTCTATACCAATGGGGGTTCTGCACTGAGGGGGATTCTATATTAATGGGGGGCTCTGCACTGAGGGGGGTTCTATACTAATGGGGGTTCTGCACTGAGGGGGTTTCTATACTAATGGGGGCTCTGCACTGAGGGGGGATTCTATACTAATGGGGGGCTCTGCACTGAGGGGGATTCTATACCAATGGGGGGCTCTGCACTGAGGGGGATTCTATATTAATGGGGGTTCAGCACTGAGGGGGATTCTATACTAATGGGGGCTCTGCACTGAGGGGGGATTTTATACTAATGGGGGGCTCTGCACTGAGGGGGGATTCTATATTAATGGGGGTTCTGCACTGAGGGGGGGTTCTATACTAATGGGGGCTCTGCACTGAGGGGGGATTCTATATTAATGGGGGTTCTGCACTGAGGGGGGATTCTATATTAATGTGGGTTCTGCACTGAGGGGGGGATTCTATACTAATGGGGGGCTCTGCACTGAGGGGGATTCTATACTAATGGGGGGCTCTGCACTGAGGGGGATTCTATGCTAATGGGGGCTCTGCACTGAGGGGGAATTCTATACTAATGGGGGGCTCTGCACTGAGGGGGGATTCTATACTAATGGGGGGCTCTGTACTGAGGGGGATTCTATACTAATGGGGGCTCTGCACTGAGGGGGGATTCTATACTAATGGGGGGCTCTGTACTGAGGGGGGATTCTATACTAATGGGGGCTCTGCACTGAGGGGGGATTCTATACTAATGGGGGCTCTGCACTGAGGGGGATTCTATACGAATGGGGATTACAACATCTCTCTGCTGCCTGTCTCTGGGACACAAGAGACCACCTTAGCAGGTGGCAAGTGACAATCTTCATCTGGTGACAGGCGACGTGGCAAGAGACAATCCGCAACATGTGGCAGGCGACGTGGCAAGTGACAATCTGCATCTGGTGACAGGTGACGTGGCAAGTGACACACTCGGGGCTCCCACTGATTCTGCATTATGGTGAGTTAAACTATTTAATTTTTTATAACAATGTAATAATAGTAATAATGCGATTCAATCATCCTGACACCATAACAACCATGGTGCCGTGATGATTGAAGCGCCAACACCAGCCATTTCCCCGATAGATGTACCCCAAAAAAATATATTTTCTGGCAGTGCCCCTCCCGAGACTAGACTCTGGATCCGCCCCTGCTCTGATGTAAGGGGGCAGGAGGAGCTGGAGATCTACACCCCCGACCACCCCATCCCCCCCCCCCCGTTCCTGGAAAAGTTGGCTGCTCAGTCTTAAATGCCCAGGCCTGGTGTCAGGACAGGGTGGTATATAGAGCCAGCTTAGGTGGGTGTATAGTGCGAGGTCTGGGTGGTATATAGAGCCAGGTGGGGGTGGTATATAGACACAGGCTAGGTCTGCATGTAGTGACAATGTGCATTGCTCAGTCACAGGGCTGGTGCTACCACTGGGCAGAGTAGGCAGCCGCCTAGGGCACACTGCCACCTAGGGCACAACTGTGGCTCCTGTGTATACACAGCTCTCTGGTGTGGAGATGACACAGCCTTGTGTGTGTAGAGCCGGGTGTCAGTATAACAATACACACAAGCACGAAGGGGGGGGGGAGTGCGGAGATGGCGCTTCTCAGTCACTGGGGAAAGCAGAAGAGTTTTGGTGCCGCTCTGCAGTACATGTGTATGGGGGAGATCTGCGCTCCCCTCCTATGAACAATACACAGCGCAGCCTGGAAGTGTCTTCCACCCGGCTCCTGACACTCACACATAAGTCCTGGGGGGAGCCGCAGATCCCGTGTATAGGGGGACACCAGTGGAGGAAAATACAGAGACTGGTTCTGCTTGTAAATGCCGCCCCATTCCACACCACTGACCCCCCCCCCCCCCGAGCCTTTACATTGCAGCACATCCACCCCACTGACTGCTCTGCACACTGCGCTCTGTACACTCAGCCCACCCATTACATGGCACAGTAAACAGTTCCTTCAGCTCCCTGAAACGCCCGTCCCACCATCCCTGTGCTGAGTTCCCAGGTCTGTACACCCGCTGTGCCCATTATGAGAGGTTCCCACCATCCCTGTGCTGAGTTCCCAGGTCTGTACACCTGCTGTGCCCATTATGAGAGGTTCCCACCATCCCTGTGCTGAGTTCCCGGCTCTGTACACCCGCTGTGCCCATTATGAGAGGTTCCCACCATCCCTGTGCTGAGTTCCCGGGTCTGTACACCTGCTGTGCCCATTATGAGGGGTTCCCACCATCCCTGTGCTGAGTTCCCAGGTCTGTACACCTACAGTGCCCATTATGAGAGGTTCCCACCATCCCTGTGCTGAGTTCCCGGGTCTGTACACCCGCTGTGCCCATTATGAGAGGTTCCCACCATCCCTGTGCTGAGTTCCCAGGTCTGTACACCTGCTGTGCCCATTATGAGGGGTTCCCACCATCCCTGTGCTGAGTTCCCAGGTCTGTACACCCACTGTGCCCATTATGAGGGGTTCCCACCATCCCTGTGCTGAGTTCCCAGGTCTGTACACCCGCTGTGCCCATTATGAGGGGTTCCCACCATCCCTGTGCTGAGTTCCCAGGTCTGTACACCCGCTGTGCCCATTATGAGAGTTTCCCACCATCCCTGTGCTGAGTTCCCAGGTCTGTACACCCGCTGTGCCCATTATGAGAGGTTCCCACTGATAGGTTGCACTGATGGCGGTGGCACTCCATACAGGTGGCACTGATAGGTGACTTGATTATATGTGTACATATCCCTATGTACAGGGCCAGCACTACCTATAGACAAGGTAGGTGCCGGCCTAGAGGACACATCAGTCAGGGGCGCCGTACCGATGCCCCCCCACCACCTCCAGGATCAGTGACTGACTCCGTCCCACCAAAATGGTAACAATCTATAAAAAGGTGCGGTATACATGGGCAGGGCAAAGGGGGTGGAGTCAGGGGTGGAGCCAAAGGGGGCGGCAAAATGAGGTTTCGCCCCTAGAGTGTCAAAAATCCTTGCACCAGCCCCGCAATCAGTCACTTACAGCATCTCTTACAGATTCCCAGGGCTGCTGTGGTCTCTCCTCCACTTTCTTCTTTAGCTGCGGGAGGGGGGCAGCCTGAGGGGAGGAGTCTGTAGGAGGAGTGGAGGAGGCAGCCACACCCCGACCCCGCCCACCACCTCCGGCTGGCCTCGGGAGATAGTGAACATCCCTGAGATGACAGGGGGGGGGGTTACAGACAGCTTCCACACCGCTGGGCTCTCTGCTGATTGGATCAACTATTTACAAAGCTGCAATGACAGGGAAAGTGCAGGGGCCTCACATGCACCTGGGGTCCCTGGGCAGTGCCTGACCCCCTACCCCCCAAAGTGTGTCACCCGGGGTGGTCCGCACCCCCCCCTTGGTACGCCACTGGGGCCAACGTACCCAACCGTGTAAAGCTCAGTAAACGTGCTACATTCAGATAAATATCCAGATTCAAAAAATCTGTGTATGGACTATATTTTACACTGTAGGCATGTAAATGTCTGTGATGATGTTTACATGTGTGTAGTGTATATGTTTTCTATTAAAGTACAAAGCTGCCAGCATCCTAGTTGTACGCAATGGAGGCCACTAAGTGACATCGTTGCCTTAGCAACAAAGCACTTTAGGAGGCAATAGCCACTTGCAATCTAGCAATGGAGGACGCTAGCTGGCTTTCTTGAGATGCCACCCGTGTCCTAGCAATGAAGGACATGATAAGGAGGCCTCCTTAAGCAGCCGCCTGTGTCCTACCAATGAAGGATGCTAGATGGCCTCCATTCTAGCAACTGAGAACTCTAATGCCGCGTACACACGGTCGGATTTTCCGATGGAAAATGTCCGATCGGAGCGTGTTGTCGGAAATTCCGACCGTGTGTGGGCTCCATCGGACATTTTCCATCGGATTTTCCGACACACAAAGTTTGAGAGCAGGAGATAAAATTTTCCGACAACAAAATCCGTTGTCGGAATCACCGATCGTGTGTACACAAATCCGACGGACAAAGTGCCACGCATGCTCAGAATAAATAAAGAGAAGAAAGCTATTGGCCACTGCCCCGTTTATAGTCCCGACATACGTGTTTTACGTCACCGCGTTTAGAACGATCGGATTTTCCGACAACTTTGTGTGACCGTGTGTATGCAAGACAAGTTTGAGCCAACATCCGTCGGAAAAAATCCTAGGATTTTGTTGTCGGAATGTCCGAACAAAGTCCGACCGTGTGTACGCCCTATAATGCCCTATAATGCCCTATAATGAAAAAGTCATATGGGAGCTTTTGGTCAGATATTCCAACGTGTGAGATTAGTTTCGTACGAATCCGAAATTTCGGATCCAAATTCATAACGAACATTCGTAATTGTTATGAAAAGTTAACGAACCTAAAAGTTAAAAAACCCCAGGAAGTCAGCACAGCACAGGGATGGTGGGAGCCCCTCATAATGGGCACAGCGGGTGTACAGACCTGGGAACTCAGCACAGGGATGGTGGGAGCCCCTCATAATGGGCACAGCGGGTGTACAGACCTGGGAACTCAGCACAGGGATGGTGGGAGCCCCTCATAATGGGCACAGCGGGTGTACAGACCTGGGAACTCAGCACAGGGATGGTGGGAGCCCCTCATAATGGGCACAGGAGGAGTACAGACCTAGGAACTCAGCACAGGGATGGTGGGAGCCCCTCATAATGGGCACAGGAGGAGTACAGACCTGGGAACTCAGCACAGGGATGGTGGGAGCCCCTCATAATGGGCACAGCAGGGGTACAGACCTAGGAACTCAGCACAGGGATGGTGGGAGCCCCTCATAATGGGCACAGGAGGAGTACAGACCTGGGAACTCAGCACAGGGATGGTGGGAGCCCCTCATAACGGGCACAGCGGGTGTACAGACCTGGGAACTCAGCACAGGGATGGTGGGAGCCCCTCATAATGGGCACAGCAGGTGTACAGACCTGGGTACTCAGCACAGGGATGGTGGGAGCCCCTCATAATGGGCACAGCGGGTGTACAGACCTGGGAACTCAGCACAGGGATGGTGGGAGCCCCTCATAATGGGCACAGCGGGTGTACAGACCTGGGAACTCAGCACAGGGATGGTGGGAGCCCCTCATAATGGGCACAGCAGGGGTACAGACCTAGGAACTCAGCACAGGGATGGTGGGAGCCCCTCATAATGGGCACAGGAGGAGTACAGACCTGGGAACTCAGCACAGGGATGGTGGGAGCCCCTCATAATGGGCACAGCAGGGGTACAGACCTAGGAACTCAGCACAGGGATGGTGGGAGCCCCTCATAATGGGCACAGGAGGAGTACAGACCTGGGAACTCAGCACAGGGATGGTGGGAGCCCCTCATAACGGGCACAGCGGGTGTACAGACCTGGGAACTCAGCACAGGGATGGTGGGAGCCCCTCATAATGGGCACAGGAGGAGTACAGACCTGGGAACTCAGCACAGGGATGGTGGGAGCCCCTCATAACGGGCACAGCGGGTGTACAGACCTGGGAACTCAGCACAGGGATGGTGGGAGCCCCTCATAATGGGCACAGCAGGTGTACAGACCTGGGTACTCAGCACAGGGATGGTGGGAGCCCCTCATAATGGGCAAAGCGGGTGTACAGACCTGGGAACTCAGCACAGGGATGGTGGGAGCCCCTCATAATGGGCACAGGAGGAGTACAGACCTGGGAACTCAGCACAGGGATGGTGGGAGCCCCTCATAACGGGCACAGCGGGTGTACAGACCTGGGAACTCAGCACAGGGATGGTGGGAGCCCCTCATAATGGGCACAGCAGGTGTACAGACCTGGGTACTCAGCACAGGGATGGTGGGAGCCCCTCATAATGGGCACAGCGGGTGTACAGACCTGGGAACTCAGTACCGAATTGAATTTCGGACACGAATTACGAAATACGAATTAATTTTCGTACGGAACGAAAGGAAACAAATTTATTGACGGCGCACATGTCTACCGGATATTCCGACAGTGTGTACGCCCCATCGGACTTTTTCTGTCGGAATTTCCGACGGACATAGATAGAGAACATGTTCTAAATTTTTCCGTTGGAAATGCCAACAGGAGGTTATCCCGTTGCCAAGTGCGACTGTGTGTATGCGGCATAAGAGCCTTCCTTGAGAAGTCACCTGCATCCTAACAACAATGACATTTAGGTGGCTTTAGACCCCTGCTCCTAGCAATAGGGGATGCTAGGTGGTATGCTTGAGACTAGGGCTGGGAGATTTTCTTAAAAAAAAAAAAAATTGGGGATTTTCTTTAAAAAAAAAAACCCGATTCACGTTTCGAATTAAGTTTTTTTTTTTTACACTGCGCCGGTCGTGAGGAGCTGCGGGCAGGAGTTTTTAGGCGAGGCCAGCGGCTTCGGCCTAGTCCGCGGCGTGCGGCCTCACCTAAAAACCCCTGCCCGCAGCTCTTCAGGACCGGCGCGGTGTCAGCGCCGGTCCTGGGGAGCTGCAGGCAGTTTTTAGGCGAGGCCCCGGCTTCGGCCTAGTCTGCGGCATCCGGCCTAGCAGACTAGGCCGAAGCCGCGGCCTTGCCTAAAAACTCCTGCCCGCAGCTCCTCAGGACCGGCGCGGTGAAAAAAAAAAAAAAAATCTAAAAAAAATCGATTTGCTTAAATTTTGAATCGAATTGACCTCTCAACTGGATTCAAGATTTAAATCGATTTTTTCCCCTGCCCTACTTGAGACCCCACCTGCGTTCTATCCACTGGCGGCCAAACAGTGCACGGCCACCCACGCCCCCCCCCCCCAGTTGGGTCACCCACAACTCCCCCACCCTCCCGGTTGGTCGTGCCCCCGGCTGCAACACTTACCCCGGGCTTCCCTCCGGGTGACTGGCTCCCTCTGTGTCTCCTCTCCTCGCCTCTCCTCCCAGCAGCCAGCGTAGCTTCCCCTCGGGCTTCCCTCTGGGCGGCCGGCTAGCTTCCTCTGTGTCTACTCCCAGCTGCCAGCATAGCTTCTCCTTTCAGCCAATCAGGAAGCAGGTCCTGCTTCCTGATTGGCCGGGAGGAGAGTTAGCATGACAATAACGAATATTCATTCGCAAGTGTCACAAAACTGGGTGGGCTTCGGGCGCAGTGCTCTGCGCCCCGACTCCACCCTATTTTAAAGCCTATTAGAGCCTCTGGCTCTAGTCACATGCTTCACAAAAACACCCCTTCCATTGGAAACCATGCATCCGCCGCCCTGTATGTAGATTAGGGGCCGGACGCATGGGGGGGGGGGGTCGCCCATGCACCCCTTATGTACGGACCACCACTGGTTCTAGCACCAAGGGATACTAGGTGGCTTTCTTGAGAAGCAGCCTGTGTCCCAGCAATGGAAGACGTTCTGCAGCAATAGCTGTCTGTGTCCTGCAAGTTTAATGTTTGTAGTCATTCCTCATAACTGAGGTCCTGCAGCCAACTAATTAGTTTTATTGCCCTCCTCTGAACGCATTTTTTGCTACCCTGTTTCCCCGAAAATAAGACCTAGCGTGATTGTCGGTGATGGCTGCAATATAAGCCCTACCCCCCAAATAAGCCCTAGTTAAAGCCCTTGTAGGTCTTATTTTCAGGGTAGGGCTTATTTGGGCGGTAGGGCTTATATTGCAGCCATTACTGACAACCACGCCAGGTCTTATTTTCGGGGAAACAGGGTATTACTGCGTTTACTTTAACTGACAAATTGCGCAGTCATGCAACGCTGTACATAAATGAAATGTGTGTAATTTTTTTCCCCCACAAATAGAGCTTTCTTTTGGTGGTATTTGATCACCTCTGTTTTTTTTTTCTTCTTCTTTTTTTTTTCTTTTATTGCGCTATAAACAATAAAATATTTTTTACTTTCTGCTATAAAACATATCCAATAAAAGCATTTAAAAAAAAAAAAAAATCTTTATAAATTTAGACCAATAATGTATTCTACTACATATTTAAAAAAATACATTTAAAAAATCCCAATAAGTGTATATTGATTGGTTTGCACAACAGTTATAGCGTCTACAAACTATGACATATATACTCAAAAAAAAAAAAAATGTTTTTATACTAGTAATGGCGGCGATCAGCGACTTAAAGCAGGACTGCGATATTGAAGCAGACATTTTGACACTGACACTTTTAACACTTTGCTGGAACCAGTGACACTAATACAGTGATCAGTATTAAAAAATATGCACTGTCACTGTACTAATGACACTGGCTAGGAAGGGGTTAAACATTTAGAGCGATCAAGGAGTTAAAGGTGTGCCTAGCCAGTGTTTGTGTACAGTGTGTGCTGCTTCCACTAAGGGAAGTAATAGATTTCATTCTCTGCCTTGCGGGGAAAAAAAAAATCCATTACTTCCCCACTGACAGGACAGAGCTCTGCCTTGTTTACATAGGCGGAGCCCTGTCCTGTGTGTTTTCCGAACGATCGGCGGGTGTTGGCGGTTATCTATTGGCCGGCACCCACTGATCGGCATCTGCTGTTTTTAATCGCAGCACGGCCGGGTTGCTGGCAGCGCGCGCACGCCCCCTACCGGAAGTGCCGGGTGAAGTACGTGATCTGGGGCAGCAGGGCCGCCTTGCCACCGTATATATCTAAGTTATACGATCGGCAAGCAACCAACTCCAGAAGTTACAGAAATACGTTTTCTTTATTCATCTGAAAACATATCCACTTGCCGACCCGCCGCAGTGCATATACTGCAGCAAGGCAGCTCATAGAGGATCTGTAATGTACCTGTACGTCGCGGCTCACTTCCCGGGTTTTGGGCGCGCGCCCCCCCGCCTGCCAGCTCTGCTTTGATTGTACACAGTGGGACTTGTTCGGAACCTCCCGGCCAATGAGTCATGGGCCAGGACCTGCTGATCAGCTGTGTCCAATCACAGCCCAGAGCCCTGTGTTGACAATCAACACAGGGCTCCGTACAGAGGGAATGATCTCTCTGTTTCTCATCCCTGCAAAGCAGGGATAAGAAACAAAAGGGAGATTTAGTAAAAAGCAGCTTACTGTAAACGCATTACACATTGTTATGCACACGTTTTAACCCCTTGATTACCCGAGATGTTAACCCCTTCCCAGCCACTGTCATTAGGATTATCACTGATCGCTGTATTAGTGTCACTGGTGATGTCAGGGGCAGTTAATCAGTTCCACCCCCCAGTGTCATTTAGTGTCAGATTGACCGCCACACTATCACAGTCCCATTATAAGTCACTGACCACAGCCATTACTAGTATAAAAAATAAATAGAAATTCCAATATTTATACCATCGTTTGTAGACACTATAACACAGCAACCAATTAATATACACTTATTTGGATTTTTTTTTACCAAAAGCCATGTAGCAGAATACATTTTGAGCAACATTTATGAAGAATTTCGATTTTTTTTTTTTAATCTGATATGTTTAGTATGTTTTCATAGTTTTGGGCCTTTTTTTTTGGTTTATATAATAAAAATAAAAAACCCAGTGGAGATCAAATACCACCAAAAGAAATCTCTATTTGTGTGAAAAAAATGTATTTAAATTTTATTTGGGTACAGCGTTGCATTTTCAGTTAAAATGGCCCAGTGCTGAATGGCAAACAATGGCCTGGTCATGGAGGGGGGTAAAACCTACTGGAGCTGAAATGGTTAATGATACAACAGACAGGTAAGTAATTCAAGCAACTCTTACACCGAACCTACAAAGCCCCCATTATATCTATTAATATATAAAAACTAGCATGGTAAATAATAATCAATGAATTCTATAAAGTCACAGGAAGCTAAGCTGAGAACCAATAATTGTGATAAAATTTCAGCAATTATCTGAATAATTATCTGAAGAACCAGTGTAGGGTAAGGGCACAGATCGATTGTACAGTATCTCACAAAAGTAAGTACACCCCTCACATTTTTGTAAATATTTTCTTTTATCTTTTCATGTGACAACACTGAAGAAATGACACTTGTCTACAATGTAAAGTAGTGAGTGTACAGCTTGTATAACAGTGTAAATTTGCTGCCCCCTCAAAATAACTCAACACACAGCCATTAATGTCTAAACCGCTGGCAACAAAAGTGAGTACACCCCTAAGTGAAAATGTCCAAACTGGGCCCAATTAGCCATTTTCCCTCCCCGGTGTCATGTGACTCATTAGTGTTACAAGGTCTCAGGTGTGAATGGGGAGCAGGTGTGTTCAATTTGGTGTTATCGCTCTCACTCTCTCATACTGGTCACTGGAAGTTCAACATGGCACCTCATGGCACCTCATGGCACCTCATGGCACCTCATGGCAAAGAACTCTCTGAGGATCTGGAAAAAAAAGAATTGTTGCTCTACATAAAGATGGCCTAGGCTATAAGAAGATTGCCAAGACCCTGAAACTGAGCTGCAGCATGGTGGCCAAGACCATACAGCGGTTTAACAGAATAGGTTCCACTCAGAACAGGCCTCACCATGGAAGAAGTTGAGGTCACGTGCTCAGCATCATATCCAGAGGTTGTCTTTGGGAAATAGACGCAAAAGGGATTTTGTGCCTTTCCTCCAATCAGCTGTCTCCCAGTGTAATCCAAGACTTCTCCCACAGTGCAGAATAAAGAAGTGAAAATTCTAACACAATGTGCACTTTCTAAACAGTATATAGAGATGAAGACAGCAGATAAACATGTAAAACTAATGTAGGGAGATTTGTTTCATCCTTGTGTATCATCTGAAGCTGTTCACTTCACTGGGTATATGTGAGGGTTTACATCCACTTTAAAGCGACTGTAAACCACGGCAGTAAAAAAACTTTCCCCTTTAAGGCAACTGCATAATTTGCTAGTAGGCTAGGCATCACCTACTAGCAAATTATGAAATACTTACCTTAGAACAAAGCCCTCCAGCTGACAGGGTTTCCATCTTCCCCCCAGTCTTCCTTCCGGAATTGTGGGCTCCGGCTGTATGAGTGGCCGGGGGCCCACTATGATGTCACTTCCAAACGCTCAACTCCGGTACAAAGCTCTGAAGGTTCAGCACGGAATGTCGGACCTTCAGAGCGCGTGTTCCGCTGATGTCACCGGCTTCACCCAGTGTGAATATCTCCTAAACAGGAAAACGTATAGGAGATATTTATTTTACCTACAGGTAATACTTATTATAGGCTTACCTGAAGGTAAAAATCACAAAGCGGGGTTTACTACTACTTTAAAAGTACAACTAAGGCCTAATGTACACGGGACGCTGAGGCAACCTCTTCCGAACAATTTTTTTTTTGACAGCTTGAAACCGTCATTTAAAAACGCCCGTTTAGCCGCGTTTGCATGCCGCGTTTCGCCGCATTCGCGTCTAGGAGCGTTTATTTAAGATAACATCATAAGACCCTCCCAAAGCACAAAAAAACTGTATTATTTAACTATTTCAGCCATTCTGTGAGACCAGACTGAGTAGCAGCAGCTGAGAGAGCCGCAGTGTACTTGTATCTACCTCAATTTCTGTGCTTTTACTATGGATCCCATAATGAGCGTATGTGAGGAAATGCTCCTGATGTTTCTGTTGATGAGGCTGGAAAGACAGTGACGGTACTTGAGTTCGTCGCTACTAGAGTGGTTTTTCATCATTTGCTATCATTTTTAAGTTTTGTAATGTAAAAAAAATAGGGCACCTTTAAACGCTTGCCGACCGCCTCACACAGATGGCACAGGCAGGCAAATGGGCGTACATATACGTCCCTTTAAATTTGCCACCTATCGGACGTGCGCCGCGGGAGCGTGCCCGCGGGTCCCGGAAACTCGATGTTTGCAGGCGGCTCGCGATTACGGTGTGGAGAGGTAGAACGGGGAGATGTAAACAAGGCATTTTCCTGTTCTGCCTTGTGACATGACAGATCACCGCTCCTTGTCATCGGGAGCAGTGATCGCTGTCATGTCAGTGGTAGACCATCCCCCCAACAGTTAGAACACCTTCCTAGGACACACTTAACCCCTTGATCGCCCCCCTATTATGTATAACCCCTTCCCTGCCAGTGTTATTTATACAGTAATCAGTGCATTTTTATAGCACTGATCACTGTATAAATGACAATGGTCCCAAAATAGTGTCAAAGGTGTCCGATAGGCACCATAATGTCACAGTCATGATAAAAATCGCAGATCGCCGCCATTACTAATAAAAAAAAATAATAAAAACGCCATAAATCTATCCCCTATTTTGTACACACTATAACTTTTGCGCAAACCAATCAATATACGCTTATTGTGATTTTTTTTTTTTTTACCAAAAATATGTAGAAGAATACATATCGGTCTAAACTGAGAAAAAAAAACATCGGGCGCAGGCACACCAAGCGTGCCGTTTCTAACGTCGTTAGTGGCAGCACCAGCGCGCATGCGCGGGAGTGACGTCATCGCGGCTCCGGCCAGTCCCAGCGCCGGAGCCGCGATACCTGGAAGTAACTCCGGGATAGATGGCGGCGTCGGAGGAGGCGAACGAGGGCCGATACCAGGGCTTCGATCTCAGGTAAGTAATTCATAATGAGCTAGTATGCTATGCTATACTAGCTCATTATGGCTTTGCCTTCCAGGGTGTATTTTTATTTTTATTTTTTTTTTAAGAGGCTTTACTTCCTCTTTAAACGAACCTGCGTACATGTACACATAAGATAACATTGGATGAGTTCAGAGGCTGCGGAAAAAAGCATCCGACTGCCTCTGAATGTCCGTTTAGCAGCAGCCGTGTACAGGAGGCCTAAAGGCAAAACTTTTTTTAGTTTTGGATAGAGGGGATAAGGATTACATAGTTAGGTTGAACAAAGACACAAGTCCATCTGGTTCAACTAATAAAGGGGGGGGGGGGGGGATAGGTGCACACGCTCGTTGTCTCCAGTGACCAGTATAGGGGATTTTGTTTTTATATTTTATTTGGAGAACTTGGATAGGAGAAAGGAATTAGTAGGTTACTCCAAATTAACTTTTCACAGGTGAGGACATTTCTATCTGTGTAATAGTGTGGAAGTAGATGATCTGCTGAACCATACAACGTCTGTATGGAAGAACAAGTCCCTCTTTGGGAGAAGAGACTCAGCGGACTTTGTCATTAGACTCAAGTCTTCAAGACACCAGCCAGTGTCTCCTTTAGCTCACACACCCAATATGTGGACTTCTAGGACCCAGAGGGAGATTTCAGCAACATACTCGGTCTCAAGGATCCCTTCAGGGTCTGTACTCACACAATGTCCCGGGAGAGCTGGTAGCCTCCTTCCAACTTCCAAGGAACATTATACCAATGACGCAAGACCAGATCCATGGACTTCTGCAGTTCTGGGACAAGGTCATCCAGTGCCCAGGGCAAAGATGCCAAATTGCGCCCTTTCTCCACCGCTCACAATATGTAAGCTTAGGGGATCCTATGCCCAGCAACAGGAGGAAGGCGCCCTCATCCCTACAGTAAAACATTGCGCCCAGGGCAGCCGCCCCTCCTGCCCACCCCTTGTCCCGACACCTGGACTTCCGGAACCCTGGAATCCGGAAGGAAATGTAACACGCAACTTATGAGGCCATTCCAAGATAAATTCCAAAAAATGAGAAAACATATTAATCTTGGAAATGTGGTGTCACAGTTCCATGGATCCGCTCACTTCTGGGAGGCAGGCTCCATACACTGACAGCTCTTCTGAGGAACATAGCCCTGGCTGCACTGCTGTATGTAGGGCTAGTAAGCACCCAATTGTCACCCCAAAAGATCCACAGATTCCCTGCCTTATCAGAGCATTTAGCATGCCACGGGCAGAGACTGCACTACAGGAGAGGCTGAACCGGCACAGAAAACCACCAAAGGTGGCAGGTAAGAGGTTCTTCTCTTCACACTGGCTGTGAGTTCCGTGAGGACAAAAAAAGGGAATGGATGTGTGGGTGTTAACTCTTTATAGCTATGCACTGGTCCTCTGGGCGGAAGTAAGCAGGGCTACTATCACATGTATGCTGCCATGAAAGCAACAGGATAAAGTTTTGTCTATAGCTCTACTTTAAGCTGAAAATACATGTATCGAAACTTGGCTGGTTCAGCAGGGACCGGCTGAATTTCAATACATGTATAGGCAGGCTGGTTGTAGGTAAGTCAATCTATCAATCAACTTGCATACAACCAGCCCACTTCTACCTTAGTTAAAATATGAAGAAAACTGCTCAGAGCTTCATAATTAGTCAAATTTGTTGGAAACAAAAATTAATAGGCAAAATATTATTTTTTTTTATTTTTTAACAAAAAAAAAATAGAAAAAAGCTGCTACAATGGCAGATTGATTGGAAGGATGAGGATTGAAGGTGCAACACACATTTCACTTTTTCCACCAGGATCCCTACTTTCCTTATTTTAGTGGAATTTTGTCCCTTTAAGTGACAGAAATGGGGACCACTTACTTTTGCCATCTCTGTAGGGTTTGTGCTTTTTCTCTGCCTCATCACATGCGCAGGTTGTTCAAATCACATGGTGGAAACCATCCTTGTCGTTCAGAAGAGATCACATGACCTGGGTGGGGGAAAAATAGATTTGTTACCGAGAAGCAATTACATAACATTCCAAAAGATGGCAGGACGTAAAGTGACTTGATCATTAAAGTGACAACAAATTCGGCATTTGAAAAGAATAATTATGTTCCCATATGTATTCTTAACTCAGAAAAGTCCTTTCTATTGCTCTTAGCCTCCTCCAAATCCCCAATTCCTTTGTTTTGCTGCTGTGATCGGACTCCCTTGTTAGAGGGTGGCTATGATTGTTCTCCATGGTCCCACTGTATGTAGGAACGTAGGCGCCCTCTCTTGACCATGCCCCCAACATGTTTCGCCCCACCCCTTAGGGCTTAATCATGATTAACCCTCGAGACTGGGTGCACTGCATTGGGGGCGTGGTTTGGATGGAGCAAGCTGAGGCTGCTTTTACTGATTTTTTTGTCCAGGAACGGTGTGCGACTGCCGAAATATCTCTTCAACTCTGCAGTGTGCCTTCGGTCAGCACAGCCCCACTTCCAGCATCCTCACAGTGATTTCCACCTCATAGGGCTATGGTTGCCTGAGGGGGACTCCTAAGCAATTCAAGTTTTTGTGTCCAGAGTTCAGCTTTAAGAACCTGCTGAGGAACTTTTGCTCATAACCTGCTGACTAGAAAATAAAAGCCCTATTGGTTACTAATATAGACCAGTGGTCTCCAAACTGCGATCCGAGGACCAGATGTGGCCCTTTGCTTGCTTTTATCCAGCCCTAGGGGCACAATTCCTTCCAAAGACACCAGCGATGGGGCAAAATTCCTCGAAAAGACACCAATGATGGGGCACAATTTATCCCAATGCCATCAACGATGGGGCACAATTTATCCCAATGACATCAACAATGAGGCACAATTCCTTCCAATGACACCAATGATGAGGCACAGTTTATCCCAATGACACAAACGATGGGACATAATTACTCCCACTGAAACAAAGTATGGGGCATTATTTTTTCTCAGTGACGTTGGGACCATTTCTACTCCTAATGCCAACAGTCCGGCCCCCAAAAACTCTGAAAGACAGTAAACTGGCCCTTTGCTTAGAAAGCTTGGAGACCCCTGCTATAGACAATACCTCCTTTTTTTCCACTGCAGTACTCTGTACAGATGAGGCCCCATGGGCAGATAAGATCCTTGTCAGGTAGACTTTACAAAATGACCCCCAATGAGGGGAACTTCTAGCTATGGGGTCAACACTGAGATGTAGAACAGAAACACACAATATTGTCCACTAAGTCCAACATCTATACAGTCAGTGCACATGTAGCACTACCTCATAGGAGCCATTGATTTTAACTGGTTCTTCTCCAAACAGTGCAGAAGGCACCAACCACACAGGCAACAGTCTATTCACTTTGGCTCCATTAAACAGCCTAGGGAACATATGTCAAACACAAGGCCCGTGGGCTGAATCTGGTCCGTCAGGCCTGGTCATGTGGCCCTCGCACCCATCATACTACTGATACAGCCTGCAATGAAATTGAGTTTCATATCTCTGGCTTAGGGGATGTCTTTTTAATACTTATTGCTTGTAGAACTTGAAAGAGGAGAGGGAAACGTGTGGTATGGGATACCCCAAAAATGCTGACTGTAACAGGAGGAAACACTTCACTAGGTGGAACTTCTTTGAAGAGTTCTTCTGGTACAATATTTTTTATTGAAAATCAAAAGAAGTACAATGCAAGAGTTGCCCACGCAGGGGGCCTTGTACAGTCATATATGAATGAAAATCGCTTACACTTTTAAGTAACAATTGTTGAAAAAGGTGGGTGCATACATGACTGTATAACGAACAACATTTCAAAGATTGAACAATTTGGCCACACGGCGCAGGCCATCAATCTGAACAACTGGTTGGGTTAAAATACTTTGTAAGAACATGTGAGGAAAATATTATAAGGCAGCCAGAAAGGGAGGTGGTGAGAAAGCAGATACAGTGCACGGAAAGGGGAAAGAAGAAGGAAAAAAGGGGGGATCCCAGAGCCATTGGTATTAGCATGTAAAACTTGAAACAGGAGAGCTGAGAACTTGATGATTCCAAAAAAAAGGCCCCCAGCTCGCACTGAGCTGGGACCTCAATGAACTCCTGCAAACTTCAACTACATTGCCCAGAAGGGCAGCAGCCCTTCAGGCTGACATCTTCTCCTATTGGACAAGAACCCTGCTGCTCCAGTCCCCATACTATTTATGCCCTCCTCAGCCACCTACTAGACATTCCCCCCTTCCCCAGGAATTTGTTTATACTACAAAAATATTCATAAATTGGCACAGACACGATTTACAATTTGCGCCGCACCCAACCACATGGTACCGAAATTTGGTGGCTGCAAACACACCTGAATTTGCTAGATGCATAGGGGTGCCAATAAGAATTAAAGACACCAGCGCACGTCTGCTGAAAGCAGTATGTTTCTGTGCAAAAAGCGAACAATTTTGCACGGGTTCCCTCACTGCACCTGGCGTGGACAAGCCCTAAAAGTGGAACTATAGCAAAATAAAAGACATATCTAGCTTTCACCAGCATTAACACATCAGTCTGTTTTTCCTGAGTCCCTCCGTAATATAGTTTTATTACCCACCGATCCTGCCAATAGATCTGGTATTTTTTCAGTTCCTGTTATAAGGTGACAATGCTGTCCATTCTGCAGTGAAACCACAGGACAGTGTTGTCACCGTTTGGGGAATACATCATACGTACATGTGTGGATATTAAGGGATTCAACAAAGTGGTGGGTTTTGTTGGAGGTTTTGTTGGAGGTGACGTATACATGGTAATGGAATATATAGTGGTCAGATCGCATTAGGAGTTCACAAACAGGAAAATGAAACGGCTCATGTGACGAGGTGTGTAATTGCCATCATCCCTATGATAACAGGAAACAATCGAAAACCTCTAGTTTGGGAATTTTAAGGCAGTGAAATAATACATTTAGAAAGAAGTTCTATATATAAGAAAATGTATTTTGACATTTAGATAGATAGATAAATAATTAGAAAAAAATCAACATGTTGCATAATTATACAAAAATGTAAAACATTGCATGATGTATTAGATTGAGTTGGAAGTGGTATTTCCCAACTACTTGCTGAACCACCAGTGAAAACCGGATGGTGAAGAGTAGAGGGATATCCAATGCGTTTTGAATAATAATAAATGCATAAGCAAAATCTTCATCAGGGATTTATACCACTTCTGACTTTTGTATAATTATGCAACATGTTGAATTTTTCTAATTATTATCTAAATGTCAAAATACATTTTCTTATAAATAGAACTTCTTTCTAAATGTATTATTTCGGGGGCGTGTCCAAGATGGCGACCGTAGTGGAGGCATAGTTGAGGAGCTCCGTCACCCTGCCTGATAATTATCCTGTTTCCCTGCGGAATTACGTACTTCTAGACATATAGAAGTGCAGCTGAGAACCCCCAGAAACCCTCCCCGGCTCGCGTTCAACCTCGTGGCGGAAAGGCCGGACCCAGCAAAGTCACCAATATGGCGTCCCAAACTGAAGAAGCGGACCGGAGATTCAGGATCAAGATCACTTCAACGCTCTGATGCAGGCAATAAATACCTGCCAAACCACGGAAAATTGACACCAAGCAGCTGGAGATGGGTCTTATCCGGAAAGACATGGACAAGTTGAGGGCCTGAATGACGGAGGTCGAGCGCCGGGTAGGAGATACTGAAGATGTACAAAGAGATCATGCATCCTCTCTCCGCACCCTCACTACAAAAGTCAAAGCCCTTGAATACTGTGCTGAAGACGCGGAAAACCGCAACCGGAGGAACAACCTTCATATCATCGGTCTCCCAAAGAGATCAGAAGATCCTGACCCGTCGCGTTCACAGAACGTCTCCTCCGTCAGCTGTTTTCCCAGGTGGCGTTCTCCCCGTTTTTCGCAGTGGAGCAGGCCCATAGGATGCCGGCTGCCCGAGGTGCCCCAGGAGACCCACGCGCACATTTATCCTCCGACTTCTGAACTTCCGCGACAGGGATGTTGTGCTACGAGAAAGTAGGAAGATTGATGCCCTATGATTTGAGGGAACCCGCCTGATGATCTTCCCAGATTTCTCCGTGGAGACGCAAAAACAGCGCAAGTCATTTGACCAAGTGAAACTGGCCCTATGCCAAAAAGGCCTGAAATACAGCATGCTTTTTCCTGCCCGGCTACGGGTCCAAGACGGGGAGTCGTACCGCTTTTTTACAGTCCCTGAAGAAGCTGCCAACTGGCTGGAGACCCTCCCGCAGCGCTGAGTCTATAGAAGCCACGACACCTTGCTTTCCTTTCTCCGGTGGGTGAGTCCCTATGCGGTACAGTGCATTCCCGCTTACACCTATTAATGCCTAGACATTAACTATTGCATTGTTACCCCCTTTCCTACTGGCGAGAGATATTGCCTCCTCTCCTTGCTGACTCTGCGATATGGAATCTAATATTGCACTTTACCCTGCCAATGCTAGTACCGATGTACACATTAACTAGACATATGCCTGAGCAGGGGGCCTTTCCGGAGGAGTTCATCTCCATGCTGTCACTTATTGATCCTCCATTATGAGGCAGGGAGAGAGCGAGGGGCTGCTGTTACAACACCACCTTTCCATTTTCCCCTTTTCTTTGTTCGGCTTTTATTACCCATACTCAGTTTTACATTGCCCCCATTACATTTACATTTGCCCCCAGTATTATCTGGGTGAATAACTCTTCCCACAGGAAGAGCAATTTTTTTTCCCGATCTCAAATCAGATACTGTTTGAAGAGCAGGCAGCAAAGCTGCGGACTAGCTTGCGAGCACTCTCTATTGTGCCTCCTAGGCGCCCTGTTGGTGCACTGCCTCCCAGAGACTAACAGTCATGCCTTGTTTGGGTTATCAAACGCACCCAAGTTTTGGGGGTTGTGTGGGGTGGGGGGGTATGGGTTTTATTCAAAGGTACAGTCTCGGTTATTTTTGTGATGCTTATGGTTATATTTTAAGTTTACTCCTGACATGTCCGACAGGGGCAGTGACACTGATGGATGAAATGCTTTTGTATCTGTCCTTGCTCAGGGGTCTAGGTGGAGATCCAGGTGGGGAAAGAGGTGTAATTAATGTTCCCCTACCACTATGGCCCCCCTGAAGGTGATATCCTGGAATGTGCGAGGGTTAAACTCTAAATTCAAACGATCCCCTGTATTCTCATACCTGAAGAAATACCACCCGCACATAAGTATACTCCAGGAGACCCACCTCATGGGGTCTAGAATCCTTTCTCTCAAAAAGCCCTGGGTGGGATCCTATTTTCACTCGACTTATTCCTCTCACTCCCGTGGGGTTAGTGTTTTAATCCACAAGGCGCTTCCCTTTGTACTGATGGATCTCCACCTGGACCCTGATGGACAATATGTAATTTTCCATGCTCTATGTGATAAGTTGGATGTGGTGGTCGTTGGTCTATATGTGCCTTCACCTGCAAAAATGTCTGTTCTACATAAAATACAGGCTATTGTTGCTAGCTACCCCACATCTAACATAATCTTGGCAGGTGACTTTAATATGGCCCCCAATCCCAGCACTGACAAGTTGAAACCTGGCCAGACGACAGACTCAGCGTTATCCCGCTGGGCGGAGCTAAATGGTCTACATGACATGTGGAGATGGAAATACCCACATGGCAAACAATTTACATGTCACTCTGCAACTCATGCGACACTGTCTCGCATAGATTTAATTTATGTTAGCGACCCTTTGCTGTCCAGGGTAAGTGTGGTGGCCCTTCTACCACGTGGCATATCAGACCACGCTCCAGTCATGCTGGACCTAAACACAGACTCAGTAGCTGGAATGGGACTTTGGAGACTTTCCAGGTACTGAATCACAGACGAAAAGATTGAACCACTAATGCTATGTCAACTTGGGGATTACTGGACCCATAATAACCACTCGGCTCCCCCAGCCATGGTATGGGATACGTTTAAAGCGTATGCCAGGGGTAGATATCAGTTCAATATTTCCAAAGTTAGGAAAGAATCCAGATTAGAACTATCAGAGGCTGAGAGACGGGCTTTGAGAATAGAGACTCGGTATGCAGAATCCCCTGACCAAGGATCACACGCTGACATGCTTACTGCCTACAGAGAGTTGCCGCTTCTTCCCCGCTGCTTCTTGCCATCGTTTCCTCCTCGCTCAGACCCAGCACATCTTCGAGCAGGGCGAGCGGTCAGGTAGACTACTGGCCTGGCTGGCAACTGAACGGTCGGGGAGTTCCTGCATAGCAAACATTAGAGATGAAGATGGTACTTTGCTCTTGGACCCTATAACCATTAATACCAGATTTGAGCAGTATTATCGGCATCTCTACACATCCAGAGTAACACACTCTCCAGAAGAGTAATGCCGCGTACACACGATCGTTTTTCTTGTCGGCTTTTCCGACGGGATTCCACTCAAGCTTGCCTTGCATACAGACGGTCATGCAATGTTCGCTGAAATTACGTCCGACAAGAGCGCGGTGACGTACAACACTACGACGAGCCAGGAAAATGAAGTTCAATGCTTCCGAGCATGCGTCGAATTGTTTCCGAGCATGCGTAGAGATTTTGCGCGTCGGAATTGCCACAGACGATTGCATTTTCGGATAGGAACTTTTCCTGACCAAAAAATTGAGAGCATGCTCTCAATATTTTGCTGGCTGGAATTCTGCCAGCAAAAGACCGATGGAGCATACATACACGGTCGCATTTTCCGATGAAAAACTCTCATTGGTCTTTTGCGGGGCGAAATTTAGATCGTGTGTACGCGGCATTAGAGTCATTTCTCCACACAATGAAATTCCCAACCCTAACAAATACTGCTAGTCAGAATCCCATTACACTGAAAGGAGTAAGGAGCTATTAAATCTCTACAAGCAGGCAAGACCCCGGTCCTCAATGGACTCCCTACGGAGTTTTACAAGACTAACCTAGAAGTAGTTGGCCCATATTATTACTCCACGCTCACTAAAGCATTGGAGCAACAGTGCCTTTCCGGCTTCCATGATGGAGGCAGTGATTGTCGTGATACCTAAACCCGGGAAGGATCCAGAACTGTATTCATCCTATTGGCCCATATCTTTGCTCAATGTGGAAGCCAAAATCCTGACTAAGATCCTGGCCAATAGGGGTTGAACGCAGTGATACTCTCCCTAATTCATGGCAACCAGACAGGGTGCCGGGCAAGGGTACAGATATAAATATTCGTAGGCTCCACACCAATATAGCAACCTTCGGTGACCAAAACATTAGTGGGGCGGTGGCCTCATTAGACGCATAGAAGGCCTTTGATTCAGTAGAATGTGACTTCCTGTGGCAGGTAATGGCCAAATTTGGGTTTAGATCAAAATTTATTAGCTGGATCAAGCTGCTGTATAGATCACCTATGGCTCGAGAGCGCGCTGGGGGTATGCTATTTAAACTATGTAGAGGGACAAGACAAGGATGCTCATTGTCCCCGGGGCTTTTTGCCCTGGCTATCGAGCCCATGGCTATACTACTCTGATCGGCAAATGAGGTGAAGGGACTAGAGGTGGGCCCGTTAACAGAATGGATATCACTATACGCGGACGACACTCTTTTGTATCTCGGCAATGACTCTCATTCCCTCTTTTTTAGACCCTGATCTTAAAATGCCAAGCCTGGAAAACACTCCCCTTAACACCGGTGGGGAGGGTGAACCTATTAAAAATGACGTTTCTCCCTAAATTCCTATACATTTTTAGAAACACCCCGGTCCCCATCCTTGTCTCCTTCTTTCAAAGACTGGATGGAATAGTATCCTCCTTTATTTGGGGCGGGAAAACCCCCAGAATAGCGAAACGCAAACTACAACTCCCTCTATCCTCTGGTGGTCTAGCTTTACCATGCTTTAGGAAATACTACTGGGCGGCAGTGCTGGTCACTGTTCACTGGTGGTTTAAACAGACCAGATCCAACCGCGCGGTAAATCTTGAAGCTGCTATTATGGGCTCCTACTCAGCTCTAACCAATCTAATTTACAGAGGAACTAAAGCTAGCCCTCAAGCAACCCTCCCAATGCGTACAACAGTCCAGGTATGTGAGAAAGTCACTGCGGCTGCTGCCGCACCTGACTCCATCTCCCCTCATACCCCACTATGGGGTAACCCCAAACTTTCGCATTTCAGATCTATCCCGGACCCTAGTGTCTGGACCAGGTTTGGGATAGTGAAGATACAGCAGATTATGCCTACCGGGAAGCTACTTCCCTTCCCAGAACTATGCGCTGCATATCAGCCCCCTTCGCGGATGCTATTCCGCTATTTACAGCTGAAACATGCTGCGCAGGCACAGTTTCCCAGGGCAACCTCCGTAGAACCGCACATGATAGAGAGGTTTCTCATCTCCCGTGGAATAGATAGAATATTATCCTCCGTATATATCTCTGCCTCACCTGTGGAGACGCAGAAGGAGAACCCCCCTTACAATGGGTCTGGAGGATGGACATCCCCGACCTTTCGGAGGAAGATTGGGAACTGACATTACAACAGTATATACCAACAGTCAGTGGTGTGGCTAGGGGGTGGCTTTTGGGGCCATAGCCCCGAATCTGGGGCCCATAGCCCCGAGTCTCTCCAGGGGTCCCCAAGGGGAGGGGAGGCTCTCTGGGGACCCTGATGTAAGTAGGGGGCTCTCTGGGGACCCTGATGTAAGTGGGGGCTCTCTGGGGACCCTGATTTAAGGGGGAGGCTCTCTGGAGACCCTAATGTAAGGGGGGCTCTCTGGGGACCCTAATGTAAGGGGGGCTCTCTGGGCACCCTGATGCAAGGGGGAGGCTTTCTGGGCATATATACACACACACACACGTATATTATATACATCTGTATGCCCACCCAAGCGTATGACTTTCTTTACTACGCTGCTATGGGCTCTAGCCCCAGATCTTTTGTAGACCTAGCAACGCCCCTGCCAACAGTAATCTCTGCTAGAGATAGATTTATTCAACTGAAGTTTCTGCACAGGGCCTATTATACCCCTCAAAGACTAGCCCGGATCTATCCTACGCAATCAGAAATGTGCCGTAAATGCCAACACACAATAGGAACATTTTACCATGTTTTCTGGGACTGCCCCATCATCCAGGAATACTGGAGGGAAGTGGTCGCGGAGATTAACACTGCTACCAACCTTTCAGTATCAATGGACCCCTAAGGTTCTTCTTCTGGGCATCACAGAATTAGTGACACATTCAACGCATGCTAAATTGCAAATGTTTTATCTGTGTTTCTATGCAAGGAAAGTTTTACTGCAACACTGGAAATTAACGACTCCCCCCCCCCCAACGATGACCCATGGCAAACAATGGTAGACTCTGCACTACCTCTGTACAAATGAACGTATATGGGTTGAAATTGCCCCCAAAAATTTGATAAAATCTGGAAAGCATGGGTAACCGCTAGATCGCTCGTTGTATAGGGATATAAATGATAATAGAAGATTAGAGGGCAGGGACCTTCCATAAATGTGTGATAAGTCTCTGCTAATTAACAGCATATCAAGAAATCCTGATTGGTCTGACCCCCTAAGGACTGTTGACATACTCATGTTTACATAGTTAGGACTAGCATACCCTCTCCTATTTGTCTCCTTACATTCCCCTGCTCTCAAGAACTGTTACCTCCACCCATCTACCTCCTCCTACTGCAAAGTGTTAAAGGCCGACTGCCAATGACGCAGGACAAAATGAATGGGATCTCGACACCTCCTAGACCCTCATGGAACCCCCCCCCCCCCCAATCACGGTTTGCACCTCCCAAACTGAACTATCTACATATTGGAATCACCTCACTCTGATGCCCATCCTAGATCTCACAATGACCAGCATCACCGACTACTCTATGACCATTCCTGTAATCTCAATGTATTGAATACCTCACTAATGTACCCTTATGCTGTACCGCTGTTTTTCTTTTACTTTTTGTCTTGTTTTGTTTTTGTTACAATAAAAAAACGTTTCTGTTAAAAAAAAATAAATACGGTAAATTATTATTTCATTGCCTTAAAAATCCCAAACTAGAGGTTTTCACATTTTTCCAGGAGTTCACGAAGATACAAAAACTTGAAATATCTAAGATATATTTTTCCCATAGTACGCCAGACTTCCTTTATACACAGTCTATGACCAGATATTCCTGGCTTGACAGAACACTGATGTGCGTTTACCTTCACTGCACTAAAGTGAAGGTCAAAAATCTCAGGTTCTGTCAAGATGGGGAAATAGAATATAATTATAGATCGTTACGGGACATTGCTAGAAGATCCTTTCCCTTACTGTGCCGCTGTTACTGAACACATCATCACTATTTAGCTGTGTAGCTTGAAATGGCCAAAAGCTGCCAAAGCTAATAAAGGAAGTCGCTTATCTGAGAGGGCCTTGTAATGTTCCTAAACATGCTTTTAAAGTTGTAAATGTTTATTGGATAAACACAGTTTTCAGGGATCACCTAAGGGCGGATAGAGTGGGAGATAGCTGGACAGATTGGGGTAAGGCGTTCCAGAGGAAGGGAGAGGGGCTCTGGAGAAGTCCTGGAGGGGAGCACGTGAGGAGGTGAAGAGCTGGAGGTCTTGGGACAAAAAATGGGATAGAGAGTACCAGACAATGGTAGAGGCACTGGAAAAGATTTGAAGATGAATGTAGGAAAAGGCAATGGGGAAGTTAGAAAACAGAAGGTCTTGGGACAGAAATTAGTGTAGGGAGTTCCAGAGGATTGGGGAGGTTCTGGAATAGTCTTGGAGGTCAGCATGGGAGAAGACAAGGGAGCTGGTGAGCAGGAGGTCTCGGGACTGAAATTGAGGTAGGGAGTAGTAACTGATGGTAGAGAAGATTTGGAGGTGAGCATAGGAAGAGGTGATGGGGAAGCTCAAAAACAGGAGGTATTAGGACACAAAATAGTGTAGGGAGTTCCAGAGGAAGGGGGACGCTGTGTAAAAGTCCTGGAGGTGAGCATGGGAGGGGAAGATGAGGAAGCTGGAGAGCAGAAGGCCTTGGGACAGAAATTGGGGTAGGGAGTACCAAAGGATGGTAGAGGCTCTGGAGAATTCTTGGAGGAGAGCAAAAGAAGAGGTGATGGGGAAGCTAAAAAACAGGAGGTCTTGGGACATAAATTAGTGTAGGAAATTCCAGAGAAAAGGGAAGGCTCTGGAGAAGTCCTGGAGGTGAGCATGGGAGGAGGTCCTGGGACAGAAATTGCCGTAGGAAGTACCAGATGATGGTAGAGGCTCTGGGGAAGTTTTGGAGATAAGCATAGGCAGAGGTGATGGGAAAGCCAGAAAACAAGAGGTCTTGGAACATAAATTAGTGTAGGGAGTTCTAGAGGAAAGGGAAGGCTCTCGGGAAGTCCTGGAGGATAGCATGGAAGGAGGAGACAAGAGAGCTAGAGAGCAGGAGAACTTGGGAGGAGTGAAGAGGAAGGTATGGGTGATATTTTTTAGACTATGTTGATGATGGAGTTTGGAGAAGAGTTGTGGACGGATTTGTATGGTGTTGTTGGGATTTTTAATTTTATTCTTTGGGTCATCAGCATCCCTTAAGGTTGTTAAGGTAGATGAGTCCAGCAGCAACATTCATGATAGACTGAAGGTTGGATTGCCAGTGTAGAGGTTGGCCAACAAGGATAGCATTGTATAGTTGAGGAGAGAGGGAGTAAATTTGTACCTTGGTGGTGTCATTGGTAAGAAAAGATAAAATTTTGGAAAAGTTACAGATGTGAAGGCAGCAAGATTTGGCCAGCGATTGCATGAGATGCTGAGAGGAGACTTCAGAGTCCAGGATTACACCAAGTAAGCTGGCCTGGGCCGAGGGACTGATGGTTGTGTTATTTACTTCAATGGAAAAATCAGGGGAAGGGGCACGAGATAGGAAAATCTTAAAAAAGAATTCGAGGAAGTAGTGTGACATCTATGCTGATATTTTGGTTAGTAAATTAGTAATGCACGAGGAGACTGAAGGGGTGAGGTAGAGCATAGGTGTCATCAGCATAGAGATTGTATTGGAAATTATGGAAGTTTAACAACTGACCATGTGAGGAGGTGTAGATGGAGAATAGAAGGGGTTCAATAACATAGGTCCTTGGGCTACCCCTACAGAAAGAGGAGGAGGAGTTGACGTTGTAGGTCACACTAAAGGTGCGATGAGATGGATTGGTAAGATAGGGCAGAGTCTTGGAGGCTAAGAGCGTGGGATTTTTTTTTAGAAAGTTTAGGTGGTCAACTGTATCAGAGGCAGCAGAAAAGTCTAAAAATATGTCAAATATTGGGGAAACCAACATAAGGATTTCCCTTCTATTGGACATCTTAGCTCTGCGTGTGTTTTCCCAGGGATGAGGTAAAGCCATCTTGTCTCTAGTATGTGCTCACATAATGTGTTGATTGACCACACTTACCTCCGCCTGGCACTGGACTCTGTCTCTTTGCAAATGCTACCCGCCACTCTTCACTGCCCCCTTCCTGAGAAGGAAGATTGGTACTGCAGGTTATGCTAATGCCGCGTACACACGGTCGGATTTTTCGTCTACAAAAGTCCGACGGACCAAAGCCGGCTGACAATCCGATCGTGTGTGGGCTTCCCCAGACTTTCGACTGACTTTTCCAGCCACAAATCTGACGGACTTTAGATTTGGAACATTTGGCTTCAAATCTTTACGTCGTAACTCCGCCGGACCCAGAAATCCGCTCGTCTGTATGCTAGTCCGACGGACAAAAACCCACGCTAGGGCAGCTATTGGCTACTGGCTATCAACTTCCTTATTTTAGTCCGGTGTACGTCATCACGTACAAATCCGTCTGACTTTTGTGTGATCGTATGTAGGCTAATCCGTTCGTTAGAAAGTCTGCCGCAAGTCCGCCAAAAGTCCGTCGACAGTCTGTCGGACGGGCTGTCGGACTTTTGTAGCCGAAAAGTCCGACCGTGTGTGCGCGGCATTAGTGTCCTAAGAAGAATAGATGTTGCCTTCCTCTCTGCTTGAATTTTTGCTTGATTTTGGAAGTATTTCTATCAATTGCTGCTGGTAGAATAATTTTGGATATTTAAAATCCTGGAAGTCTCTCCAGTCAGCCAATGAGCACTGGTAGATTCATACCGGATATGGTAAATCCTGGAAGTCTCTTCAGTATCCCAAAGAGCACTAGTAGATTCATACCGGATATGGTAAATCCTAAAAGTCCCTTCAGTCAGCCAACGAGTACTGGTAGATTCATACCGGATATTGTAAATCCTGGAAGTCTCTTCAGTAACCCAATGCACACTGGTAGATTCATCCTGGATATGGTAAATCCTGGAAGTCTCTCCAGTCAGCCAACAAGCACTGGTAGATTTGTGCTGGAGATGGAGATGGTAAATCCTGGAAGACTCTCCAGTCAGCCAACAAGAACTTGTAGATTTGTGCTGGAGATGTTAAGTGCTGGAAATCTCTCCAGTCAGCCAACAAGCACTGTTAGATTCATGCTGGAGATGTTAAATCCTGGAAGTCTCTCCAGTCCACCAGAAGCAGGTTTTCCTAGTTTTTCCATGCTGGTGTTCTCTTTGCAATGGTCCTGCATTCCTAGAGATGATAACCCTGTCTGTGTTCTTGCTATCAGGACTTTACATCTAAGGTCAGGCCAGTACTGTCTGTGGATCCCTTCTTACAAATTGGGACCAGGGCCTTGGTACATCTTGAGTATGCACAGTCCCATGGGCCATGCTGGGGATTCATCATCTACTGCGGTGGTTTTATATGCAGCATTCTGGAGAGGACAGCACAATCTTGCCATTGTCTAAACTGCTGAATACTGTGTATGGGGACCAGGGGCGTTGCTAGGGGGTGGCTTTTGGGGCTATAGCCCCGAATCTGAGGCCAATAGCCCCGAGTCTCTGCAGGGGTCCCCAAGGGGGGAGGGCTCTCTGGGGACCCTTATGTAAGTGGGGGGGCTCTCTGGGGACCCAGATTTAAGGGGGAGGCTCTCTGGGGACCCTCATGTAAGGGGGCCTCTCTGGGAACCCTCATGTAAGTGGGGGGGTCCTCTGGATACCCTGATGTAAGGAGGAGGCTCTCTGGGGACCCTGATGTAAGGTGATGTAAGGGGGGCTCTCTGGGGACCCTGATGTAAGCGGGGGGCTCCCTGGGGATATATATACACACCCACACGTATATTACTGTATATACATGTGTATGCCCGCCCAAGCGTATGACTTTCTTTACTACGCTGCTATGGGCTCTAGCCCCAGATCTTTTGTAGACCTAGCAACGCCCCTGATGGGGACCCTCCCTTTTGGTCGCAATGTGTTTTTAATATTGATGCATTTGAAATCCCCGCCATTTACAGTACATTGTGGCTGGGACTTCTCTTTAGATAATGCAGTGACAAGTGGCACAGAGCCTCTTCGATTTTGTTACACCAATTTGGGTCTGCGAGTAAAGCCAAGAGATTAGTAGCACCTTCTTAAAGGTACATACACCTTTTTTTTTTCTGTAGGCAACATATTTTTTTTTAAACGGAAGGTGGCTACAGACGAATCTTCTACAGCTGACATTGTTCTCAAAGCAAGTAAGGCAGAGCTTGGCACAGGAAAGGATTTTGCAGCCTAGTTTAAGTCATCTCAGTGACTAATTCTTTACCCGCCATTCCTCCCTCTACTTATCTCACGAAGGGCTGATTTCACTTCTGTTATCCAAGAGTTTGAGTTGGGTTATTGTCAGAAGCGTCTCGCGTTCCTGCACCTCATTCCAGAATCCTGGTTTTGACTGTGGCATTCTCCTTGTCTGTCTGTCCACCTGTAAGGTGATTAATGTAGCCATTCTCTGGGTGGAGACCAAACTTGATTTATGCCTGCCAAGCCTGCAGTCTCATGCTTGTGATAGCGTGTATAATATGTGTATAATACGTGCAAGCTCTGTCTGTCTGCCCAGCTCTGCTGTTTGGATTCCCCTATTTATGACCTCGGATCGGATATCGACTATTCTCTGAACTCTGCCTGCCTTTTGACTATGGATTGGCCCCAACAATTCTGAACCTTGCCTGCCTTGTACCTGGACTGTCCTTAAACCACTTTGCCTGTCTGCAAACCGCAAATGCTCGTTTGCATTACTCAGTTCGCGCCTGCCCTGGCATGGTGGCCAGGCACTATAGCATTGTGTATAAGACCTGGGGGAAACTGAGTACTGGTAGGCCTGCTTGCCTTATGGGAAAGGGGGCTGCTTTAGGTGAAGAACACAGAAGCCAGCTATAGTGTCTGACCACCCGCGTTAGGGGGTTAAGTGTGACAGTTATGAACCTTTTTGCTCATTCTGCATGCAAGGGTCAAAAACACCCACAATTGCATTCTTTGGTGAACTCTGACGCAGAGTTGCCTAATATTTCTGGATGTATTGGACGCATTGTCTCTTCTTTTCCAGAAAGAAAAGTTGAGGGGCCCAACCAGCTGACTTTTAATCACCATTTGTATCCCAGCACTAGAAAAAAACTGTGTTCCACTTTAAATTAAGAGGATTCCACCATCACTTCATCTACAACAGCCTTGGTTCTCATAAACCTAAACATGCTACTAAGGTTTTCCTTTTCATCCTATAGTCAATTGATTTATTTACAAAGATCTCGATTTCCTGGACAAGCCATTCCTTGTCCATAAATTATTCAAGACACCCTATCCCTTTCTGGAAGATTTTGTCAAAAAACAGTTTACTCAGTCCGAGGTTGACTATCCAGTGTCTTGTCTTAACAAGTCTTTGAACATTCCTATTGAAGATGCTTCGTCATTTATGGACCCTCATGAGAAAAATGTTGGAAGCACTTTCCTGATCCATCTACTCCTTGGTGGGATCAGCCCTTTAGCCTTTGCCAGCCAATGTTCTTATTTCCCAGACTTTGCCTAAGTGGTCTAAAGTGATGGTCAGGCGCCTGTTGGTATTGATCTTCACCTTTATTGATTGCATTGACCAGATGACTGTCGCTTCACATTTTATGTACATCATAGTACTAGATGCCTGTCGTGTTTTGTCTTGGGTATTCCTTTCTTTAGTTTAGATTTGTAGAGCTGCACTTTACTGATGGGACTTGGAAGATAACATAAATAGTCACATCACATGGACATACTATCTGGGGTCACTTGACAGTCTATTGTCAATCACATTTAGTGGTGGGCAGCACTTTTGGTAAGCCATTCTACCTTAGACAGTCTCTCTCCACCTGTCATCATTAGTATTCACTGAAATGGGATCTCTGTAGTCACCTCATCCATGGGTTCACCTCTCCCAGGACTCTTCAGGGGGATAGCCTCACTTCAGGAACTCTTGGCCTGGCCTAAAAGACCTTTTTGCAACCCGCCCTAGCTCCCACCTCTATAAGGGCCAGGAAGTCTACAGCCGACTCTTCTGGGTGTGGGTCTACCTCTCCCCAGCTTCCAGCCCTGTCCAGGGCTTCCACTCACTGGCAACATCTGCCTGATGGTGGGGTCTCTGGCTCCCATGCCACAACTCCACTAGGCTGCTTCCAGTCTGGTTTATATATGGGCATAGACTCACCCCTGACATCACTACAGGAGAGTTCTAACTAAAAGGGGCCCAGCACCTGATGACACTGCCTTCTGTAACCAGACACTACTCTGGAACAGAGCCACCTAGAGGCAGACTAGCTAACTGCACCTACTTACAAGCTTCTATGATTGGAGGAGGGGGTGGAAAGGGCGTGCATAGACAGCACACGTAATGAGTGCCTATGACAGATCCAGGGGCTGTATTAAGCCTTGCGGCACTGGAAGAACACTGATATAAGGGTATAGTGGGAAGGGGGGGGGGGGGGGGCAGAGGATTGAATATTTAAGCTAAAAACAAGCAAACAGCACAAGCAGGGCCAGGACAAGGGGGGGGCAAGAGGGACCCCTGCCCTGGGCACTGTGGTATCATGTGAGGTGGCGCCAAAAGGAGATTGAGGGGGAGGAGATGTGTTGCAAAGGGGAATTTGGGGGGCAGCAGGGGGTAAATATTGTTCTAGGACGGAAAGTTTGGGGGGGGTTCTAGGAGTGGTGATCTAGGGGGATTTGCGATGGGAGGGGGAGATGGGGGAAGAAGATTGGTGGGAGGTGGGGTAAGAGTACTCACTCACCCCAGATGTCTCTTCTTTTTAAACATAAGGTTTAATGACACAAGTTGACACCTTCCTATCCTGCATCAAAATGCTCCCTTCGTTCCTCCAAGTCAGGTTTCAGTTCCAAGACTCACATGTCCCAGTCCACTGAAGAAGGACTCAAAAACCTCTAAAGCTCCAATCATATCAGAATGTTCGGTAAACGCGCACAAAATCACGCGTTACTGCGCACGTTTACGAAACGCGCTAAAATGGAGTGTCACATTTGCGGCACCAATTAGTGTTAATGGCAGCCCACACACAGCAAGCAGATGCAGGGTTCGCTGGGTTTGTTGCGTGCTTGTGGTACCTACTACTCTTTGGGAACCTTTCTCAACCTTTTCAACACAGAGGAACCCTTGAATTAATCTTCCAGTCTCAGGGAACCCCTGCTTAAAAATGACTATATCTACAACTCATGATAGATTAGTGTGATGGTCAGTGGGAAGAATGTTCTTTACACTTGTGGTCATTGGGAAGAATTCTTTTCCTACAGATAGCCAAAAAGATCAGTGATGTCAGTGGGAACTTATCAGAGAGAGAGAAATTGTTCATTGCTTAAGGAACCCCTAGGAACCTGTGGAGGAACCCTAGAGTTCCATGGAACCCTGGTTGAGGAACCCTGTCCTGGGGACTGAGCACACTCCTCCAGAACAGCATGGGGCTCCAGGAGCTCCCCCTGGTGGCCTATTAATGACCTGCACACTGTTATATAATTTCCCCAGTGGCTCCCGATCAGGGCCGGGACAAGGGGTGGGCAGGAAGGACGGCTGCCCGGGGCACAATGGTTTATTTGCAGGGATGGGGGCTCCCCATGCCAGATGCTTCTGTTACAAGGCTGACAGGAGTAGTGACATTGACATCACTGCTAAGCCTAAGGGAAGGGGGGGGGGGGCGCAGTTAAACATCTTTGCCCTGGGTGACCTTGTCCTGGCGCTGCCCCTTTGATGACCCGGAGGCTTCTATCGACTTCATCCACCAGAAGATGCCCACGCAATGGTCGGCAGAACTGCGGGAGGTGCTGGCGACAACAGACAGGCATTGTCTATAACAGTGATGGAGAACCTTGGCACCCCAGATGTTTTGGAACTACATTTCCCATGATGCTCATGCACCCTGCAGTGTAGCTGAGCATCATGGGAAATGTAGTTCCAAAACATCTGGGGTGCCAAGGTTCACCATTACTGGTCTATAAGATAGATGTGCACCTTTTAGGGCTCGTTCACATGTGTGGTAGGGACTGCAGACCCTCTGGAAAGAGATCCACGCTCGGATCACTCTTCAGAGGTGTTTGATGGCACCTCCTCACCGCCTGATTTAACCCGTTAAAAATGCCGCACCACTGCGCCACAATCACATGCATTGCGCACAAGTGCAGGGCGGTCCCATAGAACTGCATTAGTTTTGCTCAGCCCGCCCACCGAAAATGGCCTGTTTTAGGTTTTGTACAGCCGTGAGCGGCTGTAGGTTAGTGTTCAGCTGAGCGACCAGGGGGTGGTAAAACTGTGGCTCAACCACCTGGTTTTACTCCCCACGCATATGAATGAGCCTATACCTAATGTGGACTGCCTGAACCCCTTGTCCAGATTGCCTATGCACTAGAAGAATTTCATTTGAATGTTCATTTTAAGAACTTTCTAATCGTTAGTGGGGTCAAATCTACCCTAAATGTTTTTCGAACCAATTAATTTCTAAAGCTGGCAATAGACGGATCGAATCTCAGCCCTCAATAGCGGAGACCAGCCAAGATTCGATCTATCTATGGAAAGGCTGATTGTACTGAAGTTGATCCATCAATCAACCAGCCTGGATTTTTTACCTGGGATTTTTTTTACATGGGATTATTGCCGGCGGCTACAGCCACTAGCAGTGATCACTGTGTTCTGCCGGCAGGGAAGGCTCTCCGCCGGCAGAACACAATAGCGATGCGGGAAGGAATAGAATCAAGCGATTTTCTTTCCTTCCACCCGCGGAATCTATGGGCTGCTTTACTCTCTATGGGTTGGGTTTTTTTTCGTGTTGAGAAAGTCCATTCGCTCCAAAATCAAGTGTGAAAAGCGAACGTTTTTGAAGTCCTTTTGAACGACCTTCGTCAAGTCATCGAATGTACTGTGAAGATTTCTGATTGAACCTTTGTAAGAATGTTCCTTTAAAAAATCAGTTTGTGCATGGTGGCCGGTTTTAGGGTACTTGCACACAGTGCGGATGTCAGGGCTGGGCTCAGCCCTTCCTTCTCAGAGCTGGCCGCTCAGCTGTCGGCTAATTGCCAGCTCCTATCTCTCCACAGTGACTCAGCTGTTGATATCCTGCTCGTCAGTCCTGCCTACTTAAGCCGTCCAGTCCCGAGGATCTCTGCCTTCAGCTTGGTCAACGTCACAGAAACGATCTCCTGCGATCCTGTTCAAGACTTGCTTTACTGACATCCCTTCTGGCTCCAGATCCTGCTTGCTATTCCACTAAGAAATAAAAGGAGAGAAGGGCGCACCAGCCATGTGCATTATCTTTTGTAAAACATTTATTTAATAAAATGATAAAGGAAATTACTCACAAGCACAAGCACTCACTGCTCGCTTACGCGTTTCGAAGGGCTCATCCCTTCTTCATCAGAGCTCTGATGAAGAAGGGATGAGCCCTTCGAAACGCGTAAGCCAGCAGTGTTATATATTCCTCGGAAATACCTTTGGAAGGCTTTGTTCATCATTATTACCACTTGTTGCAAGTTGATGTCCAAGGTTTATAGCACATGATTCTTTACTGCTTGTGAGTAATTTCCTTTATCATTTTATTAAATAAATGTTTTACAAAAGATAATGCACATGGCTGGTGCGCCCTTCTCTCCTTTTATTTCTTTGTCTGCTAGGATTCCCCATCCTTGAGGGCAGCAAGGCCAGTGTATCCCTTTTATTGGGTCGACCACTTGTGCGCAGGAGTCATTTTCTGTTTTTGTATCGGTTGCTATTCCACTACATTGATCTCTGACTTCTGGCTTGTCTGACTATCCGTTCCGGTTACTGAACTCTGGCTATGTTTTGACTAAGTTTGTTCTTTTTACTTTTATTATTAAACAAGTGTGATTTAACTGTACTTCTGTCTCCTGCACTTCTGTCTCTTGTGCACTTCATGGTTTCTGACAGCCTGACCAGTATTCCTATGCAAAATTTCTTGCGCTTATTCTGTGCGTATTTGCGCGTACGCGAGTAAAATAAATTCTAGCTCTCAGATTGCAATTTTAATCTTTCCAAATGAACATTTTACATTCGCACATGTGTATTTGTACGTATATAAAAATACTGACCGGCAACTTTTTTTTTTCTAACTCGCTTTAACTGGCAGTTGCGCGGTCATGCGACGCTGTACCCAAATAAAATGTATGTCCTTTTTTTCCTACAAACAGAGGTTTCTTTTGGTGGTTTTTATTTTTTGCGCCATAAAAAAAAAGAATATATATATGTATATAAATATTATTTATTTTTTTCTTTCTGCTATAAAACATATCCAATTAAAGAATTGCAAAAAAAAAATAAATTCAGGCCAATATGTATTCTGCTACATATTTTTGGTAAAAAATAAATCCCAATAAGCGTATATTGATTTATTTGTGCAAAAGTTATAGCGTCTACAAACTATGAGATATATTTGTGGGAACCAGTGACACTAATACTAAAATATGCTATATATATATATATATATATATATATATATATATATATATATATACACACACATTATAAAATAATGATAAAATATGCACTGTAACTTTACTAATGACACTGGCAGAGGAGGGGTTACCATCTAGGGCGATCAAAGGGTTAACTGTGTGCCTAGCCAGTGTTTATGTGTACACAGTGTGGTGCTTTTACTAAAGGATGTGCTGGGTTTTATTCCCTGCTTTGCAGGGAAACAAAATCCAGCATATCCCTGCTGACAGCACAGAGCTCTGCATTGTTTATGAGCTCTGTCCAGTCTGCCTCCTCGCCGACCAGCGAGTGTCGGCGGTCATCCATTGGCTCGGCACTCTCTGATTGGCTTGTGCTGTGACTAATCACAATACAAGCAGCGTGTGAGCGCCCCCTACCCAAAAGAGCAAAATCGCGTATATATACACGTGCTTCTGCACAGCCGGCCCGCACTATGGCACTAAAGCTACAATGAGTGGTCGGCAACTGGTTAAAAACGCTCCCGCATCGCGTTTTTAGAGCAGTACTATTCATTTTAAATGTGACTCCCTTTGCTCCAAAAATGCGCCAAAGAAGCACATGTACCAAATTCTGGCACTGCCAGGAGCGTTTGGCGTTGCACGTTTTGCTGCAATTTTTTGTCGTTTTTGTCTCGCCAAAATCACACAACGTTTGGGGTACTATTAGGAAATAGGGGCACCACAAGCATGTTGCACCTTTTGCTGCGATTCTGGAATCGCGGGATTCTGCTAAAGTGTGAACGGGGCCTTAGGCGCGACTTCAAAGTTGCGAGATTTTGCCATGATTTTACCCGCGATTTCAGGGAATGCCTGTGTAAACTTGCCGTCTATGGACCTCAGCTCGCATCAAATCAGACTGAAGTAGTACAGCGACTACTTTGAGGTCGGTGCGACTTTAAGTTGCACAATTATGAATGGTATCTTTTGGAGATTATGGGGGTACGACTTTTCATGTGACTTTGCAGTCCCAAGTCGAAGGAGAAGTCGCACAAGTGTGAAAGGGGCCTAAGCTAAACTGCTGTAAAGCTGGACTTGAGTTCCAACTCCAACCAGAACCGCTTTACATAAAGATTGGATGGAGTAGGACAGAGACCGGCCCTCCATCGGGTTGTATTGCTGTCTGTATCCTTATTGGGGGAAATTTTCACTTACTTCCTGTTCTGTGTGACACCCATCAAATAGGAAGTGAGAGGAAATCTCCACCCTCCCATATGGGGTCACAGATGCAACCCTTCCTTAGGCCCCCCGTTCACAACTTAGTATTTTGTTAACGTGTGCAAAATCGTACAGTTGTGCACGTTTACGAAACGCTCAAAAAAAACCTTGTGTAACACTTGTGGTGCCATTTATTGTTAATAGCAGTCAAGCGGACACGTGTTTTTCAACATGTGCAGATCGCTTTTTTAACTGCTTCAGATCCGCACTATAGCCGAATGACGGCTACGGCGTGGACCTACTTTGCCGGGAGTACGTCAATAGAGGTGCCCGAGCGGTCTGTGCGCCCCCTGCAAGGCGTGCGCGGCGCGCTCTGTGATTAGAGAGTCTATGAGCCTCGGCTGATCACAGATCGGGATAAGATCGATCCCGACCCCTTACCACGTGATCAGCTGTCAGCCAATGACAGCTGATCATGTGATGTAAACAGAGCCGGTAATTGGCTATTTTTTCTCCTCGCGCTGACAGCCGATCACCGGTGGCTCTCAGAGGGACATCGGTCCCGATCAAGGAGAGCTCCCGCCACCTCATCTGTGCCCAGCTGTGCTACCTGCCAGTGCCCACAGTGCCACCCATCAGTACCCACAGTGCCACCTATTAGTGTCACCAATCAGTGCCTCATCAACAGTGCTGCCCATCAGTGTCACCTACCAGTGCCCATCAGTGTCACCTATCAGTACCCATCAGTGCCACCTATCAGTACCCATCAGTGCCATCTATCACTGGTACCTTTCAGTAACACCTATCAGTGCCCATCAGTGCCACCCATCGGTGCCACCCATTAGGGCCCATCAGTGCCGCTTTATCTGTTCTCATCAGTGCCGCCTTATCTGTGCCTATCAGTGCAGCCTATCAGTGCCATCAATTCAGCCTATCAGTGCCCATCAGTGAAGCCTATCAGTGCCCATCAGTGAAGCCTATCAGTGCCCATCAGTGCAGCCTATCAGTGCCACCAATTCAGCCTATCAGTGCCCATCAGTGCCGCCTCATCAGCGCATATCAATGAAGGAGAAAAATTACCTGTTTCCAAAATTTTATAACAAACTATGAAACATGATTTTTTTTTTCCCAAAATTTTCCGTCTTTTTTTGTTTGTTTAGCAAAAAAAAAAAATCTCAGCTGTGATTAAATACCACCAAAAGAAAGCTCTATTTGTGGGAAAAAAATGATAAAAATTTCATTTGAGTACAGTGTTGTATATCCGCGCAATTGTCATTCAAAGTGCGTCAGCGCTGAAAGCTGAAAATTGGTTGGGCAGCAGTGGGGTTTAAGTGCCCAGTAAGGAAGTGGTTAAAGGAGCGGCGGTTTAGATGAAGGTCCAAACCTTGCCTTACTCCACGCAAAACTAAAAAAAGTTGGACGTTCCTCTTCTGTGTCCTCATATAGGCCCCATGTGGTTATATTTATACATTTATACATTAGTACAGTGACAGTACATATTTTTAGCACAGATCACTGTATTGGTGTCACTGGTTCCCACAAAGTGGCAAAAGTGTCAGTTAGTGTCCGGCTGTCTGTTGCAATTTCGCAGTAAAACGCGTCCAAATGCAATAAACACATCAAAATGTTTGGTTAAAAATACGCTTAGATAGCTACAGGAGCAAGTTTGGCAGGTTTGCTGTGCGTAGGACAGTTCATTGAAATAACTGGGCCGCCCCATGCGCGCAACACAAAACGCGTGTAGGCATGACGCCCCACCATCGCGTATTCCCGAAATGCTGAGGTGTGAATGGGGGACTCAGGAGTCGTATGGACTTGTGGTTGGGAGGGCATTAAAAATGCTCAGTTGAGCCACATTTTTACCAACCCCCTTTCCCCCCTTAGGCCCCATGCAAAAGAAGAAGAATGGCTGCACATCCGAAGGTTCCAAAGAGCCTTTATTGAAAAATCACTGTGATGACACCAGGGACCCCAGAATTCAGTCATGTAGACGCGTTTCACACATACAACTTAAAGCGGGGGTCCACCTATCTATCGTTTTTTTTGTTTTTTTTTAGTTCATTCACAAACCTTTCTTCTCAGCATTACATACTCACATATTGTGTGTAATATGTCCGCCTGTGTCAGATTTCGTCGGAAAGAATAACTTATATTATTCACTGCAGGCGGTTTCCATCTTCATTGTGGGCATTTGAAGCCCACAAGCATTTATTTCCTGGATGTGGTGAATGCTGTGCTCCCAGCATTCACCGCTCGTTCCCGCACATGCTCAGTGGCATCCTGGGAAGCCTGAGACTAGCTCCCAGGAGTCTGGGAGAGGCTAGAAACACGCCTACTCCCACGGGAGGAGAACCAGGAAGTGCAAAGAAGAATAGAAAAATAAAAAGGTAATTACGGCGATTTAAATTTTTTTTAAACGGCATGTCAGCATCTAGGCAAGGAAGAGAATACATACAGATATTGTTCAAAATTTGGGTGGAACCCCGCTTTAAGAAACCGCCAGTGCCAGGAAAAAGCAGCGTTAACCACTTAAGGACCGAGCCTCTTCCTGAGATTTGTTGTTTACAAATTAAAAACAGTTTTTTTTTTGCTAGAAAATTACTTAGAACCCCTAAAAAATATACATTTTTTTTCTAACACCCTAGAGAATAAAATGGTGGCCGTTGCAATACTTTCTGTCACACTGTATTTGCGCAGCGGTCTTACAAGCGCACTTTTTTGGGTGAAAAATAATTTTTTTAATTAAAAAATAAGATAACAGTAAAGTTAGCCCAATATTTTATATATTGTGAAAGATGATGTTACGCCGAGTACATTGATACCCAACATGTCATGCTCCAAAATTGTACCCGCTCGTGGAATAGTGACAAACTTTCACCCATAATAATCTCCATACGTTTAAAAAATTCTACAGGTTGCATTTTTCGGATTATAGAGGAGGTCTAGGGCTAGAATTATTGCTCTCGCTCTACCGATCGCGGCAATACCTCACTTGTGTGGTTTGAACACCGTTTTCATATGAGGGCGCTACTCACGTATGCGTTCGCTTTTGCACACAGGCTTTACATTGTTCTTTTAAAAAAAAATGTGTCACTTTTATTCCTATTACAAAGAATGTAAACATCCCTTGTAATAGAAAAAAAGCATGACAGGTCCTCTTTAATATGAGATCTGGGGGTCAAAAAGACCTCAGATCTCATATTTACACTAAAATGCAATAAAATTTTTTTTTTTTTAAATGTCCCTTTAAGAGCTATGGGCGGAAGTGATGTTTTGTCGTCGCTTCCGCCCTGCAATGTTATGGAGACGGGTGGGGGGTCATCTTCCCTTCACTCGTCTCCATACCCAGCAAGGGTGAAGATCCGATCGCCTCCGCCGCTGCCTACAGATCCGGTAAGCAGCGGAGGGCACCGGAGCGCGGCGGGCGGGGGGGGGTCCCCTCTCCCGCCGCCGATAAAAGTGATCTCACGGCGAATCCGCCACAGAGACCACTTTTATCTTAAACCGGACCGTTCACTGAAGAAGAGGATACCGTGGTTATGGTAGCTAGCTGCTGCCATAACAAACAATATTCCTCTTCAAAGTAGCGACGTATAACGACGGCGGGCGGTCCGGAAGTGGTTAAAATCGCACCGTTAGCCGTGTATTTGAATGGCGTTTATGGGCGTTTATCCGTGTTTTTTTTGGCGTTAGCGTTTTTTGGTGTTTTTTCTGTAAAAACACTCCCTATAATTTAAAAAACATCTAAAAACGCCAAACGCAGCTAAACTCTTGTTACAGCGTTTAGCAGCGTTTTTTTGACATTTTGCGTTTTTGGTCCTGGACGCACAGGCTGACGTTTTTTTTTTCCTACTGTCCCTAAACACAAATGCCTGTGAAAATGTATGTGTGCATGGACAAACGTCAGACGCCCCTAACGGCAGCTGTAAAAATGTCCTAAAACTGCACTGGCAGCTGACGGGGGTGATCACATGCCGCAGCGTCATTGCTTCGTGTCACCCCCTTGACACGCCCCCTTAACCGCTTGCCGACCAGCCGCACGCGGATGTACGTCGGCAAAATTGCTCTGGCAGGCAAAAAGGCGTACAGGTACGTCCCCTTTAAGAAGCGGTGTCGGGAGTGCGTGTGCCCGCCGCCTTCTCCGTGACCCCGGGCCCCACAGACTCGATGTCCGCCGGGTGCCCACGATCGTGTCACGGAGAGGAAGAACGGGGAGATGCCGATGTAAACAAAGAATTTTCCCGTTCTGCCTAGTGACAGGACAGAGATCACAGCTCTCTGTCATCGGGGGCAGTAATCACTGTTCTGTGTGTTAAAGCCCATCCCCCTCACAGTTAGAATCACTCCCTAGGACACACTTAACCCCCCCCCCAGTGATGCCAAACCTACCCCCAGACAGCCGCCCGCAGCTCCCGGATGGCAACAGATTTGTGTGTAACTATCTCGGTCACTTGAAGAGCGACAGCCCGGTCTGAACAATGTGTCCGGGTTTCAGTCCGCCTGAAACCCGGACACACGATTCAAAACCCGGACTGTCTGGGTGAATCCTGGACGGGTGGCAACCTTAGATCCGAAACCCGATCAAAGCCGATTCTGGCATTCTTTGGGTCTCCGGCCAGCCAGCGGACATGTCGGCTGGTCTCTCGGGCCTGCTGGTGGGACGGGAGAGCCTGGGCGAGCCGCGGAAGGCGATGGGAGGGCGGGCATCCCCCCAATGCTTTTAATACTCCAGTTTTGGGTGGAACAGGGAAGGTTTAGAACCCCTGTCGGGTCTTTATTGCTGTCCTATTGGGGAGATCTCCCTTCACTTCCTCTCCCGGAGACACATCAGGAAGTGAAGGGAAATTCCTTCTTAGGCAGACGTTGGCGGCACCATTGAAAGATTTCCCCTCCTCTCCTATCCAGGTGACAGCTGTGAAATCTCCTCTCTCGTTTTCTGCTCCTCCTGTAGGTAAGGACCCAGTATACGGTATATACAGCCCATGTCTGTATACACAGAGCATCTATATACTGTATATTATAGTGTGTGCCTCCTCTGTCCCCGTCCAATGCTTGTACAAAGCTGTGTGAACAGGACACAATGTGGACTCCTATAGCATTACCTGTTCTGGGCATGTATATATAAGGATCCAGGGTATATACAGTGTTATTATAGTATATACAGGCCGTGCCATGCTATAAGTGTGTGTAATGTAGACAAAAACGATGTACTGTATATTATAATATATAATAGAAATACACGATATTACCAAAAGTATTGGGACACCTGTCTTTACACCCTTAGGAGAAGCCCAGCCTAAGAAGTTCAGGCTGGACTTCTCCTTTAAACAGGGGCAGGTTCTTTTTTTATATGTGACCGGTGGCAGCGTCTCTAATGAGAACTGCACCATGTACGTTGTACACTATGTCACCAAAAGTATTGGGACGCCTGCCTTTACACGCACATGAAATTTAATGGCATTCCAGTCTTAGTCCGTAGGGTTCAATATTGAGTTGGCTCCGCCCTTTGCAGCTATAACAGCTTCAACTCTTCTGGGAAGGCCGTCCACAAGGTTTAGGAGTGTGTCTATGGGAAGGTTTGACCATTCTTCCAGAAGCGCATTTGTGAGGTCAGGCACTGATGTTGGATGAGAAGGCCTGGCTCGCAGTCTCCGCTCTAATTTATCCCAAAGGTGTTCTATCGGGTTGAGGTCAGGACTCTGTGCAGGCCAGTCATGTTCCTCCACTCCAAACTCACTCATCCATGTCTTTATGGACCTTGCTTTGTGCACTGGTTCAAATCATTTGGTGGAGGGGGATTATGATAGGGGGTTGTTTTTCAGGCCTCTTAGTTCCAGTGAAGGGAACTCTTAAGGCGTCAGCATACCAAGACATTTTGGACAATTTCATGCTCCCAACTTTGTGGGAACAGTTTGGGGAGGGCCCCTTCCTGTTCCAACATGACTGCGCACCAGTGCACAAAGCAAGGTCCATAAAGACATGGATGAGCGAGTTTGGGGTGGAGGAACTTGACTGGTCTGCACAGAGTCCTGACCTCAACCCCATAGAACACCTTTGGGATGAATTAGAGCGCAGACTGCAAGCCAGGCCTTCTCATCCAACATCAGTGCTGACCTCACAAATCCGCTTCTAGAAGAATGGTCAAACATTCCCATAGACACACTCCTAAACCTTGTGGACGGCCTTCCCAGAAGAGTTGAAGCTGTTATAGCTGCAAAGGGTGGGCCAACTCAATATTGAACCCTACGGACCAAGACTGGGATGTCATTCAAGTTCATGTGCGTGTAAAGGCAGGTGTCCCAATACTTTTGGTACAATAGTGTATATTATAGCGCAGTGACGGCGAACCTTCGCACCCCAGATGTTTTGAAACTACATTTCCCATGATGCTCAACTACAATGCAGAGTGCATGAGCATCATGGGAAATGTAGTTCCAAAACATCTGGGGTGCCAAGGTTCTCCATCACTGGTATAGCATGTGCCTCCTCTGTCAGTGTCCAATGATTGTCTAAAGCTTGTGGACATGACACTATGTGGAACCTTGATATAGTATGTGTATTTAGATAGATAGATGGATAGATAGATAGATAGATAGATAGATAGATAGATAGATAGATAGATAGATAGATAGATAGATAGATAGATAGACATACTATATACTATATACTATATACTATATATATATATATATATATATATATATATATATATATATATATATATATATATATATATATATATATATCAATATATATATCATACAATGTATATAGGGATCCAGGATGTATACAGTATTATTATAGTATATACAGGTCACATCCTGCTATAGGGGAGTGGAGTGTATACAGTGTAGAATGATATTATGTATATTATCATATATAGCAAAAAAAAAATATATATATATATATATATATATATATATATATATATATATATATATATATATATTTATATATTATATAAAATCACCTCTTCTGAGTATATATATTGTATACAAGGATCCAGCATGTATACAACATATCCAGATCATTAATGTACAGTATAGTGTGTGTATATTTTAATATATATATATATATATATCGCCTGCTCTGGGTATATAATAGATACAATGTAACTAAGGATCGAGGATATATATACAGTATTATTATACTATATACATGCCATGTCCTGCTGTGGGTGTATACAGTGTAAAATGCTTTCATGTATATTGTAGTATATAGTATAAATATATAGAATTCTGGGATCCAGGATGTGTAGGAGGATATTATTATAGTATATACAAGCCATGTCTATGTAGAATGTATACAATGTATCCAGATCCTTCCTGTACATTATAGAGTGTGTCTGTATACATATATTTATATAACATCACCTACTGTGAGTATACAATAGATACATTGTATATAGAAGGATCTGGGATGTATACACAGGCCATGTCGTGCTGTATACAGAGGATGATATCATGTATATTGTAGTATATAGTATATATTTATAGTCACCTGCTGTGGGTGTGGATGGATGGAGGATGCTGCTATGGAGGTGACGGTCTCTTCCTATAGACTTGATGGTGTTTGTGTCTCTCTTGGTGACGGTCTCTTCCCCGGTGGAGATGAGGCTCTCTCTCTCCCGGTGGAGGTGGCGGGGTCTCTAGGCGTACGCCCGGCGTGTCTCTCCCATGTCAGGGGGGTCTGGGCCACCTGCATCGGGTGTCAGGCCTCCATGTAATGGCTCAGCAGCAGACAGGCTGTCTCACGCTGCCAGGCACTCTCATCCTCCCTCCTCCTCCTCCTCCTCCTCTTCTCTTTCTCTAGAGCTGTCTGTCCCTCTCCTCCCCTCTCCCCTCCCCCTCCCGTCTCTTTACATCAACCTCTGGCTGACAGACAGACAGTGTACGAGATGTAGGAGGAGAGGCTGAGGAGGACAGGGGACCACTGATGGAGGAGGAGAGGCTGAGGAGGACAGGGGACCACTGATGGAGGAGAGGCTGAGGAGGACAGGGGACTACTGATGGAGGAGAGGCTGAGGAGGACATGGGACCACTGATGGAGGAAGAGAGGAGGACATGGGACCACTGATGGAGGAGGAGAGGCTGAGGAGGACAGGGGACCACTGATGGAGGAGGAGAGGCTGAGGAGGACAGGGGACCACTGATAGAGGAGGAGAGAATGAGAAGAACAGGGGACCACTGATAGAGGAGGAGAGGACCAGGAGGACAGGGGATCGCGGATGGAGGAGGCACATAGAAGGATGAGGCACAGGCACTGATGGAGGAGGAGAGACTTAGGAGGACAGGCTACCCCCTGATAAGAAAGAGAATGAGGAGGACAGGGTAACACTGATAAAGGAAGAGAGACTGTAAAGGGTAGGGTACCATTGATGGGAAAGGCACAGGGAAGGATGAGGCACAGACACTGATGGAGGAGGAAAGAGTGAGGAGGACAAGGTAACACTGATAGAGGAGGATAGGCTGAGGCGGAAGGGTTAACACTGATAGGGAAGTAGACAGAGGAGGACAGGGGATCGCTGATAAAGGAGGCTAAACCAAAGAGGACAGGGGACCACTAATAGAGGAGATAAGACTGAGGAGGACAGGGGACCACTGATAGAGGAGATAAGACTGAGGAGGACAGGGGACCACTGATAGAGGAGATAAGACTGAGGAGGACAGGGGACCACTGATAGAGGAGATAAGACTGAGGAGGACAGGGGACCACTGATAGAGGAGATAAGACTGAGGAGGACAGGGGACCACTGATAGAGGAGATAAGACTGAGGAGGACAGGGGACCACTGATAGAGGAGATAAGACTAAGGAGGACAGGGGACCACTGATAGAGGAGGTGAGACTGAGGAGGACAGGGGACCACTGATAGAGGAGGTGAGACTGAGGAGGACAGGGGACCACTGATAGAGGAGATAAGACTGAGGAGGACAGGGGACCACTGATAGAGGAGGTGAGACTGAGGAGGACAGAGGACCTTTGATAGAGGAGATGAGACTGAGGAGGACAGGGTACCCTGATAGAGAAGAGAACGTTGAGAAGGACATGGGAGAAGATAGAGGCCCAGGGAGGAGAATAAGGGGTACAGATAGGGGCCTAGAGAGGAAGATGAGGGGTAGAGACAGAGGCCTAGGGAGAAGAGTGAGGGGTATAGATAGGATCCTAAAGAGGAAAATGAGGGGTACAGATAGAAGACTAGGGAGGAGGGGTAAAGATAGAGGTGCAGAGAGGAAGATGATGGATAGAGACAGAGGCCTAGAGAGGAGGAGGGAGGCCACATATAGAAGCCTAGGGAAGAGGATGAGGGGTACAGATAGAGGCCAAGGGAGGAGGAGGGGTACAGATAGAGGCCCAAGGAGGAGGAGGGGTACAGAAAAAGCCCAGGGAGGAGAATGATGAGTGCAGTTAGAGGTCTAGGGAGGAGGAGAAGGGGTACAGATATAACCCGGAGGAGGAGGGGTACAGATTCAGGCCTAGGGAGGAGGATGAATGGTACAGATAGAAGCCTAAGGATGAGGATGAGAGTGCAGATAGAAGCCTAGGGAGCAGAATGAGGGGTACAGATAGAAGCCCAGGGAAGAGGATTAGGGGTACAGATAGAAGCCCATGGAGATGGATCAGGGGTACAAGTTAACTCCTTAAAGTGGAACTTTACCCATAATGACTTGATTCCACATTAATAATTATGCTACCAACATTAGTGTGTGCTGTAAATTGCCTCCAGCATTGCCCCTGTTTTTTCTTGCTGGAGGCTACCATTTTTCTGAAGCCCAGAGCCCCTGAGCAGAAGTAAATATTTAGGCTGTCAGCAGCTCTGCCTCTTCAAACTCGGCGCACTGCCTAAAAATGGAGAGCAACTGAGCATGTGCAGAGCAGGGTGAGACAGTGTATTATTGGATTATACTCAGTATAGGCCCTTATTTGTAATGTTTTTACATAGCTATACCGGCAAAAGGTAGCAGGGTGCGTTTTTTTTTGGACAGGATCAGGGACTTTTTTTTTATTTGCCAGCAGCAGGTTGCATTTTTGGTTCAAGAGACTTCAATGGAAACGGAGTGAAAACACATCAAAAATGCAGTGCTTAAGTTTAAATGCATTTTTGCTGGTTCCTCGCGCAACACAACAGACACCTCCCAAAAAACACAAAACGCATCAAGAACGCATTCAAAATGTGTCTAAACACGTGTGAAAAATGCAAAGCGCACCCAGAAAATGCATTAATCGCAAACCTGCATAGGTGTAAACTAGGGTTGCACCGATACCGATATATCAGTGCCAATACTGAGCATTTGCACAAGTACTTGTACTCGTTCAAATGCTCCAATGCTTTACCCCAATACCTGGGTAGTCAGGGGTGATCGGTGCGGCGGTGGGGGGAGTTGCAAGCACCGATCTCCCTGTATAGATTTCAATAAAGGAAGATCGGTGCTTGTAACTCCCCCCACCGCCGCACCGATCACCCCCGTCTGTCCCCTGTGTCCTCCTCCAGTCCCCCTCCGTGTCCTCCATGCTGCTCCGGTCCCCCTCCATGTCCTCCATGCTCCTCCGGTCCCCCTCCATGTCCTCCATGCTCCTCTGTTCCCCCTCCGTGTCCTCCATGCTCCTCCGGTCCCCCTCCATGTCCTCCATGCTCCTCTGTTCCCCCTCCGTGTCCTCCATCCTCCTCCATGCTCCTCCGGTCCCCTCCATGCTCCTCCGGTCCCCCTCCATGTCCTCCATGCCTCTTTTGTTCCTCCTCCATGTCCTCCATGCTCCTCCAGTCCCCCTCCATGTCCTCCATGCTCCTCTGTTCCCCCTCCGTGTCCTCCGTCCTCCTCCGTGTCCTCCATGCTCCTCTGGTCCCCCTCCTTGTCCTCCATGCTCCTCCAGTCCCCCTCCATGTCCTCCATGCTCCTCTGTTCCCCCTCCGTGTCCTCCGTCCTCCTCCATGTCCTCTATGCTCCTCTGGTCCCCCTCCTTGTCCTCCATGCTCCTCTGTTCCTCCTCCGTGTCGTCCACCCTCCTCCGGTCCTCCTCCATGTCCTCCATACTCCTCCGGTCCCCCTCCATGTCCTCCATGCTCCCCCAGTCCCCCTCCATGTCCTCCATACTCCTCCTGTCCCCCTCCATGTCCTCCATGCTCCTCTGTTCCCCCTCCGTGTCCTCCATCCTCCTCCATGCTCCTCCGGTCCCCTCCATGCTCCTCCGGTCCCCCTCCATGTCCTCCATGCCTCTTTTGTTCCTCCTCCATGTCCTCCATGCTCCTCCAGTCCCCCTCCATGTCCTCCATGCTCCTCTGTTCCCCCTCCGTGTCCTCCGTCCTCCTCCGTGTCCTCCATGCTCCTCTGGTCCCCCTCCTTGTCCTCCATGCTCCTCCAGTCCCCCTCCATGTCCTCCATGCTCCTCTGTTCCCCCTCCGTGTCCTCCGTCCTCCTCCATGTCCTCTATGCTCCTCTGGTCCCCCTCCTTGTCCTCCATGCTCCTCTGTTCCTCCTCCGTGTCGTCCACCCTCCTCCTGTCCCCCTCCATGTCCTCCATGCTCCCCCAGTCCCCCTCCATGTCCTCCATACTCCTCCTGTCCCCCTCCATGTCCTCCGTGCTCCTCTGGTCCCCCTCCATGTCCTCCGTGCTCCTCCTGTCCCCCTCCATGTCCTCCATGCTCCTCCAGTCCCCCTCCATGTCCTCCATACTCCTCCTGTCCCCCTCCATGTCCTCCATGCTCCTCCAGTCCCCCTCCATGTCCTCCATACTCCTCCTGTCCCCCTCCATGTCCTCCATGCTCCTCCAGTCCCCCTCCGTGTCCTCTGTGCTCCTCCAGTCCCCCTCCGTGTCCTCTGTGCTCCTCCAGTCCCCCTCCGTGTCCTCTGTGCTCCTCCAGTCGCCCTCCATGTCCTCCATGGTCCTCTGTTCCCCCTCCGTGTCCTCCATCCTCCTCCATGCTCCTCCGGTCCCCTCCATGCTCCTCCGGTCCCCCTCCATGTCCTCCATGCTCCTCTGTTCCCCCTCCGTGTCCTCCATCCTCCTCCATGCTCCTCCGGTCCCCTCCATGCTCCTCCGGTCCCCCTCCATGTCCTCCATGCCTCTTTTGTTCCTCCTCCATGTCCTCCATGCTCCTCCAGTCCCCCTCCATGTCCTCCATGCTCCTCTGTTCCCCCTCCGTGTCCTCCGTCCTCCTCCGTGTCCTCCATGCTCCTCTGGTCCCCCTCCTTGTCCTCCATGCTCCTCCAGTCCCCCTCCATGTCCTCCATGCTCCTCTGTTCCCCCTCCGTGTCCTCCGTCCTCCTCCATGTCCTCTATGCTCCTCTGGTCCCCCTCCTTGTCCTCCATGCTCCTCTGTTCCTCCTCCGTGTCGTCCACCCTCCTCCGGTCCTCCTCCATGTCCTCCATACTCCTCCGGTCCCCCTCCATGTCCTCCATGCTCCCCCAGTCCCCCTCCATGTCCTCCATACTCCTCCTGTCCCCCTCCATGTCCTCCGTGCTCCTCTGGTCCCCCTCCATGTCCTCCGTGCTCCTCCTGTCCCCCTCCATGTCCTCCATGCTCCTCCAGTCCCCCTCCATGTCCTCCATACTCCTCCTGTCCCCCTCCATGTCCTCCATGCTCCTCCAGTCCCCCTCCATGTCCTCCATACTCCTCCTGTCCCCCTCCATGTCCTCCATGCTCCTCCAGTCCCCCTCCGTGTCCTCTGTGCTCCTCCAGTCCCCCTCCGTGTCCTCTGTGCTCCTCCAGTCCCCCTCCGTGTCCTCTGTGCTCCTCCAGTCCCCCTCCGTGTCCTCTGTGCTCCTCCAGTCCCCCTCCATGTCCTCCATACTCCTCCTGTCCCCCTCCATGTCCTCCATCCTCCTCTGGCCCCCCTCCATGTCCTCCATGCTCCTCCGGTCCCCCTCCATGCTCCTCTGTTCTTCTGTTCCTCCTCCGTGTCCTCCATCCTCCTCCGGTCCTCCTCCATGTCCTCCAGTCTCCCTCCATGTCCTCCATGCTCCTCTGTTCCCCCTACGTGTCCTCTGTCCTCCTCCGTGTCCTCTATGCTCCTCTGGTCCCCCTCCTTGTCCTCCATGCTCCACTGTTCCTCTTTCATGTCCTCTGTGCTCCTCCGGTCCCCCTCTGTCCTCCTCTGGTCCCCCTGTCCCGGATCTGTCAGGATGGAGAGCGGAGGAAGGAGCTGGTAAATCTGTCATTTACCGGCTCCTTCCTTTTCTTTTTCAGTGACCACTGACTGTCCATTCACAACTGAGCATTGTAAACTGTGATTATGATGCCTCAGTTTATGAATGGAGAGGAGCCTCTGTCTCCTCTCCATTCGTCTTCAGTGCAGCTGAGGCTGCAAAGAAAGGGCCTGGGAAAATTGTGTCCTCAGTCCCTTTCTCTTTCTCAAAGGGGAGACCCTTTTAGACCCCTGATATCTCACCAAATCCACCCCCCCCCCCCCCCCACCCAACAGGGCTGATAAAAAAAAAAAGAAGAAGAAGAAAAAAAAGAATTGTAATAAATATTTAAAAGGTAAATTAAAAAAAAAAAAAAAAAGGTAAAAATTGTAAAAAAAATAGAGATTAAAAAACTAATGACACAGTCCACTGGCACATGACATTAAAAAAAAAGTATCGGTATCGGCATCGGCGCTTGTATTCAAAAAAGTGGTATCGGTGCAACCCTAATGTGAACCATGTAGCCATACGTCTAAATCTCCCTTTATTCTGAAGCCTGATCTACATTTGGATCGTACTTCAGAGGCTACTTTGCTGACAATTGCATGCATTGCAGGCGGTTGTGGGTCGAATGAGGCGCTTCCCCATTTGCTTAAATCTGTAGCATTCAGCGGACTTCCTGCCACCGATCCCTACATATCGGGTAAACTTTGCAGCGATCGCGAGCATAGCATGTAAATACCCCTGTCCACTGCCTATTGCAGCTTAAGGGGGGGGGGCAGTTGGCGCATTTTTGCCCCCCCCCCACCGCAAGTCTAAATGAAGCCTAAAACGGTCTGACACTGACCTAGATCAAGCACAGGTATAACTATTTGATCTTTATTTATTGATTTATTTTCCTTTACATTCTTCTCTTCTAGCCACTTCAATACCGGGCCTATTCTGCCACTTCTCTCCTACATGTAAAAATCATCATTTTTTTTGCTAGAAAATTACTCAGAACCCCCAAACATTATATATGTTTTTTTTATCAGACACCCTAGGGAATAAAATGGCGGTCATGGCATCTTTTTATCTCGCACGGTATTTGCGCAATAATTTTTCAAACGCCTTTTTAAAAAAAAAAAAAACAAAACAGTTTAATGAATTAAAAAATAACAAACCAGTAAAGTTAGCCCCATTTTTTTGTAAAATGTGAAAGATGAAGTTACGCCGAGTAAATAGATACCTAACATATCACGCTTTAAAATTGCGCACACTCATGGAATGGCGCCACACTTCGGTACTTAAAAATCTCCATAGGCGACGCTGTAAAAAATGTTACAGGTTACCAGTTTAGAGTTACAGAGGAGGTCTAGTGCTAGAATTGTTGCTCTCGCTCGAACGCACGCGGCGATACCTCACATGTGTGGTTTGCATAGCTCCCAACTGTCCCTGATTTGGAGCAATGTCCCTCTGTCCCTCATTCCTCCATATGTGTCCCTCATTTTGGTCTGACCTATATAGATGTATATAAAATGCACTTTTTATCTATCAAAAAGTGTTTTCCAGCGCTAAACCTTTCATCTGATCTCTAAATTGCTGCATTTGTAAATTCCAAAAAGCCGATATAAAGGAATAGTAGTGGTAAAAAAAAAGCACTTGTGGGTTTAACCAATCTTGTTTTTTGTACAATTCTCCTTTAAGGGGGCGTGGCCAGGGGTGTGTCCTATGCCTGCATACTTTTGCTGATAGGTGTCCCTCATTCCCATCTCAAAAAGTTGGGAGGTATGGGTTTGAACGGCGTTTACATGTGTGGGCGGGACTTACGTGTGTGTGTTCGCTTCTGAGCGTTAGCTACCGGGATAGGGGCGTTTTAAACATTTTTTTTTTTTATTTTTTTACTTTTTTTTTTTTTACACTTTTTTTACATTTAATTTTTTTGACCACTTTTTTTCCTGTAATAGGAATCTATTGTGACAGGTCCTCTTAATGGAGAGATGCGGGGGTCAATAAGACCCCCACATCTCTCCTCCAGGCTGTAAAACCTGAGATCGGAAAAAAAAAAAAAATCACGCTCTAGTGCCGACAGCCGCAATCGCGGCTTTGTTTACATGCGGGGTCCTCCGACAGTCATAGAGAAGACTGGTGACCATCTGGTCACCGGAAATCTCTATGGTCATCATCCGGCGGCGTCCGATTCTTTCTCCGGGCCCCCCTCCATTCAGAGGAAAATACAGGAAAGGTTCTACAGTCTCCAATCACATCATGGTGTTCCGTTTTGCAGGCGGAATCACCACGACCCAGGAAACTTCAGATTGCCTTAGGGAAGGGGTCTCCAGACCTTCTACACAAAGGGCCTGTTTACTGTCCTTCAGGCTCTGAGGGGGCCGGACTGTGGCCATTGGGAATAGAAAACTGTCTGGCATCAATATGGGAGTAAACAATGCCTGATCAGTGGGAAAATAGTGCCCCATCATTGGTGTTACTGAGAGAAGAATAGTGCCCCATCATTGGTATCAGTGGGAGGAATAGTGCCCCATCATTGGTATCAGTGGGAGGAATAGTGCCCCATCATTGGTATCAGTGGGAGGAATAGTGCCCCATCACTGGCATCAGTGGGAGGAATAGTGCCCCATCATTGGTATCAGTGGGAGGAATAGTGCCCCATCACTGGCATCAGTGGGAGGAATAGTGCCCCATCACTGGTGTCAGTGGGAGGAATAGTGCCCCATCATTGGTATCAGTGGGAGGAATAGTGCCTACCATTGGTGTCAGTGGGAAGAATAGTGCCCCATCATTGGTGTTAGTGAGAGAAGAATAGTGCCCCATCATTGGTGTCAGTGGAAGGACCCTCATCATTGGTGTCAGTGGAAGGACCCTCATCATTGGTGTCAGTGGGGGAAAATAGTGCACCATCATTGGTGTCAGTGGGAGGAATAGTGCCCCATTATTGGTATCATTGGAAGGAATAGTGCAACATCATTGGTGCCAGTGGAAGGAATAGTGCCCCATCATTGGTGTTAGGGGGGGGGAAATAGTGCACCATCATTGATGTCAGTGGGGGAAAATAGTACACCATCATTGGTGTCAGTGGGAGGAATAGTGCCCCATTATTGGTGCCAGTGGAAGGAATAGTGCCCCATCATTGGTGCCAGTGGAAGGAATAGTGCCCCATCATTGGTGTTAGTGAGAGGAATAGTGCCCCATCATTCATGCCAGTGGAAGGAATAGTGCCCCATCATTGGTGTCGGTGGGAGGAATAGTGCCCCATAATTGATGTCAGTGGGAGGAATAGTGCCCCATCATTGGTGTCGGTGGGAGGAATAGTGCCCCATCATTGGTATCAGTGGGAGGAATAGTGCCCCATAATTGGTGTCAGTGGGAGGAATAGTGCCCCATAATTGGTGTCATTGGGAGGAATAGTGCCCCATAATTGGGGTCATTGGTAGGATTAGAGCCCTATTGTTGGTATCAGTGACGGGAACTGTGCCTTGTATTATTGGAAGGACTAGCGCCCTCCAAGGGCCAGATAAAAGTGAGCAAAGGACCACATCCGGCCCCTGGGCCGCAGTTTGGAGACCACTGCTTTAGAGCAGGGATATGCAATTAGCGGACCTCCAGCTGTTGCAGAACTACAAGTCCCATGAGGCATAGGAGGACTCTGACAGCCACAAGCATGACACCCAGAGGCATGATGGGAGTTGTAGTTTTGCAACAGCTGGAGGTCCACTAATTGCATATCCCTGGATCAAGAAGGATTTGTTTCCCCCTTTGGAGCAAATTGGAAAGTTCTTTATAAGTTTTTCCTTCCTCTGGGTCTGCTTGAGGTTTGGGGGTCCTGCACACCGGTGGGAGTGTTAAGTTGTGTAAAACACATGTAAAAGAACATCGCTGTGCTCCCTTTTTTTTTTTTTTAACTTAATCGTAACTTTACACTTCCTTATTATTACGCCCGGCAGCCCATTACTATGTGTTACAGCACATCGGAACACGCCGAGCAAAAATGCAACATGCGATTTTTTTTTTTGCAGCAGCACATTAAAAAACTGAAGCTTAAGAAAAAAGAAGATAAAGGGAAACGGCCTTGTTATGTGTGAAGTGTTGCCGGCCAGCGGGGCTGGTGTGAACGAGCCCATAGGGTTCTGTGGATCCGGGTTTTTAAAGCTTACAATTCTCAGATGTGACGGCTGCATTCGTTTTCTTTCTTCTATGTTCATCTGGTGATCCAACCAGCAGATCTGCTGTTATTGTTGTTTCTCCAGCAGAATGTATCAGTTTACAGGGATGGGATAAACCATTTAACACTGACAGGGGTGCTTAAACTAATCAGCTTTTATTTATTTAGATAAAAACTTTATCCCAAAAGAAAAAAAAAATGACTCGCTGTAACAATTATAATGTGTGATCTGGAGCTTGGCTTCAATTTGTTAGTGTATTTAAATCTGCTAGTCCATCTAACACTCCCCTCCCCTAGACTGACAATGCTGCTGTCCAAAGGTGCCTCCTGTGCTCCTTCATCCAGAATGAGGGCGCTATAATACAGGTGTGTTGCGGCCAGAGCACCAGGTGAAAATGGGGATGGGGGAGGGGGGTGAAAACTAATGCAGTCACCACATCACACAATGGTAAGCTGCACTATATTATATTTCTGGTTTTGATACCACTTTAAGCCGGGTTCACACACATGCGGCCACGGTTTTAATGCGGGAGTCCGGTGCGGTTCTGTCCACCATTTCAGGTGCCAATTTTTACCTGAAATTGCATCTAAATCAGACCCAAAATTGGGCAGAATTTTATGCAAATTGGATGTGGTTAAAAAAACGCATCCAATTCACATATACACTATATTGTCAAAAGTATTGGGGCGCCTGCCTTTACATGAACTTTAATGGCATCCCAGTCTTAGTCCGTAGGTTCAATATTGAGTTGGCCCACCCTTTGCAGCTATAACAGCTTCAACCCTTCTGGGAAGGCCGTCCACAAGGTTTAGGAGTGTGTCTATGAGAATGTTTGACCATTCTTCAAGAAGAGCATTTGTGAGGTCAGGCACTGATGTTGGATGAGAAGGCCTGGCTCACAGTCTCCACTCTAATTTATCCCAAAGGTGTTCTATCAGGTTGAGGTCAGGACTCTGTGCAGGCCAGTCAAGTTCCTCCACCCCAAACTCCCTCATTGATGTCTTTATGGACCTTGCTTTGTGCACTGGTGTGCAGTCATGTTGGAACAGGAAGGGGCCATCCCCAAATTGTTACCACAAAGTTAGGAGCATGAAATTGTCCAAAATGTCTTGGTATGTTGATGTCTTAAGAGTTCTCTTCACTGGAACTAAGGGGCCAAGCCCAACCCCTGAAAAACAACCCCCCACCATAATCCCCCCTCCTCCACCAAATGATTTGGACCAGTGTACAAAGCAAGGTCCATAAAGACATGGATGAGCGAGTTTGGGGTGCAGGAACTTGACTGGCCTGCACAGAGTCCTGACCTCAACCCGATAGAACACCTTTGGGATAAATTAGAGTGGAGACTGCGAGCCAGGCCTTCTCATCCAACATCAGTGCCTGACCTCACAAATGCTCTTCTGGAAGAATGGTCAAACATTCCCATAGACACACTCCTAAACCTTGTGGACGGCCTTCCCAGAAGAGTTGAAGCTGTTATAGCTGTAAAGGGTGGGCCAACTCAATATTGAACCCTACGGATTAAGACTGGGATGTCATTAAAGTTCATGTGCGTGTAAAGGCAGGCGTCCCAATACTTTTGACAATAAAGTGTATGTGATCCGAGCCTTAAGGACCCAGTGGCGCCTGCACCCGGGAACCTGTCATGTATAATGGTAGTAGTTGGTTCCAACCAAACAGGTAAATGTTTGGGCGTTCATAGTATATAGTTACACACAGTAGTAGGTGAGGTTGAAAAAAAGACACAAGTCCATCAAGTCCAACCTATGTGTGTGATTTTATGTCAGTATTACATTATATATTCCTGTATGTTGTGGTCATTCAGGTGCTTATCTAATAGTTTCTTGAAGCTATCAATGCTCCCCGCTGAGACCACCGCCTGTGGAAGGGAATTCCACATCCTTGCCGCTCTTACAGTAAAGAACCCTCTACGTAGTTTAAGGTTAAACCTCTTTTCTTCTAATTTTAATGAGCGGCCACGAGTCTTGTTAAACTCTCTTCTGCGAAAAAGTTTTATTCCTATTGAGGGGTCACCAGTACAGTATTTGTATATTGAAATCATATCCCCTCTCAAGCGTCTCTTCTCCAGAGAGAATAAGTTCAGTGCTCCCAGCCTTTCCTCACAACTAAGATCCTCCAGACCCTTTATTAGCTTTGTTGCCCTTCTTTGTACTCGCTCCATTTCCAGTACATCCTTCCTGAGGACTGGTGCCCAGAACTGGACAGCATACTCCAGGTGCGGCCGGACCAGAGTCTTGTAGAGCGGGAGAATTATCGTTTTATCTCTGGAGTTGATCCCCTTTTTAATGCCAATATTCTGTTTGCTTTGTTAGCAGCAGCTTGGCATTGCATGCCATTGCTGAGCCTATCATCTACTAGGACCCCCAGGTCCTTTTCCATCCTAGATCCCCCCAGAGGTTCTCCCCCAGTGTATAGATTGCATTCAGATTTTTGCCACCCAAATGCATTATTTTACATTTTTCTACAATAAGCCTCATCCGAGCTCCAGGACAGGTTGGTCCAAACTTGTGTTTACACTGACAATTAAAGAGGAACTCCACTTTTGTTGAGAAAAAAAAAACATTCCCCTCTGGCTGATCCATGTAGATTGCAAGGATTCTTTGTTCCAGATTCCTCCTACCTTTTGTTAATCATGAAGGAATAGCTGTTTGTTTGTCAGTGTCCACGTTCAAAGTGAATCTGTATGGAATAGTTTTTATAACTATCAATCAGCTGCTGCACTTGCAGGGCTTGAATGAGGAAATTTGCAGGGTCTGCATCCCTTTATATGTGATTTCCCTTTGGGAGTATCTCACCAAAAATGACATTTCTGTTGCAGGGGGATGTCCAAAATCTGACTTGTATCTTAGTGCAGAATTCTGGGAACATCAGTGAGCCAATCACACAAGCAGGAAATGACATTTTTCAGGAGGCGTTCTGTATATCATCTGTGTACAGAACGCCTCCAGGTCGCCATATTGCATTCTACAGAACAATACAGAGCTGCAGATTGAAAAGGAAAAGTCGTTTTTAACCACTTAAGTACCGAGCCTCTTTTTTAGATTTGTTCTTTACAAGTTAAAAACTGTTTTTTTTTGCTAGAAAATTACTTAGAACCCCCAAACATTATACATTTTTTTTTCTAACACTCTAGAGAATAAAATGGCGGTCGTTGCAATACTTTCTGTCACACCGTATTTGCGCAGCGGTCTTACAAGCTCACTTTTGTTGGAAAAAAATTACACTTTTTTGAATTAAAAAAATAAGACGACAGTAAAGTTAGCCCAATTTTTTTTTAAATATTGTGAAAGAAAATGTTACGCAAAGTAAATTGACACCCAACATGTCACGCTTCAAAATTGCGCCCGCTCGTGGAATGGAGACAAACTTTTACCCTCAAAAATCTCCATAGGCGACGTTTAAAAAAATTCTACAGGTTGCATGTTTTGAGTTACAGAGGAGGTCTAGGGCTAGAATTATTGCTCTCGCTCTACCGATCGCGGCGATACCTCACATGTGTGGTTTGAACAGCGTTTTCATATGCGGGCGCTACTCACGTATGCGTTCGCTTCTGCGCGCGAGCTCGTCGGGACAGGGCACGTTTACAATTTTTTTTTTTCTTATTTATTTTACCTTTTATTTTTACACTGTTTAAAAAAAAAAAAATGTGTCACTTTTATTCCTATTAATGTAAACATCCCTTGTAATAGAAAAAAAGCATGACAGGACCTCTTAAATATGAGATCTGGGGGGTCAATAAGACCTCAGATCTCATATTTACACTAAAATGCAATAAAAAAAAAATTGTCATTTAAAAAAGAATTAAAAAAAAAAATGTCCCTTTAAGAGCTGTGGGCGGAAGTGACGTTTTGACGTCACTTCCGCCCTGCAATGATATGGAGACTGGTGGGGGTCATCTTCCTCTCACTCGTCTCCATACCCAGCGAGGGAGAAGATCGTTCGTCTCCGCCTCTGCCGATGGCTCCGGTAAGCCGCCGGAGCGCAGCCGGAGGGGCCCTCTCCCGCTGCCGATAAAAGTGATCTTGCGGCGAATCCGCCGCAGAGACCACTTTTATATTTGTAGCGGACCGCTGGCCGAACAAGAGGATACCGTGGTTATGGTAGCCTAGCTGCTGCCATAACGATATCCTCCTTCAAAGTGAGGACGTATATCGGCGTGTGGCGGTCCGGAAGTGGGTAATAACATTCAGTTACAATATGACTTTTTTTTTTCCCTACGAAAGTGGAGTTACCCTTTAAGCTCACAGCTAGTGACTAACTTCTACTAGATATAGCATGACCCGGATCAGTGAGAACCTTCACAGCCATGGATCTGGTTCTGCTCTATCAGGTCTTGTAATGCCCCCCCCCCCCCCTCGGGGAGAAGGCAGACCTCCACTGACAGTAGGGGGGTATTTTCAGAGGGGGTGAGGGGGGGGGGCAGGGATTATCATCTGCACAGTGGGAACATTTGGAGACGGAGGAGCAGGAAAGCTCAGCGGACATGAAGGAGCAGCGTGTCACCTTGTCACCGGCTGTGCCCGACAGATCTCTGCCAGCACGCTCTGCTCACACTCTCTGCATGCAACCTCGCCTGTCTGCCGCAGATAAGGCCCCCCCTGCCGTCTCGCCTGTGGCTTTCCCTACTCTGGGAAATCATTCATTGTCTGAGTGACTAACGCGTTTTAACTTCTACAGTGCCATGCTGCTTCCACGAGATACACTATATTGCCAAAAGTATTGGGACGCCTGCCTTTACATGAACTTTAATGGCATCCCAGTCTTAGTCCGTAGGGTTCAATATTGAGTTGGCCCCGCCCTTTGCAGCTATAACAGCTTCACCTCTTCTGGGAAGGCCGTCCACAAGGTTTAGGAGTGTGTCTATGGGAATGTTTGACCATTCTTCCAGAAGAGCATTTGTGAGGTCAGACACTGATATGGATGAGAAGGCCTGGCTCACAGTCTCCGCTCTAATTCATCCCAAAGGTGTTCTATTGGGTTGAGATCAGCCCAATCAAGTTCTTCCACCCCAAACTTGTCTGGTGGGAGGGGCCGGCGGATCATGTCTGGTGGGAGGGGCCGGTGGATCATGTCTGGTGGGAGGGGCCGGCGGATCATGTCTGGTGGGAGGGGCCGGCGGATCATGTCTGGTGGGAGGGGCCGGCGGATCACGTCTGGTGGGAGGGGCCGGCAGAATGCTGTACACCGTTTCCTGAAAACATCACAGCACTCCTTTCAGGAGCCCTAAGAACTGATGCAAGTAGTGGGCTGACCCTTGGGGGGGAGTCAGTGCCGTGACAAGGTCATCCGACACCCAAAGATGCCAAACTGCCACCCCACCCCCCCTTATGGTTAAGATCAGGGCGCCCCAATCCTTGCCATAAACCATTGCGCCCAAGGCAGCCGGCTCTCCTGCCCACCCCTTGTCCCGGCCCTGAGCGGAGTTATGCAAATATCAAACGGGTGAATGTCAGTGTGGAGGAGCGGGTATTTCTAGCTGTATTTCCTTGCAGACAGTGCTAGGTAATGCTCACATGTGATGCCGAGCCTCCATGACTGAAAGGTCTGAAATACTGTGAATGAAAAGGGTGTAGCGTCACATATGGTGACACCATCACATTTCGGTAACCCGCTGGAGTGCGCATGCGCCACACCACCAACACTTTTAAGCCAAAACTCCACCCCTAAGTCCAGGTTCAAGCCCCACTATCCAAGTGGACATAGAGGTAGAATATAATTATGCCAAGCGAAGCGAGGCCGTGCCCGAAGCGCGGCGAGCGAAGAGAGAGCCCGTGAGGGGTGTGGAGTTTTGTCGTAAAAAAGTGTTGGAACGCACATGGCGGCGTTGCGCATGCGCACTCCAGCAGGTAGCGAAATGTGATGGGTCGCCATATGTGACGTTACAGGGGCACTGGATTGCTTTTACAGGCAGCGGGATGGGTTGTAACCGCTATGAGTGCGTCCAGCCACAATCACCCGCTCTGCTATATAGGCAGCCAGAAGTAAAACGGACCCCGCTGCCTGTTTACACCCGGATCCGCCTACTTGGAGAGGGGTGGATCCCCTTCCGTGTTTTTTTGTGGACAGGATTGGAGGTAGGTGGCTGAACACGGACACAAGGGGAAGGGGGGGACAAACAGGAACTTTAAAGCCCTGGCTCATTAACCCAGCTGCATGGGCACAGACAGGTAATCACCCACAGAGGTACGTGTAGCCAGGACTGAGGGGGGGTTCGGGGATATGTGGAGAGTTTGTTTGTAGGGTGTCCACCTTTTTCATTTTTTCCGAAAGATGAACTTACACTTTAAGCCTGGGTTCACACTAGCGCGATCTCAGAGCGCTGCAGGTGCCGGATCGCATGCGTTCTCTGAGCAATGAGAGTTCAGCCATACAGCTGTATGGCTGAACTCGCATTGGATTCGCACAGAGAATAGTGCAGGGACTTGGTTTTTCCCCCCCGCACTAGAATCGGATCGCATGGGTGTTCTCCCCTATGCGATCCATTTTCTGTGCAAGTTCAGAGTTCGCACTGCGATCTGTGAATTAAACTGGGGTGTCATTAACAATTATTGACACCCGCAGCGGTTCTCACAAGGCAGTGTGAACTGCCTGCGGGAGAGAAGCAATGCGGGAAACGGCGCTGTAATGGCGCCGGTTCCCGCATCGCATCAATGTGAACCCAGGGTAAGTGTATTTAAACCCAAACACAAAATATATTACCAATGCTTAGATGTGGCGGATGCGTTTGTTTTCAAGTTTTCAGCATTGTTCCCCCCGTTTTTATACCTGGTAATCCTGCCAGTAACACACTATGGTGACGACGCCAATTCACTGCACTGTTGTCTATGGAGAAGCACCTCCCACTTTCCTCATCTCCAGAACATATAGCAAGGGTTGGTTCTGTAGTCCAGAGTGCTGGTAACAGTGCTGACTGTTAACAATACGGCAACGGCAGTATATACAGGAAAATAGGCGCTCAGAGGATTTTTGGCAGGATAAGTTGTTTTTTTATTTTGCACTTATCAAACATATACAGTGGAACCTTGGTTAACAAGTAACGCAGGTTAACGAGCGTTTTGAAAGACGAGCAACTTTAAAAAAAAAAGAAATTCTGACTCGGTTTGCAAGTGTTGTCTCGCACAAAACGAGCAGAATTCAAGTTAATGGGGTGTGCAGTACCGCATTTGGCCAGAGGTGCGGGGGGCGCCAGTGACACTTGGACCGGTTCGGAGCAGTTCGGAAATACTTGGAATCACTTGAAAATATTCCGTTCCCGAGTGTTTCTTAGCCTTTCCGAGTTCAGCCGAGCTGTCCCCGAGTATTTCCGAGGCTCTACGGTGCCCCCCCTCCTCTGGCCACATGCGGTATTGCATGCAATAGAAGTCAATGCGGAACGAATTATCTTCGTTTCCATTGACTTCTATGGGGAAACTCGCTTTGCTATGCGAGTGCTTTAGATTACAAGCATTCTCCTGGAACGGATTATGCTCGTGATCCAAGGTTCCACTGTATAAGAAAAATAGAAAACAGACCAAAAAGGAGCAAATAAGAGAATTCAATTATTATTATTAATGAGCGTTTTGAAAGACGAGCAATTTAAAAAAAAAAAATTCTGACTCGGTTTGCAAGTTTTGTGCGAGACGCACAAAACGAGCAGAATTCAAGCTAATGGGGCGTGCAGTACCGCATTTGGCCAGAGGTGCGGGGGGCGCCGGTGACACTTGGACCGGTTCGGAGCCGTTCGGAAATACTCGGAATCACTCGGAAATACTCCGTTCCCGAGTGTTTCTGAGCCTTTCCGAGTTCAGCCGAGCTGTTCCCGAGTATTTCTGAGGCTCTCCAGTGCCCCCCTCCACCTCTGGCCACACGCGGTATTGCATGCAATAGAAGTCAATGCGGAACGAATTATCTTAGTTTCCATTGACTTCTATGGGGAAACTCGCTTTGCTATGCAAGGGCTTTGGATTACAAGCATTCTCCTGGAACGGATTGTGCTCGTGATCCAAGGTTCCACTGTATAAGAAAAATAGAAAACAGACCAAAAAGGAGCAAATAAGAGAATTCATTGTTAGGGTTTTAACACTCTTTAACAGTTAAGTGCACACTTTAACCACTTCCCTGCCGTGCTATACCTGAAAGACAGCTACAGCGTGGCTCTCCAGTCCTGGGAGGGCGTCCGTGGAGGTTCTCCCAGACCTGCGCCTCTTGTGCACCCCCCAACCCCCCCCCCCGCTTTGTGACCATTGGATCCTTTGGACACAGCTGATCAAATATCCCGGTAAAGGGCCAATCACAGCTGGTCACATGTAAAAAGACTTGCCGGTTATCAGCATTCCTTTCCTCACACGCCGTCTCTGTGTGAGTAAAGGACAGCCAATAACCAGAAAACTGACCGTACATTGTTTACACTAATATTCAGGGCACCGATTATCCATGCAGCCCCATCAGTACCAATCAGTGCAGCTTATCCGTGTTCATTAGTGCAGCCTCACCAGCACCCATCAGTGGAGAAGAAAAATTACTTATCTGCAAAATGTTATTACAGAAACCAAGAAAAACGTTTGTTTAGCAAAAAAATAAAAAGTGAATAATCGTCAAAATGCAACAGCGCTAAAAGCTGAAAATTGGCCTGGGCAAGGAGGGGGGGCTGAAAGTGCCCGGTATTGAAATGGTTAAAAGCAAAAGCACATTTATACTTTATGCCCCCTTCCCCTGACCTAAAACAAGTACACCACCCCATCCCCCACCTCCAAAGATGTATACTTTCCTCCAGCGTTCATTTACACCCTGCCCCCCCCCCTGCCCCGCGTATTACAGCTCTACAGACTTCTATGGGGCTCCGTCCTGATGGCGAAGAATCTGGTCAATATATCCATCGCACACGTTCCTGGCAAATATGGCTCATAAAATGGTGGGTGCTGCAGAGATTACCAGTTGGGTCCTGGAAACATCAAGCACGTGTACATATTCCCCAGCACACCATGGATCGACAACTTCCATCCAAAGGTTTTTTTTAATGAAAGAGATCACAGAGATAAGTGCAACGGTTCGGAAGCCGCGCAGGGCCTCTTCGTCAAGCATGTGAGGCACAGGCCTGACGAAGGAGCCCTGTGCGGCTCTGAAACGTTGCACTTATCTCTGTTATATAATCTTTCATAAAAAAAACCTTTGGACGGAAGTTGTCTATCCATGGTATGCTGATGACAAAGAAGTCTCCAAGGCTGTAGTGCAAAGACTTGCGACTCTGGATGTAAACAAACTCCCGTTGCGGTTGTTGGATAGCGGTAAGTATGCATCAGCGGAGGGGCAGAGTGAGTTAGGTTAGATTTGGGGAAAGGGGCAAAAAGGATGTGCAATTTATTTTAAAGTCACTCATCCTTAAAGTGGCGTACCACCCACTTTTACAACTCTTCAGCATCCCTCACTGAACTGTACACTGTAAACAAATTGGATATTTTTAATTTTTTTCTCAGCACCTACTGTATATCTGCTGTATTCATTTTTCACTTCCTCCGCGGCCCATCGCATCATTTCCTGTTTGCAATGCCTTCTGGGAAGGGGCAGCAACTTCCGTTGCTATGGAAACATGACCTGAAACCTATTACACTGCTTGTGCTGCACTGAGCATGTGCGAGATCTGCAAGGATGAGATCCAGGAAGAAATACAGTCTGGCTTCAGATGCCCACACTTATGATGGCCACGGCCTGCGGCAAGTTTAAAAAATAACAAACTACTGCTATAAACTAACAAAACAGACCTTAGTTTACAGACTAACTTTACTAGAATACATTATGCTTGTGTATTATAGGGGTATTTTTATTTAAAAAGTATAATTTCAACCGGAACACCACTTTAACCTGTTGCTGACAGCGTAACACAGTTTTGCATGGCGGGAAAAGGGTGGGCTTTAACACCCACACATATGCATCACTGGGCAGCTGATGATCCCAGCACAGAAACCAAGCGGTCATGTATTGTATATGTGTGGGGATTGTCACTCAACCCAACCGGCCCGTGCATTCCAAAAGTAAGAAGCGGCCTCAGCCTGCAGGTCTCTGTTAAGCCACACCCCCTGATGACACCAAGCTATGCAAGGGAAGAACGTCCTTACAGGATGTCTCCAACTTACAAACCGACCTCAATGCACTGTCTGGACAACTATGTGGCAAATGAGGTTTAATGTTGATAAATGTAAAGTTATGCACTTGGGGGCTAAAAATATGCATGTATCATACATACTAGGGGGAGTACAAGGGGGGGATCCATAGCGGAGAAGGATCTGGGGGTTTTGGTAGATCATAAGCTCAATAATAGCATGCAATGCCAAGCTGTGGTTTCCAAAGCGAGCAAAGTCCTTTCTTGTATTAAGAGATTTATGGACTCCAGAGAGAGATATCATGTTGCCCCTGTACAAATCATTAGTAAGACCTCATCTGGTCTTATCAGTTTTGGGCACCAGTTCAGTTTTGGGCACCAGTTCTCAAAAAGGATATCGGGGAACTGGAGAAAGTGCAGAGAAGAGCAACCAAACTGATAAGAGACATGGAGAAACTCAGCTATGAGGAAAGATTAGAACTGAATCTATTCCCTCTTGAGAGGAAATTAAGGGGGGATATGATCAACATGTCCAATACATAAGGGGCCCATATAGTGACCTTGGTGTTGAGTTATTCACTTTAGGGTCATCACAGTGGACAAGGGGGCACTCTTTACTAGTGATGCACCAAAATTTCGGCCGCCGAAACATATCGGCCAAAAAGGAAATCTCGCCGAGAATGGGGCCGGGGCCCTGGTGCTGCCCATTACGGGGTGTCCTTCTGGCGCGGCGCACCTCAGTCCTCCCCTCTCCTCCTCCCTGCGATCTCTATTGTGTCACAGAGATTAACTACACAGACCGCAGTAACAATGTCCCGCCTCCTGTGACAGGCGGCACACTGATCCAATGGTAGGACATTGAATCAGTGTGACGTGATTACAGGAGGCGGGACATTGTTACTGCGACCCAGGCAATTCAAATGCAGCTCTGTGACACACGGAGATCGCCGCTCTGATTCGGGAACTGGCAAGCTGCATGACGGGCACTGGCAAGCTGCATGATGGGCACAGGTGAGGCTGCATCTTATAGGCACAGGCAGGCTGAATCTTATGGGCACACGTGGGCTGCATCTAAAGGGAAAACGCATGCTGCATGACGGGCACTGGTGAGGCTGCATTGATCTCTTGTATCATGTCTGCAGTCTCTGACCATCTCCTCTACCGTGTCCGCAGTCTCTGACCATCTCCTCTACCGTGTCCCCAGTCTCTGACCATCTCCTGTACCGTGTCCCCAGTCTCTGACCATCTCCTGTACCGTGTCCCCAGTCTCTGACCATCTCCTGTACCGTGTCCCCAGTCTCTGACCATCTCCTGTACCGTGTCCCCAGTCTCTGACCATCTCCTGTACCGTGTCCCCAGTCTCTGACCATCTCCTGTACCGTGTCCCCAGTCTCTGACCATCTCCTGTACCGTGTCCCCAGTCTCTGACCATCTCCTGTACCGTGTCCCCAGTCTCTGACCATCTCCTGTACCGTGTCCCCAGTCTCTGATCATCTCCTGTAATGTGTCCCTAGCCTCTGACAATCTCCTGTACCGTGTTCCTAGTCTCTGACAATCTCCTGTACCATGTCCCTAGTCTGACCATCTCCTGTACCGTGTTCCTAGTCTCTGAGCATCTCCTGCACCTTGTTCCTAGTCTCTGACCATCTCCTGTACCGTGTCCCCAGTCTCTGACCATCTCCTGTATAAAAATATTTTTTAAACAGTCACTTTCGGTAATGGTGCTGTTTCGGTATTGGTTTTCGGGATCAAGGAAGATTTATTTTCAGTATCGGTACCAAAAAACCCATTCGGTGCATCCCTACTCTTTACCGCTCGAGAAAAAGATTTCATCTCCAAATACGGAAAGGTTTCTTCACAGCAAGAGCTGTGAAAATGTGGAATAGACTCCCTCCAGAGGGGGTTCTGGCCAGCTCAGTAGATTGCTTTAAGAAAGGCCTGGATTCTTTCCTAAATGCACATAATATAACTGGGTACTGACATTTATAGGTAAAGTTGATCCAGGGAAAATCCGATTGCCTCTCGGGTGATCAGAAAAGAATTTTTTTTCACTAATGGAGTAAATTGGATCATACTTTGCTGGGGTTTTTTTTTCCTTCCTCTGGATCAACTGTGGGTATAGGACTGTGTATATGGCCTCATTCACACGAGGCGGACTCTGTTTCCACGGAGCCTGCCTCGGTCCGCCGGCTCAGCGGGAGATCTCTCCGTTGAGCCGGCGGATGGCAGGTCCCTCTCTGCACACTGAGCGGGGAGGGGCTTGTCAGGCGCCACTTCTGCCTATGGAGGGATCGGATGGAAACAGATAGCATGTCCGTTTTCATCAGATCTCACCCGATCCGATAGCGACGGATCTGGACGTAGGGCCATCCGTCTGCTTTCAGCGGATCGGACAGGGTCGGATATCAGCGGACATGTCTCCGCTGACATCCGTCGCTCCATAGGCTAACATGGAGCACCCGTTCAGGTCCGCCGTCAAAACTGACAGGCGGACCTGAACAGTCCGATCGTGTGAAAGGGGCCTATGGGATTGTATGATTTCCCCCCCCCCCTTTTATTGGTTGAACTAGATGACACTAGGGCGAAACGCACCAGTTTCGTAGCTTAGCAGAGAACCACAATGCCGCTTCTTACTTTTGGATTGCACGGGCTGGTTGGGTTAAGCGGCGATCCCCACACATCTACATGACTGCTCTCTGGATCGGCACATGGACACAGCCAGCACTCCGTTAACCCTGAGGATCTTAGGAAGAGGTTTATTCCTGCTTGGAGCGGTGCCACATGTCTATGAGATCACAGAGACAAGTTCTTGGTGCCCACCAATGATCAGTAGCTGACCGGCTCCCTATCCTGCGATAGCAAATAATGGTCATACTATCACCGATCCCCCCCCCCCCCCACTGGGTGCACAGACATTATTAGAGACACAGGGACTGAGCTGGAAGGGGTGAAGGAGTCTGCTGTAAACAATCTGCCATGACAGCGACACGGCAATGTATATTTATTGAAATACAGACATTCCGAGTGCTGCATCAAACAGACCGCGTTCTCATAGCAGCAAGAGAAGTCTGCCTTCCTAGATCACTAGAGTCTTCTCTACCTTCATTGTACGAATATCTGTAGAACCGTCATCTTACATCTTACACTACTACTGGATCTAGAAGCATCCTGTTAGCAAATGTCAGAGCTTCAGTGTAAGTTTGTCAGTTTTGGTTTCCCTTTCTTCATTCCTGTAAGTGTTTAAATGCCCATAAAGCGTCACTATAGTGCGGCTAGCGCCCTTTTGTTTGGTGCTTCCACCACTCCCCCCCCCCCCCCCCATGTCTGATGTCAAGAGCGCCTGTTTGGCTCCACCCACGTGACGCGTGCTCCGTTAGGTTTAATGAAGTTCTTTAATGTAATTCTGACATCGAGTCTTGATCTTAGAGGCTGACGCTCCTGTGATGGCTGAACATCCCCCTCATTCCTCTCTCTCCGTTTCTCTCCCGGCCCTCGCCGTTCTCTTCGTCCTGGGACTCCATGTCTCTGCCATCTAGACTGGTGACGTCGCTCAGACCCCGCAAGTGCTCCACCGAGTCGCTTTTCTGCAAATCAGAAGCGATGGTCTGCAGGCTAAGGAGTGAAACCGTGTCGGAGGGCGGGCCCACCTCGCCGTCTGTCAGTGAAGTGGGGGCTTCGGCCCCGAGTGGCGGGGCTCTGAGTGTTAGCAGGGGGCCTTTAGTGCGGCGGGCGTGGATCTCCTCGCTGATTCGCTCCAAATTGCGGAGTGCTGCCGAGTATCGCAGCTTGGCCTGCGACACCGAGACCTCCAGAGATGTGACCCGGGCCTTGTGTTCCTGTGAAAGACCAATGAAAAGTTATGAAATCAGTTACATCGGTGTAGAAAATCTGCTGTAACCTGATCAAAACACTGCGGCCACTGTTGCAGTGTCATGAGAGAGACACTACGGCCACCATTGCCAACCTCTTCATCAGCAAATGCTATTTTCCTGGCTGTACATACAGTGACCTGAGCAATACAGTGAATATATAGGAGGTAAGTACGCCCCGGTACAAAGGGAGTTTAAGGGCGAACTTTTAGAAGACACAAATGTTATTCAAAAAGATAGAAAATGTATTAGATTAAAAAAACACTATAGTAGTCAAAAGCAACAGTTATGCACAGAATACATAATATCCATGAGTAGTATATAAGCAGAGAAACATTTCTCCTATAGGCCGACGCGTTTCGGGAGATTCAGGGTGGATCCCTTCTGCAGGGGCATAAAGGAGACAATTGGAAATGCTCTGAAACAGAACAAGCAGAGTCTAGATTTACAGTTTTCGGAGCATTTCCAATTATTGTCTCTTTCAATACCCTAAAGAAGGGATCCACCCTGAGGCTCGATTCACACAGGGGCAACACGACTTCAGCGTGACTTTGCAAGGCGACTTCAACGCGACTTTAAGCAATTTACAAACGCGGCTTCAAGTCGCCTCCAGGACAGGCAACTTTGGCTGTGGCCAATCACAGAATAATCAGCTCTCTGGGAGGGAGGGGTTTGCTTGGGTAAACTATTTTTTTTCCTGTAAAGTCGCTTCACTATAGATATAGATCCGACTTGGAGGCGACTTCTATTGAATTCTATGGGTACAGGTCGCCTAGAAGTCGGATTGAAGTAGTACAGGAACCTTTTCTGAAGTCAGAGCGACTTCAGTAGTGTTCATTAAGAAGCTCTCATTGACTATAATGCATTTCCCAAAGTCAAGCGACTTGGGGCGACTTGAGGGCAGACAAGTCGGTAGTGTGAACCGACCCTAAATCTCACGAAACGTGTCGAGCTATAGGAGAAATGTTTCTCTGCTTATATACTACTCATGGACATTATGTATTATTCTGTGCATAACTTCTGTTTTTGACTACTATAGTGATTTTTATCTAATAAATTTTCTATCTTTTTGAATAACATTTGTGTCTTCTAAAAGTTTGCCCTTAAAGTCCCTTTGTACCGGATGGTACTTACCCCTCTCTCTCTATAATATATATATACACACTATAATGGAGTTTTTTTTCTCCATATATGGTTCTTCTTAGATAACTGAGCAATACGGTGTTGCCATAGTAACAATAAACTACTCTGTGAAGGTGAACAGGATTTGGTTTTTTTACACTCTATAATTGCTTATAACTGAATTTTACAGTTATAAGCAACCAATTTTTTCTGAACAAAAACCATTCAGTGTTTACTATTGTGATTGGCCACAGCTAATAACATGGTACACATGGGTTGTGATTGGCTCTGTCCGTACCATGTGATCACTGTGACGAATCACAGAGCTCATCACAATATTACAGAATGAAAAACATGAATCAAAGCCATTCATTGTGTACAACTGTCATGTGATCTGCTGTGATTGGCCATAGCGATCACATGGTACCGGTAGCAGACCAGTACAGTGATCCGTCATCGGCTGTGTCTGGAGTGCGGCGCGCGAGAGGGTGTGATCCGAGGAGGACGTCATATGATGTCTTCCCAGGATAACAGGGCTCCGGCTCGGCCATCGTATTTCGACTGGCCGGGTGGGAGGAGGTTACTTTTTGTAGTTCAACAGCTCTGAAATAAAAACACAGCCAGGCAGCTAGCATTTTCAGAAGTAGGTGAACAGTCATAATAGCCCCATAGAGAGGGTTACTATAAGTCTAACTACAGGGTGGCAGTAGCCTGAGCGAAGCTTCTGAGTGACTGGTGGGAGGGGGAACAGGATGACCTGAGTTACTGAGGAGAGGGGAGCAGGGGGATCTGGTTGAAGTGAAGCTGAGAAGTCACTGCCGGGGGAGCTCAACTGCTTAGTCACAGCTATGAAGGGAGAACTGAGCTGCTGAGTAATTGCTGGTAGAGGGAACAGAGTGAAGTCAGTACCCCTGATCATCGCCACACCAGTCATATGAAGATGCTGTACTGCGTTGGCGACTCTGAAGAAACTACATAAAATTTGTTTTTCACAATTTTCTACCAGTGTGCAGTTTCCAAAAAATTGTGACAAAAAAAAAAAAAAAAAAAGACAGCTTCAAAAAAACTCACCATGCCTCTAAATAAATACATCGGACTGTCTACTTTCCAGAAAGGTGTAATTTGGGGGATATTTGTACTGACCTGCTATTTTTTGGCCTCAAGAAATGAGATAGACCGTCAGTACATCAGGACTGATCAACTTTCAAATATAGATATACCATAGTTTGTAGAATCTATAACTTTTCACACAAACCAATTATTATACATTTATCGGGATTTTTTTTTTTTTTTTAACCAAAGACATGTAGCAGAATACATTTTGGCCTAAGTTTAGGAAGAAATTAGATTTTTTAAAAATTTTTATTGGATGCGTTTTACAACAGAAAGTAGAAAATACAGTGGGGACAGAAAGTATTCAGACCCCCTTAAATTTTTCACTCTTTGTTATACTGCAGCCATTTGCTAAAATCATTTAAGTTCATTTTTTTCCTCATTAATGTACACACAGCACCCCATATTGACAGAAAAACACAGAATTGTTGACATTTTTGCAGATTTATTAAAAAAGAAAAACTGAAATATCACATGGTCCTAAGTATTCAGACCCTTTGCTGTGAGACTCATATATATAACTCAGGTGATGTCCATTTCTTCTGATCATCCTTGAGATGGTTCTACACCTTCATTTCAGTCCAGCTGTGTTTGATTATACTGATTGGACTTGATTAGGAAAGTCACACACCTGTCTATATAAGACCTTACAGCTCACAGTGCATGTCAGAGCAAATGAGAATCATGAGGTCAAAGGAACTGCCTGAAGAGCTCAGAGACAGAATTGTGGCAAGGCACAGATCTGGCCAAGGTTACAAAAAAAATTCTGCTGCACTTGAAGTTCCTAAGAGCACAGTGGCCTCCATAATCCTTAAATGGAAGACGTTTGGGACGATCAGAACCCTTCCTAGAGCTGGCCGTCCGGCCAAACTGAGCTATCGGGGGAGAAGAGCCTTGGTGAGAGAGGTAAAGGAGAACCCAAAGATCACTGTGGCTGAGCTCCAGAGATGCAGTCTGGAGATGGGAGAAAGTTGTAGAAAGTCAACCATCACTGCAGCCCTCCACCAGTCGGGGCTTTATGGCAGAGTGGCCCGACGGAAGCCCCTCCTCAGTGCAAGACACATGAAAGCCCGCATGGAGTTTGATAAAAAAACACCTGAAGGATTCCAAGATGGTAAGAATAAAGATTCTTTGGTCTGATGAAACCAAGATAGAACTTTTTGGCCAGAATTCTAAGCGGTATGTGTGGAGAAAACAAGGCACTGCTCATCACCTGTCCAATACAGTCCCAACAGTGAAGCATGGTGGTGGCAGCATCATGCCTTGGGGGTGTTTTTCAGCTGTAGGGACAGGATGACTGGTTGCAATCGAGGGAAAGATGAATGCGGCCAAGTACAGGGATATCCTGGACGAAAACCTTCTCCAGAGTGCTCAGGACCTCAGACTGGGCCGAAGGTTTATCTTCCAACAAGACAGGGTCTGAATACTTAGGACCATGTGATATTTCAGTTTTTCTTTTTTTAATAAATCTGCAAAAATGTCAACAAATCAGTGTTTTTCTGTCAATATGGGGTGCTGTGTGTACATTAATGAGGAAAAAAATGAACTTAAATGATTTTAGCAAATGGCTGCAATATAACAAAGAGTGAAAAATTTAAGGGGGTCTGAATACTTTCCGTACCCACTATATATGTATTTTTTTTTTTCAATTTATATAAAAAAAAAATTAAAAACCCAGTGGTGATCAAATATCACCAAAAGAAAACTATTTGTATGAAAAAAATGACATAAATTTATATTTGCACACAGTGCTGCAGGACCGCGCAAACTGCCAGTTATAGTAGCGCAGTGCTGAATAGCAAACGATACCCTGGTCATGAGGGGTAAAGACATCCGGAGATCAAGCGGTTTCCGGCAAGTGGGCCTTGGCACCCAACGGCCGCCTATTTGCGTGCATTAGTGCAAATACAGCTGTGCCGCGAGCGCGCACCCTGGCACAGTTGCCAGCGGCTAACGGAAAGTTCCTGCCCATTGTTTGCGATCAGGAGATCACCGATCATGTGATCGCCATAAGAGCCAATCACAGCAGTTACATGATCATAAACCCCGCCTCCCACCCCCTTTAAGGGGTTAGAGAAGCATAATTATAAGCAGTAATACTCTGAGGTGACCAAATACAGTACTGAACTGATCAGTAGATTTACTGGACTATTTAGTTAGAAATACAAACTGCAAGCCTTTTCTATGGGCCCCTGGTATTCATTTTAGGATATTTAAAGTGATATAAATTAAAATGACATGGCTTTAATCTTTGAAATACAGATTCAGCACATCATTTTGCCATAGGATAATAGGATTATTGGGACCATTTCAAGAGCTCCTTTTGGGTGTTGGGAGTTGTGGTAATAATGATGAGGAGGTATATAGAAAGAACAAGAAGTGATGACCTACACAGCAGACAGTTATGACATCATGTTCATATGAAAAGGGAGTATTCATGTTTATTACACTGAGACCAGACTAGCTGATCATTGTCATACAGCAGAGTGTCGGTCACCTCTAACACTGCATTGAACTGCGCCTTCAGTTCGAAGTAGGGGCGACTCTTGATGATGACGCGTTTCAAGCTCTTCTGCAAGGTTTGCACTCTGGCTTCAGCTGCATGGCATTGCCGGGTCACCCGCTGGTGCTCAAACTCGCTGCGCAGTCGCTCCTCCTCTGCCTCATTCACCTGTTACCGGGATCAAGGAACCAGAAATTACTAATTAAAAAAATATATATATATCACAAGAACCTTTTTCAATGCCAGATCTGTTCTGTATCAAAAAAAAATCACCAGTTAACAATATGATTTAAAGTGGTTCTAAAAGACAAGTTTTTTTTACCTTTCTGTATTCTATGCATGAAGGTAAAAAAAAAAAAAAAAAAACCTTCTGTGTGCAGCTCTCCCATCATACTTACCTGAGGCCAATCGTGATCCAGCGCTGTGCCTAAGAGCAGCATCTCTCTCTGCTCTCTTCTTTGACTTGGACCCCATACACACTATATGACTTTTGCTGTCTGATTTCCTTTAGATTTACCAAAACCATGTAATGGAAGGGCCTACCTGATTGCATACAAATTGAAACTCTTAAAGCGTTTGTTACCCCAACACTTTATATTCCTGATATGTGCCTTCTGTACCATGGTACTTGTGTGAGAAAGTCTCCTGTTCTCTTTGTATTGCTTCCTTTATGTGTAATCCCCGATGTTCCTTGCCAGTGCCAGTACATTTCCCAAGATGCTCATGCACTCTGCAGTGTAGTGAAGCATCATTGGAAATGTAGTTCCAAAACATCTGGGGTGCCAAGGTTCGCCATTACTGCCCTAAGACACACTTAACCCCTTCAAATCGCTGATCGCCGCCATTAATAGTAAAAAAAAAAAAAAAAATTATTAAAAAAAATGCCATAAAACTATCCCCCATTTTGTAGGTGCTATAACTTTTGCACAAACCAATCAAACGCTTATTGCAATTTTTTTTTTTACCAAAAATATGTAGAAGAATACATATCGGCCTAAACTGAGGAAAAAATGTTTTTTTATATATTTTTAGGGGATATTTATTATAGCAAAATGTAAAAAATAATGCGATTTTTTTCAAAATTGTCGCTCTTATTTTGTTTATAGCGCAAAAAATAAGAATCGCAGAGGTGATCAAATACCATCAAAAGAAAGCTCTATTTGTGGGAAAAAAAAAGGACGTCAATTTTGTTCGGGTGCATTGTCGCACGAGCGCGCAATTGTCAGTTAAATCGACGCAGTGCCGAATCGCAAAAAGTGCACTGGTCAGGAAGGGGGTAAATTCTTCCGGGGCTGAAGTGGTTAAGGTTTGACCTCATATTATATGATTTTGGTAAATCTAAAAGGAAAAAAAAAAAAATTTACAGAAAATTGTATAGTGTGTATCCAGATTTACAGACAGCAGCGGGAGTCATTGGTAAGGAGCTGGCGGGGGGCTGAGCAGGGTCGGCTCGGGACATGTATGAGTGCCCCCATAGCAAGTGGCTTGCTATTGGGGTACTCAGCAGGGGGAGGAGCCAGGAGCCCTGGTGGGGGACAGGAGAAGAAGAGGATCAGGGCTGTTCTGTGCAAAACCATTACACAGAGCAGGTATGTATAACATGTTTGTTATTAATCATTTCCCGCCCGGCCTATAGCAGATTGACAGCCGGGCGGTGGTTCAGTTATCATGACTGGGCGTCATATGACGTCCATCAGGATAACAGCCGCTGCACTCGCGTGGGGGCACGCATCGCAGCGATCGGTGGTACGGTGTGTCAGTCTGACACACCGCACCACCGATCTTGGTAAAGAGCCTCCGGCGGAGGCACTTTACCACGTGTCAAATCATGGCTGATCACGATGTCAACAGGAAAAGCCGTTGATCGGCTTTTCCTCACTCGCGTCTGACAGATGTGGGTAGAGGAGAGCCGATCGGCGTCTCTCCTGACGGGGGTCTGCGCTGATTGTTTATCAGCGCAGCCCCCCCTCATATGCCCAAACTAGACCACCAGGGAAGTTGGCAGGACCACCAGGGAAGGGAGCAACATGTGGATGTCCAGGTACGTACCCCATGGCCATCCACATGTGCAAATTATGCCCAATCTGTGCCAATCAGTGCCCACAAATGGGCACTGACTGGCACCATTATATAAAATTTAACATCAGTGATTCCCAGCAATGCCACCCATCAGTGTCATTAGTGCCACCTATCAGTGCCCATCCATGCCCATCAGTGCCCACCTATGCCACCCATAAGTACCCATCAGTGTCGCCTACGAGTGCCTAGTGCAGCATACCAGTGCCACCTATCAGTGCCGCCTATCAATGCCCATCAGTGCCCGTCACCAGTGGCACCTCAGTGGTGCCCATCAGTGCCGCCATATCAGTGCCCGTCATTGAAGAAAACGTACTTATTTACAAAAAAATTTAAACAGAAACAAAGAAAAAACTTGTTTTCTTTTTTTCAAAATTTTTGGTCTTTTTTTATTTGTTGCGCAAAAAATAAAAAACGCAGAGGTGATCAAATACCACCAAAACAAAGCTCTATTTGTGGGAACAAAATGTATTTGGGTACAGTGTTGTATGACCGCGCAATTGTCATTCAAATTGTGAAAGCTGAAAATTGGCCTGGGCAGGAAGGTGTCTAAGTGCCTGGTAGTGGTTAAAAAAAAAATGGACCTTTAGTATCACTTCAAGTTTCTGAGAACTAATATGCATTTTAGCTGATCTTTCAAGAAATGTGTTGCCTATGTCTGTCTTTTATTAAAGGATAGGTTCACTTTTTAAAAAAAATAATGAATGCACATTTTTTTTTTGCAAGTACAGTGGAACCTTGGATTATGAGTATAATCTGTTCCAGGAGAATGCTTGTAATCCAAAAGTACTCGCATATCAAAGTGAGTTTCCCCATAGAAGTCAATGGAAACTAAGAGAATTCGTTCCACATTGACTTCTATTGCATGCAATACTGCATGTGGCCAGAAGGGGGGGGGGGGCGAGAGCCTTGGAAATACACGCGGGACACCTCGGCTGAACTCAGGAACACTCGGGAACAGAGAGTGATTACAAGCATTTCCGAACCGTTCCGAGTGTCACCGGTGCCCCCCGCATCTCTGGCCAAATGCGGTACTGCAACGCCCATTGGCTTGAATCCTGCTCATTTTGTGAGACAACACTCGCAAACAGGATTTTTTTTTAAAAAAGTTGCTCGTCTTTCAAAACGCTCGTTAACCGCGTTACCTATAAACCAAGGTTCCACTGTAAAAAAAATATGCATTTATTATTATTTTTTGTTAGGAGCCTGTAAAGCATTGCACCTGCGAACAGCAGATGGAGGGCGCTATACAGGGCTCTTGCAGACTGTCAGTGTATCTGTCTGCTCATACTTCATACAATCAGGCAGATACACACTGACAGGAAGCATCAATGAACTACCTAGAGAGCTCAAAAGCGCCCTGGTAGTACATTGAGAAACTACAAGCCATCAGCCGCAAAGGCTGTTGGTACTTGTAGTGCACAGGAATCTGTGAATCAATGACACGGCCGTGTGAGTGGAGCTCCGCATGGCCGCGGTTTCTTTGAATTGTGAGGAGTGTGGGGAGAAGATCCCCGGCTCGCTGTCACAAGGAGGGAGGGGATCGGGGGAGGAGAGGGGTTAGATGATGAACATGTTACACCCTAAATCTGGGTTCTGAAAGGTGAACTTATCCTTTACGCCTCTCCATGTTGTTCTATGGTCTCGTGCACATGTAGGCTTTTAGGAGCTGTAAGTGGCATAGGTGTTTTCAAGCTGCAAAAAAAAAAAAAAAAAAAACCCCAGGGCCAGTGCATTCTGAAAACAGCTGTAAAAAACGCCTGATGCAGCAAAACACGTGTTTACTCTGTATACAGCGTTAAGCCGCGTCAAGCGTTTTTAAAGCTGTACTAATTGTGATATGGGAGTGGAAAATAGAAGAGGGCTGCTAAACGCTAAACGCAGCTAAACGCGCATTAACGCCAATGCAAAACGCTTCCAAAAAGCGTGTTTTTGCAGCCGTTTTTTTCCTGGCGCCGGAAATGGCTTTGCAGCTCGTTTTTTTTAACATCCTGAATGCATGAGGCATTTAGATCACTGGCAGTGATGCCCACCCTGCCTTTAAACAGAATATGTCACATTGCCCATTGAGAACACAGTGATACGTTCCCTTGACAGACCCCCATCTGCTGGTAATACCTTTGCCTGTGCTCCCCCCGCATTGCTATTCCTCTCTCAGAGCCAAAAGTCTAATTCCTGGAAGCTTTGACTTCTGGCCTACGCAGCAGCCGCTAAAATCGGTGCAATTTTAAAACGACACCATGAGAAATACCCGCTACCCCAGCCGGATGCCAACATCAGGAGGCTTCCCCCCGAGGGCTGGTACTGCCCGTCCTCTTACTTTGCAGGTAGCGTGGTTCAGCATTTCTTGCCATGTTGGGTCCAGTCTGTTCTTGTCAGCAGTGACACCCTGTTCAGCCACAAACACCATTTCCCGGGCAGCAGCGTGCATGCTGACCGCCCTCTCGTACCGCAGGGCAGCGCTGTGAGTGTCCTGCTGAGCCTAATAAGAAGAAAAGAAATCAAAATAAATTCTTCATACATACATAAATGCCCGGTCATATTCTAATTGTAAAACTACACCACACACCAAAAGTATTGGGACGCCTGCCTTTACACACACATGAACTAGAATGGCATCCCAGTCTTAGTCCGTAGGGTTGACTATTGAGTTGGCCCACCCTTTGCAGCTATAACAGCTTTCAACTCTTCTGGGAAGGCCGTCCACAAGGTTTAGGAGTGTGTCTATGGGAATGTTTGACCATTCTTCCAGAAGCGGATTTGTGAGGTCAGGCACTGATGTTGGACAAGAAGGTCTGGATCGCAGTCTCCGCTCTAATTCATCCCAAAGGTGTTCTATCGGGTTGGGGTCAGGACTGTGTGCAGGCCAGTCAAGTTTCTCCACCCCTAACTCGCTCATCCGTGTCTTTATGGATCTTGCTTTGTGCACCGGTCTAAATCATTTGGTGGAGGGGGGATAATGGTGTGGGGTTGTTTTTCAGGGGTTGGGCTTGGCCCCTTCGTTCCATGACTGGGCACCAGTGCACAATCAAGGTGCAAACAACACTCAGTAATCAGTGCAAACAAAAACCTGCTTTAAAATCTAAACACGGGATGTATGCGGACGGGGTGTATGCGGACGGAGGTAGGCGGACGGGATGTGTAGGCGGACGGGATGTGTAGGCGGAAAATGTGTAGGCACGCGGGGTGTATGCGGACGATGGGTATGCGGACGATGGGTATGCGGAAAATGTGTAGGCGGACGATGTGTAGGCACGCGGGGTGTACGAGGACGGGGTGTACGAGGACGGGGTGTACGAGGACGGGGTGTACGAGGACGGGGTGTACGAGGACGGGGAGTACGAGGACGGGGAGTACGTGGACGGGGAGTACGTGGACGGGGAGTACGTGGACGGGGAGTACGTGGACGGGGAGTACGTGGATGTTATTCACCACATCATTAGTTATTATCAGCCTGTCATGCGATTGAGATTTTCAACTCTCATCCCTAAAAATAAGGATCATGAAATATTTATCTGTAGAGCTGACAGTGCAAAGATCAGCAGACAAATCTTACCTCCTTGGCCAGTCTTCTGGCTTCATAGTAGGGTCTGGCTTTCTCAATGCAAGCTCCCAGCTGAGTGGCCAGAGAATTCAAGCGTCTGGCGGACTCTGTGAGAATTCGGCGGTAAGCGGTGCGGGCAACCTGCAGGGGGCGGTATAATACATGTGAATGTTTATGGCTGGAGCACCTGGACACAATTACAGAGAAGACCCCCCAACACTCACATCCAACTGCAGCTCCAGCTGGTTGATCTCCTCGCTGGCCTGGTTCAGACGCTCCAATTCTTCCTGGAGAGACGGCACAATGACAAATGTCACAATGCAGTAAATGCAGCAAAATGTAGAGAGAGACGGGGGTGAAAAATAACCAAATGTCACCTATAAATATGGGTGATTTTATTACAAGTATTGGTCACATCTGTGTGTCTTAAAGGAAGCCACCATTCCCAACACCCGTCCTCCATACTGGATTTATAGCAGTGCCAAGGACTTGTATTTCTGTTTATCCAGTTCTGTCAACACAACACAGTCCTGTCCGGCAGGGCAGGAGACTTGATTTTTCTCAGCTGCAGTTAAGAAACACTTACAGGTCTTGGCCCTCCCCCTGCCTGTGACTGGACATTGAAAAGAGAAGCAGCAGTGATGATCTAATTTCTCACTCTGCTCTCCCCTCCTATCAGTATGTCTCTTGTGAGCATATGAACACTGCAATAAAACTGACTGGCTCCTTGTGCTGCTTCTCCCTCTCCCAGTATAAGGAAATTCCTGAGGCTCAAATCAAGTCAATTACAGGTCCTTACATTTCTTGCATTTTTAAAGGTTAGTTCACCTTTTTAGAAAACAATGAAAGGGTGAACGCCCTACACTGGGGGGGTCTCAAAACTTTCTAAACAAGGGCCAGTTTACTGTCCTTCAGACCTTAGGGGAGCCACATAGGATCCGAACAAAGGCTTCAAGAAAATGCAATAACATCAGATGTAGATAGAAAAGTGTGTGACCCCTATAATGTCTGAGTGAAATCTCCTGTGTTACTTATTTTCTATATCTATATAGTGCAGGATATTATTCTGTGCTTTGCAAAGTATGATAAACCCTTGAGAAGAGTCAGTGTCCCGTCTACGGGGTGTATCACACTCTCAGCATCTCATATATACAGTTGTGCTCATAAGTTTACATACCGTAAACACTACATTTGGAGAGGAGTCAACAAGGCTTATGATGAAAGGTGCACCATCCCTACTGTGAAACACGGAGGTGGATCGCTGATGTTTTGGGGATGTGTGAGCTACAAAGGCACAGGAAATTTGGTCAAATTTGTTGGTAAGATGAATGCAGTATGTTATCAAAAATTACTGGAGGAACATTTGCATTCATCAGCCAGGAAGCTGCACATGGGATGTACTTGGACATTCCGACATGACAATGATCCAAAACACAAGGCCAAGTCCACCTGTCATTGGCTACAGCAGAATAAAGTGAAGGTTCTGGAGTGGCCATGTCAGTCTCCTGACCTCAATATCATTGAGCCACTCTGGGGAGATCTCAAACGTGCCGTTCATGCAAGACAGCCCAAGAATTTACAGGAACTGGAGGCTTTTTGCCAAGAGGAATGGGCAGCTTTACCATCTGAGAAGATAAAGAGCCTCATCCACAAATACCACAAAAGACTTCAAGCTGTCATTGATGTTAAAGGGGGCAATACACGGTATTAAGAACTGGGGTATGTAAACTTTTGATGAGGGTCATTTGGGTAGTTTCTGTTGTCATTATGATTTAAAAAGAGTAAACACAGTTGTATGATAATAAATGGCTTCAGACAAACACTAACCATGAGTGAAAGAAAAGTTTTTGTGTTATCATTCATATTCTCTGAAAAATGGCCAAGAAATCATAAATTCTGCCAGGGTATGTAAACTTATGAGCACAACTGTATACACAGACTGGGGCCTGTGTGGTCAGATACTGGTTAGCATATTAATATATTTTTGGGCTGTGGGAGGAATCCGGAGAGCAAACTCAATGCAGATCGTGTCCCTTGTGGGAACTGAATTCGGGACCCAGAGCTGCAAGGTGAGAATTGCTAATCACATAAATCACAGCCACTGAGAATGTGAAGAATGACAAGGACTGCACTGACAGCGCAGGGGAACGATGACATGCCCTGTAGCTAGAGGACACAGAGCTCCTCGTTAGTCTCCTTCAATGGGCATGATGTCATAGCAAGGTTAAAGGCACAGTCCATCTTTCTGACTAGGTTTCTTGTTACATCCATATTTAGGGTGTAATATGAACTATGGTCACATTTATTAACCCCCCCCCCCCCTTATCTGAACTGTGGGGTGCTTCTGCTTACAGAATCCAGCTTTTTTTTTTTTTTTTTTAAGCTTAGGGTCCAGGTGCATCCTCCATTCACTGAGATCTGTAATTGGGAATACTACTCTCTTAGAGCCCTTGCACACTGGGGCGGGGGGGCGGCGTCGGCGGTAAAACGCCGCTATTATTAGCGGCGTTTTACTGTCGGTATGCGGCCGCTAGCGGTTCGGTTTTACCCCCCGCTAGCGGCCGAAAAAGGGTTAAATACCACCGCAAAGCGCCTCTGCAGAGGCGCTTTGCCGGCGGTATAGCTGCGCCGTCCCATTGATTTCAATGGGCAGGAGCGGTAAAGGAGCGGTATACACACCGCCCTGAAGATGCTGCTGGCAGGACTTTTTTTACCGTCCTGCCAGCGCATCGCTCCAGTGTGAAAGCCCTCGGGGCTTGCACACTGGAATACAAGCAGTGGCACTTTCGGGGCGGTTTGCAGGCGCTATTATTAGCGCAATAGCGCCTGCAAACCGCCCCAGTGTGCAAGGGCTCTTAGAGCTAATCCTTTGATTACCTTCTCCAGTCCCATAACAGAAGCTCCATATCACTGTACAGAACTGGGGTGAAGGGAAGAACCTGTAGGAGTCTTTGCACCGCACTTGTGATGCTCTGCAGAGTCCAGTGCAAAACTGTAATCCTTCCAAGGTAGGAGTACAGCAGCAGAGCGTCTCTCCTGTGCTGGATCATATATCTAGTACGTGATTCAGCATAACTGGGCAGGGGGGGGGGGGGGGTGCTCGCAGGCTGTGCACCAGCTCTGCTGTGATTAGACACAGCACAAGCCGATCAGCGGGTGAAGGCCAATGATTGAATGAATGAAGAATTTGTATAGCGCTACAAATGCAAACTGAATCGCTTCTAGGCGGTGAGCACTGCTGGCACCCGCTGATAGGCGAAGGGGATGACAGGAATGTAAACAATGCAGAGCTCTATGTAAATAAGGCAGATCGCTGTTCTGTCAGTAGGGAGGGCATGGATCCTGTGTCTCTGCAAAGCAGGAACACAGGATCCATGCCTTCCCCCTAGTAAAAGCACCTCCTACACAAACACTGGTTAGGCATATAGTTAACCCTTTGATTGCCCCTGATGTTAACCCCGCCCCCCTTCCCAGCCGGTGCCATTAGTACAGTGACAGTGTATAGCAGTGATGGTGAACCTTGGCACCCCAGATGTTTTGGAACTACATTTCCCATGATGCTCATGAACTCTGCAGTGTAGTTGACCATCATGGGAAATGTAGTTCCAAAACATCTGGGGTGCCAAGGTTCACCATCACTGGTGTATAGTATTAGCACTGATGACTGTTTTAGTGTCACTGTTTCCAACAAAGTGTCAGTTAGTGTTCGATTTGTCCGCCGCAACAATCGCAGTTCCCACTATAAGTCGCTGATTGCCGCCATTACTAGTAAAAAAAAAAACCACATAAATATGTGGAATAAAGTTATAACCATTTTACACTGTGGAGCCTTTTTATGTTTTGGGGAACTCCTATGACAACTCTGTCAGGATGATCGGTTTATTATCCGCAGGGAGATCCTCAGATGACATTAAAGGCCCTGGTTGAATATAGAGCCACAAGCGCCATTGACCTCCTGTAGTAAGAGGTCTATGTGATCTGGTGAGCGAGTCTTTTTACCTTTGGTGGTGGCGGTGCTGTAATGATTCACTTATTTCAAGTGGGGGGATGGTGGTGATATTAACCAAGAATACATATTATCTCATCACATGTGGACTTTTATCTGATCACAATATACTCTGTATAGTTTTGGATTATTGGGACTGTGCTTATATCTCACAGAAGAGTTGCAGCTTGAACAATTTTATATTATTTTGTTTATTAGCGTGTTTTTTTTTATCTCTTTTCTGCCTTTAACCACTTGCCTACCGGGCACTTTCACCCGCTTCCTGCCCAGGCCAATTTTCGGCTTTCAGCGCTCTCACACTTTGAATTCAAATTGCGCGGTCATACAACACAGTACCCAAATTAAATAGAAATCACCACTGGGGTTTTTTATTTTTTGAAAGAAAAATAAAACTTTTATTTTTAGTTTCTGTTATAAACTTTTTGCAAATAAGTAATTTTTCTTCTTCACTGATGAGGCTGCATTGATTGGCAGTGATGATCGGGGCTCTGATTATCAGTGTAAATGTGTCCTGTAACAGGAAAGCCAGTTATCAGCTCTCCTTTCCTCAGACAGTGACAGCGCTGAGGAAAGGAAATGATAATAACCATTATTTGTTTACATATGATGAGCTGTGATTGGACACAGCTGATCACACGGTGAAGGGCCACTATGATTGGCCCGTTACCTCGATCTATGGTCCAAAGCACACAGTGATCACAGAGTGCCGCGGGGCAGGGTTCTAGGAGGGTGTCAATAGACGTCCTCCCGGAAAAGTGTGACCGCGCTGTAGCCGTCATTGGGCTATAGTGCGGTCGGCAAGAGGGTAGACTGAATGTAAAGCAGGGATATGCAATTAGCGGACCTCCAGCTGTTGCAAAACTACAAGTCCCATCATGCCTCTGCCTCTGGGTGTCATGCTTGTGCTGTCAGAGTCTTGCTATACCTCATGGGACTTGTAGTTCTGCAACAGCTGGAGGTCCGCTAATTGTATATCCCTGATGTAAAGGCTCAAGGTTTTTACATTCATGCATGCAGGTAAAAAAAAAAAAAAACACCTTCTGTGTGCGGCAGCCCCCATTACACTTGAGCCCCATCTCCATCCAGTGATGTGCATGAAAGCAGCGGCTCTCTGGGGTCTCTCCCTCCTCATTGGCTAAGATAGCAGCTGGAGGCACTGGCTCCCGCTACAGTCAATCACAGCCAGTGAGCCACTGAGAAAAGCACAGGGGCGGGGCCGAGCTGCACTCTGTGTTTGAATGCACAGACAGAGCAGTGGCTCGGGAGCGAGCCTGCTCAGGTGCCCCCATAGCAAGCAGCTTCATATGGGGGGGTGGCACTCAGCAGGTGGTAGGGGCCAGGAGCGGCAGCAGGGGACCCGAGAAGAGGAGGATCGGGGCTGCTCTGTGCAACTCCATTACACAGAGCGGCTAAGTATGACATATCAGTCTTTAATATCACTGTGATGAGGAATGGACTCCCTCCAGGAATACCTTCCCCTCAATTTATTCACTGCTATATATAATCCTACATGGAGACCCTCAAAGGATCACAGTGAGGGCCGCATTTTACAGAGGGGCCTTGGTGCCGTGCGGCTTCCACATATATCTGCAAATGTTGTGCAAATTGGACGGTGTAATTTGGGTTTTTATTGCATTCTAGCTGGTAAGCGTGCTGGGAAAACATTTGTTTGTGTGCCGTGACAAGGACACCCGATGAAGGACCCCACCGGATGTAAACAGAAGAGGTGAGAAGGATCAGGACTGGAGTGACTGCGGCTTTAGAGAAGAAAGAAGGATATTTAGGGAGGTCTTTCTTTATCCACTTTCCGCCAATCAATATATCGGTACGTCGCTTGACTTCAAGGTGTTGTACCGGGTTTGGCTTTGATTGGGTCTCCATATCGGTAACCTGGAAGCGATGAACTGACATCACTTCCAGATTAGCCGGATGTCTTCGGGGGGCCATTTTCAAAAGAATCAAAAGCATTCAAAAAATGAAGATCTTGTCGTTTTGAATGCTTATAAGTGCAAAGGGGGGATTTGGGGTCTTTTTGACCCCAGATCTCTCCATAAAGAGCACCTGTCACGTGCCTATTACTGTCAGAAGGGATGTTTACATTGCTTGTGACAGTAATAAAGTGAGCAAAGAAAAAAAAAAGTAAAGTGCCCCCCACCCCGTGCACACGCAAAGGTGAACACACGCATCAGTCTTGCACACGCAAGTACAAGATTTGGCCGTACTTCTCCTTTAACATTATCCTGGAGATCCGCTTTAACAGACAGGAATAAGATATTGCTCAGCGAGCTCCGTGAGTAGGATCGCGGGTCCCGCGGACTCGCTGGCCGCGTGGATACCCGCGATCGTCTCACGGAGAGGAAGAACGGGGAGATGCTGATGTAAACAAGCATCTCCCCATTCTGCCTAGTGACACTGTTATTGATCACAGCTCCCTGTGATCGGGAGCGTGATCAGTGATGTGTCACTCGTAGCCACGCCCCCCCCCCCACAGTTAGAATCACTTCCTAGGACACACTTAACCCCTTCCTAGCCAGCTAGTGGTTAAACCTTTAACTGCCAGTGTCATTTTTACAGTAATCAGTGCAATTTTATAGCACTGATCGCTGTATTAATGCTAATGGCCCCAAAAATGTGTCAAAATTGTCCGATGTGTCCGCCATAATGTTGCAGTCACGATAAAAATCGCAGATCACCATTACTAGTAAAAAAAAAGATTAATAAAAATGCCATAAAACTATCCCCTAATTTGTAGACGCTATAACTTTTGCGCAAACCAAACACTTTTTTACCAAAAATATGTAGAAGAATACATATCGGCCTAAACTGAAGAAAAAAAAAATGTTTTTTATATATTTTTTGGGAATATTTATTATAGCAAAAAGTAAAAAATAATGCTTTTTTTCAAAATTGTCGCTCTTTTTTTGTTTATAGCGCAAAACATAAAAACCGCAGAGGTGATCAAACACCACCAAAAGAAAGCTCTATTTGTGGGGAAGAAAGGACATTAATTTTCGTTTGGGAGCCACGTCGCACGACCGCGCAATTGTCAGTTAAAGCGACGCAGTGCTGAGTCGCAAAAAGTGCTCTGGTCTTTTGCCAGCCAAATGGTCCGGGGCTGAAGTGGTTACAGAAGACAAATCTAATACCTGTATTCGGGGATCCAGCTCTTCCTCTAACTCGCCTTCATCCTTCTTTCCATTGCTGAGGTCTTCAGCCGGCTTCTTCATGTCATTGCCACCGTCTCCCTCCAGCTCTCGGTGGCCAGTTGGGTGGTCCTCGGCTCCTGGAGTCGGAAGCCTCTCCTCACACGGGGGCCCCTCCCTGACCTCCATGATGGGACAGCTCAGAAGTGCATGGTTTCTTCAGCACTGCGGAACACAGAAAACAATATATAGGAAGACGGATACGGAAATGTCCTACTGGGCAGATGGAAACAGAACTCCACACAAAAGGTTGCATTTTACATTTTTTAAAATCTACTAGACCAGTGATGGAGAACCTTGGCACCCCAGATGTTTTGGAACTACATTTCCCATAATGCTCCGCTACACTGCAGAGTGCATGAGCATCCTGGGAAATGTAGTTCCAAATCATCTGGGGTGCCAAGGTTTACCATTTCCCAGGATGCTCATGCACTCTGCAGTGTAGTGGAGCATCATGGGAAATGTAGTTCCAAAACGTCTGGGGTGCCGAGGTTCGCCATCACTGTACTAGTGTATGTCCAGCTTTAGAATACAGCTAGCAATCTAATCAGAATGAAAGAAAAATAGACTCACACATACAGAGTGCGGTCGACTTACTAAAACTAAAGAGTGCAAAATCTAGTAAAGCTGTGCATGGTAGCCAATCGGCTTCAACTTGTTTAAATTAACCACTTTCCCACCAGTCACGTACCTGGTACGCCATTGGTCTTCAAGTGGCTGTGAGGTCTGCACCTGCAGGCATCATCCCGCTACCGTTTTTTTTTTTAGAGCTGGTCAACTCTCTAGTAATAGCAATCAGAGCGACCAACTAGCCGCTCGATTGCTATAATAAGCAGCAGGAGTGGACGCTCCCCCCCTCTCCCCCGACTTGCTCAGGCTCTTCTGTCGCAACCAGCATGCGCATCTCTCCTTTAAGAGTACCTATTGCTGTCACAAGGATGTTCATATTCCTTGCGACAGCAATATAAATAACAAAAACTAAAGCAATAGTGTAAAAATAAAAAAATAAAATAGCGTAAATGCCCCTGTCCCCTCCCCCCACACACACAGGCGAACGCACATGTCAGTCCCACAAGCACGCAAAATGTGATCATCCCACACGTGAAGCATCACCCTTAACGTCAGATCATAGGCAGTAATTCTACTACCAGACCTTTAAATCTAAAGTGGTAACCTGTAAAAGGATTTTAAAGCGTCGCCTATGGATAGTAAAACGTATGTAGTGTGTTGCCGTTGCACGGGCGTGCGCAATATTAAAGTGCGACATGTTAGGAATGTATTTACTTGGCATAACATCTTTTATATTTTACCAAAAAATTGTGTTATGTATTGTGTGTTTTTTTTTTTTTGCATTAAAATTCAAAAAAAAGTGTATTTTTTCCAAAAACATTACATCTACCGCTCACCCAACGAATTAAATTCAAAATAACAACAACAACAACAACTTACAAAGCCATCCACAGCTCTACCCCCAGCTACATCACTAACTTAGTCTCAAAGTACCAACCTAATAGTTCTCTTGGTTCCGCCCAAGACCCTCTGCTCTCTACAGGGCCTTTAAAAAGTATTCATACCCCTCGAAATTTTCCACATTTTGTCATGTTACAATCAAAAACGTAAATGTATTTTATTGGGATTTTATGTGATAGACCAACACAAAGTGGCACATAATTGTGAAGTGGAAGGAAAAATGATAAATGGTTTTCAAATTTTTAAAAAAAATAAATATGTGAAAAGTGTGGCGTGTATTTGTATTTAGCCCCCTTTACTCTGAAACCCCTAACTAAAATCTAGTGGAACCAATTGCCTTCAGAAGTCACCTAATTAGTAAATAGAGTCCACCTGTGTGTAATTTAATCTCAGTATAAATACAGCTTCTTCTTTGAAGCCCTCAGAGGTTTGTTAGAGATCCTTAGTGAACAAACGGCATCATGAAGGCCAAGGAACACACCAGACAGGTCAGGGATAAAGTTGTGGAGAAGTATAAAGCAGGGTTAGGTTATAAAAAAATATCCCAAGCTTTGAACATCTCACGGAGCTCTGTTCAATCCATCATCTGAAAATGGAAAGAGTATGGTACAACTGCAAACCTACCAAGACATGGCCGTCCACCTAAACTGACCGGCCAGGCAAGGAGAGCATTCATCAGAGAAGCAGCCAAGAGGTCCATGGTAACTCTGGAGGAGCTGCAGAGATCCACAGCTCAGGTGGGAGAATCTGTCCACAGGACAACTATTAGTCGTGCTCTCCACAAATCTGATCTTTATGGAAGAATGACAAGAAGAAAGACATTGGTGAACGAAAGTCATAAGAAGTCCTGTTTGCAGTTTGTGAGAAGCCATGTGGGGAAAACAAATGTCACCAGCATACCAAGAATCTCCAGAATAGGTCCAGAGCTTTAATCAGGGATCACAACGTTACAGCAGGATTGCAATGTTTCGGAGCCACGCAGGACCCCTTCATCAGGCATGTGACGTCACATGCTTGATGAAGGGGTCCTGTGTGGCTCCAAAACATTGCAATCCTGCTGCCACAATGTGAAAGCTGATTAAAGCTCTGACCCTACTCCTTGGTGTGCTGATGACATTTGTTTACCTTGACTTTACATGGTTCCAGCCGTTGGTCGCTGCAGCACCAATTTATATGCACAGCCACTCCTACAGTAACGTGTTCGTCGGGATTAGTACATTGAAAGCCAAGTGGGGAACACAGAAAACCTGTGGAAGAAGGTGCTATGGTCAGATGAGACAAAAATGGAAGTTTTTGGCCTAAAAGCAAAATGCTATGTGTGGCAGAAAACTAACACAGCACATCACCCTGAACACACCATCCCCACTGTGAAACATGGTGGTGGAAGCATCATGTTGTGGGGATGCTTTTCTTCAACAAGGACAGGGAAGCTGGTCAAAGTTGATGAAAAGATGGATGGAGCCGAATACAGGGCAATCTTACAAGAAAACCTGTTAGAGTCTGCAAAAGACTTGAGACTGAGGCGGAGGTTCACCTTCCAGCAGGACAACGACCCTAAACATATAGCCAGAGCTACAATGGAATGGTTTAGATCAAAGCATATTCATGTGTTAGAAAGGCCCTGTCAAAGTCCAGACCTAAATCCAACTGAGAATCTGTGGCAAGAGTTGAAAATTGCTGTTCACAGACGCTCTCCATCCAATCTGACAGAGCTTGAGATATTTTGCAAAGAAGAATGGGCAAAAATGTCCCTCTCTAGATGTGCAAAACTGGTAGAGACATCCCCAAAAAGACTTGCAGCTGTAATTGCAGTGAATGGAGGTTCTACAAAGTATTGACTCCGGGGGGCGCTATACAAATGCCCCCACACTTTTCACATATTTATTTGTAAAAAAAATGTGAAAACCATTTATCATTTCCTTCCACTTCCCAATTATGTGCCACTTTGTGTTGGTCTATCACATAAAATCCCAATAAAATACATTTACATTTTTGGCTGTAACATGATAAAATGTGGAAAATTTCAAAGGAGCATGAATACTTTTTAAAGGCATATATTCCAGGACTTTTCCCCCAGCCTCTTCCATCCTATGGAACTTCCTAGCCCAATCTGTCCGACTATCTCCTATTCTGTTTGCTTTTAGACAATCTCTGAAAACCCTTCTCCTCAGAGAAGCCTATCCTGCCCCCACCTAACGATTGTACTTTTATTTTCTCCATCAGCTCATCCCCCACAGTTATTACCTTTTCTATCACTTGACCCTCAGTCCTAGATTGTAAGCTCTAATGAGCCGGGCTCTCCGATTCCTCCTATATTAAAAATTCTATTGCAACTGTACAAACCCACCATGTTATTCTTCAGGGCCTCGGCTTTAATATATATATATTTTTTATATCGTGGATCACTTTATATATTATATCCACTTGAAGACCGGACCTTTTCTAAGACTTTTTGTAACAATAGATATTTTTTTGCTAGAAAATTTCTTAGGACTCGTATGTGTAATATATATATATATATATATATATATATATATATATATATATATATATATATATATATATATATATATATATATATATATATATATATATATATATATATATATATATATATATATATATATATACACATACGAGTCCTAAGAAATTTTCTAGCAAAAAAATACCTATTGTTACAAAAAGTCTTAGAAAAGGTCCGGTCTTCAAGTTGATATAATATATAAAGTGATCCACCATAACCATTTTAACCGCTTGCCAACCGTATAACTTACATATATGGTGGCAAGGTGGCTCTAGTACCTGATCCTGCACTTCCAGGACTGGGGCGTGCGCATGCTGCGAGCTGATAGGGGGTATGGCGGACTCTATGCCCACTGGAACCTACCCATGCTTAAGTGCACAGGCAGAACGGCGGTCTGCCTATGTAAACAAGGCAGACTGTCATTCTGTCAGTACAGAAGACATGTGTTCTGTGTTCCTGTAAAGCAGATACACTGATATATGCCTTCCACCAGTAAAAGCACCTCCCATAGTACACTGAAACGCTGGCAAGGCTCACAGTTAACCCCTTCCCTGCCAGTGTCATTAGTACAGTGGCAATGCAAATTGTTTTAGCACTGATCACTGCATTAGTGTCACTGTTTCCCAAAAAGTGTCATTTAGGTATCCAATTTGTCCGCTGTACAATCGCAGTGCTGCTATAAGTTGCTAATCGCTACTATTACTAGTAAAAAATATCCCAGTTTGCACTGATACTGATACTAGTATCGTGCCGATACCAAGCATTTGCACAAGTACTTGTACTTGTGCAAATACTCCGATACTTGACCAGATACCTGCGTCCTCACTGTAGCAGGCGGGGGGCGGGGGGGGGGGGCTGAGCAGCCTTACAGATGATTGATACGTTCAGTTACAAGCAACAATCTCCCTGTATACCTTGTAATAAAGCAGCTGACAGTCACTTCTCCTCCTCCCCCTCCAGCGGCTTTCAGCTGTTTTATTCAAAGGTATACAGGAAGGTCGCTGTTTGTAACTGTCCGCACTGATCATCCCGACTGTCCCGTATCCTCCTATGGCTCCGCCAGCTCCCTGGGTCTGCTCTGGTCCCCCTCTGTGCTCCTCCGGTCTCCCCCTGTGTTCTCCTGCGGCTCCCTGGGTATTCCTTTAGGTCCTCCGCCGGCTCTCCGGGTCCTCCTGCAGCTCCCCAGGTTCTCCTACAGATCCTCTGCCGGCTCCCCGGGTCTGTTCTGGTCCCCCTCTGTGCTCCCCCCTCCCCCAATCTGTCAGGATGGAGAGCGGAGGAAGGAGCTGGTAAATCTGTCATTTACCGACTCCTTCCTTTTCTGAATGAGTGACTCTGTTCATTCATAACTGAGCATTGTAAACCATGTTGAATGGCTGTCTCCTCTCCAGTGCAGCTGAGGCTGCAGAGAAAGGGACCAGGGAATCTGTGTCCTCAGTCCACTTCCCTGTCTCAAAGGGGAGATGTTGGGGGTCTGCTTAGACCCCTGATATCTCACCAAAGCCCCGCAAACAGGGCTGATAAAAAATAAAGAAAAAATTGCAATTAAAAAAAAAAATGTATTTAAAAAGGTTGAATTCTAACAAAACAAAAAAAAAAAAAAACACTGACCCCCCCCCCCCCCCTCCCAAAAAAAAGGTATTATCTACTGAGACAGTCCACGCCTCATCGGTGCTGTGTATTAGTGCCACTGTCGCATGACAGTAAAAAAAGTGGTATCGGTACAACCCTAGCACAAACCAATCAATATACGCTTATTGAGATTTCTTTTTTTTACTAAAAAACCTGTATCAGAATACATATTGGCCTAAATTTATGAAGAAAATACATTTTTTTTAAAATTGGATGTTTTATAACAGATATATTATATATATATATATATATATATATATATATATATATATATATATATATATATATATATATATATATATATATATATATATATATATATATACATATACATATACATATATATACATACACACACACTTTTTCCCCGAAAATAAGACCTAGCGTGATTGCCGGTGATGGCTGCAATATAAGCCCTACCCCCCAAATAAGCCCTAGTTAAAGTCCTTGTGGGTCTTATTTTCAGGGTAGGGCTTATTTTTGGGGAAACAGGGTAGGGCTTATTTGGGGGGTAGGGCTTATATTGCAGCCATCACTGACAATCACGCTAGGTCTTATTTTTGGGGAAACAGGGTATATAAATTTTTTTTTTTTTTCAAAATTGTTATTCTTTTTTTGTTTATAGCGCAAAAGATAAAAAAACCGCAGAGGTTATAAAATACCACCAAAAGAAAGCTATTCGTGGGGAAAAAAAGGACATCAATTTTGTTTGTATACAGCGTTGCACGACCGCGCAATTGTCAGTTAAAGTAACACAGTGCCGTATCGCAAAAAATGGCCTGGTCAGGAAGGTGGTAAATCTCCAGGAGGTCAACATAAAAAGTATTTTTTACCCAAAAAGTACTATAACGCCAAAGAAAACGTATTTTCCCAAAACATCCTCTTATGTGATGTACAACTTTCCATCAGTATCCCTCGGGTGACTAGAGGAGGCTTACCATAATATTCTGACTCCTCATTACTGATTCATAAAAGGCTTTTTCCAATAGTCTCATCTGTGGTACGTCTTCCAGGGACACGCCTTATATCCTCCAGCGGGTGATTTTAACCCCTCCACTTATTTAGCTCCACTCCACCGTGTTTTTTTTTTATATTATAATCTTCATAGGGCGTCCACCTTCTGTGATACCCCAATCAGATGCTGGCGCCGGGCAGGTGAACATGTGACAACCTTCCAGCCCTGAACTAATCTGAAGGTACAATTGTCTGAGCCACAAGATTATTAAATGCAAACCGCTTACACCTGCCGGATTATCACCCGTCCTTAACCACTTCCATACCGGACCAATTCTGGCATTCCTCTCCTACTTATAAAAATCATCATTTTTTTTTTTTGCTAGAAAATTACTTAGAATCCCCCCAAATATACACACACACACATACATATATATTTTTTTAGCAGAGTCCCTAGGGAAAAAAAATGGCGATTGTTGCAATTTTTTATGTCACACTGTATTTGCGTAGCAATTTTTCAAATGTGATTTTTCTGTCGTTTTTTTAGACTTTTATAAATTTAAAAAAAAAAACAAAAAAAAAAAACACAATATAATATAAATTTACAATTTTTTTTTATAATGTGAAAGATGATGTTATGTTTAAAAAATTGCGCAGACTCATGGAATGGCGCCAAACTTACTTAAAAAAATCTACAAGTTACCAGCTTAGAGTTAAGCCTTGTACACACGATCGGATTTTCCGCAGACAAAGCGTCAGACTTTTGTCCGAAGGGCGTTGGCCCAGGAACTTGTCTTGCATACAAAAACGGCACACAATTATCGGCCAACAAAACACGAACGTAGTGGCGTACTACGTGAAATTTCAGCTCTTGAGCGCCACCCTTTGGGCACCTTCTGCTAATGTCGTGTTTGGTGAGCATTGATTCCGAGCATGAGTGTTTGTGATTTGGATTTTTGTCTGACGGATTTGTGTACACACGATAGGTAAATCTGACAACAGACATTTGTCTGCGGAAAATTTATAAGCCTGCCATCCAACATTTGTCCGCGGAAAATCTGACAATTGTCCGATGGAGCGTACAAACGGTCGGATTTTAGGCCAACAGTCTGTCAACACACGATTCCCGTCGGAAAATCCGATCGTGTGTGCGAGGCTTTACAGCGAAGGTCTGGAATTATTGCTCTCGCTCCAACGATCGCGGAGATACCTCAAATGTGTTTATAACGCTGTTACATATGCGGGCGTGACCTACGTATGCGTTCGCTTCTGTGTGCGAGCTCGAGGGGGGTGGGGATGGGGGTGCTTTAAAAAAAATAAAATAAAAAATATGTTATTGTTTATTTTATATTTTTACACTTTCCCTTTAATTTTTTAATCGTTTTTATTCCTATTACAAACATTCCTTGTAAGAGGAATAGAGCATGACAGGTCCTCTTTATGGAGAGATGTGGGGTCTATAAGACCCCACATCTCTCTATGCTGAAAAGTCTGAGATAAAAAATCAAAATCAAATCTCAGGCTTTCCAGCAAAAAACAAAACAAAAAAAAAAACAAAAAGCAATGTTTACATGACGTCTGGCCTCTGAGGGTTACAGAGATGGCCAGGGACCATCTGGTCCACCACCAGCTCTATGGTAAACTGGCGGCGGTGGATTCATTCCCCGACTCACCGATCGCACGGGCGAGCCGGGAGAAGCACCGGAGGGCGGGACTTCACTTCCCACCGCCTGTAAAATCAATCAAGCGGCTAAACAGCCGCTATGATGGCTTTTACTCTGCAAAGAATCACCAGCTTGAAAAAAAAAAAAGAAGATATCTGGATGATGCCTGCAGCTGCCGCCTTCATCCCGATATTTCCACTCAAGGTCCAGGACACCACATGATGTCGTTTGGCAGGAAGTGGTTAATCATATCTCTGTACCTGATCCCGAGGATGGGGGCGGAGTGCTGACACCATCAGAACCCAATCACAGCCCGGAGTGACAGCCTTATTAATAGACTTAGGCTAAAGCTGTCAACTACCGCTTAAAGCTGAAATGTAATCTGCTTCTTTTCTACCTACCATGGATCCTCCTCCCCCCTCATCAACATACTAATTAAATAGTCAAACCCTGTTTTCATTACATAACTTACTTTGGAACCAGTGATGTCATAGACAATGTAGGCAGAACATGGCTGGTGGGAGGGGCCAGCAGACACCACAGCACCCTGCCTCAGTAGTCCTCCCAATAGCCCCCAGCCCCTATGTAAGCAGTGGGCGGGGTCCTGGGAGGAGTTATGCAAATAGCAAGATGATTTGATGGGTGGATATCAGTCTGGAGGAGTGGGTGTTGCCAGGCAGGCTATATTTGCATACAGACCACCCTAGGTAACGCCTACATGTGATGCTGAACCTCCAAGAAAGGACTGAAATGCAGTGCATGAAAGAGGCAGGGCCAGGAACACTCAGGCTGGGGAGGAAAGTGCTACATGATGCTGGACGTCCTGCAGCCGGGAAACGAGGTTGGCTCTGACTTGCTGCATTGAGATCTAGTGGGACGAGCTCCCGATCATTTCACTGCTAAGAGAGCCAATCACAGTGGTCACATGATACAGAAGTAAGGCATTGATGGGTTTTAAAAAAGGGATGCGCCGATATATCGGCCGCTGAAAATTAATGGCATTCTGCCGATAGAAAAAAAAAAACGTTGCCAACAATGGCATGCTGCTCCCATTGGCGCTAAAACGCTTCCCATTGACTTCTGCGCTAAATGGCCTCCCAACGACTTCAGCACTAACGTTTACATAATTGATTAGTTGGCCGATTATTGTATTGATTAATTTGACTATTTGTTATTAGGCTTAAACGGAAAAAAAATGTGGTGTATAAATTAGTTAATATGTAAAGTTTTTAAAAAAAGCTATTTAATTCTTAAATATCTATATACAGTGGTAAATATAAATTACCAACTATATGGTTAGGGAGCAAAATCTCTAATCCACGCTGAGAATAACAGACAGAAGAGAGATATACTGTATATATTATTAGAGGAGATATACTGTATATACTGTTAGGGGAGATATACTGTTAGAGGAGATATACTGTAGATACTGTTAGAGGAGATATACTGTAGATACTGTTAGAGGAGATATACTGTAGATACTGTTAGAGGAGATATACTGTATATACTGTTAGAGGAGATATACTGTATATACTGTTAGAGGAGATATACTGTATATACTGTTAGAGGAGATATATTGTTAGAGGAGATATATTGTTAGAGGAGATATACTGTACATACTGTTAGAGGAGATATATTATTAGAGGAGATATACTGTAGATACTGTTAGAGGAGATATATTATTAGAGGAGATATACTGGAGACACTGTTAGAAGAGATATATTATTAGAGGAGATATACTGTATATACTATTAGAGGAGATTATTAGAGGAGATATACTGTTAGAGGAGATATACTGTAGATACTGTTAGAGGAGATATACTGTAGATACTGTTAGAGGAGATATACTGTTAGAGGAGATATATTATTAGAGGAGATATACTGTAGATACTGTTAGAGGTTGAATTTGGTAAACATCATTAGACTCAAAAGATTTTTTCTTTTTTCTTTATGTAACCGCTTCACCCCCAGACGATTTGGCTGCTCAATGACCAGGCCATTTTTTTTTGCGATTCTGCACTGCGTCGCTTTAACTGACAATTGTGCGGTCGTGCGAGGCTATACCCAAACAACTGACGTCCTTTTTTTCTCACAAAAAAAAGCCAGGAATGCAGAACCCACCATTGCCATCAGTGCAGCCTGATTGATTCCCATCCATCTGCAGCCTTGGAGGGGACAGGGAGGGGGGCGGGACGAGCACCAAAAGATTACATACAGGAGAAACTCCTGTTTACATGGTGGCCTCTTTAATACAAAGTCCCGCCTCCTTTGATGGACAGAACAGTCGTCCAATGGCACTACAAAAATGCAAAAAACGCACTACACGCTTTCCTGCAGCTTCTCCATTGAAGTCTATTGAACCAAAAAAGCACCGTTTTGCGTTGAAAAAAGTCCCTGACCCTTTCCAAATACGCAGCAGCTGAAAAAAGCGTAGATGTGAACGTGTGCCTTAGGAAACCATGTAAATGAACTGTACTGTGTTTCTGCAAAAAGCACCAAAAAAAAAAACTCACATACTGTAGGTGTGAACCCGGCCTAAGATGTAAAAAAAGACGACAAAAGAGATGAGCTTGGGCGTGTTATTTGGATATACCGTATTTATCTGCGCATAACACGCACCTTCACTTTAAGAGGGGAGTTTCAGTGAAAAAACAAAAACAAAAAAACTTACATTTTAAATAAAGAACTGTGAAGCAAAATAAGGATCAGTGCCTATCTGCAGAGCCCCCCATTACCAGGAATGCAGAGCCCCCCACTGCCGGGAATGCAGAGCCCACCACTGCCGGGAATGCAGAGCCCACCACTGCCGGGAATGCAGAGCCCACCACTGCCGGGAATGCAGAGCCCACCACTGCCGGGAATGCAGAGCCCACCACTGCCGGGAATGCAGAGCCCACCACTGCCGGGAATGCAGAGCCCACCACTGCCGGGAATGCAGAGCCCACCATTGCCGGGAATGCAGAGCCCACCATTGCCGGGAATGCAGCGCCCACCATTGCTATCAGTGCAGCCTGATTGATGCCCATCCATCTGAAGCCTTGGAGGGGACAGGGAGGGGGGCGGGACGAGCGGCAAAAGATTACATACAGGAGAAACTCCTGTTTACACGGCGGCCTCTTTAATACAAAGTCCCGCCTCCTTTTATGGACAGAACAGTCGTCCAATGGCAGCACAGGAGACGGGACCTCCTATTACAGAGGCCCCCCGTAAACAGGAAATTCTCCTCCTGTATGTACGGCACTCGTCCTTCCTCCTCCCTGCCCCTTCCAAGGCAGCCAGCATATATATCTTTTGTGGCCCCAGCGCTGGGAGATTGTTGGGGGCCACAAAAGATATATATGTCCACATAAACAGGCAGGCTGTTTTGATTTCATAATCGATTCGTTGTTTCGGCCCTAAATGCCTCCCATTGACTTCCGCACAAAATCGCCTCCCATTGACTTCAATGCAAAAACGTCAGCCATATTAATGATATATATTTTTTTAAATGTCCATTTCAGTTTTCAGCCAAGTGCATCCTGAATTTTCGCTTCCGGTGCACCACTAGTGAAAACAAAAGCCAGGATCTGCTGAGTAAATACAGCTGCTGTCAATAACAGGCATGACACAGCGTTTATAAACATTGTTCAGACACAAATAACGATACCAAAGAAACATTGTTGCTTTTCTACTTGTCGTTCATCTCTGCGAATCAGAGAGAAGAGTTTTAAATTCTTATATGATGTTAAAGCCCCCCCCCCTATTTAAAGCGGTCATCCTGTACTGTGCAATTGTTTGTCAAAATTGAAGCCTCTAAATACCTTTTTTTGAAGTATCTCCAGGTCGGTCACGTGACTCCCAGCCGCTCTAATACTCCGGTCCAGGCCTACAGTGGGACGGCCTGAGATCTCCCTCTGACATCAGCCGGAAGGTCACATGACCTCTGACCTTGCCGCTCGGCCCCTTCCGCTGTAGCCCTGGATCGGAGTATTAGAGCGGCCGGGAGTCACGTGACCGACCTTAAGATACTTCACAAAAAAGGTATTTAGAGGCTTCGATTTTAACCACTTCCCACCTGCCATATAGCAATACGACGGCCGCAAAGAGGTTTCAGTATCCTGACTGTACGTCGTACGACGTCCAGCAGGACAAGCCGCGCCCGCGGGAGCACGCAGCATGGCGATCGGTGGTGTGGTATGTCAGTCTGACACACCACATCTCCAACTCTTGGTAAACAGCCTATGACGTAGGCTCTTTACCATGTAATCAGCTGTGACCAATCACAGCTGGTCACACCGTATACAGGAAGTGCCGTTTATCGACTTTTCCTCTATTCACGCTGACAAGGCGCGGGTAGAGGAGAGCTGAGCTGCGGCTCTCCTGACTGGGGGGGGGGGGGGGGGGGGTTGTCTGCACTGATAATCAGCGCATTGATGATCAGTGCAGACCCAGTAGAGCCCACCAGGAATGCCCACCCATGACCAACGTGCAAATCAGTGCCCATTAGAGATGCCAACCAGTGAGCATTAGAGATGCCAACCAGTGCCCATTAGAGATGCCAATCAGTGCCCATCAGTAATGCCTGCCAGTGCCTCATCAGTGCCGCCTATAACTGATCAGTGAAGGAGAAAAACGTACTTATTTTTGAAAAAACACAACAGAAACAAAGAAAACCTTTTTTTTTTCAACATTTTCGGTCTTTTTTCATCTATTTGTGGGGGGAAAAAAAAAAAAAACATAAAAATTGTTTGGGTACAGTGTTGCATGACCGCGCAATTGTCATTTAAAAACGTGACAGCGCTGAAAATTGTCCTGGGCAGGAAGGGGGAGGGGGAATGTCCTGTATTGAAGTGGTTAAGAAACAATCACACGGTGCAGGATGGCAGCCATTTTTTTTTTCATTTACGTTGTTTTTACTAACAGCAGAGGGGGGTTGGGGGAGCCAGGGATACAGACTCCTGAGCTGGAGGGGACTGGGAAGAGCAGAGAGGTGAGCTGCGGATGACGGAGGGACGTAAACTGACCACAGTGTCAGGGCTCAGCGGCCATGATATACCGTGGTCAGTTTACAGGGGGGGAGGGCAGAACCAGGCAGGATCAGCCGAGTATTTTACAGCTTCCGGGGGGCAGAAGTTACACAGCACAAGCAATGTGATGTTTAATCTGCTATAAGGGAACAGGATCTCCTATATTTTAACGTTACAAACATTTTAATTAAAGCAACCTGACAAATAAGAAATACAAAAGAAATGAAAGCGAAACTTTACTCAAAAAGTAAAGCCCCGCTGACAGTTTTTTTTTTGGGGGGGGGGGGGGGGGCAGGAGTAAACAAAGATTTTTATTGGCTCCCACTTTCGCAATCCTCGCCTAGGGGAGAAATTCTGCCCCTTGCCACACCCACTCCCGGGACACCTCACTGCAGGACCATTCACAACGCTTCCTGCGAGCTCGCACATGTGCAGTGGGGAACCGGCTGTGGTTTCAAGATGGCGGTGAGAAGGACTGGCTGTAACAAGACAGCACTGGATCCCTGGCACATGTGAATACCTGATTTTTCGAAAAATCGCCAGCGACAGTATTTGTAGATGGTGACTTTTAATAAAGAAAAAAAAAATTAAAATTTCTTTTAGTAACCCTTAGCTTGCCCCAATTCACTTCTCCTTCCTCCTTTTCTTCTCAACTATAATTTTCCTGATTTTTCTTTTTTTTTTTTGTTACGATTTCCATGTTATATATTCATTATTATTTAAACTTTTTTTTAAAATACCATCTTTTTTTGCACTGTATCAGAATCATAATTTTAGTTGCATTTTAAACCCCCCCCACCGCCCCGCGCTACATTTGGTATACAGTCTCACAGGGCGTCTTTTGACGTCCGTGTGCGGGCATCACAGCAGCTCATTAACATGTGATTGCTGTGTCCAATCACAAATGATCACACATGTAAACATCACAAGTCTTTGCCTATCAGTGGCTCTCCTTCCCTCATACAGAGCCCATGTGTGAGGGAAGGAGAGCCGGATCTGTGGGGGGAGCAGTGACTACAGTTCTTACAGTGGTACACAGCGCCCTGATCATCAGTGCCACCTCATCAGTGCCGCCTCATCAGTACAGCGTATGAGTGTTACCTCACTAGCATCCATCAGTGCCCTGATCATCAGTGCTACCTCATCAATGCCCTGATTATCAGCGCTGCCTCATCAGTGCCCATCAATACAGCTTATCAATGCCCTAATTATCAGTGCCACCTCATCAATGCCCTGGTTATTAGTGCCACATCAATGCCCTGGTTATCAGCGCTGCCTCATCAGTGCCCATCAATACAGCTTATCAATGCCCTAATTATCAGTGCCACCTCATCAATGCCCTGGTTATTAGTGCCACATCAATGCCCTGGTTATCAGTGGCCATCAGCACAGCTTATCAGTGTCACATCAATGCCCATCAGTACAGCTTATCAGTTCCACCCTATCAATGCCATGGTTATCAGTGCCCATCAGTACAGATAATCAGCGCCACCTTATCAATGCCATGGTTACCAGTGCCCATCAGTACAGCTTATCAGTGCCACCTCATCAATGCCATGGTTATCAGTGCCCATCACTACAGCTAATCAGTGCCACCTTATCAATCCCATGGTTATCAGTGACCACCAGTACAGCTTATCAGTGTCACCTAATCAATGCCCTGTTATCAGTGCCGCCCCATCAGTGGCCACCAATACATCTTATCAGCATCTCATTTTTTTTTTCTTTAAAAGTCAGCAGCTACAAATACTGCAGCTGCTGACTTATAAAATATGGACACTTACCTCGGCTCTCGGCTACCATCTTCGGTAAGGGAATCAGGAAGTGAAGCCTTGCGGCATCACTTCCTAGTTCCCTACTGCGCATGCGCGACAAACGCTGCGCAATCCCACTGGTCCCTGCTGTCTTCTGGGACCTGTGTGTCTCCCAGAAGACAGCAGGGGGGGGGGGGAGAAGGCGCCGGAAGTAGCGTAGATACCTGCGGGTGGCCCGGCAATCTATGCCTGGAAGTAGGGCTGGGAAAAAAAAAAAAAAAAAAAAAGATTTTTTTGGGATTTTTTTTTTTTCCCCTGCACCGGTCCCAAGGCGCTGCGGGCATGAGTTTTTAGGCGAGGCCGCGGCTTCAGCCTAGTCCGTGAAGCCGGACGCCGCGGACTAGGCCGAAGCCGCGGCCTCGCCTAAAAGCTCATGCCCGCAGCGCCTCGGGGCCGGCGCGGTTTCCAAAGAAAAAAAAAAACAAAAAACTCGATTCGAATCGTGAATCGAGTTTTTTTTAAGAGAATCGAAGATTTTTTTTTTTTTTTTTTAGAAAATCTCCCAGCCCTACCTGGAAGTGGGAGGAAAATACCTGGATTAGACAGATATCTGCTCCCCCCTGAAAGGTGCCAAATGTGACCCCGAAAGGGGGGGGGATTCCGAAAAGCGGAAGTTCGATTTTTGGGTGGTGATCCGCTTTAAAGAGGACATATTATACAATAAAATGTATACTTTTTATCTACATGCAAAAAAAAAAATGAAAAAAATGAAAAATTATTTTTTTTTAAATACTGGTCCCAAAAAAAAAAAATAAATAAAAAAAAAAGAAGAGAGAGTGTTGGCCCCTTAAGCTTTCAATGGGAGTGCGTGAAATACATGAATGCTTTTGAATTATTTTTGTCTGATAATTAGCAAAGAACGATAAAAAAAAAAAAAAAAAATTAAAAAGAAAAAATGCTCAGGCCAAAAATGTTAAAGCACAAAATAAAAAATAAACGCTCGGGCCAGCAATGTGCGCAAAAACGTCCACGTACAAAAAAAAAAAAAAAAAAAAAAAAAAAAAAGAAGACGCTCTTCTCAGGTGTAATTGAGGTCTCTCGGGGCGTTTTACTGAATGACGTCCGTTGGCAAAGTGCGTTTCCGGCTGCGGTGGAGCCCTCTAGGGCGGTTCACAGCACTTGCGCGCGTTTTCCCGCACCGCCCTCCGCGGACGCACGCAGGCGACATCCATTTTTAATGGCCCTTCCACACATCTAGCAGACGCGTTTGCTGGCCCCGCCCCTAACACATGGTAGCGCCGCACAACGCGGTTTGGTGAGACGTGATTTTAACGTTTTTTGTGCGCATTGGGCAGCCCATTGAAATGAATGGACTGTCGGGAACGCGCCTTCGATGGTGTGCGCTGAGGAATCCCAACATACGGAAGAGCCTCATAACACAGACATTGGGGTGATCGATTTCTATCCAAAGCACGATCTCTGCCAGTTCCGACCGATGGGACGCTGAATGAGCCCCCCCCCAGTGACAGGTCCACTTTATTGTCCCTCCCCCCAGGAATACACCCCCCTCCCCCACCCTGGGGGGACTACAACTCCCAGCCAGCTCACACAGGAAGGCACACTGAGCAATACTGTCCCCACCCCCACTGCCAGGCATGCACTGGCACCACCACACCCAGTACCCAGGTCACATGACCACCCCCCCCCCTGCCACCCACCTGTGTCTCTCCATGTGGCATGACTGACGGGACCTCCTGAGTGACGTCACCCGGCCCCCAGTGACGTCACCCGAAGCTCCCCCCAGCCTCGCCGCCGTCTGTTTGTTGCCGTTGTTGCCTGGATCTAGGCAGGGTAGTGGCTAGTTCCCATCCTGCAGATCAACCCTGTGACGTCACAGGAAACATGTGACCCGGAAGCAGGAAATCGAGGGGCGGGAACGTGAAATGAATAGAAGTGAATAGGAGGCTGCGAGCAGAGCAGAGCACACGTTTTCACCCTGAATCTGCTGGATGGGAACTGGTCGCAACCATCTAGGCAGCGCCTGGCGGCATCGGAAGCGGAAAGGACGGAGTACCGTCACAATCAGCATAGGCGACGGCCATCTTGGTACACCCCGCACTCGGGGGAAAAAAAACCCCGATACCCGGCCTACTGCGCATGCGCGATGCTCGGCTGAAGTGACGTTGCCCCGCGGCCATCTTGGTACACCCGCACTCGCCCGCAGTAAGCCTAGAGTTTGAAGTCGGCAAGCGGACATCTTTATACACCCACCAGAGGCTTGCTTTTCATAGTTGTTTTTTTTTTTAACAGTAAACTCAGCTTATATAGCGAAATATGGAATTTAGAAGTCCGTAACACTGTTTTGATGTTTAATTTTAAAAGCAGCAGCAAGCCTGCTGCTCTCACAGGTTTGCTGATGTGACAGAACACCGCTGATTTTAAAATTCAACAGCAGAACAGTGTTACGGACTTCTAAATACTGTATTTCACTATATAGGCTGAGTTCACTGTTAAAAATAACTGTGACAAGCAAGACTCCGGTGGGTGTATAAAAATGTCCGCTTGCCGACTTCCAACTTGGGTGTACCAAGATGGCCGCAAGGCAACGTCACTTCGGCTGCGCATCGCGCATGCACAGTAGGCTGAGTAGTGTCTTTCTGATGGGTAGCGGCTATCTGATAGAACACCGCCGCTGTCCTATCAGATAGATAGCCGCTACCTATCAGAAAGTGCAACCGACGTGACGTTGCATTGCGGCCATCTTGGTAAACCCGTACTCATCCGCACTAAGCCTACAGTCTGAAGTCACGAAGCGGACATCTTTTTACACCCACCAGAGTCTTGCATTTCACACTTGTTTTTACCAGTAAACTGAGCTTATATAGTGAAATAAAGGATTCTGAAATCCATGACACTGTTTTGGTGTTGAATTATAAAATCAGCGGTGTTCTGTCCGATTAGCAAACCTGTGAGATCAGCAGGCTTGCCGCTGCTTTTAAAATTCTACCTAAAAACAGTGTGACGGATTTCTAAATACTATATTTCACTATATCAGCTCAGTTTACTGGTAAAAGTAAGTGGGTGTACCAAGATGTCTGCTGTATTTGTGCAGCGATTTTGCAAACGCAATTTTTTTCTTTAACTTGCTGATCAGTCATTGTACTGCAGAAGCCGATGTGCGTGCCTAGCGGCCGCTATCTCCGCTCCACAGAGAGCCATTAAACAAGGATTGGTGATAAAGCATCAGTGGAAAGGAGAAATGTTTTTCCCATATTAACTCTTACAGGAGAGAATTTCCCTTCCTAGGGGTAGATTTCGTTTGTAAGTTGGATGTTTGAAAGTAGGGTCCTGCCCTATATACTCTGCAGAAATTTGGGCCTTAGGTGTTGTTGTGGCCACAACACTGTAAGCCCTCACAGGGCCCTGCTGTGAAATATTAGATCAAGAATTGTAATTACATGCCCCTGTTGAACGGCTCCTACTTGCAAACGGAAGGAGACAACAGGAAGTGAGATGAAATCTACCCCTAGGAAGGGAAATTCTCTCCTGTAAGAGTTAATATGGGAAAAACATTTCTCCTTTCCACTGATGCTTTATCACCAATCCTTGTTTCACAAAAAACCCCAAATTGTCAAAAAACATTTGTCATTGGGACAAAAAGTGAGGTGAAATCTTCTGAAGAGGAGCACAGACAGCAAAACAAATGTCACAGGGGTGATAACCCTTCCCTATGTTTTCCAAAAAGCCTAAAATAGATTTTTTGGCTGGAGCTACACTTTGAAAATGTACCAGTTCAAAATTACAAACAGATTCTTCTTAACAACAAACCTACAGTCCCTGTCTTGTTTGCACCGCCTGTATACTACTGTTCAGAGTATATAGGGCCTGGTGGCCCCACACCTTTCCTTATTTTAATTTGGGTGCGGGGTTCCCCTTAATATCCATACAAGACCCAAAGGGCCTGGTAATGGACTGGGGGGTACCCATGCCATTTGTCTCACTGATTTTCATCCATATTGCCATGACCTGACATTACATTAAACCCGCAAGCAGTTTTTAATGACTTTTATTACTTTAAAAATGTCATTTTGGTGCAGGGACTGTTCTAAACACAGGAAACATGCGCCACTTTACAGGCATACTATAGACACCCCCCAGGTACGATATTTAAAGGAATATTTCACTTTTTTTTTTCACTTTAAGCATCATTAAAATCACTGCTCCCGAAAAAACGGCCGTTTTTAAAACTTTTTTTTTGCATTGATACATGTCCCCTGGGGTAGGACCCGGGTCCCCAAACCCTTTTTAGGACAATACCATGCAAATTAGCCTTTAAAATGAGTACTTTTGATTTCGAACGTTCGAGTCCCATAGACGTCAATGGGGTTCTAACGTTTGTGTGAATTTTCGGTCCGTTCGCAGGTCCTGGTGCGAGGGGGGTGCTCGGCTCATCCCTAATGTGGACGAGGAGACCTGGCTCGTAGTCTCCACTCTTATTCATCCCAAAGGTGTTCTATCGGTCAGGGCTCAACCCGATAGAACACCAGTCAAGTTCCTCCACCCCAAACCCGCTCATCCATGTCTTTATGGACCTTGCTTTGTGCACTGGTGCGCAGTCATGTTGGAACAAACTGTTCCCACAAAGTTGAGATCATTAAGTTGTCCAAGATGTCTCGGTATGCTGATGTCCTAAGAGTTCCCTTCATTGGAACCAAGGGGCCAAGCCCAACCCCTGAAAAGCAACCCCACACCATAGTCCTCCATCCACCAAATGACTAAATGATTTGGACCAGTGCACAAAGCAAGACATGGATGAGTGAGTTTGGGGTGGAGGAACTTGACTGGCCTGTATTTTTTGGACAGGAGCCAGTGGTGGGACCCTGACCGGTCTGTGGATATCTGCCCCATATGCCCCATACGCCTCATACTGCGATGCACTGTGTGTTCTGGCACATTTTTATTGGAACCGGCGTTAACTTTTTTTCAGCAATAGAAGAGCTAAAGTAGCTTTTCTTTTCGATCAGTTCAGCCTTCACTCCCCACGTGCATCAATAAACCTTGGCTGCCCATGACCCTGTTACTGGTTTGCCAGCTTTCTTTCCTTGGACCACTTTTGGTAGGTCCTGAGTCCTGATCATGGAAGTCTGGGAACATCCCACAAGAGCTGCAGTTTTGGAGATGCTCTGACCCAGTCATTTAGCCATTACAATTTGGCCCTTGTCAAAGTCGCTCAAATCCTCATGCTTGCCCATTTTTGCTGCTTTAAGCCTGTTATCCAAGGGGTTTCACAGGGACACATAAACTAACCATTGTACTCAGCAGAACTGTTATTTTAGGCACTTTCTGTTACTCCTATCTCTCTTTCTTCTCAGGACTTCCTCTTGGATATGGCTATGACAGAGGTTAATTGCTTCCTTGATAGAGACCACCTTATTCCCCATATGGCAACTAAAGCCATAGAGGAGTATCTGAAACTGATAGGACAGAGATACCTCAAGGAAGCCATTGGTAATGTATCCACTGTGCACTGCTTGCCTTAGAGGAGCCTAGACACACTGCCCATTTTGGTGGCCAGCTAGACCTCCTGTGATAAATTAGTTGCAAACTGCAGTGTCCTAAAGAATCTTACTCCAACATTTCATATTCTTGATATGTGTATGTTGTACCTTGTACTTGTGTTAAAAAGTATCCTGTTCTCTTCGTATTGCTTCCTTTGTGTGAAATCCCTGGTGTTCCTGCCAGTCTCTCTGCTTTCCTATCTCAAACTGACCACGCTATGCATTAGAGCACCTATCCATCCCGGTGTGGTCAGTTTTCTGGCTGTACTGGGAGAACGGCCTGCCTGTCCTCCAATCATCTGACTTGTGCTGACCCCCCCTACACACACACACACACACACACACACACACACACACACACACACACACACACACACACACACACACACACACACACACACACATTCTCTGGAAAGATCAGTGTACTGCTGTTTTTTCACCCCCACCATTCTAAGCCTCTTCTGCAACTGTGAACAGAGGTCATGTAATCTTTTATAACAAAAAGGGGAAAAAATGATTTATAGCTATGGTTGCCTTAAATTTCTATTTTTAACTGAATGGGTTGCTTTACAAGGTTCACATATACTTTAAGAACAAAAGAAAATTGCTTACCGATAAAAAGGGAGAAGGAAGAAAGAGATTTTTAGTAAAAAATCAGCACACATTACACAAATTAACACTTGCTAGGCACTCACTTAACCCCTTGATCACCCCGAGATGTTAACCTCTTCCCAGCCAGTGTCATTAGTACAGTGATAGTGTATAGTAATATCACTGATCACTGTATTATGGTCACTGGTGGTATCAGTTCCCACTCAGTGTCAGTTATAACTAAGCTTCAGGGGCAGAGCAAACCATGTTGGGGGCGTTGCCTGGTGGTAGCCCAGGCTAAGGTAGTCTCTCTCATCATCACACAACCAACTGGATGTGTGGCACCAGGGAGTCTCTCCTTCTATCCCCCAGTATCAGTTACTGTCAGATTATTCGCCACACTATTACAGTCCCACTATAAGTGGCTGATCACCGCCATCACTAGTATATATTATATAGTATACATATACCATAGTTTGTTGACATTATAAGTTGTGCACAAACCACAGCATCGCCTATGGAAAATATAGGGTGCCGAAGTTCATTGTCTGTTTGTTTATGGGGGTTTGTTGTTTGGTTTGTTTACGGGAGCAAGTAAATTTAAAGCTTGACATGTTGGGGATCTATTTGCTTCGTGCGACCTCACCTTTTATATTTTACCAGAAGTAATTATATAATAGATTAGTACCTCTGCTTTTGTGATTAGGACTATTCCTTCCAGGAATTTGGGGACAAAGGCTGCTAAAACGGGCAAATTCTTCAAAAAAGGCATCACCATCAGGCTCTGGGGATCCTGGTCATGCCTCCTCAGTGCCATCCTCTCCGGAAAAACCAGATGGGGCTGAACAGGGTGAGTCAGTGGGACTGTCAGGTGCTACAGCTGCCTCCAACTCCCAGCCTCTGCCTATATTACTGAGAAAGTTCTTTCTTAAGCTCTCATAGGTTTGGAAGAGCTTTTCTTCCCAAGGTGGAAGGAAGCGTGGTAGGTCTCCCTCCCCCGCCCTGGGTCCTCAGGCTACAGAGCAGCAGTGGCCAATGGAGGATGAGTCCACCAGGGGATAAAGAAGAGGGACAGACTGATGATTCCTCTCCTATTTAGCCTCACAATCTGAAAAATTGCTAGTTCAATCTCTTACACAAATGGTTCATTCAGCATTTAAGTTGCCCTTAATGGAGCCGGCTGGAAGGCCTGTTTCTATCTTGGGCTCTGCATTCCTTTCCTATCCATCCTTTGTTGGAACAGCTTATATATGAGGATTGGAATCATCCAGATAAGCATTTTCTTCCTCCTAAAAAGTTCTCTGCACTTTATCCCATGGAAGAGAGATTCACCAAGAAGTGGAGTGTGCCAGCAGTTGATGCTGCTATCTCCTGTGTGAATAAAAGTCTAACTTGTCCGGTGGACAATGTTCAGATGTTCAGCGATCCAACGGATAAGAGGCTGGAATCTTTATTGAAAACCTTGAAAACCAGCGATAGGCATTTGTCAATTCCTAAAAGATCAAGTGAAGCAGGTACTCAGGGTTGTTCCTGCTCAGCAAGCTCGAGACTTAGCCGAGCTGCCAAGGGCATTATGTTTTGCAGTTGACGCTATTAAGGATTCTAGTCATCAGGGCCTCGCGCCTTACGCTCCTGTTGGTGCATATGCGTAGAATCCTGTGGTTGAAAAAATTGGTCAGCCGAGGCGCCATGCAAGAAGCTTTTGGCTGGTTTCGGTTGTTCGGGGATGATCTGGACAAATACATCCAAAAGATTTCAATGGGAAAGGGTATTCTTTTACCAGTTAACAGAAGGAGTAGGCGTCCTTCTTTTAAACGGGCTTCCATTCCAGCGCCAGGGGCATCAGCCTCTAGGCAGTCACGACGGTCTCCGCCGTCAAGGTCAAGAGGGAAAGCTCAAGGTCAAGCCCAGGGACACAAGAAGTCCTGGGGGCGGAAACCTACTAAAGAGTCCCAAGGCCTCCTTATGAAGGGGCGCCCAAGCTCGATTGAGAGGGGGGAGGCTTCTGCAGTTCTCAGGAACTTGGCAAGAGGAGATCCAGGACAGATGGGTCATCTCTACTATATCTCTAGGTTACAAACTAGAGTTGCGAGAGTTTCCATGGCCTCATTTTGTGAAGTCAAGCGTTCCCAAAGATCCAGTAAAGAGAAGGTCTCTGTTTCTGGCGCTAGACCGGTTGTTGTCTCAAGGGGTGATCATAAAGATTCCCACAGAGGAGCACGGGTTGCGGTTTTATTCAAATCTCTTCACGGTGTCAAAGCAAAATGGGGATGTCAGACCCATCCTAGATCTTAAGGGTCTAAATCAATTCCTAAATATCCCCTATTTTCGCATGGAGTCAGTCCGGTCGGTAGTCTCCACCCTACGGGGGGAGAACTGCTAGCGTCAATCGACATCAAAGATGCATATCTGCATGTGCCTAAAAGGATTTTACAGGTAAGCTGTTACAAAAATCCTATTTTTCAGTGAAAAGGAATTTAAAAAGACACGCGGCCACTCACTGAAATTGGAAGAGAACCTTAAACTGCGTAGAGGGTTCTTCGCTGTTAGAACCGTAAGGATGTGGAGTTCTCTTCCATAAGCAGTGGTATCAGCAGGGAACGTTGATAGTTTCAAAAAACTTTTAGAGGGGCACCTTAACAATCACAACATACAGGGATATACAATGTACTATTGACATAAGCACACTCACACACCGCAGGTTGAACTGGATGGACTGGTGTCTTTTTTCAGCCTTGATAACTATGTAAATTGTAAAACGTATTCCAAATCCCCAAATGGGAAGTACATAACTTTTATGGATAGGAAAGGATCTTATGACAGTGGTGGATGTAAAGATGGGAGAAGTAATGAGAAAAGGAGGAGATATTCACATTTTATTTTTATTTGTGGATGACATGCTGGACTGCCCCTGGAGGACCTTTTTAGTGACAAGTATCACATGTATGTACTCTTTAGCGGACGTGTACAGTGACTGTGGAACACATGGTCCACTTCTTGGGGCCTCTGCTGTTTGGAATGATCCATGTTACATATATGGACTTTATTTAGCCTGTACTGTAATATTCCACTTCATTGGGCTGGATGTCTTCATTTTCCACTAAATACATTCTTCTGGGATCTTCTTTGTGGATCACTTGTTGATAACCTTCGGAAAACTATCTTGCAGGCATCAGTGGTTGGATGTGTCTGCCGTGTCTATATTACTTTACTTGAATTCATCTACAGTAGTGAAGATAACTTGGTGGACAGATCTGATTTTACCAGCTGACTAAAGGACCGTACACACAATCAGAAAATCGTACAAAAAAATACCGCTTTCGAAACGATCCTACGATTATCTGATCGTTAGTACACAGCTTTCGTCCGAAATTATCCGAAGGGACAAACACAACATTTTTTCTCGTACGATACCAGAACATACGATTTTCATTTAACCAGTACAACTTTTGTCTGAAAACACAAAACAAACACAATACAATATATTATATCACTTTAGATTTTTTTACTCTGTTGTTCGAGAATTTTTAAATGTTAGTAACCTCTTCATTTTCAATATGAAGACTAACGGGAAAAAAAAAACAGATGATCAATCGTCCGATAATCTCATTGTGTGTGCCAGATTTAAGGTCTTGTGTCTGTAGCATCTCTCCCCCCCAATTTCCACGAGCATTTGAGTGACCCCTAGTGGCTGGGTGAGCTGACATTTACCCGAGGGCTGAGTCCAAAGCTAAAAGGGATTGGGAAACATTGAGCGTCAGTCACTTTTAATTTTTTTTAAAGGAATTTATTGCTTAGCACACAAGGAGAGAGGAATAAGGGCTGTAGGTACCCAAATGCAATACTTAACATCTCCCAGCAGAGTCACCTGGCCCCTGCGGATATCCAGCTCCAGGTTATTATTGTGTCCGCTGACATCAGTTTTGGGGGTTATTATTGTGTCCGCTGACACCATGTTGGGGGTTATTATTGTGTCCGCTGACATCAGTGTTGGGGGTTATTATTGGGTCCACTGACACCAATGTTGGGGGTTATTATTGGGTCCACTGACACCAATGTTGGGGGTTAGAATTGCATCCACTGACACCAATGTTGTGGGTTAATACTTTGTCCACTGACACCAATGCTGAGAGTTATTATTGCATTCACTGACAACAATGTTGGTGGAATAATATTGAGTCCACTGACACCAATGTTAGGGATTAATATTGTGTCCACATCAATGTCGGGTGTTAATATTGCATTCAGTGACACCAATGTAGGAGGCTTTTTTTCCATTTACTGACACCAAAGTCGGGGTTGTTATTCCTTCCACTGGCACAAATGTCGGGGCTTATTATTACCACTAACACAAATGTCTCCTGTGGGTATCCAGCTTCAGGGTATTATTGTGTCCACGGACACCAATGTTGGGGTTATTATTGTGTCAAATGTCAACAATGGAGATTTTGTGATGAACCGCATTCCCTATTTGCATTAAATTAAATTAAAATGCACAGTGCAAAAACATACGCAACCACTAGGTGTCCGATTCGGCCCAAAATTTATAAAATGGGTGCAACTCTTGTACCAATCTCCATCAGCAAGGGTACTAGCGAACGGATGGCCATCTGACCAATTCCTGTTATCTAGGGGCACGAGACAGGGGTGCCCTCTGTCGCCTCTGCTGTATGCATTGGCGGCAGAACCCCTGGCCGTGGCCATCCGGGCGCACCCCGAAATTAAAGGGCTTAGCCGGGGAGATGTGACCGAAAAAATCAGCACCTACGCAGACGACACCCTGTTATACCTGGATGACTCTGAGAGCTCCTTGCCCCTTGCACTGGACCTTATAGAAAGATTCGGTAGGTTCTCCGGCCTCCGGATCAACTGGGACAAATCCCAGATACTACCCCTTGACAGCTACCCGCAACCCAGGGACAGGGCCGAACTACCCCTGCAGAGAGTAGACACTATAAAATATTTGGGCATAAAAACCACAAAAGACCCAGCAGACTACGAGACACTCAACATAACCCCGCTGTTTGCAATGCTTAAGCACAAAACACAGGTGTGGGCCCGCCTTCCACTGGGAGTAATGGGACGAATCAACCTGACCAAAATGGTCCTCCTACCTAAAATTCTCTACATGATTTGGCACTCGCCAATATACCTAGTGCTTAGGCATTTCAAGCTGATGGAAGCCATCATAAAACCATTCGTATGGGGCAATAAAAGACATAAAATAGCTTGGCAGAAACTTAAAAACCCCACGGACCTGGCAGGAATGGCTGTGCCGGACTTTAATGCTTATTACATCGCAGCGCAGCTATCCCAGCTATTTCATGTGGATAAGACAGATAGGGAAAGATTTCTGCACTTAGTGTGCCCAAAGAGGTCCCAGGCATCACAAGATCCACTAACTGTAATAACGGGGAAAGCCACAGGGGCAGACAGGAACACCAACCGTAAAACACTACCCTACCACTATACCAAAATATGGAACCTGTCCATGCATAGACTCCAACTACCGACGATTAACGAATTCACTCCTCTGTGGCACAATTCAAATCTCCCTGAATTTGATTCGCTACCAGGCAGTGAACTGTGGAGCTCCAGAGGGATTATTTATCTACTACATATAGTACACCACGACAAGCTAAAAACGTTCGATAGGCTAAAAATAGAATACATGCTCCCAAACCAAATGCTTTTTAGGTACATGCAATTGCGTCATGCCTTTTATACACAGTTCCCCTCGGGGGAATGTCACATGGTAAGCAACCCATTAATGGAAGCAGTGAAATGCCCTGACCCAAAAAAACTAATCTCTCAGTTCTACTCAATGCTAACGACACCTTAGGCTACTTCATCAGCCTACGCCCTGAAAACAAGGTGGGAAGGAGAGGTAGGCACACTGGCAGATGACGAATGGAGCGACGCTCTAGACGCATGCAAACTAGTGTCCCCCAGACTGTCAGACCGTCTGACCCAACTGTTCATTATCCACAGAGCATACCTCACGCCATTAAGACTGTCCAAATACAGGGGGGATCAGTCCACAATGTGCACAATCTGCAACCAAACTACCGGAACCTTTTTTCATTTATTGTGGCAGTGCCCCCAAATCCAGGCGTACTGGGCACAAGTGGTAAGATTCCTTCATGACACAATGGGCTCCCCTGTAACACTGCAGCCCAAACTCTGCCTATTGGGTATTTTATCAGACCCCGAAATAAATAAATTCCAAAAGGTCTTCGTGCACGAAACACTCTTCTCTGCTCGAAAAGTCATTGCTAGGGCCTGGATGAGACCTAATCCTCCGGAGCTCTCGCACTGGCTGGCTGAAGTCAACAATACACTACCCTATAAAAAATTGATTTATATACACAGAGGCTGCCCCCTGAAATATGAACAAATATGGGACAAGTGGACACAGTCATCTGACACCTGTACTTAAAATACAAACTAGGTAACAAGATAGCCCGGGGACCAAACCCCCCCCCCCTGGTCACGTACACTAAGATACTACAACATGACCAAGCCAAATTAGCACAACAAGACAAATTAGCCTTACATGCATACCATGGGTAAGAAGGTAACCAAAAGGAAGAAAAAGCTGAGACATGGGTTATAGCACTGAATACAACTTTATTCATATGTTTTGGAAAATGCAATGTTGTTTTGTTTTTTTTTGTTTTTTTTTTTTTGTGGTTTTCACAGGGTACACCATACTCCTTTTCTTTTCTTTCTTTGTTTTTTGTTAATCCTCAATAAATCTGCATGTAATGTCACAAGCTTTGACAGAACTCACCCGATTTAACTACATTGCTAGAAATATCACAACTATGTTACGTGCAAGGCCCAACAAACCGAAATAATACCCTTACTAATGTATAACCTGAAGATATTACAATGTATTTGTTCACAATGTACCTCTGTAATTCTTTATTTTTTTATGACAAATAAAAAAAAAAACTTTTCTGATTAAAAAAAACCACTAGGTGTCCCCATTTGCTGTATATGACTTCTGGGGGTCATTAACATCTGGTGAGTAGGCTGAGTGACCGGCGTGGGTGGAGGAAAATTTCAGTCACTTGATTGTTGGATTCATGCCATCATTGCACTTTTGGAAACCATCTAATGAAGGTTTCTTGGACTTCTTTTCACTTTTATCACTCATTTGAACTATTATTGGACATAATATTTGAATATTTGTCACTTCTTAAATACTAGTTGATATCTCAATGCACATTCATTATTTGTCTGTTTTAATATATTATTTTATCTACCCACTGGGGACACCTAGTGGTTGCGTATGTTTTTGCACTGTGCACTTTAACCTCCCTGGCGGTATGATTATGTCAGATTTTTGATGCTGAAAGCGGTACATTGTTTCGCATGGACAGTTGGTGTTTTATATTGTAGGCCTGTAATTCTTAGGAATAATTCTCTTAAATCTGTCCAAACAAGAGTCGAGTAGACATCCTGGGTATGATAAAGTTTGAAAAACACTCATAAATTATAATATTATAAATAATTATTAAAAATAATAACATTTATTCAATAATGTAATCAACTCAAAAACACTGAAATGTGCTCGGTTGCAGAATTGTCGCTGTCGTAACTTTCAGTGTCTGATGACGAATTTCCCCACAAATCTCTATCGCTCAATTCTGCAAGTGTTCTAAATATCGCTGTTTTCTAGCTGGTCTAATACGCTTTTGACGTAAAGGGACATTTTTTGGTTGCCATGGACATTCTCCAGTTTCCAGGCAGAAAGAACAGTGTATATATAATATAAAAGTGCATGCAGGGCATTGGACAAAGCACTAGGGACAAAAGGGATGTGAAATGATTTGATACACTGTAATCTTCCAGATTACATTACTGTATTGTATGTATTCTGTTTTTTGCACTCTTTGAAATTTCCCGCCGGGCCCTCCCCCCCTTGCATTACGCCGCTCGCAGGGAACGGAGCCCGGCATACAGAGCATCGGGCAGAAGACACAGCCGCCGCACACAGCGGGGGGACATCGCAGGATCCTGGGGACAAGTAACTTTCCCTGGATACTGCAATGCAGCCCCGAGTGTGGCTCGAGGTTACCGCTCTTGGTATGAAAAATTCACCCCGAGCCAAACTCAGGATTGGGGAAGGGATCCCCGCCCCAGGTGGATGTATGGACACGAGGCTCTCCTCGGAGCATGAATACCAGGTGCAGGCTAAGCATATATCAAACGAAGCAAAGGGAAAATTCCACACTCGGGATTACCGCTAAGAAGGTTCATTTAATTTAATGCAAATAGGGAGCGCGGTTCATCACAAAATCTTCACTCATAGGTTTCAACCTCACAAGGAGCAGATCCTAAAATAAACGAATTAGTTTACTATTTGCTCGGGTAGGGAATAACGCCTAGCTATTCCTCTGTTCATACAAATGACACCAATGCTGAGAGTTATTACTGTGTCCTACTGACACCAATGTTAGGGGTTAATATTGCATCCACTAACATTGGGGGTTATTATTGTGCCCACTGACCGCAATGTTGAGGATTATTTGTGTGTCAACTGGCACCAATGCTGAGAATATTGACTGTCGGTTGGTGCTGATTTCCTGGACAAGACCAGAGCAGAGGCAATGTTATGGTTATATAGGAAAATGTTATGTGTGGTCATTTTTGGAGGGTCACTCCACCCAAAACATTCAGTAATAGATGGAGGAGCCTTAATTCCCCATTATTAAGTTCTCGGGGGGGGGGGGGAGGCAGAGTGAAACGCATTGGAGGGGCATGGCTTGGTTGGAGCCCGGGCTGAGGCTGGCATGTGCCTCCTCACGGGTTTTGCTGTGATGTGCGACTTTTAGGACTTTCTTTTAGGACTTTTAGCACTGGTGGACCTGGTGGAGCCTTGAGCGGTGCCTGTTATTTCTGTTGTGGGTCACATAGATGGAGGAGCGTTATACTACCTAACTATCTCATATGTTGTGATGAGATGTCTGGAACTGAGATCCCAGATCTTCACATTTACTCCAACCATTACATGGAGGGATGACTCTCCCAGATGAGCGATTCATCGGATGGTGCATGCAACAGGAGAAATGGGAGCACCTCCTTGTGGGCAGGAATAGAGCAAGGAACTATTGTAAGGTGATGATACTACAGGAGACATAAGAAGCCATGGGCGACTTATGCTGCGTACACACGGTCAGACTTTTCGTCTACAAAAGTCCGACGGACGCCGACGGACTAAAGCTGGCTGACAATCCGATCGTGTGTGGGCTTCCCCGGACTTTCAGCGGACTTTTCCAGCCGCAAATCTGACGGACTTTAGATTTGAAACATGCTTCAAATCTTTACGCCGTAACTACGCCGGACCCGGAAATCCGCTCGTCTGTGTGCTAGTCCGACGGACAAAAACCGACGCTAGGGCAGCTATTGGCCACTGGCTATCAACTTCCTAATTTTAGTCCAGTGTACGTCATCACGTACGAATCCGTCGGACTTTTGTGTGATCGTATGTAGGCAAGTCCGTTCGTAAGAAAGTCTGCCGCAAGTCCACCAAAAGTCTGACAAAAGTCAGTCGAAAGTCTGTCTGACCGTGTGTACGCGGCATAAGACCAGCAGACTCCACTTTTAACTGAAATATCACTTTTGGATGGACTGGCCCTTTAATTGTACAGGTAATACAAAGGACATGGCGGAGGGAGTGTATGTAAAACCCCCCAGTGCTGCCGACATATGGAATACATTAATGGGTTAAAGGCTATGCAGACCCCAACAATGAACTTCTCCTATTTTGTCCAATAAAACAAAAAAAAAATACCTGCCAGAAATCCATTAAGCCTGTGTGTTTCCGTGCTCTGTGCCTCTGCTGCACTGAAACCTCAAGCATTGTTGTCAGCCCTGCTGAGTTCTCCTCTATAGACTACAGAACACCTGCCCCTTATGTTATGAAGATCAGGTGTCCTATAGTCCTAACACACTTTTTGCCCAAGGGTACCTATGGATGCATTTCCATACATAGAGTATGGCGAATGAACTTTGTCACCCTAGGACAGGAAGTATGTTACTGGCAGGATCATCAGATAAGAAACTAATGTGGCCACCACATCTTAGGACTGGTAAACTGTAATATATTACATTTTTACTGCCTCCTTCTTCAGGTGGGCATACTCTCCTTCCTTTCACTCTCCTGACACTCTCCTCCATTAAAACCCAAATGAACATTTCATTTAAAGCGGTAGTAAACCCAGCCATAAAACAGTTTAATTTCCGGCACGTGCTGGAAATGCAGCACTCCCATTGGTTGTGCTCTCAACCAAACTGTCAAACCATCCAATGGCTGGTATCATAATTGATCACATGTGCAGCATCATGGCAGTTGTAGATTAAACAGAGGCAAAGATGGCAGCTTCCTTGGCTGAAAACAACAGGAGGGTTTACTTACACTTTAAATCAGCTAAATCCTGTATGTTGGGACCCTTGCCTATTGAAGGAGCAGTGGCTCCGAGCGCGTAGCCTTCTCTCAACCTCTCTGCTAGCCCTCCTCTCTGGACGATCCCTCGCGTGAACCAGGAAGTGCCGGTAAACGGCATTCCTTGGTTCATGCTGACGGGGAGAGCCAAATGGTGGCTCTCCCTGTCAGAGGTGGGTCTGTGCTGATAATCAGCACATTGATTATCAGTACAGTCCCCATCAGATGTGCCCATCAGCTTCCAATCAGTGCCCATCAGCTGCCAATCAGTGCCCCATCAATAACAGCTGTCAGTGCCAATGAAAGTGCTAATCAGTGCCCACCACAGTGCCAATCACTGCCCAGCAGTAAGACCTTTCAGTACCTCATCATCAGTGCTGCCCATCAGTGACACCTGTCAGTGCCAATCAGTGCCACCTATCAGTGGCGTTTATTGGTGCCCATCAGTGCTGCATATCAGTGCCGCCTAGCAGTGCTCATCAATTCTACATATCAGTGCCTCCTTATCAGTGCCACCTTACCAGTGCTGCCTCATCAGTGCCCGTCAGTGAAGGAGAAAACAAAATTTTATAACCGAAACAAAGAAAAACTTTTTTTTTTAAATGTCGGTCTTTTTGAATTTGTTTAGCAAAAAATAGAAACCTCAGTGGTTATAAATAAATATCCCAAGCTTTGAACATCTCATGGAGCACTGTTCAATCCATCATCCGAAAATGGAAAGAGTATGGCACAACTGCAAACCTACCAAGACATGGCCGTCCACCTAAACTGACCGGCCGGGCAAGGAGAGCATTCATCAGAGAAGCAGCCAAGAGGTCCATGGTAACTCTGGAGGAGCTGCAGAGATCCACAGCTCAGGTGGAAGAATCTGTCCACAGGACAACTATTAGTCGTTGTCAGGGACTTGCCATGATGGAACTGGTCAGATTAGACAGTGTCGTGTGTATGCGCGCATACACGAGCGTGCACCACAGGTGCGCGTGCATGCACACCGGGTGTGCACACGTGCACGCTAAGCACTGCTTGGCGCCAATAGGCCTTTAAAAGGACAGCAGCTGCACTTGTGCAGTGCTATTTGATCTGCAGCTCCTACGTCCAGTGACCTGTATCTGCCAGCTGATCACCTGTACCGACCCGGCTCTATTGACTTACCTGCTATCGCCAATCCTGACCTCGGCTTGCCTTGACCCTGCATATACCTCCTGCTCGATATCCCGTTGCCAACCTCTGCCTGTTTATCTGATCCTGCTTCAGCCTGCTGCATTGCTCTGCCTGATTACCTGCTCTGACCCGGCTTGTCTGACCTTGTTCCGCCTGCTGCCTTGCTCTGTGTATCTCCTGTGTTGACCCGGCTTGTCTCACCCTGCTCCAGCTTGCTGCTGATCCTGCAACTACCAGCTCATCAGGTCAATGACCTGCACCTGCCTCCGCTGTCATCTGCAGTCCAGCCATACCTGGAGGGTCATCATCCAACCACTGTGCCAGCTACTTCAGATTCCACAGGCACTCCTACCTCACTGGCTCACGAGACCACTGTCCCCATGCCAGTGGCTTCTGAGCCAGGGCTGTAAGAGAGGTCTCCTCCTACAAGTCAGGCTCTACTACAAGGTACGTAACAGTCGTGCATTCCACAAATTTGGCCTTTATGGAAGAGTGGCAAGAAGAAAGCCATTGTTAAAAGAAAGCTATAAGAAGTCCCATTTGCCTTGTGGAGGACACAGCAAACATGTGGAAGAAGGTGCTCTGGTCAGATGAGACCAAAATTGAACTTTTTGGCCTAAAAGCAAAATGCTATCACCCTGAACACACCATCCCCAACGTGAAACGTGGTGGTGGCAGCATCATGTTGTTGGGATGCTTTTCTTCAGCAGGGACAGAGAAGCTGGTCAGAGTTGATGGGAAGATGGATGGAGCCAAATACAGGGCAATCTTAGAAGAAAACCTGTTAGAGTCTGCAAAAGATTTGAGACTAGGGCAGAGGTTCACCTTCCAGCAGGACAACGACCCTAAACATACAAGCAGAGCTACAATGGAATGGTTTAGATAAAAGCATATTCATGTGTTAGACTGGCCCAGTCAAAGTCCAGACCTAAATCCAATTGAGAATCTGTGGCAAGACTTGAAAATTGCTATTCACAGAAACTCTCCATCCAATCTGACAGAACTTGAGCTGTTTTGCAAAAAAGAATGGGCAAAAATGTCATTCTCTAGATATGCAAAGCTGTTAGAGACATCCCCAAAAAGACTTGCAGCGACAGGTGGTTCTACAAAGTTTTGACTCAGGGGGGCTGAATACAAATGCACGCTACACTTTTCACATATTTATTTGTAAAAAAAAATTGAAAACGATTTATCATTTTCCTTCCACTTCACAACGATGTGCCACTTTGTTTTGGTCTATAACATCAAATCCCAATAAAATACATTTATGTTTTTGGTTGTAACATGACAAAACATGGAAAATTTAAAGGGGTGTACTTTCTCAAGGCACTGTATGTGTTGGAAGTGCGCTGGGTCAGTGTGCTGAGGTACCATTGACAATGAATGGCACTGCAACACACTAAGCATGTAACATGTATTGCAATAACGCTCAAAAGCGTGATTCAGTGCTTAAGCATTGCAGTTCACAGAAAAATACAATACACAGAATCCACCGGAACACTTACCAGCCAGTCATCAAAATAAAAAAGTTTACTTTGTTTGGTTTACGTTGGATACATTTGCAAATATATGTGAAGCCACACTGCCACGTCAAGGCTCCTCTGCAAAGTGCGGTCCCTAACTCTACTCTAACATTGTTTCCAAATGGAGACATATGTAGCAAGAAATTCATTGAGAGTCTAAACTATTTCAACAAATTCATTAAAAAAAACAGAGGTATTGGTTGCATATATTTGCAATCAAATGTGAAATCACCTTCAATTTTAGCAAAAAAAATGTTCCAAAACATGCCTGAAAATACTACTGGCCTCCTCTTAAATCAGGACCCGTCAACTTCTACAAAAATGAAACACCGACCCCTTTTCCTAGTTTGGTCCCTGCAATATCCTCAGTAACGCCCCAGCGGTGTTCCAAAACTTTATTAACGAAATCTTCAGGGATCTGCTTTACCAATTTGTTGTCATCTACCTGGATGACATTCTCATCCTTTCGGATAGTCTGTCGGTTCACAGAGACCATGTCCGGATTGTACTTCAGCGCCTTCGAGAAAATAATCTGTACGCCAAGCTGGAGAAATGTTCTTTTGAATGCTCTGAAGTCCTGTTTCTGGGATGCTTCGTCTCTAACTTCGGTCTTCGTATGGATCCTGGGAAGGTCTCGGCCATTACCAACTGGCCTCTTCCTGCCGGCCTCAAGGCCACGCAGCGCTTCCTTGGGTTCACTAATTATTACAGGAAGTTCATTAGGAATTACTCCTCTATTGCTGCGCCAATTATCGCCTTGACCAAGAAGGGTGCTAATGCAAAGGAGTGGTCCCCCGAAGCTGTCTCTGCCTTTCATGTTTTGAAACAGGCCTTCATTTCTGGACCTTTGTTGAGGCGACCTGACCCGAGGGATCCATTTTTTATTGAAGTGGACGCTTCCTCAACTGGGGTGGGAGCTGTGCTTCTTCAATCCTTTGTGAAAAAAACGACTACCATGTGCGTTTTTCTCCAGAAAATTTTCTCAGGTGGAGAAGAATTACGCTATTGGTGATCGGAAACTTCTTGCAATTAAATTGGCGTTGGAGGAGTGGCGTCATCTCTTGGAGGGTTCCCCACATTCCATAACAATTTTCATAAAATGACCAAAAATCTGCAGTACTTACAGAATGCCAAACGATTGAATCCCAGACAAGCCAGGTGGAGTCTCTTCTTTTCCCGTTTTAACTTCACCATTACATTCAAACCTGGTTCCTGCAACAGTCGGGCTGATGCACTCTCTAGATCTTTTGACATTCAGGATGAGGAGCCTACCATTGAACCTGAGCCGATTAACCCTACTTCATGCATACTTGCCCATTCAACCACCCTGAAGTCAAAAATTCCTCCTGGCAGGACCTTCGTCCCCACTGAGCTAAGAGCTAAGATCCTTCGTTGGGGACATGACTCCAAGGTGGCAGGTCATATTGGGTTTCTTCGATCCTTCCTCCTCATCAGTCGCCACTACTGGTGGCCTACTCTCCATTCGGATGTCAAAGACTATGTTAAGGCTTGTCATGTCTGTGCCCAGTAGGGATGAGCATCGAGTTCGAGTCGAACTCATGTTCGACTCGAACAGTGGCTGTTCGCAAGTTCGCCGAACAGCCAATGTTGTTCGAACAGGTGTTCTTTTGATTTCTCCCATAGACTTTTAAAGGGTGTTCCGCGGCATTCGAATTTGCCGCGGAACACCCTTTAAAAGTCCATGGGAGAAATCAAAAGTGCTAATTTTAAAGGCTTATATGCAAGTTATTGTCATAAAAAGTGTTTGGGGACCTGGGTCCTGCCCCAGGGGACATGGATCAATGCAAAAAAAAGTTTTAAAAACGGCCATTTTTTCAGGAGCAGTGATTTTAATAATGCTTAAAGTCAAACAATAAAAGTGTAATATCCCTTTAAATTTCGTAGCTGGGGGGTGTCTATAGTATGCTTGTAAAGGGGCGCATGTTTCCTGTGTTTAGAACAGTCTGACAGCAAAATAACATTTCGAAGGAAAAAACCCATTTAAAACTGGTCACACCCCTGTCCATATACCCCGGGCCGTGTTCCGGAGACTGGACAGCATTGTGAGTGACTTTGTCTGGGCGGGTAGACCTCCTAGAGTGGCCAGGCGGACCCTTTATCTTCCCCTCTCTGGGGGTGGTCTGGCCCTACCGAACCTCCTTATATACTATTGGACGGCGGTTTTGGTTACCGCCCACTGGTGGTTCTCCCAGCCCAGACAGAATCCAGCGGTTACCCTTGAAGCAGCAATCCTTGGTTCATATGCAGCCCATTCTAACATAGTTTTCAGGGGGTGTAAAGCACACCCGGGTGTTACGGTCCCTATGAAGACCACGATTCGGGTTTGGCAATGTTCCCGGGCAGCCCACCGTGATCCCTTGGAGGTCTCCCCTCACACTCCCCTATGGGGCAATCCCCTTCTTCCCCACCTGAATACAATACCTGATCCGGCAGCGTGGGCAACGAGGGGTATCGTTACCCTCAAGCAAGTAATGCCAAGTGGTAAGATCCTAACATTTCTAGAATTAAGACAAGCATTTAAACTCCCTCGTTCTTTTCAGTTTAGATACTGGCAGCTCCGACATGCCCTTACCACCCAGTTCCCTGGCCCAATCACTTTAAATTCAGATTCTATCGAGAGACTTCTCACTTCGGAGCTCCTGCTCAAACCACTTTCCAACCTCTACATGTATCTCACAGTGGCTCATGACACGGACACTTCACATGTGCTGGCCAAATGGAGGGAAGATATTCCCAACCTAGACGAAGACATATGGGAAGAATGTGTCTCTACATTTATTCCCTCTGTGATAGCCTCTAGAGACCGTTTTGTGCAATTAAAATTTTTACACAGGGCATACTATACCCCCACAAAGGTTGCCATCTATTTACCCCTCTCTCAGCCCACTGTGCACGAGATGCTCAACTGAGCAAGGTTCCTTCTTCCATATGGTCTGGACTTGCAATAAGATCCATCCATACTGGAGAGGGGTGGCGGATGTATTAACAGAAGTATGCGGCGCCACACTGACACTGGACCCTCTTGTCTTTTTGCTCAGTTACCTTGGGGACGTGGAGGGTGACCGTTATACTAAATTATGCTTGACTTTTGCCCTTTATTATGCTAGGAGAGAAATCCTGTTGAGATGGAAGGGTACAGAACTCCCTACAGTCGCCTCATGGCGAAGTGCAATTAATAAAGTCCTTCCATTATATAAGATCACATATGAAAGTAGGAACTGTCCTGCGAAATTTGAAAAAATATGGTCACACTGGTCTGATGCCTGAGTGAACTCCTATTATATGCAAATGTTATTGTATTGTATATATTAGCTAATAGAAAGCTGGGAGTAATTGCGGAGTAGTCCGCTGACTTCTCGCCCCCCCCCCCCCTTTTTTTTTTTTTCCTCTCCTCCTCTCTCTCTTTCCCCTCCTTTTTTCCTCCCCGCTCTCTCTCTCTCCCCCTCTCCTTTCCCTCCCCCCAACTGAAAGTACCTCCCTCTATTTTTTTACTTCCAGCAGAGGAACGTTAGGATTAATCTAGGACTACCATTTGCTTTATAGAGTATACACACCCCTCTTCTTGTACTGTATTATTTGATATTTGTATTGAACTATAGACATAGTCTTATATTACAGGCTGCTTTTCACCTTTGGGTACCCTGACTTCATTACCGCCTGGCAATAGCTACATTCAATAGAGAGGTAATCTGGTGGCAAATACTGTACTGTTTATGTTATTGCTGTTTTGTATTTTATGATTTCTAAATAAAAACTCTTACTGTCAAAAAAAAAAAAAAAAACTACTCGCGGCTATTGGTCCGACAATACACATAGAAGTTCATTGATAAAAACGGCATGGGAATTCCCCACAGGGGAACCCCGAACCAAAATTGAAAAAAAAAATGACGTGGGGGTCCCCCTAAATTCCATACCAGACCCTTCAGGTCTGGTACGGATTTTAAGGGGAACCCCGCGCCCCAAAAAAAAAAACGGCGTGGGGTCCCCCCAAAAATCCATACCAGACCCTTATCCGAGCACGCAACTTGACAGGCCGCAGGAAAAGAGGGGGTAACGAGAGTGCCCCATGCCCTCAACATTGGGAGGGTGCTTTGGGGTAGCCCCCCAAAACACCTTGTCCCCATGTTGATGAGGACAAGGGCCTCATCCCCACAACCCTGGCCGGTGGTTGCGGGGGTCTGCGGGCGGGGGGCTTATCGGAATCTGGAAGCCCCCTTTAACAAGGGGACCCCCAGATCCCAGCCCCTCCCCTGTGTGAAATGGTAAGGGGGTACTTACCCCTACCATTTCACTAAAAAACTGTCAGAAATTTTAAAAATGACAAGAGACAGTTTTTGACAATTCCTTTATTTAAATGCTTCTTCTTTCTTCTATCTTCCTTCATCTTCTTCTTCTGGTTCTTCTGGCTCTTCTGGTTCTTCCTCCGGCGTTCTCGTCCAGCATCTCCTCTGCAGCATTTTCTATCTTCTCCTCAGGCCGCTCCGCACCCATGGCATGGGGGGAGGCTCCCGCTCTTCTCTTCATCTTTTTCATCTTCTTCTCTTCTTCTTTTCTTCTCTTCTTCTCTTCTTCATTTTCTACTCCGGGCCGCTCCGCATCCATGCTGGCATAGAGGGAGGCTCCCGCTGTGTGATGGCGTCTCCTCGTCTGATGGTTCTTAAATAACGGCGGGCAGGGCCACCTGGTGACCCCGCCCCCCTCTGACGCACGGGACATGACGGGACTTCCCTGTGGCATTCCCCGTGATGTCACAGGGAAGTCCCGTCAAGTCACCGTGCGTCAGAGGGGGGCGGGGTCACCGGGTGGCCCCGCCCCCGTTATTTAAAAACCGTCAGACGAGGAGACGCCGTCACACAGCGGGAGCCTCCCTCCATGCCAGCATGGATGCGGAGCGGCCCGGAGAAGAAAATGAAGAAGAGAAGAAGATGAAGAGAAGAGCGGGAGCCTCCCCCCATGCCATGGGTGCGGAGCGGCCCGAGGAGAAGAAGATAGAAGATGCCGCGGAGGAGATGCTGGACGAGAACGCCGGAGGAAGAACCAGAAGAGCCAGAAGAAGAAGATGAAGGAAGGTAGAAGAAAGAAGAAGCATTTAAATAAAGGAATTGTCAAAAACTGTCTCTTGTCATTTTTAACATTTTTGACAGTTTTTTAGTGAAATGGTAGGGGTAAGTACCCCCTTACCATTTCACACAGGGGGAGGGCCGGGATCTAGGGGTCCCCTTGTTAAAGGGGGCTTCCAGATTCCGATAAGCCCCCCGCCTGCAGACCCCCACAACCACCAGCCAGGGTTGTGGGGATGAGTCCCTTGTCCTCATCAATATGAGGACAAGGTGTTTTGGGGGGCTACCCCAAAGCACCCTTCCAATGTTGAGGGCATGTGGCCTGGTACGGTTCAGGAGGGGGGGCGCTCTCTCGTCCCCCCTCTTTTCCTGCGGCCTGCCAGGTTGCGTGCTCGGATAAGGGTCTGGTATGGATTTTTGGGGGGACCCCACGCCGTTTTTTTTTTTTTTTTTTTTGGCGCGGGGTTCCCCTTAAAATCCGTACCAGACCTGAAGGGTCTGGTATGGAATTTAGAGGGACCCCCACGTCATTTTTAAAAAAAATTTTGGCCGGGGTTCCCCTTAATATCCATACCAGACCTAAAGGGCCTGGTATGGAATTTAGGGGGACCCCCACGTAATTTTTTTTTTTAATTTTGGTTCGGGGTTCCCCTGTGGAGAATTCCCATGCCGTTTTTATCAATGAACTTCTATGTGTATTGTCGGACCGGCAATGCAATAGCCGCGAGTAGTTTTAAATGGGTTTTTTCCTTTGAAATGTCATTTTGCTGTCAGACTGTTCTAAACACAGGAAACATGTGCCCCTTTACAGGCATACTATAGACACCCCCCAGCTACGAAATTTAAAGGGATATTACACTTTTATTGTTTGACTTTAAGCATTATTAAAATCACTGCTCCTGAAAAAACGGCCGTTTTTAAAACTTTTTTTTGCATTGATCCATGTCCCCTGGGGCAGGACCCAGGTCCCCAAACACTTTTTATGACAATAACTTGCATATAAGCCTTTAAAATTAGCACTTTTGATTATTCATGTTCGTTCTGGATACAGGTGACCTGACACCCTTTTCCCACCCCTTGGAAGGGCGGTATCCTCAGGTGGGCGGTCCTCTGTTATGGGGTTTACTCTGAGAAGTACAACGTTTTCCTCTTTGTTGCTGATCAGAGCATTCTTCACCTTGAATCTTCCTTTCCGCTTCTTCAATAGCTGTCCAATCGCCCAAAACAAACCCTTCTGGGGGGTAGGTATTATGGGCTGGGTGGTAGGTGGGTGATCCACATTTACATCAACATTTTTACTTCTAATGGAAGAATCTTCACAATACTCCGGGTCCTCTGTGTTTACAGAGGCTTCTTCGCTTATCATGGAAGAATCTTCGGAATACTCCAGGTTGTTTTCATGAGCCATAAATTCCTCTACTGTCATACTAAAATATTCAGGTTCCGTGAGAGTCTGGAAAGAGAAAAAGACATTCGTCAATGTTTCTGATTGATACAGAAAATGGTGACAAAGCTTGGTGAACCCAACCCCCAATATGCAGCAGATTACACCAAGAGGGATCCCTTTAACCCCAGCTCCCTCTAGTGCTCACAAGGAGCACTGCATTAACACACCCTTTGCGTATATCTAAACCCAAGAACAAAAAGGTCATCTATTCCAGCAAGGCTCTTGCATGTGGAGGCTGCATTTGTTTTGGTTCTTTCAGGCTAATTACATTTTCTGCAGGTACAGAAAAATACCTAATAATTCTGTCAGAAATCAAGTGACCTTGTAAGTTCCTGTGGCCTGAGCTGAGATCGCAGTGTTATCCGTTATTACAGCTTCTGTCTGTGTACTACAAAGCAACACCCCTCTGTGTAATGGAGATAAGGCGAGGGGAAAGTGTTTGTAGTACTAATCAGGCTAGGGTGACAACACTTCTCCATAAATACAGTGAGTGCATGTTGTCACCTCATAACAGGAAGTGTGTATCTGGTGGAATTTTCCAGAATAAAGCAGGTCTAAGCTGTGCACCTGACACATACACAATAATTATTACCAATAATAAACAGAATTCCTTCAGACAAGTCCCCAGACAATGTGATTGTGCAGTAACCACAAAATCACAAATGGGAGAATTCTGTACAAAAATACTTCTTAGATGTTGCTGAAAATCTCCCCTCCCCCAATATACATGGACCCCATCCATTATTCATATACTTACCGGTTTTGGTGCAAATGCTGGGGGTGCCGTTCTTTTCTCCACCTTGGCCCAGTCAGTCCACTCGAAAAATGGATGCTGTCTGATGTCACGTACCAGGTATGCCCGTGTCTCATCTTCTTCCCATAAGAGCTGTAAAGAAGAAAGAAATATGATAAGAAACACTGAGAGAACAATAGCAAGATGCGAACAATAGAAACTCCCCATTGTAATATTTGATTCTGACAGTGACATATTTCAGCTTCAATGATTTTGCTTGTAAACCCGCCACTATGTGACGATTGGATCGGGTCGTAGCATGGTACCTTATTTGTGTTATGTTCGCTCATGAGAGGCTTTAAAGGAAAACTAAACACACAACTAAGGATATTTTGCACTGAATTGTTATGATAAATATATAAAACGATCTTTCTATCAAATCTGCCACTGCCATGATTTTTTTTCTTCCACCGATGACAGCACCAGGGGAGTTCTATATGCTGTCTGTGTAAGGAAAGTTCTCCGAAATCTAATGCTCTGTATGTCATTTTTGAGACTGCTCAGGGGGACTATAAGTAAAGGCAGATCCTTCCACTAAGCAGTCAGTGCACTAAAAGTATTGCTATGAGCCCCATGAATGTGCGCCGGGAAGAATGTACCGTTGTGTGTTCTGAACTCCTAACAAGGTCTGTATAACTTGGACTATGTCTGTATGTCTGTAAAGAAAAGGTAAAGCTCTGCGTATACTCACCATAGCTATGAGTTCAAAGAGGTAAATGTCACAGGTTTTAAACTCGGCAATGGCTGTCGTGAACAAATCTCGATTCTGGTCTTCCTTGATCTCGCGGAAGTGATCCGGGCTAACGGCCATCTCATACAATATCACTCCCAAGGAGTAATAGTCCGCTGTTTTGTTGTAGGCGCCCAATCGCTCGACCTGTAGAAACATAAGGAGATAAAAAAGGATGAGAACATTTCTAGACCAGGCAGAGGACACAGATAACTCCATGGTGACATATGTGATGTATGAAGTCTCCCAGGAGTCATAGAATTGAGCTCAAAATACATCAAACTAAGGCGGAGCTTGTGAATGTTGGAGGTGGGGCTTAACATTTATATATATATAGTGAAAACTTTTGTTTTCTAAGTTTTGGATAGAGTACGGAAGGGTTGAGACTCTGCCAGTTTATTTTTGCTGCCTGTGTGCCATCGGAGGAATTTCCCTTCACTTCCTGTCCCTGGGATTGAAGGGGAAGTAAAAGGAAACTCTAATCTTAGGATCTTGTCCCCAAACCGGTGTCACCATTGGAAGACTTTCCCTATATTCCTGTTCTGGGGACAGCTGTAACATTTTGCATTCTGCTGCATTTTCTTTCTCGCTAACAATGATCACCAGTACACATAAAGAGTGTGACTTCCCTAATGAGGGCACCAATAAAAACCTGACAGAGGGTCTAATCCTATCCATTTAGGCTGCATTCACACATGGCCGTTTTGAGCTTCACATTGCGTGAAGCTTGTCACCCAAAAAAAAAGAGTTCAGGAGCTTCTTTTAGGCAAAATTCTTTATGCAATGCGGCAGTGGCGGTGCGTCCATAAAGGGTGCACGGGCACCGCCCCCTCTCTATCACCATAGATAGATTCATGCATTGCATGAATCTATCTATGGTCGCCGCTGCCACCCTCTATTCAGGTGCCCGGCCCCTTTTCAGGTGCCAGGAGCCTGAATTACAGCGGCAGGGTATTTTTTTAAGCACCTGATTAGAGCCGTAGGCTGTAATAGGCGTCCAAAAAGGTGAACAGCGGGTGCCATGCTGGGCGGTCACAGTTCACTCAGCTTTTTTGTTAGGAAAGCAAATGAATATTCGCTTTCCTAACACTGAACCGCCAATCAGGTGCTCGTGTCTGTTACCTATCACCTGATTGGCTGAAACGACAGGTGCTGTGATTTGACACCTATCGGGCATCCAATTATAGCAGAGGAAAGGATGAAGACATCGAGGAGCGTGGAGGACATTGCGCTATGACCCGCTGCCCCACCGAAACAAGGTAAGTGCCGGGCAGAAGGGGGGATGCACACTGACAGAATTTGATGGGCACAGAGGCAGCAATTGATGGGCACACTGGCAGCAATTGATGGGCACAGTGGCGGCAATTGATGGGCACAGTGGCAGCAATTGATGGGCACACTGGCAGCAATTGGTGGGTACAGTAGCTTCGTTTGATGGCACAGTGGTGGCAATTTATGGGTACAGTGGCTGCATTTGATGGCACAGTGGCGGCAATTGATGGCACAGGGGCGGCAATTGATGGCACAGTGGCGACAATTGATGGCACAGTGGTGACAATTGATGGCACAGTGGCTGCGTTTGATGGACACAGGGGCTGTGTTTGATGGCACAGTGGCTGCTCTTAAAGGGCACAGTGGCTGCGCTTGATGGGCACAGTGGCTTCGTTTGATGGGTACAGTGGCTGCGTTTGATGGCACAGTGGCTGCGTTTGATGGGCACAGTGGCTGCATTTGATGGGCACAGTAGCTGTGTTTGATAGGCACAGTGGCTGCAATTATTGTTTTTTTTTCAGTTTGTTTGCGCCCCCCCAAAAAATTTGAGCACCAGCCGCCACTGAAATGCGGTTTACCATGATTGCAGTGCAGTTAATCACGTCACAATCACGGCAGAACCGCACTGCTTTTTTAGGTGCAATTCAAATGAATGGCATCTGAAATGTGCATTGTGCAATTTGCCATTCACACCTGGGAATTTGGAAGTCAAGATTCAGAACGCTTATGTGTGAATGTGACCTTAATGAAAGGGGAGCCCCTTTATCTCTTCTCTATATCCCGTAGTAAATATTACAATTCAGTCTAATATCGGGACATCCGGAATCTTACCTCTGGGGCCATGTAACCGTCTGTACCCACAGTTGCCGTGAGCGCCTCTATGTTTTCCCTCCGTGAGATGCTGAAGTCCGCAATCCTGACGTGTCCCTCGCTGTCGAGAAGAATGTTCTCCGGTTTGAGATCTCTGTGAAGAAAAGAAGTGAACTGTTAGCTCTGCATATCCCACATTATATTAACCACATAACGACCGGCGCACGCCGATGTACGTCGGCAGAATGGCACGGACAGGCAAATGGGCATACCTGTACATCACTTTGAATTTGCCACCGTGCCATCGGGTGCGCACGTGCCCGTCGCGAGCTCCTTGAGTCGGATCGCGTGTCCCGCGGACTCAATGTCTGTGGGGATACCCGCGATCATCTCACAGAGAAGAATGGGGAGATGCTAATGTAAACAAGCATCTCCCCATTCTGCCTAATGACAGTGTCACTGATCATAGCTCCCTGTAATCTGGAGCGTGATCAGTGATGTGTCACTCGTAGCCACGCCCCTCCCTCCACAGTTAGAGTCACTCCCTAGGACACACTTAACCCTTCCCTAGCTCCCTAGTGGTTAACCCCTTCACTGCCAGTGTAATTTTTACAGTAATCAGTGCAATTTAATTGCACTGATCGCTGTATTAATGCCAATGGTCCCAAAATTGTACGATGTGTCCGCCATAATGTCGCAGTCATGATAAAAATCGCTGATCGCCTCTATTACTAATAAAAAAAATTATTAATAAAAATGCCGTAAAACTATCCCCTATTTTGAAGATGCTATAACTTTTGCGCAAACCAATCAATAAACACTTATTGCGTTTTTTGTTTTTTTTTACCAAAAATATGTTGAAGAATACATATCAGCCTAAAATGAAGAAAAAAAAATTTTTTTTATATATTTTTTGGGGATATTTATTATAGCAAAAAGTAAAAAATATTTCTTTTTTTTTTCAAAATTGTCGCTCTTTTTCTGTTTATAGTGCAAAAAATAAAAACCGCAGAGGTGATCAAATACCACCAAAAGAAAGCTCTATTTGTGGGAAAAAAAGGACGTCAATTTTGTTTGGGAGCCATGTTGCACGACCGCGCAATTGTCAGTTAAAGCGACGCAGTGCCGAATCGCAAAAAAGTGCTCTGGTCTTTTGCCAGCCAAATGGTCCGGGGCTTAAGTGGTTAAAGAAAGAAAATATACAAATATACATCTATACAAAGAAGAAGGAAGATTGATGGGTGGACATTGGCTTCTTTTATATCTGCCTACAGGAAGATCTCTGTTCCGGGGTTTCCAGCTCTGCCCACCTGCTATATTCATCATGAAGAGGTCTCACTCCTCTTGCTGGATTTTGTATAAATCGTACATTAAGAAGAATATGGCATGAGCAGGGAGATTTCTGCAGCAGATGGAAGGAGACAGCGCAACTGGGAACGCTGGTGGAAAGTCTTCCTGATTCAATAAAACAGCAGAAGCCAAGGGGGGATTGTTAGTCAGCTAATTCTATACTTACAAATGGGCGACGTCATGAGCATGGATGTATTGCAGTCCACAAACAATCTCGGCAGTGATATGTCTGAAGGAGAAAGAAAAATATGAATTAGTATTTAAAATCATCACAGACCAATAAAAGATAAAGATGAAGAGATTCCCCCTATAGTACATAGGGGTGTGGTTGGACGGGGCTCAGTGGGAGGGACCTGGCTGTGTTCTCAGTGGTCAGTCACCCCCGACTCCATCACAACCCAGTCATTGGACCCCCGACTCCATCACAACCTTGTCATTGGACCCCCGACTCCATCACAACCCTGTCATTGGACTCCCGACTCCATCACAACCTTGTCATTGGACCCCCGACTCCATCACAACCCTGTCATTGGACCCCCGACTCCATCACAACCCTGTCATTGAACTTACCTTATCCTGTCGTAGCCAAATGGAGCTGAAGTTTCTATCAGTTCCCGTAGATCGCCGCCACTCATGAATTCCATGACAAGGAACAGATCAGTCTGTGTGAAAATAAGAGATAAAGGTTACATTAGAGACAAGTAAGATTTGACTTTGTGGAGGAATTTAGGAAGGCACACACACCGGCACACCGTGCAATGTGGAATCTTCCTTCAATAGAAGAGAAAATAGATAAAAAGACTTACCTCTGTGTGGAATGTTCCATATAGATGGGTGATATATGGATGGTTCCTGAATTTTTTCAGTATGTCATGCTCTCGAATGTCATTGATGGTTTCATATCTTCCTGGTTGAATAATCTTCACCGCCAGCTTCTGTTGAAAGGAGGGATGGGAGGCCAACACCACCTTCCCATAGGACCCCTCTCCAAGTTCATCAAGGATGGTAAAATCTTCCATTGAAAATTCGCATGGCTTCTCCTCCATGCTGGATGGGACTGGTGGAAATGTCCCATGGACTGTGGGCTCAGTTTCATTGGCCGTTGGGTCATTTTTTGCTTCTGGGGAGAAAAAAATAAAGCAATTATTATTATTCCTGCTATTTACACATCATTTATTGATGCTACACAGAATCGGTGGACATATAAAATGGTTGTAAACCTCAGACATGAAACAGGAACAAAGTACATCCCTCTATACCAGGGGTCTCTAACTGGCGGCCCTCCAGCTGTTGCGAAACTACAAGTCCCATCATGTCTCTGCCTGTGGGAGTCATGCCTGTAACTGTCAGCCTTGCAATGCCTCATGGGACTTGTAGTTTTGCAGCAGCTGGAGGGCCACCAGTTTGAGACCCCTGCTCTATACTGTGTACTTCTTTCTATCCAAAGCACTGAGCGTAATTTCTTTCTGCTGCCTGCTCCCTCTGTTATCTACAGGATCCACTTCTGACAGCTTTTCCTGATACCAAGAGAAATATAATGGCTAGAGAGCCGCTAGCGGCCGAAATGCGCCGCTAATCCGACGGTAAAACGGCATTTTACCGCCGACGCTATGGGCGGCTCGGTGTGAAAGGGCTCTAATTGCAAGTCATTGTCTCATTATTTCCTGTTACAGGAAGGATCCCAATTGAGAGATTTCCCTTCATTATCTGTTCTATAAACACAGCAAGACTTGGGAAAAAAGATCTCAGTCCCCTCCTAGACCGTTGTCCCCATTAGATTTATTCCTGTCCCGGTGGATCTTCCATCACTTTCTACCCTGGTGACATTGGTGACCAAATGAAGAGGGTAAATCTCCCTAATGGGGACCTTTCGGGGGTTCTAACACCTCCCTACTCTATGTAGTGATCATCCTTGGTGTATATAGCAGTGACCCCAGTGTATATAGTATATGTGTAGGTGACATACATTATATTGCCCTTCGGTGCTTGCATTAAAACTCTCTATTATAATACTTACCAATGACATCATCTTTTGTGGATTTTAGTTGAGAAATGGGCTCCAGGTTTACATCGACTTTATTGCTCATCATGGAAGAATCTTCGTAATTCTCCAGGTCTTCAGGGTTTTCATCGACTTTTTTGCTCATCATGGAAGAATCTTCGGAATACTCCAGGTCTTCAGGGTTTACAGAGACTTCATCTCTTATCATGGAAGATTTTTCAGAATTCTCCAGGTCTTCAGGGTTTACAGAGACTTCACCGCTTATCATGGAAGAATCTTCGGAATACTCCAGGTCTTCAGGGTTTACATCGACTTTTTTGCTCATCATGGAAGAATCTTCAGAATACTCCAGGTCTTCAGGGTTTACAGAGTCTTCATCTCTTATCATGGAAGGATTTTCAGAATTCTCCAGGTCTTCAGGGTTTACAGAGTCTTCATCTCTTATCATGGAAGGATTTTCAGAATTCTCCAGGTCTTCAGGGCTTACAGAGTCTTCATCGCTTATCATGGAAGTATTTTCAAAATTCTCCAGGTCTTCAGGGCTTACAGAGTCTTCATCGCTTACCATGGAAGAATTTTCAGAATTCTCCAGGTCTTCAGGGCTTACAGAGTCTTCATCGCTCATCATGGAAGAGTCTGGATACTCCGAGTCCCCTGAGCTTACAGAGGATTCTTCGTTTAGCATGGAAGACTCTTCAATATACTCCAGGCGGTTATCATGAGCCATAAATTCCTTTACCGTCATACTAAAATATTCAGGTTCCGTGAGAGCCTGGAAAGAGAAAAATACATTCGTCAGTGTTTCTGTTTGATATAGAAAATGGTGACAAAGCTTGGTGAACCCAACCCCCAATGTGCAGCAAATTACCCCAAGAGGGATCCTTCAACCACAGCTCCCTCTAGTGGTCAGAGGAAGCACTGCATTAACACACCCTTTGCATATATCTAAACCCAAGAACAAAAAGGTCATCTATTCCATCAAGGTCCTTACATGTGGAGGCTGTATTAGTTCTGGTTCTTTCAGGCTAAGTACATTTTTTGCAGGTACATTAAAATACCTATTAATCCTGTCACATATCCAGTGACCTTGCAAGTTCCTGTGGCCTCAGCTGAGATCTCAGTGCTTTCTCAGCTTCTGTCTGTGCACTACAAAGCAACACCCCTCTGTATAATGGAGATAAGGCGAGGGGAAGGGGTTTGTAGTTCTAATCAGGCTAGGGTGACAACACTTCTCCATAAATACAGTGAGTGCGTGTTATCACCTCATAACATGAAGTGTGTATCTGGTTGAATTTCCAGAATAAAGCCGGTCAAAGCTATGCACCTGACACATACACAATAAATATTACCAATAATAAACAGAATTCCTTCAGACAAGTCCTCAGACAATGTGATTGTGCAGTAACCACAAAATCACAGATGGGCGAATTCTGTACAAAAATACTTCTTAGATGTTGCTGAAAATCTCCCCTCCCCCAATATACATGGACCCCATCCATTATTCATATACTTACCGGTTTTGGTGCAAATGCTGGGGGTGCCGTTCTTTTCTCCACCTTGGCCCAGTCAGTCCACTCGAAAAATGGGTGCCGTCTGATGTCCTGTACCAGGTATGCCCGTGTACGACGTTCTTCCCATAAGAGCTGTAAAGAAGAAGGAAATATGATAAGAAACACTGAGAGAACAATAACAAGATGCGAACAATAGAACTCCCCATTGTAATATTTGATTCTGACAGTGACATATTTCAGCTTCCTTGATTTTGCTTGTAAACCCGCCACCATGTGATGATTGGATCGGGTCGTAGCATGGTACCTTATTTGTGTTATGTTCGCTCATGAGAGGCTTTAAAGGAAAACTAAAAACACAACTAAGGATATTTTGCAATGAATTGTTATGATAAATATATAAAACGATCTTTCTATCAAATCTGCCACTGCCATGATTTTTTTCTTCCACCGATGACAGCACCAGGGGAGTTCTATATGATGTCTGTGTAAGGAAAGTTCTCAGAAATCTAATGCTCTGTATGTCATTTTTGTTGGTGTAATGTCTAATGCCGCGTACACACGACCGGTTTTTCCGTCGGAATAAACTCTGAAGGTTTTTCCGACGGAGTTCCGCTGAAACTGTCTTGCGTAGAACACCGGGAAGAATGTACAGTTGTGTGTTCTGAACTCCTAACAAGGTCTGTATAACTTGGACTATGTCTGTATGTCAGTAAAGAAAAGGTAAAGCTCTGCGTATACTCACCATAGCTATGAGTTCAAAGAGGTAAATGTCACAGGTTTTAAACTCGGCAATGGCTGTCGTGAACAAATCTCCATTCTGGTCTTCCTTGATCTCGCAGAAGTGATCCGGGCTAACGGCCATCTCAAACAATATCACTCCCAAGGAGTAATAGTCCGCTGTTTTGTTGTATGCGCCCAATTCGATCTGTAGAAACATAGGGAGATAAAAAAGGATGAGAACATTCCTAGACCAGGCAGAGGACACAGATAACTCCATGCTCCAACTCTTCTCTATATCCCGTAGTAAATATTACAATTCAGTCTAATATCAGGACATCCAGAATCTTACCTCTGGGGCCATATAACCGTCTGTACCCACAGTTGCGCTGAACGTTGCGTCCCCTGTTATTTCCTTTGAGATGCCGAAGTCCGCAATCCTGACGTGACCCTCGCTGTCCAGAAGAATGTTCTCTGGTTTGAGATCTCTGTGAAGAAAAGAAGTGGACTGTTAGCTCTGCATATCCCACATTATATTAAAGAGAGAAAATATACAAATATACATCTATACAAAGAAGAATGAAGATTGATGGGTGGACATTGGCTTCTTTTATATCTGCCTACAGAAAGATCTCTGCTCCGGGGTTTCCAGCTCTGCCCACCTGCTATATTCATCAAGAGGAGGTCTCACTCCTTTTGCTGGATTTTGTATAAATCGTACATTAAGCAGAATATGGCATGAGCAGGGAGATTTCTGCAGCAGATGGAAGGAGACAGCGCAACTGGGAACGCTGGTGGAAAGTCTTCCTGATTCAATAAAACAGCAGAAGCCAAGGGGGGATTGTTAGTCAGCTAATTCTATACTTACAAATGGGCGACGTCATGAGCATGGATGTATTGCAGTCCACAAACAATCTCAGCAGTGATATGTCTGAAGGAGAAAGAAAAATATGAATTAGTATTTAAAATCATCACAGACCAATAAAAGATAAAGATGAAGAGATTCCCCCTATAGTACATAGGGGTGTGGTTGGACGGGAGTGGGAGGGGCCTGGCTGTGTCACTGCCTGTTCTCAGTGGTCAGTCGACCCCGACTCCATCACAACCCAGTCATTGGACCCCCGACTCCATCACAACCCTGTCATTGGACCCCCGACTCCATCACAACCCTGTCATTGGACCCCCGACTCCATCACAACCCTGTCATTGGACCCCCGACTCCATCACAACCCTGTCATTGGACCCCCGACTCCATCACAACCCTGTCGTTGAACTTACCTTATCCTGTCGTAGCCAAATGGAGCTGAAGTTTCTATTAGTTCCCGTAGATCGCCGCCACTCATGAATTCCATGACAAGGAACAGATCAATCTGTGTGAAAATAAGAGATAAAGGTTACATTAGAGTCAAGTAAGATTTGACTTTGTGGAGGAATTTAGGAAGGCACACACACCGGCACACCGTGCAATGTGGAATCTTCCTTCAAGAGAAGAGAAAATAGATAAAAAAGACTTACCTTCGTGTGGAATGTTCCATATAGATGGGTGATATATGGATGGTTCCTCAGTTTTTTCAGTATGTCATGCTCTTTAATGTATCTGACGGATCCATATCTTGATGGTTGAACAATCTTCACCGCCAGCTTCTGTTGAAAGGAGGGATGGGAGGCCAACACCACCTTCCCATAGGACCCCTCTCCAAGTTCATCAAGGATGGTAAAATCTTCCATCGAAAATTTGCATGGCTTCTCCTCCATGCTGGATGGGACTGGTGGAAATGTCCCATGGACTGTGCGCTGAATTTCATTGGCCGTTGGGTCATTTTCTGGGGAGAAAAAATAAAGCAATTGTTTATATTCCTGCTATTTACACATCATTTATTGATGCTACACAGAATCGGTGGACATATATATTGTAAACCTCAGACATGAAATAGGAACAAAGTACATCCTTCTATACTGTCTACTTCTTTCTATCCAAAGCACTGAGTGTAATTTCTTTCTGCTGCCTGTTATCTATAGGATCCACTTCTGACAGCTTTTCCTGATACCAAGATAAATATAATGGCTGGAGAGGAGAGCTCCAGTACACAGCCTGTGCTTGTTCTCCTTGTAGTGTGAGGAGGGGGGGTGTCCCTTCCCTCCAATCAGGGCTCAGAGCTCTTCTCCCTGAACCATGTATATTCAGATCCCCGACCCCTGCTTTGTGGTGCTGAGAGATGCCAACATATTTTGTGTACATTCTGAGGTGTACAAGTCTGTAGAGGATACATGTCTGCAGATAAACAGGTACAGCTTATGTAGGAGAATTAGTTTCATCTCTGTGGATCACCTGAGTCCAGTCTCCTGTGTATATGTAGGTTGTACAATCACTTTAAATGTGTTTCCTTTTACATATGTAAGTGAATGTGATTGATGTTGTGGAAATGATCTAGTGTCACTCGTCTTCTCTTTATGGGAATTCTATACACGGACAATGTGGAAGTTCTGGGCCCCCGGGAGTCCATTTTCAGTGCTCGGCTTTCTGTGCCGGGACTAGTGTAAGTGCTTCTAATTGGCCACCAAGAGATAGACATCCTAATGTGATCTCCGACTGTGCTGAGATCTTGGTGATAAAGACCGCCGACCTGCTACATTACATACGCAGGCTGTGCTTCCTCCTCAGTATATTTGTGATTTACTCTTCCTCCCTCTCATTGCAATCCCATCATTCTGCTTATCCTAATTAATAATCCTTCCAATAGTCTATATTGGTTTTATCTCATCCGATCTCCCCTTAGAGAACAGCGGGGGCTCTGACGGGTCCATTTCTGCACAGTGGGTGAAGACAGACTTGTCATCCGCCTGCTCAGCATGGGGGTCAATGGAGCGATCCCCCCCCACTGAGCTAGTGGAGTCCATCCAGCGGATCCGCCCCGTGTGAAAGGGGTCCAAGGCTCCATTCACATCTATGCATGCTGCTTTTAAGCGTTTCTGCAGTGCTTTTCGCTATGCTTTCTGCCGCAATTTTACCGCGATTTGCATTTTTTTTTGGGGGGGGGGGGATTTGTTGTTGGGCAGATTTAAAAACGCAAAATGCAAATTGTGGCAAAATCCCGGTAAAGACGCACTGCATGTTTCTCCTTTGAAATCTTTTGAAGCAAAAAAAAAAAAAAAGGAACAAAGCACATTTTTGCGTTTTATAAAAGTCCCTGACGCTTTCCAAAAATGCAAAGGCACAAAAATGCATCGATGTGAACATGTTCCATAGTAACCCATGTTAAAAAAAAAATGTTCAGCATTCCTGCAAAAAGCATGAAAAAAACGCATTGGGGTGAATGGAGCCTAAGCTTACAGTGGGGGCTGCCTGTCAGATCTGTACATCTCCTTCACACCTGATACCTGTCACCTCACACCTGTTACCTTCAAATCTGATTGGCTGCCCAAGTGTTATGAGGGGGGGGGTGTGTCTCACTGTTGCTATGGAGATAAAGGGTCTCGCTGTGTAATTGGTGCCTCCACAAAGGGCCGTACAAGCCCAGAGGACCCCCCCGCCACCAACAAACCTGTCCGGGGGATTGGCAGGAAAGCTGCAGGTATCGGGGGAAGGGGAGGAGTCTGCAGAGCCAATCCAAACAGGTAGGCCATGTGATAATGATCAGTCCCCCAAGGAGCTTACAATCTAATCTCCCTAACTCACATTCATAGACATACTAGGGCCAATCTACCTCCCTGCGTGTCTTTGTAGTGTGGGAGGAAACCCACGCAGGCGCAGGGAGAACATGCAAACTCCAGGCAGGGGGGGGGGGGGCGCTGTGGTTGGGAATTGAAGCGACGACCCCGGGGCTGCCAGGCAGAAGAGCGAACCACTTAATTCCTGTAACTTGGTGGTGGGACTGCAGCTTCTTGTTGTATGTTTCTGTACAATGTAACAGCTCCTACCCTGTTTTCCTGAAAATAAGACCTATCGTGATTGTCGGTGATGGCTGCAATATAAGCCCTACCCCCCAAATAAGCCCCAGTTAAAGTCCTTGTAGGTCTTATTTTCAGGGTAGGGTTTATTTGGGGGGTAGGGCTTATATTGCAGCCATCACTGACAATCACGCTAGGTCTTATTTTCGGAGAAACAGGGTATGCTGCACTGCATGTGGATGAAGCTGGACTGCTAGGAAGATCTTAGTCTGCCAGAGACAAGCAGGTCCTCATTGGGCCATTTTATATTTAAATGTCATTTTATGAAAAAGAGAGAAATGAGAGTGAAAAGAGAATCGTTTGTATAGAGAGGGAAGATGGTGGGGGGGATATTATGGGATAGAAATCTGCTGATGGAGCTGGTGCCGGTCTGGACACTGGAATGTGGGAGGAGCTTCATATTGATTGTGGGAGGAGCTTATTCATAAAAGCGCGTTGTACCATGTGACCTCGTCATTTCCTTTTTTGGGTGATCGGTGGAAATCCATTGAGGGGAGAATATATCTATTGGATGAAAAAAACGCTGATTTGGTGGTTTTTGGTGATAGAATAACGTGTGATTGACCCAGAGGTCCTCAGGGTTCTGGGGGGGAGGGGCATTAGCGCCATCACTGGCGTGGGAAGGGGCACTTTTTCTATTGAATTTTAAGGATAAAAGCACGGGGGATGGGATGACGTTTGATAAATACAGTAAGACGGAATTTTGTGGATGAACATTTTCAAGGACTTTTTTGGGGGGTTTTTTTTGCACGTTTTTCACAAATCTGGATATTGATTTGATGATGTAATGCGCGATGTTGTATCCCGTGTTTTATCTTAATATGTCTTTCACAAATGTGAATATTAAGGATTTATTGTATGGTGGGGAATGATATGGAAATGATAGTGTTGGAAATATAGATCAGCAGTAAGTAGTGAGGAGGATCAGCGCCAACTTTATTTTGCTTTTTTATTCATATATTTATGCCGTCTATTTTACAGCTCAGGTTTGTAAACAGACCGGTTGCTATGGCAATAGTGTTGTTTACCTTTCTAGCTGATATCTCATGTAGAGGCCCCTAAATTTCTTTATAAATCTAAACAGCCTTGTTATCATAGCAACCGGATTGTGTACACACGGCATTCCTAGGTTTACACTGACAGGGAGAGACAATCGGCGGCTCTCACTGTCAGAGGGGGGGGGGTCTGTGCTGATAGTCAGCACATTGATTATCAGCGCAGCCCCCATGAGAGGTGCCCATCATATGTGCCAATCAGTGCCATACAGCTGCCAGCGGTGCCCCCTCAAAATCTCTCAGTGCCCACCACAGTGTTCATCAGAGCCCATCACAGTGCCTATCAGTGCCCAGCAGTAACACCTGTCAGTACATCATCATCAGTGTTGCCCATCAATGCCATCTATTAGTGTCCATCAGTGCCATCTGTCACAGCCCCTCAGCGCCGCCTGTTAGTGCCCATCAGTGCCACCTTTTAGTGCCCATCAGTGCTGCATATCAGTGCCGCCTATTAGTCCCCAGCAGTGCTGCATATCAGTGCCCATCAGTGCTGCATATCAGTGCCTCCTCATCAGTGCCACCTTATTAGTGCTAACTCATCAGTGCCCATCAGTGCCGCCTCATCAGCACCCGTCAGTGAAGGAGAAAACAAAACTTAATGACAAACTAAGAAAAACATTTTTTTTCCAAACATTTGGGTCTTTTTTAGTTTGTTTAGCAAAAAATAACCCCCCCCCCCAGGGGTCATGAAATACCACCAAAAGAAAGTTCTATTTGTGGGAAGAAAATGATAAAAATGTAGTTTGTGTACAATGTTGTATGACCGCGTAATTGTCATTCAAAGTGCAACAGCGCTGAAAGCTGAAAAATGGCCTGGGCAGGAAGAGGGGGAAGTGCCCGGTATTGAAGTGGTGAATCTTCAACTGCCATAATGCTGCACATGTGATCCGTTATGACACCAGCCATTGGATGGTTTGACAGTTTGGTTGAGAGCACAACCAATGTGACAGTTAGCATTCCCGACATGCCAGAATAGAAATTTTTTTTGAAACTGTTAAATCGATGGGATTCCTTCTTCTTTAATACAAGTAGAAACCGTTTTATTTATAAATAACGCACAGGCACGAGGATGCAGATTTTTATCTGACAGAGGAGATGATATAAAGATCAGATTGTGGCTTATCAATCACTTTAATATCTCCTTCTGTGCTATAATTCTATGAAAACAAATAATCAATAATTTGATCGATGAGTGTATAGGTGACTTATCCAGAGTACTTTTTGTATCTATCACTATCCATAACACTTACCAATCTCGCTGTCTGTATACCGATGATGTCTATTGACTTTACAGCCGGAACCGAAACATCCAACAACGGCTCTGAAACAGCCGCGCACAAACTTCTTCATTCTAGGGGGCTTTTTGATTGGGGTATCTGCAGGCTGGTCACTGATACCTCCTACCATAGCTGCCCTAGCTATGCTCCGTTTCTCTTTGGTGTTTTTCAGAGAAAGAAGCCAATTACATTTAAATCGGTTCATTATTAGGAATAAAGAAACTCGCTTTAAATGTATGACAATAGAAATCGCAATGAAATTGAATCGAATTAAATCAAATCCAATAAAATCGCAAGAAATATCTCAGGAGAGATAAGAAGCAAGTCTTCACTGGTCAGTGATCGCCTAGCTTCTGAGAGATTACTAACTTGTGTCTGTCTATTAAAACACTCAGCCGATGACATCATAGGCAGAATATCCAGGGACCAATGAAATCGCAGTGCAGTTCAGGTGGCCTTTTAACTGACGTTTTTTCTTAAAGGAGCCACGTCCTTTTTTTGTGAGCTTTGTGAATTCAGCCTGTAGGATCCATATACGGATCTAATATGAATATACGGCTCCTGGAAGAACATGTTATTAGTGGGAATGCTTCAGCAGTCCCACTATTGTTATTCGTTTTTATTTATTTATTAATTTTAATTGTATTACTCAGTACGTTTTTTGGCTCTGCGTAACTTCTGCATACTTTCAGCTATTAAAACCATTCAACTATTAAAATGTTCAGCTCTTCCAGCTGATGATGGGACTTTTTCAACTTTTTTTCTACTGTTTATACTTTTTAAAATATTAAGCTTTTTAACACTTTTTTTTTAACATTGAAGTCAATGAGAGCATGCTTCAAATCCTTAAAATCTTCTTCCGCTCCCAAAAGTTTCAGCTCCTTCATACTTTCACAAAATATTCAGCTATCTGGCTGTATCTTTTCAGTTTGATATCATTTACAGTTTTTGTGAAAAAGCTGTTTGTTTAGTGGTCATTTCAGGAAATTTCATTTTAACGGCTTTTGCTGCCTTGGCCTTTTGTTGCTTTAACGGCTTTTGTTGCCATGGTTACCAAAGCCTCTGTTATACACAGTGATGGGCTGTGGTTGAGGCGGCTGGAGCATCTCAGCTCTGATTACAGAGACACACCATGTACTGATTTATAATAGAGGAATATGATGGGGCAATTCTGATGGGGCAGTTTTGATGGTGGCAATATGATGGGGCAGTTTTGATGGAGCAGTTTTGATGGTGGCAATATGATAGGGCAGTTTTGATGGTGGCAATATGATGGGGCAGTTTTGATGGTGGCAATATGATGGGGCAGTTTTGATGGTGGCAATATGATGGGGCAGTTTTGATGGTGGCAATATGATGGGGCAGTTTTGATGGGGCAATTCTGATGGGGCAGTTTTGATGGTGGCAATATGATGGGGCAGTTTTGATGGTGGCAATATGATGGGGTAGTTTTGATGGTGGCAATATGATGGGGCAGTTTTGATGGTGGCAATATGATGGGGCAGTTTTGATGGTGGCAATATGATTGGGCAGTTTTGATGGGGGCCGTTTTAGCAATTCAACTATTCAGCATTCCCACGCATTTTCCCCAGGAAATGCATTTTCTAGTTGTGAATGAGATTTAACCCTTTCACTACCAAACTATATTTGTTCGTTGATTTGAACCCTTTAACTGCCAAACCAAGTAAACCCCCCCTCCCCCTACACACATATTAACCCTTTCACCGCCAAATCATTTTTTCCCCATTTCTCCCCCACATGTTGAATCATACTGCCACATCATATTTTACCCCATTTTTAACCCTTTAACTGCCAAGTCAAATGTTTTTTCCTTTCATTTATGAACCATTTCACTGCCAAACCCTATTTTTTTCATTTTTTAACCTTTTTATGAAAAACAAAGATATTTTTAACTTTTTGTTTTTTGAAACTCTTTTATCGCCAAACCAAATTATTTTCTTTTTTTTTTTTAAAAAGAAAATAATTTGAAAGCGCCTCATCCACCAGCGGGAGAGGATGTCCATCGAGGACTGTCTCAGACTGGTCCACAGTCAGCTCAGTGACTATCACCTGATGGACTTTAAGGAGGAAGAGGAGGTCTGAAGATCCCCCCCCCCCCCACCTTTTCCCCACCTGTGTATCCTTTGGCAGTTCAATAAAGCTTCAGGCCTGTGAACTCTTTTCTCCCTCCTCTACCCCACCTCCTCCACCCCTCCCCCATCACACCTGTTGCCCACTTGAATGCTATTAGACAGTATATGACCTGACTCTTTGTGACATGTTGTTGAAGTAATGCTTTCAGGGTAATGCGGCGTCATGCATGATGTTTCGGGGTACCATTACTCTACGCAACGCATCGGGCATCATACCGCAGGATGAATGTCATTAATTTGTATGCTTGGAAATGTATTGTTATGTAGTGTATTTATGCGCTGTGACGCTGTATTTATGCGCTGTGTCGCAGTACGGAGTGGAATGTACCCTGTTGAAGTATTTTTTTTATTTATTTTTTTATTTATTTTTTGTATATTTTCTTGCAAAATAAAGTATACGTTTTCAATCAAAAAAAAAATATATAGGTGAGTGTCTGTTTATATAGCAGTGACCCCAGTGTATATAGTATATAGGTGAGTGTGTGTATATAGCAGTGACCCCAGTGTATATAGTATATATATATATATCTAAATAGGAACTGCCCAGAAAAATGTGGTAAGGTGTGGGGGATCGGTAGAGCGAGAGCAATAATTCTAGCCCTAGACCTCCTCTGTAACTCAAAACATGCAACCTGTAGAATTTTTTAAACGTCGCCTATGGAGATTTTTGATGGTAAAAGTTTGACGCCATTCCACGAGCGGGCGCTATTTTGAAGTGTGACATGTTGGGTATCAATTTACTCGGCGTAACATTATCTTTCACAGTATAAAAAAAAAAAAAAAAATGGGCTAACTTTACTATTTTCTTATTTTTTTATTCAAAAAAAGTGTGCTAGTGGCCACAGGGCGAAGCGACGTTACATAACGTTGTTTCGCCCAGCCATGCCATTCTGTCGCAGTACAACTGCGGTGGATGGTCGGCAAGTGGTTAACCAGAATGGACATTTGTGTTTGAATTCCATAAGACTCAAAAATGCCACCACCAGTGGCGGCCCGTAATGCAGGGTGCAGGGGCACCGCCCCCCCCCCCCATTCATGCGTCCGGCCCCCTAATCTACATGCGCATAGATTCCAATGTTTTTTTTTAAGCACGTGATTACAGCCAGAGGCTCTAATTGGTTTAAAAAAAGGGTGGGCTCAAGGTGCAGAGCACCCGAACACACACACAATAGCGAAAAAATGTTCGCTATTGTCTTCCTGATTCTCCGTCCGGCCAATCAGGAAGCGGGTCCTAAGACCCTTCACCTGATTGGCCGAACGGAGAAGCGATCTGATTGGCCGCCTAGGAGGAGGAGGGAGGAGATGCACGGCGTGAGGCAGGGGAGGAGGAAACGCAAGGGAAGCTGCCACCTGCTGCCCGGAGTGCTACCGGTGACCTACTGTAGATGGGGTAAGTGCGTGGCCGACCGACCAGGGAAGGGGGGGAGTGGCAGGAGGCGTGGGTGACCCAATTGACCCCCCCGCCTAACAAAATATACCACCAGCCACCACTGGCCACCACATCCCATGCCTCCTAAGGCCCCATTCACACCTGAAGAGAGCAATTTTCAGGCATTTTGTTTTAAGAGTCTTGCCAGTGTACATGAGCGTTTTAGAAGCGTATAACAAGCTATTTACACGTGTATTCAAGCTTCAGGTGTTTTTATTTTAGCAATGTCAAAGGAAAAGGTCCATAAGCTGCACATCATAAAGCAGGCCCATGTGCATGAAGTGAAATGAATGGCAGCCTCAGCCTGGACTCCGGCCAAGCCCCCTAATGCATTTTGCTCCGCCTCTTGGAGCTTAATCGCGGGGAGGGCAATGGACTTTTTCCTTTTGATATTGCTGCAGCTTGGAGCTAGGGCGAGCTCCCCGACCCTGCCTGCACTCACAGCGGTCTAGTTGGACTTTACCTCTTTACCTGAGTAGCACTTACATTTTATTTTTATATTAGCCAATAGAAAGCACTAGGGGGATGGGATTAGGGGTGGAGAGCTGCTGTTTTGCCAGAAAACAACAACAAAACAATGCAACAAAACACTCGTAAAACGCTCATGTTGAGCGTTTTTCAGGCGTTCCCATTGAAGTATATGGCGCCAATCTGCCTAAAAGAAGCTCATGCACTTTTTTGAGCGACAAGCGTTTTGCTACAGGCGACAAAACACTCAGATGTGAACCCAAGGGCATTGAAATAAATGGGATTTTTGTTGTTGTTGAGCGTATTAGAGCTACAAGCTGAAAATCGCTCAGGTGGGAACGGGGGTTAAAGGTACCCTCGCTGATATTTGCCATCGAGCCAACTTGAGATTTGCTTAAGTGATCCAATATTTAACAGCTATAGTATTTGCCCTCTAGCCAACTTGAGATATGAGCAAGTGGCACAATATTTGGCAAAGTAATAGTATTTGTGTTGGGTACCTCCCCCAAACCCCTGCCACTTGTACCTTATGTTGCAGCCAATGACATTACCTAGCATTTCCTAGTATAAGGAAGCATGGGATCATCTCCATTGTGACATGGGTATGGCAGGCTAGTCCTGACTCCCATCAGTCATAGGCAGAGGCGTCGCCAGGGGGTGGCTATTGGGGCTACAGCCCCGAGCCTGGGGCCAATAGCCCCGAGTCTTTTGTGCCAGTCCAGGATGCAGGGGACAGGGGCGGATTGAGCCGTGGTAGCGCTGGCTCCGGCTCCAGCTCCGCCCCCGCCTGACTCTACTTTTGATCACTGGTTGCTATAGCCGCCTAGCGGCTAGCAACCAGTGACGTCACTGCCCACACTGCCCAGCAGTCAAAGCGGAGGAGGATTGCACTTCCTCCTCCTCCGCTATAGTGCTCATGGGGCCTGCGATTTGACCGTCCCTCCGGTGGCGGCGTCAGTACAGAGCAGCAGGGATGGGGATACCTGGGCAGCCGGGAAGAGCCCAGGAGGGAGAGAGAAAAGACACCGCCACCCTGAGCAGCATCCCCAGCGTCTCCCAGAGCCTGCACTCCACCTGTGTCCTCAGCGTGCTGTGACTGGAACAGGAAGAAGGCGGGATCGATCGGCACTCGGGCGGGCGGCTCTCCTCATCTACTCTGGCAGCCTCACACACCAGCACCACGGCTGAGCTGCTGCTGCAGGACCCGGACACATGAAGTCTGAGGTCTGTTTCCTTCTGGTCAGGTAGGTCAGTCAGTGTGTGTATGTCAGGTACCAGGTCAGTGTGGGTCAGGTAGGTCAGTGTGGGTCAGGTAGGTTAGTGTATGACAGGTAGGTCAGTGTATGTAGGTCAGTGTGGGTCAGGTAGGTCAGTGTGGGTCAGTCGGGTAGGTCAGTGTATGACGGTCAGGTAGGTCAGTGTGTGTCGGGTAGGTCAGTGTGTGTCGGGTAGGTCAGTGTGTGTCGGGTAGGTCAGTGTATGACGGTCAGGTAGGTCAGTGTATGACGGTCAGGTAGGTCAGTGTATGACGGTCAGGTAGGTCAGTGTATGACGGTCAGGTAGGTCAGTGTATGACGGTCAGGTAGGTCAGTGTGTGTCGGGTAGGTCAGTGTGTGTCAGGTAGGTCAGTGTATGACGGTTGGGTAGGTCAGTGTATGTAGGTCAGTGTGTGTCAGGTAGGTCAGTGTATGTCGGGTAGGTCAGTGTATGTGGGTAGGTCAGTGTGGGTCAGTGTGTGTCGGGTAGGTCAGTGTGTGTGGGTCAGGTAGGTCAGTGTAGGTCAGTGTATGTAGGTCAGGTAGGTCAGTGTGTGTCGGGTAGGTCAGTGTATGTCGGGTAGGTCAGTGTATGACGGTCAGGTAGGTCAATGTGTGTCGGGTAGGTCAGTGTGTGTCGGGTAGGTCAGTGTATGTGGGTAGGTCAGTGTATGACCACCAGGTATGTCAGTGTGTGTCGGGTAGGTCAATGTATGACGGTCAGGTAGGTCAGTGTATGTAGGTCAGTGTGTATCGGGTAGGTCAGTGTGTGTGTCAGGTAGGTCAGTGTATGTAGGTTAGGTAGGTCAGTTTAGTGGTCAGCATGTGAGCTTACCCCTCGCCACACAACCCCTCCGCCCAACCAAAAAAAACCCAGCGCCACTAGAGGCCCCCCCCGTGCCGTCCTTGGACTTCGGGCTGAAGCCCCTGGTCTTTTTGCCACCTAGCAACGCCCCTGGTCATAGGACTTAATAAATGATGTCACCGCCTCTAATACCAGCCAGCACTGGGCATTTTGGTGTTGATTGCATTGGAAGCAGGGGAAGCAGGGGAAGTAAGGGGAGTACTGGATAATGGAGTATCAGTGGTTTAGGGTAGGTCCCTGCATGGGCAAGGTGACAGTGCCTCTTTAAGAAAATCTGTACTGGGGAAATATGGAGGGTGCCATTGCTGCCATGGTACGCATTCTATGCATTAAGGTAGAAAGCCTTTTGTGCTGCAGTACCCCCCCCCCCCGACCTTTTCTTACCTGAAATCGATCGTTCCAGTGGCGGGGATAAGCACAGCAGCTCCAGCCACTGTCTCGGGTCCTCGTTGGATGGATTGATAGCAGCAGGAGGCATCGGCTCCCGCTGCTGTCGATCAAATCCGGTGACACTGGAGCCCGGGGGCGGGGCCGAGTCATGCTGTCTGTGTCAATAGACGCAGCAGCAGGACTCGGGAGCACGCCTGCATGAGTGTCCCCATGGATTGCGGCTCTCCGTGGGGGCACTTGAGAAGAGGAGGAACGCCATGGGGGGAGGGGACCCCAGAAAAGGAGGATCAGGGCTTCTCTGTGCAAAACTCTTGCACAGAGGAGGTAAGTATGACATGTTTGTTATTTAAGTAAAAAAAAATGAAGCTTTACAATCACTTTAAGAACTTGAATGGACTGTGAAGCAACAGTGACCACATAGATCTGTACTAAAGTGATTGTAAACCCTTACATATACCCAGTGAAGTGACTGGCCTGCTACACAGAGATTAAACAAATTCTCCTACATAAGTTGTGCCTGTTTATCTCCAGTCTTCTCTTTTCTACAGCCGTTTAAAGTCTGGTATTTGTAAAGCTTGTCTGAGCTGTCAGAAAAAAAAGGGGGGGGCGAAGATCTGAGGTTACACTCTGCAGAGCTCATCCCCATTCACACAAAACAAAGTAACAGAGCTAAGGTCCTACACCATCACCTTTTTTTCTCTTGGTGTCAGGAAAACTTGTCAGAAATGACTCATGCAGGTAGGAGAGAAACGAAAGTTGTTGCACTACCTCTGCAGGAGCTGCTGGTAACTGGCTCCCTCATTCCTGCACAGCCAGGCAACATGCATCCTCTTCTTGCATCCAGACACAATAAACCAGTCCCTTGGCTTTGTTTTATGTTTTATTAGGGGTAACAACTAAAGGGATTCGTGACATTCCCAACTTGAATCAAGAACAATAGGGGACAACCTCCTTCCTCTGTACAAAAGATCCTGGAGTTCTCAGTTCCTCTTGGAAATAGCACGGAAGGCTTGCTACATGTGGCAGTCTCTCCTCTTGAATTTCCTTGGGTGTGCTGATTCCATGTCAAACTGCTCTGCTGAATGGATCCCCTTGAGCCAGCCCAAGCCCAGCCTGGAGCTGGGGTCTTCTCTAACCTTGGAGAACCCACCTAGGCCACCGACGGTCTCCTCAGCACTCCATCTTCCACCAGATCCCCATGCTTGCATGGCTCATCCATATTTAAGGGCTGGCTACCATACTAGGCCCACTGCCTGAGGATTGGCCAAGTTCCCCTAAGTATTCAGAGCAACCCTCTGACCTCCACCCACTAAATTCTTGAAATTTCTCCAAACTTCCAGAACCAGGGGGAGGCACCAGAGCCTGTATAAGTCATTCAGCCTGACCTGCAATAAACCCTTCACCCAGATTCCAGACTCATACTTACCGTGAGCCAAATAAATTTACCTGAACTTAAAGCAGAGTTCCACCCAAAAGTGGAATCTCCACTCCTCTGTCTCCTCCCCCCCTCCGGTGCCACATTTGGCACCTTTCAGGGGGAGGGTGGAGCAGGTATATGTTTTTGACAGGTACCCTGTCTCCACTTTCGCCGGACTTCGCTGCGGCGAGGTTTGTCAGATGTCCGGCTCCCTCCTCCTCCCTTCTCTTTCCCCCGCCGCTGGGCCAGTAAGGAAGCACAGCGCGCTTTGCGCCTGCACAGTAGGGATCCGGCCGTGAAGCCGCAATGCTTCACTGCCGGGTTCCCTTACCAGCAACGGCGGCGGCAGCACCCAACAGCTGATGGAAACATCAGCTGCGGTGCCGACTTCGCTGGCCTCCTGGACAGGCAAGTGTCCTAATGTTAGAAGTCAGCAGCTACAATATGTGTAGCTGCTGGCTTTTCATTTTTGGCGGGGGGGGGGAGGGAGGGCGGAACTCCGCTTTAAACACTAGCACTCTAGAGCAGGGATCTCCAAACTACAACCCTCCAGCTGTTAAGGAACTTCACGTCCCATGATGCATTGAAAAACTCTGACATTCACTGACATGATGGGAATTGTAGTTCCTGAACTGGAGGGTCATAGTTTGGAGACCCCTGCACTAGAGGATGCTACAGAAGAAGCAGACAGAAATGACACTTAATGCTCTGGAATGAGACAAGTACACACTATAGAGGGATATGCTTTGTTCACGCTTCACGGCTGAGGTTTGCAACCACTTTAAGTCTAACATTGTGCTCTCTTCATGAGGTTTTAAAAAAAAATGGTTACAAAGCAACAGTTGAGTCTCTTCTGGTGCAAGATGGCTTCTTTCATAATTATTTTTTTACAGTTTTGTAAGTGTAGTGTACTGATCTGCAACATAATTTAAACTGCCACAGCATTAAACAGAGATTACGAAAGATAACTGATTTGTGACATATTTTTATTTGCTTGTAATACCAGTGCGTATTGCAGAATTAGAATGTCATCAGCACCCTCCCATCTCCTTCCACACGGAAAATGATGAAGATCTTTCATTTTAACTCTTCTGATAGAAGTGATAGTGCCTCCTCCCATATAAAGAAGAATTCCAGGCATGGGTGTTTTATACTCATACATAGTTATATTGGTCCAACTTGGACCATGGTATATGCGTTAGCATATACCATGCTAACGCGTTTCTCCTGTAACAGCCTTCCTCATAGCTATGAGGAAGGCTGTTACAGCCAAAACATATTACCCTGTAATGTTTGTGTTCTACTATGTAGCAAATAAATATTCATACAGTATTTCAACAGATGTTACCAAGTAGACGGCTGACTTTAATTATATCCCTTAGCAGATCGAGTGTGGAGACACTTCAGCCAGTGCACCGGCTTAACCACTGGAGCTGAATCCTGCAGTGGAATTAGGGTAAAGTACCATTTTCTTATATATATACCATACCTGTGATCCCTCTAATAGCTGTAAATCACTGTAGTAGACACAGTTACTTCCGTGATATCCACTTACTTCCGTTTTCTGCTCCCGGCGGCTGCACTTCTACTTACTCAGCACAGGAGGTTGGCCACCACGGGCGCCATTCAGAGAATGCTTTACATTTTCTGAATGAATTCAAAGTATTCTTAGATTGGATGAGGTGGAGAGTGTGACATCACCACCCTGCCTCTCCACCTCATCCAATCAGACAATACATTGGATCCATTCAGGAGATGCAAAGCGTTCTCTGAATGGTACCTGTGCTGAGCAGCCGGCGTCCTATGTTCACAATGCATCAGAGCAACCAGAGGGGATTGGACAGGTATGGGACATACATTGGTACAAGCTGGACCAACCTATCTTTGCAGTAGATATCCATACCTGCAAATACACTTGGACAAACTGAATGTTTACTGTATATGTAGTTAAAACCCCTTTATATGATTGATGTGAATTTCCTTGTATTCTGTATCCCTAGATGAACTGCCTTCAATATTGGAGATTAGAGAGGAAGGGAAGGCACTTACAGGTAATCTCCAGGAATTTTCTATGGAAAGAACTGTAAGAGGTAAGTGTAAGTCTAGGGGGTTTACTGTATTTATAAAATATTTGTTTGACCTGTAGGCTGCTTACATTTGTCCATAATTTCTGTAATAGATTAATTCCTATGATTGGCAGCTCCATCTAGTGGCCAAATTGCAGTATATTTTCTTATTGAGGTGTTTCATAAAATCATACCTCATTTTGGCCACTAGATGGAGCTGACAATCATAGGAATTAACCTGTTACTAGAAATTACTGCCAAAATTTGGGCAGTGTGCATGTATGTGTCTGACATTTTATCGAACGTTTTATAAACAGACCCCCTAAGTGTCTATAGGAAAAAAGGAGCAGTGTAAAGCAGCGCAGGTTTCAATGTTCACAATATGTCCCAATGCACAAAATGTCCTTTTGAGCATCAGAAGCTCTTCGTGAGATGCATACAGTCTATAGGTAGGGCAGCCTTATGAAGGGTGGTGAAGCCGCTCCAGATATGCAAAAGAAGAGAAAACAGCAAAGGCACCTCTTAGTAAAACAGTATATTTAATGACACAAATCCATTAAAAGCACTCAAAAGCACTTGTTAGTTCGGCATGGAGAGTCTCAGTAGAAGCCATACAGAATTGAATCCTCTGATGTAGAAAAGCCTTGTTCCTCTGCAGGTGCCGGCTGGTGTGTACGGCGTGAGCTTCCGGGATTCGATCGTAATCCAAAACGAGGCTTGTACAACCGCCGGGCAAACGAATGGAGGGCTGGAACGCAAATCCGAAGGTATGTGCTGTACTGTCGTTAAGCGACGCGTTTCAGAGCATGCGTTAAGCTCAGATCCCCTCCTCTGCTGCGTATGAGGTATGAGAGGAAGTTCTGGATGAGAGGCGAGTCGGGAGGAAGTAGAGAGAAGATGTTGCTGGAAGTGGCAGCAGAGGAGGGGATCTGAGCTTAGCGCATGCTCTGAAACGCGTCGCTTAACGACAGTACAGCACATACCTTCGGATTTGCGTTCCAGCCCTCCATTCGTTTGCCCGGCGGATGTACAAGCCTCGTTTTGGATTACGATCGAATCCCGGAAGCTCACGCCGTACACACCAGCCGGCACCTGCAGAGGAACAAGGCTTTTCTACATCAGAGGATGCAATGCTGTATGGCTTCTACTGAGACTCCCCATGCCGAACTAACAAGTTTTATATGTGAGTGCTTTTAATGGATTTGTGTCATTAAATATACTGTTTTACTAAGAGGTGCCTTTGCTGTTTTCTCTTCTTCCCCTAAGTGTCTATGCATGCTGTTCGTCTCTGATAGGGGTATAGTTGTACCATTATCTCACTCCTGATGATCCTTGTTAATATTTGAATGGAATTAATCAGCTCAATAGAAATTCAGAGAGGTGAATAATTTCCTTGAAATAATTTCATTGAACAATGAACTTACTACACAGCTGCACTACCATTATGCCGTGTACACACGATCGGATTTTCCGACAACAAAACCGTGGATTTTTTCCGAAGGATGTTGTCCTGTTGTTTTGTTGTCGGAAAATTTGAGAACCTGCTATCAAACATTTGTGGGTGGAAATTCCGACAGCAAATGTTCAATGGAGCATACACACGGTTGGACTTTCCGACAACATGCTCACATCAAACATTTACCGTCGGAAAGTCCGACCATATGTACGCGGTATTAGAGTGTTCAGGGAACTATATCTCAAAAAGGACAACCCAGGGGTAAGTGTAATTAACACATTACACCAGCTTTCTGAAGTTCTTTCTTGAATATAGTTTCTTGAATAGAGTGCTGCTCCAATGGGGGGGGGAAGGGGCTCCACCCCCCCCCATTCACGCGTCCGCCCCCCTAATCTACATGCGGGGCGCCGGACACATGGATTCCAATGGGGTTTTTTTTTTTTAAGCACGTGATTACAGCCTGAGGCTCTAATTGGCTTCAAAAAAGGGAGGGCTCGGGTGGCAGAGCACACCCACTTGTGTGACAATAGCTAAATGAATATTCGCTATTGTCTTCCACATTCTCCTCCTGGCCAATTAGGAAGCCCCGATTGGCCAGGGAGTCTTAGGACTCCCTGGCCAATCGTGTCTCAGGACACAATTCCCGTTCCTGTGTGGCCAGGAGGAGAATGTCTCTGTGTGTGCTCACCGGAGAATCGGTCAGAGCGGCCCCGGCTCTTCATTCTCCCTGCCTCCATAAGGTAAGGCACATTCACAGTGAATCGACACCGTCCGTCTCTCATAGGGGGGTCTTGGGTGTTCGCCACTGTCCGTCTCTCGCGGGGGGGGTGTTAGTTTGTGTCACCCCCCCTAAAAAAATTTTGAGCACCAGCCGCCACTGTTTCTAGATACTTCCTATTAATGGTTTTCTAATTGAGCACACCTGGTCAAAGCCCCATTGCCATAAACAGAAAGGTGGAACGGACAAGAGTAGACCAGATGTCCGCTCAACACCTTCTTCATAGAAGAGCAGAAGAGGAGAAATCATGTGATGAAAGCTGAAAGTCGATAAGCTTATACAAAGCACACAAACATATGCAGATACAGCTTCTTAGTCGCATCTTCTCTACCAAAACGTAGCAAATCGATTTGGGTGAATTGGCTGCCTTGACTTGTCTCAAGCCCTAAAGTGAGGCCATCCTTGAATGACTCTGTAGAGGCTGTTTCCTGGGCAGCTCGTTGGATTTACATTTCGGTGCCCTTTAAGGACATAATTGCTTCGGATAAAATTTCTAGGCACTCCACAAGTGATAAGTTGTCTGGCGGCATTCAGGGCTGCACTGTTGGGGGCACGATCTGCAGTTTGGAGACAAAGGTAGTGAAGGGTGGTTACATTTACCTGGTCATTTGGTGGAGGAAATAATAAATACACAGCTAGAGGACTCTTTTGCTATGTAAGTGCTCAGCATAAATACTCATATCTGTGTAGGAATTCTTGAGCAGCATAATTCTACAACTTGTGGCAACATTTTGGGTTGTACAGAGATATACGCTATTCTATTGCATCTTGAGAGGAACTTTGCATCCCATCCCAACTCAACTGAAACAAAATCATCTAAATCTGGGTATACACTAGTAGAATTTTTTCACAATTTTTTATTTTCATTCGATTACCTTTTATACTCGAGTATAAGCCGATCCAAATATAAGCCGAGGAACCTAATTTTACCACAAAAAACTGGGAAAACTTATTGACTCGAGTATAAGCCTAGAGAAATACGCAGCTACTGTAAGTGGAAAAGAGGGTCAACAATGCCTATTTGCAGCCTCATTGTGCCCATTTGCAGCCACAGGTCCCCAGAACTTCAAACTTGGTAGTTAAGGGTTCCTAAATGCCCCCTAGCTGCAGCCAAAATTTGGGATCTCTGGACCCAAAGGGTCCCGAAATGACATTGCTGCAGATGGACACAGTTGACCGACTTTGGGGCCCCATATCTCGGGGCCACTTGGTGCTAGGAACCCCAAACTTGGTGTGCAAACCCAGTGAAACTAGCACTACAACATATCCAAGTTCCTAGCACCAAGTGGCCCGAGATACGGGGCCCCAAAGTCGGTTCGTAAAATGTCAAGCACTTTTCTGCATCAGAGAACCAAATTTGGGGCCCCATATCTCGGGGCCACTTGGTGCTAGGAACCCCAAATTTGGTGTGTTGTAGTGCTAGTTCCACTGGGTTTGCACACCAAATTTGGGGTTCCTAGCTCCAAGTGGCCCAGAGATACATGGCCCCAAAGTCGGTTTGGAAAATGTCAAGCACTTTTCTGCAGCAGAGAATGACATTTTCCGAACCGACTTTGGGGCCCCATATCTCGGGGCCACTTGGTGCTAGGCACCTCAAATTTGGTGTGCAAACCCAGTGAAACTAGCACTACAACATATCCAAGTTCCTAGCACCAAGTGGCCCCCGAGATACGGGGCCCCAAAGTCGGTTCGGAAAATGTCCAGCACTTTTCTGCAGCAGAGAACTGAATTTGGGCCCCATATCTCGGGGCCACTTGGTGCTAGGAACCCCAGCTTTGGGTATGTTGTAGTGCTAGTTCCACTGGGTTTGCACACCAAATTTGGGGTTCCTAGCACCAAGTGGCCCAGAGATAGGGGGCCCCAAAGTCGGTTTGAAAAATTTCAAGCACTTTTCTGCAGCAGAGAATGACATTTTCCGAACCGACTTTGGGGCCCCCCAGCTCAGTGCCACTTGGTGCTAGGAATCTCAAGCGTGCAAACCCAATGGAACTAGCACTACAACATACCCAAAGCTGGCATTCCTAGCACCAAATGGCCCAGAGATACGGGGCCCCAAAGTTGGTTCGGAAAATGTCATTCTCTGCTGCAGAAAAGTGCTTGACTCGAGTATAAGCCGAGGGGGGCACTTTCAGCACAAAAAAATGTGCTGAAAAACTTGGCTTATACTCGAGTATATATGGTATCTAATCTTTAGTGGGGTCAAATCAATACTCGTTTTTGACCAAGGTGACGAAAAAAAAATTTGAAGGAGCAGGATGGAATTTATTTCTCAAAATGTACTAATTTCTAGCAGTGAATGCGTTTTTCATCCAAGAAAGTCCATTTGTTTCAAACTCAAATGTAAATTAAGCTCAGCTAAACTTTTAAGAAATTTCAAACGACATTCATCAGGTCATAGAATACTGAGAATGATCATACAAATGTTCGTACAATCAAAATCTTCTGGTGTATGGCCAGCTCTAGTCAGATATACCCCATATTGTCAAAAGTATTGGGACGCCTGCCTTTACACGCACATGAACTTTAATGGCATCCCAGCCTTAGTCCGTTGGGTTCAATATTGAGTTGGCCCACCCTTTGCAGCTATAACAGCTTCAACTCTTCTGGGAAGGCCGTCCACAAGGTTTAGGAGTGTGTCTTTAACCCTTTGATCACCCCTGATGTCAACCCCTTCCCTGCCAGTGTCATTAGTACAATGTCAGTGCATATTTTTAGCACTGACTGTAATATTGTCACTGGTTCCCCCCAAAAAAGTGTCAAAAATGTCAGCTAGGTGTCCAATCTGTCCGCCGCAATGTCACAGTCCCGCTAAAAATCACTGATCACCACCATTACTAGTAAAAAATAAATAAATAAATAAATAGAAATGCCATAAATCAATCCCCTATTTTGTAGACGCTATAACGTTTGCGCAAACCAATCAATATACGCTTATTGTTTTTTTTTTTAACCAAAAATATGTAGCAGAATACATATTGGCCTAAATTTATGAATAAATCAGATTTTTTTAAAAAAATTTTGGGGTATGTTTCTTTTTTAAAAATTGTCTGTCTTTTTTTGTTTATAGCGGAAAAAATAAAACCGCAGAGGTGATCAATTACCACCAAAAGAAAGCTCTATTTGTGGGGAAAAAAGGACATACATTTTTTTTGGGCTCAGCATCGCACGACTGCGCAATTGTCAGTTAAAGTAACGCAATGCCGTATCGCAAAGTATGGTCTGGTCGTGAAGGGGGTAAAATCCTTCTGAAGTGAAGTTCTTATAGCTGCTTGCCCCTTCTTACTTTGGTCTTCTTACAATACCCACACTATCACTTACTGGTGAAGGATCCTATGAAGCTGATTCCAATGGATATGGGGTTATAGGATCTGGCATGAGCTCCAAGATTTGTCCAACCACGACCTTCATATACTCTTCCATCTTCTCCAATAAGGAAGCTGTGTACGAAATATTGAAGGATTTCCCGTTATCAAATGATTACTCAAATAATAGTCCCCAGCAGCTTTTTCTCAGCCATCTACCCATTGTGAAACAAAAGCTAACGGCTTAAAATGAACCAGTGTAACAGGTAAAGGCAATTCTCAGCCACTTTACAGTATTAACCTGAAACACTCCAATCTTTCCATCAGAAATAAAATGCTTTTTCTTCGTCTTTGCCCTTACAAAGTTACCTAAACTGGAAATCCAGGCACAACATTTTAAACTACATTTTCCACCCAAAAGGGGAAGCTCTGCTTATTTGGCACTTTTTGGTCGGGAGGGGGGGAGCAGGTACCTGGTTTTGACAGGTACCCGCTCCCACTTCTGGCTGATCTCGCTGTGGCGAAGTCAGCAGGAAGTTTGCCCCCCTCCTCCTTCCCCCGCCGCCAGGCCATTCACAAGGCACAGCATGCTTCGCGCATATTCAGTAGGGAACTTCGGTTTCCCATTAGTGGAGATGGCGGTGGCAGCACCGGAGAGCCAAATGAAAAATCGACTCCGGGTGAAGACACCGCTGGATTCATGGACAGGTAAGTGTCTTAATATTAAAAATCAGCAGCTACAGTATTTGTAGCTGCTGAATTTAATTTTTTTTTCTGAAGGAACCTGGAGCTCCTCATTAGGTGAGGAAAATCTGAGACAAGTGCCAAGGTTTTATTGCTTACAGTTCAATAAAAGAGCCAAACAAACATCCAAGAATCCAAGTTATTTAATGATAAAATCGATTCATAGCAGAAAAAATGCAATGCGTTTTAGGGGCCAAATGAACATACCCCTTCATCAAGGTTTAGGGATTTTAACTGTACATAAATGGACTCAAGTAAGCAGATGCCAAATAGGTCTGCACTGTATTCACTAACCTTGGCTTAACCTGCCCTCCTGAAACTGTTCCAAGCAATACATCACGGTTAGGTTGCTTTACTAAAACTGAAGAGTGCAAAATAAGGTGCAATTGTGCATAGAAAACAATCAGCTTCCAGGTTTTATTGTCAAAGCTTAACTGAACAAACTGAAGTTAGAAGCTGATTGGCTACCATGTACAGCTGCACCAGATTTTGCACTCTCCAGTTTTAGTAAATCAGACCCGATGCATATCTATTTGGTAGTTGCTTGTAGGCAGGTTACCTACAGAAGTGTTGGTTTTAGTTAGTGGCTTGCTCAGGCTGGGGGGGTTTAATGTGTGTGCTGCTGTTCCCGGGCTTTGTGGATCCAGCCTACCCACCGGTGATATAAATATGGATGAGACCTGAATTCGAGGCTCTTGTCTGGTAGCACCAAACAGGACATGCTGTGACTACTGTGGAGGAGGACTACTGCGCCTTGCACCGGCGATCAGCCAAGACTTGGAGAATGCCAGCAACGGACTACTACCTTTTGGAGAAGTAGTTAAACAGAATTTGTCCTTAAAGGTCAAACAATGAGGAAATTAAATATTTTAGCTCCACCATCTAACCACAAATTTAGAGGTATGGACCTAGCACTTAAAATAGACCAAAAAATAATACCTAGGAATAAAGTTCCTACGACAGAGAGAGCTAATAAGGTCCATGCGTTGTGACTTTGTACACAAATTCTTTATTAACGATTATAGTATTTAACAATCAAACTCCGTATCAAAAAAGCACCCCAGATTTTTTATGGGCTCACTCCACCAACCCACAACATTAGAAGGATTGACAACCTTGTCAATAACATTTAAGACCAACACCCTATAGACATGCCCCTTCTTAGATATAGCCATCACCCAATGGGATCCTGAGTGACGTGGCTGGGGGGGCCCTGCTTGGCCACTTTTTTTTTTTATTGTGACAGCTAGCGGGGGGGGGGGATCCCCCCTAGCTGTCAGAGCAGGGGAACGGGGGGGGGGGACTGGACTATGTGTAATATGTTTTATGTTACACCCTGCATATGGGTGTAATATGTAACATGTTACGAACGGTGATCTTATCCTTGATTGGGATCAGCAATAGCAAAAAGAAATTGGACAGGGGTTCTAACTTATCCATACTCTACTAAAATTAAAATTAAGTTCCTTTTTAAAGGATCTCAGAGGGTTTTTAAACTACTTAGCCAATAAAAACATAAAAACCAACTCTACATTTCACTGCTTATGTCAAAGGATCTCAGTACAACACCCTGCTATCACCATTTAATATAATTAATCCGCATTTGCATTGTTTCTTACTTGTATCCGATGTCACACCATTTTTGGGTGTTCATGTGATAATTCTGTATGTTCCGGACTTGAGCGCTGCACGTAGCTTGTGAGTTACAGAAAGCCCCTTCAGTATGGTGGATGACGGCGTTCGGTACCGGAGTGGACAGTCTGGACCTGCATGTGGTGCTCCTGCCTCCCCACTGTGATCGGCTTACAATAGTTGGACAGCCTGAAAATAATAGAATGGATATTAAAAATTAAAGGATCAAAGAACCTATGGAAGCACAGGATCAGAGGCAACAACGCCAACGCTCCCCCTCTGGAGCCCGGTCTTACGCCTTCCACCCAAATCCACAACAAAGAGTGAGCCCCACAAAAGCCCCGCAACCTCGCAGGGCACGCCGGGAAGATTGAAAGGATTTATTTCATCCTGCCATACCTGTGCATATTGTTCCTTAAAAGTGTCTAAAGTTCCGTTCTAACTTTTCCTGCATGTTTTGACTTAGCCCTTTCTACAGACTCGCCTCTATGTAAAGACAAGTCAGATAACCCTAACCACTATCACTGGTCCGTTGAAGGTTACCCGGTCAATGTCACCGCGGTCTGCACCCTGACCAACTGCTTGCAAGCCACTCTCCATAGCATCCCTACTAAACAGCTCACTTTTATCCTCCCTCCCCATGCTGCTCCTTTCTATATACTGTATTGAACACGCAGTAAGTTCCCTGAAAAAGGACTCCCCATTGTCTGTGTATCTTCAAGAACTGGCTTCCCTATGACAGCGTGGACTTTCTGAAAATGATGCTCTTTTCCTCATCGTTTGTCATATGCGAGGATAGACAAGTTTTGAGCTCCCGCTTGATTGCATACTAGTTGCTTTGGTAGCTTACTAGCGTAAACCCTGAGGGCTAACACAGGCTAACAGGCAGGTTTGGACATTCTGCAGTAACACCGGTATGAACTTTGTTGGTGCACTCTCATGACATGATGGTAGGATTTAAATGTTGATGTTCACACTGTAGAGGTGTCTTGCGGGGTTACTCACAGCATTACAGGGATAGACGGGTCAAGTATCCCAATGCAATGGGACCTGCTGGTAGAAATCAGAGGAGAACACACACTCTCAGGGTTACAAAATTACAAAATACTTATTCTTTAAGGATGGGGCAAACAGGAGATTATTATTATTATACAGGATTTATATAGCGCCAACAGTTTACGTAGCGCTTTACAACTTGAGGGTAGACAGTACAAATACAATACCCTTTAATACAGTAGGAATCAGAGGGCCCTGCTCCTTAGAGCTTACAGTCTAAGAGGGAAGGTCAAGAGGTAGTAACTGTGGGTGATGTGCTGATTGAGAAGATAAATGTACAGTTGTTAGGTGGGGGCCAGATAGGCTTCTCTGAAGAGATGAGTTTTCAGGGATCGTCTGAAAGTGGATAAAGTGGGAGAAAATCGGACGGATTGGGGTAGAGCATTCCGGAGGATGGGAGAGGCTCTGGAGAAGTCCTGAAGGCGAGCATGGGATGAGGTGACAAGGGAGTTTGAGAGCAGGAGGTCTTGGGAGGAGCGAAGAGAACGATTAGGTTGGTATTTTGAGACTAGGTTAGAGATGTAGCTGGGGGCCAGGTTGTGGATGGCTTTGTAAGTTATAGTTAGTATCTTGAATTTAATTTGGTGACTGAGTGGCAGCCAATGGAGGGATTGGCAGAGGGGTATAGCAGACGCTGAGCGGTTTGTGAGGTGGATGAGCCTGGCAGCAGCGTTCATGATGGACTGAAGTGGGGATAGCCTATTTAGAGGTAAGCCAATGAGGAGGGAGTTGCAGTAGTCGAGGCGAGAGATGACCAGGGAGTGGATTAGAAGCTTTGTGGTGACATTGGTTAGGAAGGGGCGTATCTTGGAGATGTTGTGGAGGTTGAGGCAGCAAATTTTGGATAGTGATAGCATGTGGGGCCAAAAGGTTAGTTCAGACTCCAGGATTACACCTAGGACCTTGGCGTGGGGAGATGGGTTGATAGTTGAGCCGTTGATATTGACAGAGAAATCAGGGGAAGTGGCACCTGAGGGAGCAAATATCATGAGCTCGGTTTTGGATAGGTTGAGTTTGAGGAAGTGATGTGACATCCAGGCTGATATGTCTGCTAGTAAGTTGGTAATGCGTGAAGAGACAGATGGAGAGAGCTGGGGGGTGGAAAGATAGATTTGGGTGTCATCAGCGTAGATATGATATGATATGATATTTAAAGCCGTGGGAGGCAATCAACTGACCCAGGGTGGTGTAGACTGAGAAAAGGGAAGGTCCAAGAACAGAACCTTGGGGGGCCCCAACGGAGAAGGGAAGAGGAGAGAAGGAAGTAGAGTTTAAAGTGACACTGAAAGAGCGGTGGGATAGGTAGGATGAGAACCAGCGAAGAGTACAGTCACGGAGACCAAAGGAGTGGAGTTTATTGAGGAGGAGGGGGTGGTCCACTGTGTCAAAGGCAGCAGAGAGATCCAGGAGAAGTAATACAGAATAGTGTCCACTGGAGATGGAGAGCATTGCAGATGGTAAAAAAAACGAAATAATTTTTTTTATTGAAAGCACAGCTTGTACCTTGCAGGGATGAGAATAAGTTCTCTTATGTAGACGCCTTGGACCGAAAGAAACGCAGACCCAGATAAGTTGAATTTACTAAAACACTGGTTTTGACTTACACAATGTATCTTGCGAAGGTGGGGCTCCTCCTCCCCTCTCCACGCCCGGGATGCCGACCTCCGGACCCATTGTTAGATATGATGTGCTTAATCATTTGTATATAATGCTATCACCCATGACTCCTCATGAAAAATATACTGGGAGAGGGATTTTTCCCACCTCTCTCTAGCGAGAGCCAGCTTTACCACCAAAAAAAAAAAAAAAAGAAAAGGGGAGAGGTCTCCTATTTGATTACAGGCTAACCCATTTGCATGTATAGATCTCACCTAATTCACGCAACATTTAAAATTGATACCTACCATCCAGTAGTAAATCCGGGTACTTTGAACCTCTCATAAAGAACATATGATCCCTGCCGTCCAAATTTTAGGGGGAAATAGTCCAATCCATATACTTAGAAAAAGCACTCTGACTGTAGGAATGTAAGAGGTGCTATAAATCACATCCAGGATTGGCAATCGTAACCATATACATGCAAATATACAAGATGGTTTCTCATAGAATACTTTCATTTCTGGTTCGGTTTAAAACATCGAATTTCTGGTTGGACCAACCTCCATACATAGCGGCTGGACTTCAGAGTATTCGAAATGGCCAATAATTCCTCAAACAACTTTCAGCCACAGGTCAAGCTCTACTCTTTAAATGAATGGGGACTTAACACGCCCAAAAAACACTCCAAAATTTATCTATCCATGAGCAAAAATAAAGCAGATGTGATTTTCCTCCAGGAAACTCACTTCAGGTCAGATAACATTTCCAAACTTCACAATGTTTACTATCCTACGGTATTCCATGTGTCCAATTCCATCTCTAAATCCAAATGTGTTTCCATTCTTATTTTAAAAAACTGCCCTATCCAGAATACAGATACCCTCAGGGACAACCATGGCCGATACCTCTTTCTTAAAGGGGAAATCTTCGGTAGACCTATCACTCTAGCAAATATATACGCACCAAACAAACTCCAAGTTCACTTTTTCCATAACACTTTACAGCTCTTCACTTCCTTCCAATCAGGGATAGTAATTTTAGGCGGGGACTTTAACCTGGCTCTTACCCCCTCACAAGACACTTCCTCTGGATCCTGCTCACTGCCACATAGAGCTCTACGAGCTATTAAGATACAATTTAGTAACCTACGTTTGCATGATGCTTGGCGAACCTTACACCCTACCAATAAAGACTTCACCTTTTTCTCACCACCACATAACAGATATTTCAGGATAGACTACTTCTTTATTACTCAGAATGATCTTCCATACCTCCTCAATGCCTCAATTGACCCTATGTTCCTTTCGGACCATAATCTTATCTCAGTGACCCTATCGTTTCCAGAGAAGGTCACGCGATCCTTAATCTGGTGTCTTGATAACTCGCTACTTACTGACCCTGCCACCCTGAAGACAATAAACATGCCTGAAACAGTATTTCAGGGAAAATGGATCCCCGGAAATCTCTTCCTCGACACAATGGGCCGCGCACAAATGTGTCATTAGAGGAGAGCTCATCTCAATAGCCTCTAAATGGAGGAAAGACAAACTATCCCAAATTAATGAGCTCTCTGCGTGCATTCATACCCTTGAGAAGTCACATAAACAATCCGCGAATAACCAAACTCTAACTCCAAGATCTAGTAAAAGTGAGGAACAAATTACTGGAGGAACTAGGGAGGACAGTCAAACGCAAATTTGCACTGACACAAAGACTATTCTATGAGTTCGGCAATAAATTAGGGAAATATTTAGCCAGAGCCCTCCAAGCAAAAAAAGGCGGCGACCTCAGTACACGATAATTAGCCTGACGGGACATAAGATTGCTACCACAGAACAATTTGTCAACTATTATTCTAAACTATACAACATATCTTCCCCGAACATACCCTTGGACAACAATGAAAGGGGGAAGTTGAATACCACTTTCCTACAACAATACAGCCCCAAACCTCTAATCTCCTCCGAAGCCCTAGATCTGGAAAGTCCAATCTCCCAGGAGGAAACGATTAAGGTCCTCAAACAACCTAAACCCAGGAAAAGCCCTGGCCCAGACGGGTTAACAATTAGCTATTATAAAACTTTTACAGACACCCTGCTTTCTCCCTTCCTAAAAGCATTTAACTCACTCTCATCACATTTCTCTCCAAGCCAGGATTTATTGGAAGCACATATAACGGTGATACCAAAACTAAACAAAGACCCTTCAATTGTATCTAACTACAGATCCATTTTGCTCCTTAATGTCAACGTGAAAATCTATGCAAAATTTCCTTACTCCCTAAATTAATATCCTTAGACCAAGTAGGCTTCATCCCTGAATGGGAGGCAAGGGCAACACCCTTAAAGCCAATAATATTCACCATTGGCTAAACTCCACCCATAAACCTGGTTTCTTCCTATCGCTCGATGCGGAGAAGGTGTTCCACAGAGTGGCATGGGACTATATGAACAAATCCCTTAAAGCAATCGGAATTCAAAATCACATGTTACACTTTATCCTTGCATTAAATGCCAATCCAACGGCTAAAGTCCGAGTAAACGGCCGCCTGTCGGACGCCTTCTCCATATCAAATGGGACGCGCCAAGGGTGTCCCCTTTCTCCTCTAATTTTTGTGGTCACCCTCGAGCCCCTACTTCATAGGGTGAGAACCAACCCGGATATAAATGGAATCGACATAGCGGGGCATTCATACAAAATATCGCAGATGACATTCTTATGTTCCTCACTGAGCCCCTCTCCACAATTCTTAACTTACCTAAAGACTTCTCTCTCTTCAAAAAGTTATCAAACTTACAAATCAACTTTTTCAAAGTCTTGGGCACTGAATGTATCCCTCCCGTCTACCACCCAAGTTCAATGCCAGAATAATTTTCCCTTCGGATGCGACCCACACGCTATAACTATAGCTCGCGGTAAAACTTAGTGAGCTTTACACCAGAAACTTCATTCCTATCCTAAGAGCTATACAACAAGACCTAAAAAAATGGTCTTCAGGGCCTTTTTCATGGTTGGGAAGAGCAGCCATTATTAAAATGAACATCCTCACAAGAATTCTTTATCTATTGCAAACCCTACCAATCAAAATCCAATTAGCATTTTTCAACTCATACAAGCAGATCTTCTCTAGCTTCATATGGATATCCAAACGCCCAAGACTGGGATGGGATAGATTAACGACCCCCAAACCGAAAGGGGGTATTGGCCTCCCAGATATACACAAATACTACTGGTAATGCCACCTAGCTAGAGTAATAGACTGGCACGTCCATACACAAACCAAAGCATGGGTGAGAATAGAGGATTCACTCTCCTGGATTCCGATTCGCTATCTACCTTGGGTCAGACCAAACCTGATTCCAAAGGACAGTACCTCTCATTTCTTATAGGCCCCACATTGCAGACATTTCAGGTAGCTTGTAGAAAATTGCATCTCTCATCCTCCCTGGCCCTTTAACTTCAGTCAATTATAATCTGGAGTTCCCCCCTGGTCTCTCAGATCATGCTCAACTCAACACAGATCATGAATTATCCGTCTGAGCCAAAGATTTGAAAAGGGAAAACTTCTGCAGTATAGTGCCCTACCCTCACAATTCCCAGGCCAAACTATCCCCTTTTTCATCTTTCTGCAAGTCAGACGCTTCCTAAACCGCTTCAAATCCCTAGATACGTGGTGCCAGGAGCATACACCCTTTGAAGCAATTTGCAACAGATCTGAACCCCAAAGATATCTGACCTGTATACACTCTTGTTTTTCAACTGTGATCCCAAAATTAACAAATCTTATCAACACTGGGAGGGGGACCTTGCCTTGGACCTCTCGGTAGAGGACTGGGAACATGTCTACGCACATATCCATAAAGGCTCAACGAGCGTATGTGCAAGAAAACGGGTTTAAAATCTATTCAAGATGTTATAGGACCCCTGACAAACTCCAAACATACTACCCCACTGTTTCACCCTTCTGCAACACAGAACCAGGTACACTACTACATATATGGTGGGACTGCCCAATAATTAGATCCTTCTGGAAGGAAATACACTGCCTTACAACAAGCATCACGACCTACACCCCTGACTTCACACCTGCTCAATATCTCCTCCATCACACTTCTATACCCCAAGTGGCACAAAGAAGATCTCTGGGCCTTCACCTAATTAATGCAGCTAAATTGTGCATTCCCATACACTGGAGAGACAAAACTCCCCCCACCATAGCTGAGTGGCTCGGATGTGTTAGGAAAACTGCTGAAATGGAAAATCTGATCTATCAAGCAAGAGAGACCCCTGCAAAATTTTGTACAGTGTGGGCATGCTGGCTAAATTTTACAGAATCTACTGAGTACGCCAGGTTATTAAATGGCCAGAATAATACGGTACAATGAGAGCTTAACCCTGGAAAAAAGAAAAAGAAAAAAAAAGTCACCTCCCCACCCCCGCCTTCAATACAAACTTTACCTTGACCATCTGTATATGACATTCACCTTAGCCTGCAACTTATGAGGCTTTAAAAGCTACTCATTGGGCCCTCGCATTAACCCCCCCCCCCCACCCCAAATCTCATCCCTACAACAATCTTCCCTCCCCAGAACCACTCTCTCATTAAGGTTTGAACTAATGTAGTGCGGCAAACGTACGCTAACCTATATCAGTGCTATAGTATGTTGACTTATTCATTATACTGAGTAAAGGTACAACATTTTACAGCCAAAAAAAATAAAAATGTAATGATCAAGTTCAAGTCCTAGATTACACAACATGCACACAGAAAAAGACCTTCGTCATCCTAGTCAACCAATTACCTTACAGCTGGCAGTTTTTTTAGGCCATTTTGGAAAGTTGAAGCAAAACATAACTAGTTACCACAAGTAACTGCTCCATGATTCCTTAGCCTTACGTTATAGCAATGCACATTTTGAGTCACTTTTGCCCTGTTTTTAGACCTAGAGGAGGAATGCCCATACAGCTGACTGTCTTATATAAACTATATTAACAAAAGTATTGGGACACCTGCCTTTACATGCACAGGCATCCCAGTCTTAGTCCGTAGGGTTCAATATTGAGTTGGCCCACCCTTTGCAGCTATAACAGCTTCAACTCCTCTGGGAAGGCCGTCCACAAGGTTTAGGAGTGTGTCTATAGGAATGTTTGACCATTCTTCCAGAAGCCCATTTGTGAGGTCAGGCACTGATGTGGACAAGAAGGCCTGGCTCCCAGTGTCCGCTATAATTCATCCCAAAGGTGTTCTATGGGGTTGAGGTCAGGACTTTGTGCAGGCCAGTCAAGTTCCTCCAGCCCAAACTCGCTCATCCATGTCTTTATGGACCTTGCTTTGTGCACTGGTGCGCAGTCATGTTGGAACAGGAAGGGGCCATCCCCAAACTGTTCCCACAAAGTTGGGAGCATAAAATTGTCCAAAATGTCTTGGTATGCTGACACCTTAAGCGTTCCCTTTACTGGAACTAAGGGGCCAAGCCCAACCCCTGAAAAACAACCCCCCACCAAATTCTCCCCTCCACCAAATTATTTTCACCAGTGCACAAAGCAAGGTCTATAAAGACATGGATGAGCAAGTTTGGGGTGGAGGAACTCGACCGGCCTGCACAGAGTCCTGACCTCCATCTTTGGGATGAAGTAAAGTGGAGACTGCGAGCCAGGCTTTCCCTGCTTTTCCTCCAGGCCAATCCAGGTGCTTCTCCTTCCGGCCAATCCGGTCTTAAGACCTGCTTCCTGATTGGCTGGGAGGAGAAGCAGGAAGGCAATAGCGAATGTTTATTCGCTACTGTCACACAAGCAGGTGGGCTCCGGGCGCAGTGCTCTGCGCCCGAGCCCAAACTTTAGAAGCAAATTAGAGCCTTCTAAAAGGAATCTCATTGAAATCCATCCGTTCGGCGCCCCACATGGAGATTAGGGGCCGGCCGCATGGAGATTAGGGGGGTGGTGCCCCTGCGCCCCTTATGGAGTGGCCGCGGCTGTCGCTCACCATGAAAGAAAAGGTTTATCTGTCACATTTTATATGCCAAAGCTATTTACATAATACACTGGTTGCAGTGATACTATATCACAGCAACCAGTATCTTACTTTCCTTTTGGGGTACAGAGGTTGACCATATGTCTTTCTTAGGGGAGCTCATGTCTGGCATTGCATGTCTCTCTGATACCTCTAATGTTATTGATTGAAAAAGGTGAGAAATGAGAGCCTGGAGACAAGTTGGCCATTTGTACCGGGTCCAAAATATAACAAGAAGGGAAATGACTGATCACTTACGTTGAGCATGTATAGTAGTGCAGAGCACCGCCAGAAGGATGAGCCAACGGGTCATGGTGACACCAAGACACAGAGTCAGAATACCCTGTAAGGGGAAAGGGCCATTAACAATAAATTCAAACCCCTATACAACAAGATGAACAAATACAAACTAAGAACTTTGGTATTTACAGTGAAACAATGGTTCCAGTTTCTAAGGCTGGCCATATATTATACAATTTTCTCGTACAATTTTCCTTTATTTTTACCAAAACCATCTAATATGAGGTCAAACCTAAACATTTTCAATGTGTATGCAATCAGGCAGGCCCTTCCACTACATAGCTGAAGGAAAATCTAAAAGGAAATTGAATAAGAAAATTGTATAATGTATGGCCAGCTTAAGGGTTTATTCACATGAGCACCAGACTCTATCTTCCCTTTGAAAAGCAGTCTGTGTAATGCTTGTACAGTGGAACCTCGGATTACGAGCATAATCTGTTCCAGGAGAATGCTCGTAATCCAAAGTACTCGCATATCAAAGCGAGTTTTCCCATTGAAGTCAATGGAAACAAAAATAATTTGTTCCGCATTGACTTCAATGGGATGCAATACCGCATGCGGCCAGAAGCAGGGAGGGGGGGCGGCGGAGAGCCTCGGAAACGGCCGAAAAGCCCCCAGCACACTTTGGGTGACCTTGGCAAACCTCGGGAAAGACTTCCTACCTGAGATTTGCCAAGGTCAGCCGTGCTGTACTCGGGCCTTTCCGTGCATTTCCGAAGGTGACGTTCGGCTCTGCTCGGCTTCGGCGCCCCCCCCCACCTCAGGCCAAAAGAGGTACTGCACACTGCTTTGGCCTGAATTGTGCTCGTTTTGCGAGATAACACTCGCAAACCGAGTTACGATTTTTAGAAATACAGTGCTTGCATTGCAAAACGCTCGTTAATCGCTTTACTCACAATCCGAGGTTCCACTGTGGTTGAGATTATATAATCTCTTTTCATTACCCATTAACCGCTTCCCCACCAGGCACTTTTACCCCCTTGCTGAACCAGGCCAATTGCTGTTACACTTTGAATGACAATTGCGTGGTCATGCAACACTGTACCCAAACTAAATTTTTATTATTTTGTTTACATAAATAGAGTTTTCTTTTGATAGTATTTAATCTCCACTGGGTTTTTTATTTTTTGCTAAATAAATAAAAAAGATAGAAACAAATAGAAAATTTCGGTTATAACATTTTGCAAATAAATAATCTTTCTTAATGAATTTAGGCCAAAATGTATTCTGCTACATTTCTTTGGTGAAAATACCCAAAATCAGTGTATATTATTTAGTCTGTAGGAAAGTCCACAAACTATGGTATATATCTGAAAATGGATCAATCCTGATGTACTGATGGCCTATTGTGTAAACAGTGTAGACAGTCCAAGGTATTTAGTAGGAGGCATGGTGGGTTTTTTGAAGTTGTAATTTTTTGTCATATTTTCTTGAAAAATTAAAAAATTAAATATACTGTATTAACCAGTGTCATATATATATATATATATATATATATATATATATATATATATATATATATATATATATATTATATATTTAAAAAACATTTTAACACACTTTGACCAGAGCAATATACTATTACCATAGTAACATTGTACTACTCTGGGGAAGTGATTATTTTATTTTGTTTTTTATTACACATTATGTTTGCATATAGCAATGAATTTATCCGCTTTAGCCCCGGAAGATTTTACCCCCTTCCTGACCAGAGCACTTTTTACAATTTGGCACTGCGTCGCTTTAACTGATAATTGTGCGGTCGTGCGATACTGTACACAAACTAAATTTGCGTCCTTTTTTCCCCACAAATAGAGATTTCTTTTGGTGGTATTTGATCGCCTCTGTGTTTTTTTCCTGCTATAAACAGAAAAAGAGCAACATTATTTTTTTATTTTTTACTTTTTGCTATAATAAATATCCACAAATTTATTCCTCAGTTTAGGCCAATCTGTATTCTTCTACATATTTTTGGTAAAGAAAAAATCGAAATAAGCGTATATTGATTGGTTTGTGCAAAAGTTATAGCGTCTACAAAATAGGGGATAGATTATTTTTATGATTATTTTTTTTTTTGGCAGTGATATGCGATTTTTATTTGGACTGCGACATTGCAGCGGAAAGTTCGGACACTTTTGACACATTTTTGGGACCATTGACATTTATACAGCGATCAGAGCTATAAAAATGCACTGATTACTGTGTAAATGTCACTGGCAGGGAAGGGGTTAAACACTAGGGGGCGATCAAGGGGTTAAATGTGTTCACTCAGTATGTTCTAACTGTGGGGGGGTGGGACTGACTGGGGGAGGAGACATATCGTTGTTCCTACTTAGTAGGAACAAACAATATGTCTCCTCTCCCCTGACAGAACAGGGATTTGTGTGTTTACACACACAAATCCCCGTGCTGGCACTTGTACACGCGATTGTGGGTATCGGCGGCCATCGCGCCAGATGGCCATGCGCATCGGGACCCCCACCGTGCAGGGGGTGCATACATGCCCCCCAGCAGCTACGTACCCATACAGGGTTTCTCCCAGCGGTGCCATTCTGCCGCAGTATATAGACATGAGCCAGGGAACCGGTTAATTGCTACACTATATTACCAAAAGTATTGGGACGCCTGCCTTTACACGCACATGAACTATAATGGCATCCCAGACTTAGTCCGTAGGGTTCAATATTGAGTTGGCCCACCCTTTGCAGCTATAACAGCTTCAACTCTTCTGGGAAGGTTGTCCGCAAGGTTTAGGAGTGTGTCTATGGGAATGTTTGACCATTCTTCCAGAAGCACATTTGCGAGGTCAGGCACTGATGTTGGACGAGAAGACCTGGCTCGCAGTCTCCGCTATAATTCATATCAAAGGTGTTTTATCGGATTGAGGTCAGGACTCTGTGCAGGCCAGTCAAGTTCCTCCATCCCAAACTCGCTCATCCATGTCTTTATGGACCTTGCTTTGTGCACTGTTCCCACAAAGTTGGGACCATGAAATTGTCCAAAATTGTCCAAAATGTCTTGGTATGCTGACGCCTTAAGAGTTCCCTTCACTGGAACTAAGGGGCCAAACCCAACCCCTGAAAAACAACCCCACATCATAATCCCCCCTCCAGCAAATGATTTGGACCAGTGCACAAAGCAAGGTCCATAAAGACATGGCCTTTTAGTGCCACGTCCCAAACTCAACTATTTAAAGAGGAGTTACAGTTACCTGTGGAAAAAAATAAAAGTCAGCAGCTACAAAAACTGTAGCTGCTGACTTTTAAAAAAACAGCCACTCACCTGTCCCAGAATCCATTTTTGTAATAAACGTTATACTTTTTAACTATATTTGTATCCGTGCCGTTAAAATCTTTCCATATTTATGGGTTCTGACCCTTTTAGAACTTGAATAGTTGAATATGGGATGTGGCACTAAAAGGTCATTTAAAAAAATCTACCTTTTTTACATTTATATAGCAAAAAATAAAAAAACCCAGTGGTGATCAAATACCACCAAAAAAATCTATATTTGAGTGAAAAAAAAGGGAAATAAATTTTGTTGGGTACAGCGTTACATGACTACACAATTGCCAGATAAAGTAGCACAGTGCTAAATAGCAAAAAATGGCCTGGTCGTGAAGGGGGGGGGGGGTAAAACCTTCCGGGGCTGAAGTGGTTAAATATATATAAAAAAACTGGTCTGAGAGCCTACCTAAAGCCAGCTATACATAGATTGAAATTCAGCTGATTCAGCAGGGACCAGCTGAATTTTGATCCATGAATGGTTGGTCTACAGATCAACCTCTGTACAAAAACCCTGTCGCGTTTCCCCTGCTTGATCAGAGCTGTAGGCTATAGCCTGCAATGCTGATCAGTGTATTCTGATGGTGGGAAAGTGTCCCCGCTGTCAGAATACAATAGCTCAGCAGGAAGGATTCCCCAATCCACATCGAATGTGTGGATGGGGGAATCAGGTCAGTTTTTTGAAACTGCTTAAGCAATCCATTTAATTCATAGCCATATAGACAACCCCCCAAGCTCAATGGTTTTTGGTAGATCTAAAGGAGATTCAGTAGAGATAATATTGAGAAAATAAAGCGATACAATAAGGATGGTCATAGATTATAGATTATTGCTCAATTCCCCCATCAACACAGTGAGTGTTGTTGAGGAAATCCCTACCGCAGTGCTATTGTATTTGGCCAGCGTGTTTCTATCAGGGAATTGGTGTGTTGCTATCAGAATCCTGCCGACAGAACACAATAATTAGGGCAGCCATACATGGTTCAAATCAGCAAGTACTGGCCAAGATTCAGACCATTAGTGGGCAGGCTAAATGTTCCAAGTTGATCGGTCGATCAACTTGGGTACAACCAGCCTGCCCGATTCGCTTATGACTATCACAAGCGGCTGCTATAGCCGCTAGCAATAATCACTTCTTCTGCCGGCAGGGGCGGCTTTTCCCGCCTGCTCCCGCCCCCTGCCGGGAGAAAACAATGGTCTCCCGCATCAGCACTATCTGTGTTGATGGAGGAATCAAGAAAATTTCTTTCCTGCAACCCGTGGCTGCAGGAAAGAGATTCACTCTATGTATGGCCGGCCTTAGTGTTGCCGGCTATAGCTGACAGCACTAATCATTCAGGAAAAGCCCAACAGGCTAGTTGTACATAAGTCGATCAATAGATTGACTTGTGTACAACCAGAGTGCCCATACATGGATCAAAATTAGGCCAGTCTGCCAATCCATCCTACAGTGACAGCTGTTTCCGGGGCTGTGGCCATTGGGGTGGAGTCGTTCACACATGGTGGACATGCCCAAGACTAATTCCTTTTTGGTCTCATGTTTTTGGCCTTCCATTCACTTCATTTCACCTCTCAATACACAAATAGGCAAAGTTTGCCCTATTACATTGCCTAATTATGGGCCTGTTCACCTACCAGTGGAAGCTCGCTTCCTATCTATTTTTGTCAGCCAAAAGAATGATTGCCCAAGCCTGGAAGAAACCAACTGTCCCTTTCCAGGGGGTGAGAGATCTCATGACTGTGCTGATGCTCAACGAACAGATGTCTAGCATCCACAATGACACTCATGCTAAGTTCCTGAAGGTTTGGGAACCATGGCTGTCTTATGCCTTCCCTAATCTCCCCTCAGCCAGCTTAGGTTGCCCATGACAGATGGCCTCGATGATCCCGAGCCCTTACCTCTCCCCCCTCTTTAGGCCTCTAATCCTGGCCTCCTTTTCTCTCTGGCTTTCCTTATCCTCTCCCTGGCTCCCTACTGGTTAGGTACACACGTTTGCTTTCCCTAGAGTCACCTTTCTGCCTATCTTCCTCCTGGTTTCTGATCTATTTCCTCTTCCTAGAATTGTATTAGACATGTGCGGTTCGTTTCGTTCCAAATTAATATTCGTACAAATTTTTCATTATTCAGAGATTCAGATATACCTGAATACCCAAATTACAGTTTACCGAATGCTCCGAATAACAAAACTAAATTCATCCGAATTTCCGAAATTGAAATCAAATTTTGCATCGAATTCCATTCAAATTCGAACTGCAAACATATTTCTGAAATTAAACACCGTGTGTGTTATTAGAGTACCATTTTGAAATAATGGTGTTTTTGTTAAGCCAAATGTGATTTAGAGAGTCATTGTAATCATTTGATGAAGAATTTTTCTTTTGTTTGTTTATTTTGCTGCATTCGAATAGAAAAAAATATAACATTTTCATTTCGACTGATTCAAAAATGTATCGATTTGAAGGTTTTGAATTGAAAATATCGATAAATTTGAAGAAAACTCGAAAAAAAAAACCTAATTCAGAATACAAATCCCGAATACGAATTGAGCAAATCAACCGAATTTAACAAAACGAAATAACTAGATTAACGAATCTAAACGAAACAAATTTTTCCGTCATGCACATGTCTGATTTGTATAGGCTACGAATTGCACCATTGAATGGATATTGGTGGGTCTAGAGGATACCCTGCTGTTGAGGGAACCTCCCCAGGACCACTTGGCCCCCATGGCTTGAAATAAGGCCTGTCCTCTGTTATTATACAGTGCATCCGGAAAGTATTCACAGCGCTACACTTTTTTCAACTTTTGTTATGTTACAGCCTTATTCGAAAATTGATTAAATTAATTATTTTCTTCAAAATTCTACAAAAAATACCCCATAATGACGACATAAAAGAAGTTTGTTTGAAATCTTGGCAAATTTACTAAAAATACAAAAGGAAAAAAATACCAAGTACATAAGTATTCACAGCCTCTGCTCAATACTTTGTTGAAGCACCTTTGGCACCAATTGCAGCCTCAAGTCTTTTTGAGTATGATGCTACAAGCTTGGCACACCTATATTTGGGCAGTTTCTCCCATTCTTCTTTGCAGTACCTCTCAAGCTCTATCAGGTTGGATATGGAGCGTCGGTGCACAGCCATTTTCAGATCTCTCCAGAGATGTTCAATCAGGTTCAAGTCTAAGCTCTGGCTGGGCCACTCAAGGACATTCACAGAGTTGTCCCATTACCACTCCTTTGTTATCTTGGCTGTGAACTTAGGGTCATTGTCCTGTTGGAAGATGAACCTTTGTCCCATTCTGAGGACCAGAGCGCTCTGGAGCAGGTTTTCATCAAGGATGTCTCTGTACATTGCTGCATTCATCTTTCCCCTTGATCGTGACTAGTCCCCCAGTTCCTGCCGCTGAAAAATATCCCCACAGCATGATGCTGCCACCACCGTGCTCCACTGTTGGGTTGGTATTGGCCAGGTGATGAGCGGTGCCTGGTTTCCTCCAGACATGATGCCATTCAAGCAAAAGACTTCAATCTTTGTTTCATCAGATCAGAGAATTTTGTTTCTCCTGGGTTGAGAGTCCTTCAGGTGCCTTTTGGCAAACTCCAGGCGGACTGTCATGTGCCTTTTACTGAGGAGGGGGGCTTCCGTCTGGCCACTCTACTATAGAGGCCTAATTAGTGGAGTGCTGAAGAGATAGTTGTTCTTCTGGAAGGTTCTTCTCTCTCCACAGAGAAATGATGGAGCTCTGTCAGAGTGACCATTGGGTTCTTGGTCACCTCCCTGACCAAGGTCCTTCTCCCCTGATCGCTCAGTTTGGCCTAGCAGACCAATCTAGGAAGCGTCCAGGTGGTCCAAACTTTCCAAATCATGTCCAATCAACTGAATTTACGACAGGTGGACTCCAATCAAGTTGTAGAAACATCTCAAGGATGATTATTGGAAACAGGATGCACCTGAGCTCAATTTTGAGTGTCATGGCAAAGGCTGTGAATACTTATGTACATGGGATTTTTTTTTTTAAATAAAATTGCAAAGAATTCAAACAAACTTCTTTCACATTGTCATTATTGTTGGTATATGTTGGCCAATTTATGTAGAATATTATATTATATGTATACATGTCTTGTGTATGTATTGTAATGTGTTCATGTTCTAGGACAGGCGATTGACAAATCCATTTTACACATATCCTACATAAATCAGCCAACATATACCAACAATTATGGGGTATTGTTTGTACAATTTTGAGGAAAATAATGGATTTCATCCATTTTGGAATAAGGCTGTAACATAACAAAATGTGGAAAAAGTGAAGTGTTATGAATACTTTCCGGAAGCACTGTATTAGTTCTTCTGTGCATACTGCTGCATTTTGTCTACTTTTGTAAGCTAACTTTTGTTACCTCTGTGAAAGCTAGCCCCTACGTAGGTGGAACGATATCATGTTAACGACTTGTTTAACCACTTGCCGACTAGCCGCTGTCATTAAATGGCGGCAGGTTGGCACGTTCCCGCAAATTGCCGTAGGTGTACGTCAGCTCTTGTACGGAGGGGGACCCGATGCACATGGCCGGCGGCCGCGATGTCCGCCGGCCACCCACGATCGCGGGAACGAGAGCCAGAACTGTGATCTGTCAATGTAAAGAGACAGGTCCCTGTTCTGACAGGTGAGTTAGAGAGAGATCTGCTGTTCCTAGTGATTAGGAACAGCGATCTTTCTCCTCCTTCAGTCAGCCCAGCCCCCATACAGTTAGAATCACTCCCTAGGGAACACACTTAACCCCTTGATCTCCCCCTAGTGTTAACCCCTTCCCTGCCAGTGACATTTATACAGTAAGCAGTGGCTATTTTTAGCTCTGATCGCTGTATAAATGTCAATGGTCCCAAAAAAGTGTCAAAAGTGTCCGATCTGTCCGCCGCAATGTCGAAGTCCTGCTAAAAATCACAGATCACCACCATTACTAGTAAAAAATAAATAAAAATGGCATAAATATATCCCCTGTTTTGTACATGCTATAACTTTTGCGCAAACCAATCAATATAAGCTTATTGCGATTTTTTTTACCAAAAATATTTAGAAGAATACATATTGGCCTAAACTGATGAAGAAATGTGTGTTTTTTTTTTTTTTTTTTTGGTGGATATTTATTATAGCGAAAAGCAAAAAATATTGGGTTTAAAGAAAAAAAAAATCAAAATTGTTGCTATTTTTTATTTATAGCGCAAAAAATAAAAACCGCAGAGGTGATCAAATACCACCAAAAGAAAGCCCTATTTGTTTGGGTACAGTGTCGCACGCCCACGCAATTGTCATTTAAAGCAACGCGGTGGCGTATCGCAAAAAATGGCCTGGTCCAAAAATCTTCCGGTCTGTAAGTGGTTAACTGAATAAAAAATTTTGGATTAGGCTGGTCCCTGCTGAACTGGATGAATTTTGATTCATGTAGGGCAAGCTGAAGGCTGGCCCAAGCACTAGTAGAATTTTTCATTTTAAGAACATTTGTTCAATTTTCTAATCGATGTCCTAACAGTGAACGTGGTTTTCATTCAGAAAAGTCCATGCATTCCGAAATCGAATACAGTATTAAAAGCAAACAAAATTTTGAACAAAATTTGTCAGTTGTACTGAGAATTTTCGTATGAATGTTTGTATGAACGTTTGTTTGAAAATCTACTGTTGTATAAAGAGTTTTATATTGTAACATGTGAGGTCAGATTATGGAGGACTAAGAAATTAGAATCTCATCAGCTGAACATCTACAGAAAGTAGAAGGAAAATTATGATGGCATTGAAACTCTACCATCGCTACTCGTAAATCCTCAAGACACAATTTCCATGGTTATTAATGTTTAGATTTTGAGGGATAGAACGTTCAGCAAAAAATGAAAATGTATCAAACAAAGCCATCATTTATATACAGTAGTAGGTGTCTAAGGAAGCTGCAATGCTCTGCAGGGGTTTATAAAATGTAAAGATAATCTGCCAGACTTGGCCAGTGTCACTTACCTCTCCTGGAATTCTCAGACAGCTGTGCTTCCTCCTCTCCTTCCCTTTATATGGTTGTCTGGCAGGGGCTGGCTACTACATGATTACTGGAAGAAATGATGTAACAGCAACTAGTTTCTACATGTGGGAATTCCCATTGAATTTTACTTGGCTGGGTCTATAATAAATAGTCATTTTTGAAAGGGTCCATTTATTTGTGCGTTATGTTTTGCATTAATGTGTGTTGCATTATGAATGGGTTATAAATACAGCCTAGGATGCCTAAAAATGCAAATAGCCCTTTTTTTTAAGCAGTGCATCACAACGCACGCGCTACAGTGCAGATGTGTTGCCGTGGTGCATTGGGATGCCATTCAAAGTAAATATCACCCCAATGCAGCAATGTATGTTACATGTGTTAACATGCATTGTGGTAATAAGCATGGTGATGCAGGCGTCACCTCAAAGTGGGAAGATTATAGGCCCTATTAATGTCAACAATATACAGCACATGCTGCTTTGTCTTTGTCCACTCACAAGGCCAAGTCATAGAACAGAATGTATTGTGTAACTGGAATGTAATCTACGGGTCTAAAGATGCAGAGGACCTGGCTGTACTGTTTGTCAGGAGTGCTGAACAGAATTAAAACTCCGTTAATAGGCAAAAAGATAACAGAGAAATATACTTATGTCGTGTACACACAAGCGGAATGTCCGACAGAAAAAGTCTGACGGGAGCTTCTCATCATATATTCCGATCGTGTGTAGGCCTCATCTGACTTTTTACGTCGAAAATTCTGACGGACCTAGAAAGAGAACACGTTCTAAATTTTTCCGACTGAACCAATTCCTATCGGGAAAACCGATCGTCTGTATGCTGTTCCGACGTACCAAAAACGATGCATGCTCTGAAGCAAGTACGAGACGGAAGCTATTGGCTGCTGGCTATTGAACTTCCGTTTTCTAGTCCCGTCGTACGTGTTGTACATCACCGCGTTCTGGACGGTCGGAATTTGGTGTGACCGTGTGTATGCAAGACAGCTTGAGCGGAATTCCGTCGGAACTCCGTCAGAAAAACCTTCAGAGTTTATTCTGACGGGAAAACCGGTCGTGTGTACAGGGCATTAGAGCCAACCATCCATTTTCAGTGTAGTGTCTTAATCTCACTCCATAGTTGTTGGTAGATTTGAGAGACATAGTACACAGATTGTGCAACCAGATTGTAAAATGCATGAACAGTTTGATGGCCAATTTCGAACATCTCTTGCATCAGGGGAGGATCTGGTCATGTTGATCGAACATCTCCTGCATCAGGTGGGGATATGATACTATGGATCAAGCACTCCCTGCATCAGGTGAGGATCTGATAGTGTGCATCAAACATCTCCTACACTGGGTGAAGATCTCTATTCCTAAATAACTATTTTTATAACAGAAGAGGGGCAAAAGAAGAGACTCAAATTCATTTTGTGAAGTGAAGATTTGTGACACGGTCAAGGCTCAGGCTCGGAGACCAGTAGCTATAACACTAGAAAGGCTCCCACTGACCAGCGGGATACTTTGTGGCATTTGCATAGTAATGGCTTTCTACTGTCGACTCGACCATGCAGCCCATCTTTCTTCGAGTACCTCCTCATTGTGAATCTTGAAACAGCCACACCACATGTTTTCAGAGAGTCCTGTATTTCACCTCAAGTTATTTGTGGGTTTTTCTTTGCATCCCGAACAATTTTCCTTGCAGTTGTGGCTGAAATTTTAGTTGGTCTACCTGACCGTGGTTTGGTTTCAACAGAACCCCTCATTTTCCACTTCTTGATTAGAGTTTGAACACTGCTGACTGGCATTCTCAATTCCTTGGATATCTTTTTATATCTCTTTCCTGTTTTATACAGTTCAACTACCTTTTCCTGCAGATCCTTTGACAATTCTTTTGCTTTCCCCATGACTCAGAATCCAGAAACATCAGTGCAGCACTGGATGAAAGATGCAAGGGTCTGTCAGGAGTCCAGAAACTCATTGACCTTTTATACACACACACTAATTACAAGCAAACAGATCACGGGTGAGAATGGTTACCTTTAATAGCCATTCAAACCCCTCTGTGTCAACTTGTGTGCATGTTACCAGGCCAAAATCACCAGGGTATGTAAACTTTTGATCAGGGTCATGTGGTCATGAGTGAAATAAAAGGTTTTGTGTTATCATTCATATTCTCTGAAAAATGGCCAAGAAATCATAAATTCTGTCAGGGTATGTAAACTTATGAGCACAACTGTATGTACCGTATTTTTCGCTACATAAGACGCACTTTTTTCCCCCCAAAAGATGGGGGGAAAATGTCTCTGCGTCTTATGGAGCGAATGCTGACCCCCCTCTCCCCCCCGTTGCCGCCGTCATGTTACAATAGCAGGCCGGCGGTGGCACGGCCATCTCCCGCGAGCGCCGGGCAATATCCCGCTGGGTCAGTCACTCAGCCACAGACCAAAGACAGAGCAGCCTGAGCGGTCGAATGGAGTATGGCCACGGCAGCCGCTCTGTCTTCTAACTCTGAGTGACAGGCGGAATGGATGAATACAGGAATGTCAGTCTGTGCGAGGTGGAGCCTGCATTTCATGGCACTGATCAGGCTGCATTTTATGGGCACAGGTCAGTCTGCATTTCATGGGCACTGGTAAGTCTGGATTTTATTGGCACAGGTGAGGCTGCCTTTAATTGGCACTGGTCAAGCTGCATTTAATTGGCACTGGTAAGGCTGCATTTAATCGGCACTGGTCAGGCTGCTTTTCATCAGCACTGGTAAACATTTTAGTACACCATTTGGTTCAGAATATTTTTTTTCTTGTTTTCCTCCTCTAAAACCTAGGTTCCTCTTATGGAGCGAAAAGTACGGTATATAGCAGAATGCCCACAGCCTGGCCAAAATTCTAAATTAAAGGGAACCTGTACTGATAGAAACAGTATAGTAGCTTTCTGACCTCCTTCTGAACATGCTAGTTGCTTTGTTTTTTTTGCCCTGTACACACGATAGGATTTTCCGACGGAAAATGTTCGATGGGAGCTTGTTGTCGGAAATTCCGACCGTGTGTAGGCTCCAATAGAGAAGATCTGGATGCCGCACACCGGATGTAATCAAAACTTCACTTTATTGAAAAGATGGGATCATCAAAATAACAAGACCATCATGCAGAAAGTACAGATAGGCTGACGCGTTTCGCACTCAGAACTGAGTGCTTACTCATAGCTGTGTGTTAAGGCTCCATCAGACATTTTCTATCGGAATTTCCGTCACACAAAATTTGAGATCTGGATCTCAAATTTTCCGACAACAAAATCCGTTGTCGTAAATTCCGATCATGTGTACACAATTCCGATGCACAAAGTTCCACACATGCTCGGAATCAAGCAGAAGAGCCACACTAGCTATTGAACTTCATTTTTCTGGGCTCGTCGTACGTGTTGTACGTCACCTCGTTATTGGCGATCGGAATTGCCGACAAGATTTGTGTGACCGTGTGTATGCAAGACAAGTTTGAGCCAACATCCGTCTGAAAAAAAACATGGATTTTGCTGTCGGAAAATCCTATCGTGTGTACAGGGCATTACAGTGCCTGTGATTTTAGCCATATGTGACTCAGCAACCTGGAGCAAGTATTCCCTAAGCTAAGACTTGATCAGAATACTTGTTTCAGGCAAGTGGCCCAGATAGTACTAAATCCATTAGATCAGCATAATAGCTGAGTAAAAGCTTTCATAGAACTTGAACTAAAAAAATGGCTAACTCTAAGCACAGAATCCCTCATTGTATCAGACTTGACCAGCGGCACGTAGGGCACCCGCAGAAATGAGTCAGTTACACAACAGAACTCTGATTTCTACAGTTTGGCACAAGACTAGAGGGAATTATTTACACAACAGATTTCATTAGCCAGTATCACCAGTAATTTCACAAGAAGCGTGGTGGGATAAGTACACATGATCGGACAATCCAGGAAACCACAAGACAACAGACAGTTATTACATTCTCTGCAGCTTTTGTTAAGTATCTGTGTAGAAAACACTTCTTATTTCAGTTTTGGATAGAGAAAAATTAGAACCCCATCAAGCTTGTATTGTTTTCTGTGTCTCCACTAGCATTGGCCCCTGGTGCCCAATAATGTGGGGGGGGGGGGGCGGAACTCGCACTACATCCTCACCTGACGCCCTGCACCCACCCTTTTTTGAAGCCAACTAGAGCCTCAGGCATAAAAAAATGCGTCCGGCGCCCTGCATGGAGATAAGGGGCCGGGTGCATAGATTAGGGGGGTGGCGCCCCTGCACCCCTAATGAGCGGGCCACCACTGAACACTAGGTAAATTCACCTATCTATTTATTGTGGGGCTAGCCTAAGTCCTCTCTAGAGCTTTTGCTGAGTCTCTAGCACTTTGATGATCAGACATGGAGGGGACAGCTATGATTACTAGAGTGCAGTATACCAGTTACTTTATGTACAGTTTATATGCTTGATGTTAGTGCAGGATGCGAAACGCGTTGACGTCACTGCGCTACCCGGTCCGTGCGCTCAGGGCAGTGAGGGAGACACTCAGCAAAGGAGCTGATACGAGAAGGACACAGCTGCAGATCAGAAAGGGGCAAACAAAAGGCTCGCCAAGCGACCCCGAGAGACGGGAATCCCTACCTATACTGACAAGCGGAGTACCGCAACATACAGCAGGACATTGTGGATACCCCGCGCCTGTTAAAAGGAACGCAACGGCAGCCTTGGCTACTAGGACTAACGAACTACAGTATCCCCGATTAAGAGCAGCGTGGAAGCCAGTGGTAATGTACAGCCAATAACAACACTATTCAATACTAATAGCATTTGTGTGTTGACTACACCACAAGCTTACGGTTCAAAGTGTTTGCACTACTGCCTGAACATTAACTTAGATTGATTGTTGTCTGCTCATGGTACCACTGCATACTTGACACCAGTTGGAATCAGTATTTCTAACATCTCTACAGGTTACTAAGGACTTCCGAACAAACCTATAGGGATAATACAGCTATAGGACCAGCCGCATATACTGCCCTATACCCAATTCAGAGGAATAATTACCCCTCTTACTCATTAATAACGGAAATCCATCCTGCTTCATTAACATCACTGGTGCCTTTTTCTTCCACTGTGTCCTACACTCTCCCATTGCATTATGCCACAGGGACCTACATTTTAAGCCTAAAACACTAAATTGGAATCCCCAGTTGGGTGGAAAGCCACCAATACAATTTGACTGATTGATTTCACTATAAGGCCAATGTGGCAAACTGCAATATGCCCTGACCGGGTAGCAATAAATGTTTTCTTTATGTATTGTTTGTCAAGTCTGTCCTGTCTGGTTTTCTAGGCCTAATTGCAGTACCCATTTCTAGCAATTAATGAGCATTTTGTGTTCCATTTTTATGCATAAGACCAATAAAATTTGTTTTTATCACTATACTATTCTGTAATCTATTGTTGCATGAAGTAACCCCTTTTTCTTGAACCCACTCTATTGGGTTCCTCCTTTCCCTTGCCCCTTATGTGATTTAGTGCAGGATGTGCCCTCTTACAATGTGAGTGTTTTATAGAATATTGGTTGAAAGTTTTATAATTAAATGTGATTAGGTTAAAAGGAGTTTTTGTTTAATTCGAGCTATGTATGACTGTCAAGGATGCAAGAACACAGACGAGTGCCAGTTAACCATTATATATTGGAAACCTTGGTTTATCTGGTGTGAAATATCGGAAGCCTTGGTTTATCTGGTGTGAAATATCAGAGGCCTTGGTTTATCTGGTGTGAATTATCGGAAGCCTTGGTTTATCTGGTGTGAAATATTGGAAGCCTTGGTTTATCTGGTGTGAAATATTGGAGGCCTTGGTTTATCTGGTGTGAAATATTGGAAGCCTTGGTTTATCTGGCGTGAAATATCGGAAGCCTTGGTTTATCTGGCGTGAAATATCGGAAGTCTTGGTTTATCTGGTGTGAAATATCGGAAGCCTTGGTTTATCTGGTGTGAAATATCGGAAGCCTTGGTTTATCTGGCGTGAAATATCGGAAGTCTTGGTTTATCTGGTGTGAAATTTCGGAGGACTTGGTTTATCTGGTGTGAAATATTGGAGGCCTTGGTTTATCTGGCGTGAAATATCGGAAGCCTTGGTTTATCTGGTGTGAAATATTGGAAGCCTTGGTTTATCTGGTGTGAAATATCGGAGACCTTGGTTTATCTGGTGTGAAATATCGGAAGTCTTGGTTTATCTGGTGTGAAATATCGGAAGCCTTGGTTTATCTGGTGTGAAATATCGAAAGTCTTGGTTTATCTGGTGTGAAATATTGGAAGTCTTGGTTTATCTGGTGTGAAATATCGGAAGCCTTGGTTTATCTGGTGTGAAATATCGGAAGCCTTGGTTTATCTGGTGTGAAATATCGGAGGCCTTGGTTTATCTGGCCTGAAATATCGGAAGCCTTGGTTTATCTGGTGTGAAATATCGGAGGCCTTGGTTTATCTGGTGTGAAATATTGGAAGCCTTGGTTTATCTGGTGTGAAATATCGGAGACCTTGGTTTATCTGGGATGAAATATTAGAAACCTTCATATATCTGATGTAAAATATCAGAAGCCTTGGTGTCACGCTTACCCCTAGTGTAGATGGTCAGACACTATAGATGGCTTCTGTGTTCTTCACCTATAGCAGCCCCCTAGCGGTACTCAGTTATTATTATTATTATACAGGATTTATATAGCGCCAACAGTTTGCACAGTGCTTAACAAAATAAAGGCAGATATAACAGTTACATTACAGTTTGGTACAAGAGGAATCAGAGGGCCCTGCTCATTAGAGCTTACAATCTAAAAAGGGAGTGCCAATTTATACAAAAGGTAATAGCTGTGGGGGATGAGCTGATGGAGGAAGTAAAAAAGTGTATTGGTTAGAAGAAGGATAGGCTTCTTTAAAGAGAAGGGATTTCAGGGATTGTCTAAAGATCGATAGATTAGGGGACAGTCGGACAAATTGGGGTAGGGAGTTCCAAAGGATGGGAGAAGCTCTGGAGAAGTCCTGGAGGTGAGCATGGGAGGAGGTGACAAGGGAGCTAGAGAGCAGGAGGTCTTGGGAGGACCGAAGAGAGCGGCTTGGTTGGTATTTTGAGACTAGGTTAGTGATGTAACTGGGGGGCAGAATTGTGGATGGCTTTGTAAATTATTGTTAATACTTTGAATTTTTTTTTTTTTTCGTTGGGTGAGTGGAAGCCAGTGCAGTTGCCCCCAGGTCTTATACACTATGCTATAGTGCCTGGCCACCATGCCACGGTAGGCACAAAATGAGCACAGCAAACAGGTACTTGCGGATGGCAGATAGACAGAGTCGTCAACTGACAGTCCAGGTACATGGCAGGTAGGGTTCAGAATAGTCAGGGTCAAATTCATAGTCAAAAGGCAGGCACATTTCAGAGAATAGTCCGAGTTCCAATCTGGGGTCACACATAGGGGAATCCAAACGGCAGAACAGGGCAGGCAAACAGGGAGCTTGGAGCACATGTTACAAACACTATCACAAACGTGAGACTGCAGGATTGGCTGGCCTAAATCACATTTGGTCTCCACCCAGAGACTGGCTACATCAATCACCTTGCCGATGGACAGGCAGACAGGGAGAATGCACCATAGGCAAGACCAGGAAATTAGCCCAGCCGCTGTTGTGAAACAGAGGTGTTACACGCTCCTGACACTTCGTTTATCTGGTGTAAAATACAGGTAACCTTGGTTTAATTGGTGTGAAATATTAGAAGCCTTGGTTTACCCGATGTGGAATATTGGACGTCTTGGTTTATATGGTGTGAAATATCAGAAGCCTTGGTTTATATGGCGTGAACAATTGAAAACCTTGGTTTATCTTATGTGAAGTATTGGAAGCCTTGGTTTATCTGGTGCGAAATACTGGAAACCTTCATTTATCTGGCATAAAATATCTGAAGCCTTGGTTGATCTGGTGTAAAATTTCAAAAGCCTTGGTTTATCCTATGTAAAATATCAGAGGCCTTGGTTTATTTGGTGTAAAATACAGGAAGCCTTGGTTTATCTGGTGCGAAATATTGGAAGTCTTGGTGTATTTGGTATGAAATATCAGAAGCCTTTTCCTATCTGGTGCAAAATATTGGAAACCTTGGTATACCTGCCAAAAATATTGGAAGCCTTGGTTTATCGGATGTGAAATATTGGAAGTCTTGGCTTATCTGGAATGAAGCATTGGAAACCTTCATTTATATGGCTTAAAAAAATCAGAAGCCTTGGTTTATCTGGTGTAAAATATCAGAAGCCTTGGTTTATGTGATGTCAAATATTGGAAGCCTTGGTTTATCTAATGTGAAATATTGCCAGCATCTCAGGTGGCTCAGCAAGAGATACCGTCAGACACAGCAGAGGTTGCAGGTTCAGATACCACTTATGATCATTTCCTTCCAGAATATGTACATATCTGAATGCCCACAGCCTGGTCAAAATTCTAAATTACAGGGAACCGGTACTGATAGAAATATAGGGGATTTCTGGCCTCCTCCTGAAAATGCTAGCTGCTCTGTTATCATGTGGTAACTGTGATTTCAGTCACCCCTGACTCACCTACCTGGAACAAGTATTCCCCAAGCTAAGTCCGGTCGTGTGTACGCGACATAAGTAAACACTTTTTTAGAATTTGAGCTCAACAATGGCTTCCTCCATGCTCCAAGCACAGGCTCCCTCATTGTATTGAACTTACCCAGCAGCATGTAGGGCACCTGCAGAAATTAGTCAGTTGCACACATTTACAAGTGCACGTTATCTGGTGTAAAATATTGGAAACCTTGGCAAATCTGCCAAAAATATTGGAAGCCTTGGTTTATCTGATGTGAAATATTGGAAGTCTTGGCTTATCTGGTGAGAAATTTTGGAAGTCTTGGTTTACTCGGTGAGAAATATTGGAAGTCTTGGTTTATCTGGTGTGAAGTATTGGAAACCTTCATTTATCTGGCATAAAAAATCAGAAGCCTTGGTTTATCTGATGTGAAATATTGTAAGCCTTGGTTTATAGGTTGTGAAATATTGGAAGCCTTGGTTTATAGGTTGTGAAATATTGGAAGCCTTGGTTTATAGGTTGTGAAATATTGAAAGCCTTGGCTATCTGGCGTGAAATTACTTACCTATAATTTGGAGGTCAGATTTTCCAGTGAGTGCTATTCCCACAGAGGACCTCAAACTTTTTGAACAAGGGGCCAGTCCACTGTTTGGGGTGGGGGGGGAGTGGATCAATGCAGCCTGATCAGTGCCGATCAGCGCAGCCTCACCAGTGTCCAGCAGTGCAGCCTCATCAGTGGCCATTAATACAGCCTCCCTAGTGCACGTCAATGCAGCCTCACCAGTGCCCATCAATGCAGCCTCACCAGTGCCTATCAGTGCTGCCTCACCAGTGACCATTAATCCAGCCTCATTAGTTCACGTCAATGCATCCTCACCAGTGCTCATCAATGCAGCCTCACTAGTGCCCATCTGTGCAGCCTGATCAGTGCCCATCAATGCAGCCTCACCAGTACCCATCAATGCATCTGCACCAGTGCACATCAATGCAGCCTCACTAGTGCCCATCAATGCAGATGACGGCCGGGCGGTGGTTCAGTTATCCTGACTGGGAGTCATATGACGTCCAGCAGGATAACATGCCACCGCGTGGCATCAGTCTGACACACTGCTACACCGATCTTGGTAAAGAGCCTCCGGCGGAGGCTCTTTACCATGTGATCAGCCATGTCCAATCACGGCTGATCACGATGTCAATAGGAAGAGCCGTTGATCGGCTCTTCCTTACTCGCGTCTGACAGACGCAAGAAGAGGGGAGCCGATCGGTGGCTCTCCTGGCATGGGGGGTCTGCGCTGTTGCTGTCTGCATTGTTTATCAGCGCAGCCCCCCTCAGATCACCACACTGGACCACCAGGGATCGCCACTAGGACCACCAGGGAAGGGGCAACATGTGGATGGCCAGGTATGTACCCCATGGCCATCCACATGTGCCCAGTCAATGCCCAATCTGTGCCAATCAGTGCCCACAAATAGGCACTGATTGGCACCATTATATAGCACTGATGCCCAGCAATGCCACCCTTAGGGGCATCAGTGCCATCAGTCAATGTCATCAGTGCCACCCATCAGTGTCCATCGGTGCCACCTGTCAGTGCCCATCCGTGCCCATCAGTGCCCACCTATCAGTGCCCATCTGTGCCAACTATCAGTGCCACCCATAACTACCCATCAATGCCACCTACGAGTGCCCATCAATGCCACCTACGAGTGCCCATCAGTGCTGCCTATGCGTGCCCATCGGTGCCACCTATGAGTGCCCATCAGTGCCGCATACCAGTGCCACCTATCAGTGCCCATCAGTGCCGCCTATCAGTGCCCATCATCAGTGCCACCTCATTGGTGCCACCTCATCGGTGCCCATCAGTGCCGCCGTATCAGTGCCCGTCAGTGCAGCCATATCAGTGCCCGTCATTGAAGAAGAAAAAGTACTTATTTACAAAAAATTTTAACAGAAACAAAGAAAAACTGTTTTTTTTTCAAAATTTTCGGTCTTTTTTTATTTGTTGCGCAAAAAATAAAAACCGCAGAGGTGATCAAATACCACCAAAAGAAAGCTCTATTTGTGGGAACAAAATGATAAAAAAGTTGTCTGGGTACATTGTTGTATGACCACGTAATTGTCATTCAAATTGCGACAGCGCTGAAAGCTGAAAATTGGCCTGGGCGGGAAGGTGTCTAAGTGCCTAGTATTGAAGTGGTTAAGTGACATTTGTTTTTTTAGGGACCAGTGACACCAATACAGTGATCAGTGCTAAAAGATATGCACTGTCACTGTACTAATGACACTGGCATGGAAGGGGTTAACATCAAGGGCAATCAAAGGGTTAAATGTATCCCTAGGGGGTGCTTTCTAACTGTGTGTGTGTGGGGGGGGTCCTTGTATCGTAAGAAGACAGAGATCCGTGTTCCTGCTTAGCAGAAACACAAGATCTCTGTCTTCTCCTGTCACAGAAAGGCGATCTGCCTTGTTTACATCGGCAGACTGCGTTCTGTCTGCCTCGGGGATGATCGGCGGGTCCCGGCAGAAATCAGGTCCCCCGGACCTGCTGATTGGCTCTGGCTGTCCAATTACAGCGTGTGCTGGTCGCCTGCGGCTCACATGTGCGCCCCAGACCTAGAAGAGCGAACTCGGGTACGTGACTTTGCCCAGGAGAGCCGCCGCCCCGCAGTATATGTATGTGGGGAGGCCGGCAAAGGGGTTAATGTATCACCATGTCTATTGATATCTGAGGAATATGATTTCAGTTCTTCATTGCTTTGCACACCTCAAAATCCTTTCCAAGCTGGTCTGCTGCTATTGTCACCATTAAACACACAATAATATAAGTAAACAGATTTAAAATTCTTTAGATGTTACATGGTGACTCAGAGTGGGCAGTAATAAAGTGCTGTAATCTCTAGCAACCAATCGGCAAGCAGAAATGATGTGTTGTAACCTCTAGCAACCAGCCAGTGAGCAGTAAAGATAGGCTATAACCTCTGGCAACCAATTGCAATCCCTGCATAATCTGCTTCAGTAAACTGATTTTGAGTCTACCTGTTATTTTTTGTATGTCTTAAAATGGAGGGGGGGGGGGGCCCAATCAATATTAAAGACGGCCCTGGTTACAATCATTCAACAACTGATCCTGCCAGAAATGTTGTGAGCCGATAGCTATCTGTGGTGTCTGATACACTTTTATCAGATAATCTTGTTCCCAGTTCCCTCTGTAGACTTCAAAACATTTCCCCCCCATGTTATAGAAAAGAGAGGAGCAGGAGGTAGTCCTAAAACACTTCCTGTCCTAGGTTGACAACACTTTCCCTCCATAGATAGAGAACAGTGAGTGAGCATTGTCCCTAAGGCCTAGTTTACACTTGTTGGGGAGGCAGTAAAAAGACTGGTTGAGCTGCATTTTTACTGCCCCCAAGCACTTCCCCTAAACTGTAAAGGCAGTTCAACATGGGTATACACATGCCACACAGGAAAATACATCCCTGCTTCTGTGTTCAGCAAGCAATACTGCCCACCGAATGTGGCCCATTCAGATGAATTGGTCTACGCTACAACCAGTTGTGGCACAGTGGTACGCGACTTAAGGGGTTAAAACAGGTGGCGAGGAGGCCCCCTGAAAAGCAATCCAATGCAAATCACTCTTCAGAGGGCAATTGCAAGTGTAAACTAGCCCAAAGACAAGAAGCGTGTTACTGGATTACCAGGTGGAAATAAAAGAACAAAAAGGAAAAAACTCACACAGCCAACCCATTGATGGACTGGTAAGTTATAATACATTACATAGTTATTCTTGGGTTTAGCTATGCTTTAAAGAATGATTGTGATATTTACCTATAGTATTTGCATTTATTTGTTAGGATAAAATTAATCCGTTGTTGTTTTTTTGCTTTAGCTTTGGATGAATATCAGAGCCATCACTAATCAAGCTGAACGGAAGAATTTATCTTTAGCTGTAGAATGGGGTCCAGACAACATATAATTAATCAGTGTACTGCTAAATCTAATCAGAAATTTCACAACTGTGCTGTAGACATAAAGTCTACAGGGTTCGCTTAGTCCAATGCTGCGTACAGACGATCGGGATTTCCGACAACCAAACGGTGGATTTATTTCCGACGGATGTTGGCTGAAACCCGTCTTGCATACACACGGTCACACCAGGGCCGGATCCAGAGTCTAGTCCTGGGAGGGGCACTGCCAGAAAATGAGGTGTTGCTTACAGAACTGTATTTAACGTATCATACAGTCCTGATTGGAGAGAGAGGGGAGCCAATCAGCAATATCCGCGGGCCACCCACGATCGCTCCCACAGAGATAGAACGGTGGTCTGCCTATGTAAACAAGGCAGACCGCCATTCTGTCAGAGATGAACAGAGTGATCTTGTGTTCCTGCTAACCAGGAACATGGAGCACCCTGTGCATCTAGTGCAGTGTTTCTCAACTCCAGTCCTCAAGGCGCACCAACAGGTCATGTTTTCAGGATTTCCACTATTTTGCACAGGTGATTTGATCAGTTTCACTGCCTTAGTAATTACCACAGCCTTTTCATCTGAGGGAAATCCTGAAAACATGACCTGTTGGTGCGCCTTGAGGACTGGAGTTGAGAAACACTGATCTAGTGAATCCATCCCCCCCACACACAGTTAGCAAGAACCCCCTAGGGACACACTAAGGGCACTTTCACACAGGGCCTTTAATAAAGCCACCCCAATGTCATCTAGCCTCCCGGTTACAATGGCTGCTTCTAAGCTCACCCACCCTCTTGGCTAACATTAAAATCCTGAAAAATTAAGCTGCACACCAGGTTCTCCAACATTTATTGTACCAAGCAGGCCATGGATGCTGCTAGGACCCTCACTCTCTTAACAACTTTCTCCCAACAAATGGACTTAATCACAGAGAACTGCCTCCTGTTTTTGGAGAAGACAAATGATTAGGTGGGTAAGAAGGCTTACAGAAGTAAACATGGATAGCCGGCATGCTAAAATCTTCTCCAATATTTTTTGAAAGTGGCTTATCAATAACATTTTTGGGATGTGGATGGTGCTGCATCAGTTAGAACCCTTACTTTCATACATCCCCTAGAGCAGGGCTCTCTATACTTTCTATAGAGGGGGCCAGTTTACTGTCTCTTGTACTTTAGGGGGGGGCCAGACTGTGGCCTTTGGGAGTAGAAGAGGTCCCATTGTTTGTGGGAATAAACAATAGACCTCTACCCTGAACAGCCTCTGAAGAACCCAACATAGGTCCGGTGAAATCAGTCAGGCTATGCTTTAGTGCCATCATTCCACCTCCTCATTTATGACCATTCAGTGACCTAACTGGAACAGGATGGTTTGAACAATGGACTTAATATAGAGACCGCTTTGGAGAACAGGTTTTGATAAGTATTACATATACTTGTATCTTTTGGGGGTGTTGAAGCATCGCCTGAGTTTCTATCATAAAGCTTATATGGACTCTTTACTACATCATTGGGGACATAAAAGTTGAGTCCCCATAAATGCAACTTGGAAATATCCTGTTGTTTTGATTTACAGTCCGAGGGGGGCTGTCAAAGCACTTATTGACAATCTCTGGCAGAACCATGCAAGCATGAACTTTTGTTGTCCTAGCAAAGCTAGTTGGTTTATACTTCATAAAGCTTTGACCAGGAGCCCCCTCTAGATCGCTCCAACTGTACATGCATTCTATCTATATCGGCATTCATTACTGAGTCAATCCCATTTAGTAACACCGAAGTTTGGATTTCTTCTAATTTATATGACGGACACACAAAATGGGAGCTCAGTGAGTTAAATTCATTCTTTTTTGATATGTGTTTGAGAGTTGGTGGAGCACAATCAGGTTTTTATTCTCAGTTAGTGTTACATGGTCTTACCGATAGCTCCCACCTCTAATTATAGGGAACATTGTTTCTCCCCCTTTCTCATTTTCTTTTTAAAGTTTTCAATATCTTCATAAAGGGGCAGTATCTTGAGGGTCCAAATTTATAGTTTGTCAGAAATAAACAATGCCCCATCTTTGGTGTCATTGGGAGGAATTGTGCCCCAGCGTTGGTGTCATTGGGAGAAATTGTGCCTCCTCATTGATGTCACTGGGCCCAACTGTTGGTGTCATTGGGAGGAATTCTGTCCCATTGTTGGTGTCATTGGGAGGAATTGTGCTTCTTCGTTGGTGTCGGTGGGAGGAGTTGTGCCCCAACTTTGGTGTCAGTGGGAGGAATTGTGCCCCAGCGTTGGTGTCATTGGGAGGAATTGTGCCTCCTCATTAGTGTCACTGGGCCCAACTGTTGGTTTCATTGGGAGGAATTCTGTCCCATTGTTGGTGTCATTGGGAGGAATTATGCTTCTTCGTTGGTGTCGGTGGGAGGAGTTGTGCCCCATCATTGGTGTCAGTGGGAGAAATTGTGCCCTATCATTGGTGTAATTTTTCCCATTTGTTGGTGTCATTGGGAGGAATTGTGACCCATCATTGGTGTAATTGGGAGGAATTATGCCCCTTCAATAATCTCAATTGGGGGGGGGAATTATGCCCCCCCACTGGTATCAGTGAATGAAATACTGCCCAAGGGCCTGATAAAAGCACGCAATGGGCCACATCTGGCCCCAAGGCCGCAGTTTGGAGACCACTGCCCTAGAGTACTGTAAGCACCAAACATCTGGTGCTGAAACGTAGGCAGCCTATACACATAATTTTTTTTTTTTCGTTCCACCAGCGGTTGAACGAAAAAAAAAAAAAGATTAATTTCCTCTATCCAGACATTTGAGGAGACCTGACAGCGGGGAGACTTCCCACCATCAGAATACACTGATCATTACTGCTGGCTATACCTGGAGGTGTTGATTGTGTGGAAATTTTCTAACAGGCTGGTTGTACAGAGGGCGATCAGTAGTCTGACTTCTGTACAACCTAGCCTGCCTACACAGATTGAAATTCAGTTGGGCCCTGCTGACCCTGCCAAACTTCTGATTCATGTATGGCCAGCTTTACAGTTCCACTGTAACAGTTATAGTGAATCCCTCTCCTTACCCCTTATTTATTTATAACATTTCTTGTATCCTTTTCACAGAATATAAGGTATTCTTCGAATGGATGACAGGGAGGAGGAACAGATGAATGTCACAATCACTGAATGGAATGGATAAGGTGGAAAGTGAGCAAACCACTATCATCTCTATACTAGAGCTGGAACTAAGTTTCAGCCCCAGAAGTTCGACATTTCCAGTACTGTCTGGTAGCGATGAGCTTGGGTTTGTTCCAAACCAAAGTTTGTCTGAATCTGGCAGTTAACTCTCAGTGCCAGGCCAATGAGCTGTGGAAGAGAAATTCTCCTACCCACAGCTAATGAACACAAAGGGGCAGGGATGCTCGTGACATCATTGACCCAATATGGGCACATGGTCAATATTACCACCCATGTCAAACATCCATGCTTTCGCTTTTAGGTGTCCTGACATCGATATGTATTACCAATCATAAGTAGTTGTTGGCATATTTGTGGAGACAAAGAAGCCCACGTGGTAGGCCTTTAGTACCCTTTTCCACTCTGAATCCTTAAAATTATTAGGATCTGCTAAATATTTTCCAGATAAATATTGTAATATACATTTTGTAAAAGAAGCTCCACCAAGCATCATTTATCGCTGTTTAATAGCAGAAGAAAAATTAAACATTCTGTTACTTTGCAAGCTGTATATCGTAATAATTCAGTATAGCTTTAGCCAAGACAGCAGCAAAGTTAGGGCGCTCGGCACTTTCCCGAATCCACCTCGGAAGCTCAATTTGAATGGCATCAACTTCACCAGATATTTTAGACCCATGGGTGGCCACAATGTGACCTCCGGAGAAATAATTACCACCATTGGGCCCTGGATTTGACGGTGAGGGGACGCTAACATAACTTGCATTTTGCTCTTCGATTAATTTTCCCAAACTGTCCTTACCACGAAGCAAATTGTTGAAGGTGGTGCTCGGGCGTCTCCTGGACAGTGCATATATGGAGGTGTCAGCAGCTTTGAAATTTCCAGAATCTAAGTTAGTTTTGGAGATGAGATAACCAAGCTCTACCCATCCTTCAGCATGAGAGTGACCATGAATGTCGATGAGAAGACCAGTTGACATGTGAGACTTGGCAGTACGAATAAAACCCATAAATTCTTCCCAGGCTTGCTCTGCTTCAGGAACACCAAAAGCAGCCTCGTCCTTGTCTCGGTTAGGATCCAATTTAGACCTTGATAAGTTGTTAATAACAACATGAGGACAGTATCCTGATGTCATTCGACATATCTCTTTTGCCACCGCTGATGCCATTTCTTGGGTATAGAGATCCTTCACCGTTGTAACCTTACAATTAGTTGTGTCTTTTGTGGTTCCTGTTGGACAGGAATGTACATAGTAACACGTTTTTGTAGCTTTTTCCCAGCATCCAGCATCTCGAGAAGGTATTGAAGAGGGTGTCAAAGATCCTCCATGGGGAACTGTTAGGATTAGACTCAAGTTCCCAACCTGGTACTCTGTGTACTTGTTCTTACCAAAAATAACTTCCTGGGCACCATTTGTGTCGAACAAGAAGACGAGCAGGAGAACCAGCCACAACATTTTTGAGTGAAAACAATAGTTTCTAATCCTATGAAACAAAATCATACAAAAATCAGCTTGACCGGTTATATTATAAAGTACAATTCTTTAACATTTTGGCACAAAAAAGAAGCAGCAAACTCCAATAACTACTTGAAAAACACTCTTGGGTTTTAATACCCATAGAATGAATCTATAGGTATACTGTGGGAACTTCAATTCCTAAACTCACGCTAAAGTAGACACATGTCTAAATGTTAGCTTTTTCAGTTGTTTCACTATTTCAATTGTATCCACAAAAAAGTGTTGCATCGACCGTGTCATTCTTGCGTTACAAAGAAAAGGATCCGACAAATTGGAAAAGTTGTTTTCATTGGCCTTCATTTTTTTTATTCTATTTGGTGTTTTAAAGGAGTTGTAAACAAACATGTCATACTTACCTCCACTGTGCAGTTTGTTTTGCACAGAGTGGCCCTGGTCCTCCTCTTCTGGGGTCCCTCGGCGGCGCTGGTGGCTCCTCTCTGTGTCAAGTGTCCACATTGGAGAATCGCTCTCCTTGATGGACACCCGTGCGGACGTGCAGCCAAGTCCTGCATCTGTGTCTATTCACACAGAATGCAGGACTCGGCCCCGCCCCCCCGTCATTGGATTTGATTGACAGCAGCAGGAGACAATGGCTGCGCGGCTATCAATCTATCCAATCAGGACACGTGACACCAGCTAGAGCTGGTGTGCTCATTCTCGGCCAGAGAAAGATCTGGGTCAGGTAAGTAAAACGGGGCTGGGGGGGGGGGGCGCTGCAGCACCACAGAAGGTTTTTCACCTCAATGCATAGAATGCATTGAGGTGAAAAACCATGAGGATTTACAACTTCTTTAAGACACGTCAAACAAACACAAATCCAGCCCATCAGGCCATTTCACGTGACCTTCAACCTCTCCTGCAGCTATGCTATGGCAGCCCCCCCCCCCCGTTTCTGCCCCCCAATCTTTGTAGGCACTTCGGTATTCATTTCAATGGGCAGGGGCGGTGGAGGGGCTCCCCAAAGATGCTGCTTGCAGGACTTTTTTTCCCTTCCTGTAAGCGCACCGCCCCAGTGTGAAAGCACTCGGGCTTTCAGACTGGTAGGCTTGAGAGGCGCTTTTCAGGCGCTAAAACACCTGAAAAGCGCCTTCAGTGTGAAAGGGGTCTTAGTGACTTTGAACGTGGTATGGTTGTTGGTGCCAGGCGGGCTGGTCTGAGTATTTCTAAAAACTGCTGATGTGCTGGGATTTTTACACACAAAAAGAGAAAATATCCAGTGAGCAGCATTTGTGTGGAGGCAAATGCCTTGTTGATGTCAGAGGAGAATGGGCAGACTGGTTGGAGATGATAGAAAGGCAACAGTAACTCAAATAACCACTTGTTACAACCAATGTATGCAGAATACCATCTCTGAACGCACAACATATCAAACCTTGAAGCAGAAGGGCTACAGCAGCAGAAGACCACACCGGGTGCCACTCCTGTCAGCTAAGAACAGGAATCTGAGGCTACAATTCGCACAGGATCACCAAAATTGGACAATAGAAGATTTGAAAAATGTTGCCTGGTCTGATGAGTCTCGATTTCAGCTGAGAAATTCAGATGGTGGGGTCAGAATTTGGCGTAAACAACACGAAAGCATGGATCCATCCTGCCTTGTATCACCGGTTCAGGCTGGTGGGGGTGTAATGATGTGGGGGATATTTTCTTGGCACACTTTGGGCCACTTAGTACCAATTGAGCATTGTCTAAACCCCACGTCCTACCTGAGTATTGTTGCTGACCATGTCCATCCTTTTATGACTACAGTGTCCCCATCTTCTGATGGCTCCTTCCAGCAGGATAATGCACCATGTCACAAAGCTCCAATCATCTCACCACTGGACAATGAGGTCCCTGTACTCCAATGGCCTCCACACTCACCACATCTCATCCAATAGAGGACCTTTGAGATGTGGTAGAATGTGAGATTTGCATCATGGATGTGCAGCCGACAAATCTGCAGCAACTGCGTGATGCTATCATGTCACTATGGAGCAAAATCTCTGAGGAATGTTTCCAACACCTTGCTGAATCTATGGCCGGAAGAATGAAGGCAAAGGGGGTCCAACCTGGTACTAGCAAGGTGTACCTAATAAAGTGGTCAGTGTGTGTGTGTGTATATGTATATATATATATATATATATATATATATATATATATACATATACACACACACACACTGTATATACACATGAAATTGATGCATGTAACTAATAACTTACATTACAAATAATAACTTTTAAGTAACCAATACCAATAATTGTCCATATTAACCATTTTCTCCAGGTGAAAATTAGACCCCAGACAGATATAAAAGACACAATGAAGTGAATTTCTTCTTAGACAAGAGCATCATCATTGTCTGATGAAAGGCATACTCCAGTTCTGCTAAATACTCAAAACATGTATATATAATTATATAATATATATGCTGTATATAGGAGCTGGTTTTACCAGCCAAAGGATTTGTATTTTTGTCTCTCCATTCCCAAGAGTTACACAGCTTCACGGCACAGCACATACCTGTCTAACCAGAGAGGGGATCTGATATTTCCCTGCCGCAGTTTCAATTACAGGTCCCCTACCCACTCTGCGACTGGACAGGGAAAAGAGAAGCAGCACAGTGATTAGCTCATCTCTGTCACTCTACTCCTCTCCTGCTATCAGCACGTTTCTTGCAGCTCACCTGATTGCCTCCTTGTGCTGCTTCTTTCTCCCCTTCTCTGAGCTCTGTGGTACAGACTGTGCAGTAGACTGTCTTTTTTTTTTTTTTTATATCTGCATGGAATATCACCTTTTAAAAGTTTAGTGTTAGCTTTCTGTCAATGAAATCAATGCATAGGTATTGGTACAAGTATGTGAATTTATAAAAACATACAAACCCGCTGCAAAACACCGGCTCTGCACATACAAACTTAGCTTCAATTCTATTTGTGAAATAGCATGAGCAGAGAAAAGTGTTAGAGATGGGTTTGGTTTACTCACCTGTCCAAGTCTGGGTTATGGTCCTACAAGTTAGTAAGTACGGCTACAAAAATATAGCATTTCCCCACCTGTTTAGTTCTCAGCTTATTTCAGATCAGTTTACTTTTCGATTATTTGCTTTCTTTAAAAAGAAGAAGGCCGTAGGGTTAATAATTACCCTGCTCTTGAATAGAATTATTTTAGGTTTACAAAAGCTGGCTACAGACCATAGAAGGTGGCTGGACATGTTGGTATGGAACAAGGTCTAGGTAAATAAAGTACACATGTCATGAACCTGGTCGAGGCTGAGCTGACGAGAGGGCTCCCCTTGCACCTCTTGTCCAGTTTCCCCTGGGAATGATGACAGGGTATACCAGGGCACAGAGCGGCACGGGTCCCTTTAGGAGACATCTTGGAAGCAGAGCTGGAGCAGGCCAACTGGAAGTAGGAAGACACTGGATCTCGGATGCGTGGTCAGACGGGCAGAGGTCGGCAACAACCGGGCAGCACGAGTGCAAAGTCAGGAACCAGGCCAAGGTCAGCATGAAGCAAGCAGAAGATGTACCAGAACAGCAGGCAGAGGGCAAGTTTTGGTCACAAGCCCAAGTCAGCAACAGAGGTTCAGGAACAAGCAGGATGGACAAGTTGGGTCAGTATAGAGAAGCACAGGATGGACAAGTTGGGTCAGTATAGAGAAGCGCAGGATGGACAAGTTGGGTCAGTATAGAGAAGCACAGGATTGGGTCACAAGCATAAGGAGCTGAAGACCACTCAGCAATGAACCTGAGTCCTGTAAGGCTTTAAATAGGCCACTAGGCGCCAAAGTCCATCAAACAAGCACATTCACACACATGAGCACCTGCACTACACTAATGCTCACGTGCACATGCATGATCACGTGTATGCGCACACGTGCTTGTAAAGATGAGTGCAGCGTCCTAATGCTGTGTACAGTTCTATAGTCTGTTCTGCACACATGCACATTCCTTTGGGCACGAGTATTTCTTTGAGCAAGGCCTTGAGCATGACTTTCACAACAACTCATTAGATTGGTCAAGCATGCAAGTTTATATCAATTAGTAAAGTGGTTGTAAACACTAAAGGTTTTTTTTTTTTTTAAAGCGAAACTAAACCGTTGTATCCTTTTCAGCCAAGGAAGCTTCCATCTTAGCCTCTGTTTGGCCTGCAACTGCAATGGTGCTGCACATGTGATCAGTTATGACACCGACTATTTGATGGTTTGACAGTTGGGTTGAAATCACAAGAAAATGTGACAGTTCCTGGCAAGCCCCTTGCTATGTGGGCAGACACAGAAGAGAAGGAGCCCAGAGTGCCAGCAGGGGACCTCAGAAGAGTAGGTTCTGGGCAACTCTGTGCAATACCATTGCCCGGTGTGTGTAAAAGATAATAAAAATAGGAAAATGTTGGGGTTAGAGTCAAGGTTAGGGTCAAAGGTCATTTTTTTTTATGTCCTTTAACCGCGTGTCGACCGCCTCATGTACATTTACATTGGCAGAATGGCACGGCTGCGCAAATGCGCATACCTGTATGTCCCTTTGAATTTACCGCCGTGCCGGCGGCGCGCACACGCCCCCACCGTGTGCTCCGTTATCACGGGTCCTGCGGACTCGATGTCTGCCGGGGGCCCGCAATCGTGTCACGGAGCAGAACAACGGGGAGATGCCTATGTAAACAAGGCATTCCCCGTTCTGCCTTGTTGACAGGACAGAGATCTACTGCTCCCTGATATAGGCAGCAGTGATCACTGTCATGTCACTTGTAGCCCAGCCCCCCACAGTTAGAATCATTCCCTAGGACACACTTAACCCCTTCATCGCCCCTTAGTGGTTAACCCCTTTACTGCCAGTGTCATTTACACAGTAATCAATTGATTTTTTTATAGCACTGATATCTGTATAAATGACAATGGTCCCAAAATAGTGTCAAAAGTGTCCGATCTGTCCGCCATAGTGTCGCAGTCACGAAAAAAATCGCAGATTGCCGCCATTACTTATATAAAAAAAAATTAATAATTAAAATGCCATATAACTATCCCCTATTTTGTAGACGTTATTATTTTTTGCGCAAACCAATCAATATACGCTTATTGCGTGTTTTTTTTAACCAAAAATATGTAGAAGAATACATATCAGCCTAAACTGAGGAAAAAATTTGTTTTTTTTAAATATTTTTTTGAGGGATATTTATTATAGCAAAAAGTAAAAAATATATATTTTTTTTTTCAAAATTGTCGCTCTTTTTTTGTTTATAGTGCAAAAAATAAAAACCGCAGAGGTGATACCACCAGAAGAAAGCTCTATTTGTGGGAAAAAAGGACGTCAATTTTGTTTGGGTACAATGTCGCACAACCGTGCAATTGTCAGTTAAAGCATCGCAGTGCCGAATCGCAAAAAAATGGCTCGGTCATTCAGCAGCCAAATCTTCCGGGGCTGAAGTAGTTAATGCTACTTTCACACTGGGGGCGGTGAGAGCGTCGGCGGTAAAACGCCGCTAGTTGTAGCGGCGCTTTACCGTCGTTTTAGCTGCGCTTTTCGGCTGCTAGCGGGGCGCTTCCAACCCCCGCTAGCGGCCAAAGGAGGGGTTAATATCGCCAATATTGCTGCCGAAGAGCTTTGCAGGCGCTTCGGCAGAGCTGCGCCTTCATTTTAATGGGCAGG